>OZ035838.1:28450773-29172915 GCA_964034765.1 Knipowitschia caucasica
CAGCTTAAGGAGGGCCAAATGGCATAGACTCTCTTGTGTCTGTGGAAACCATAATTTAAAGCTGGGGTACTCAACTTGCGTTTTTCATAAAAAATACATGTTTGTTTCCACTAAAATTAAAATGCTGTGGAAACATCAGACCACATCATACTGTGTTAATCTTGTTCAAAAACATATTATACTTGAAAGAAATAGCCCTGCAAGTCACTATTTGATGCTTTGAGCTGAGAGCTGATTGGCTGAATGAGGGTGGCCCTATCTGTTTCACTTTTCTGTCTGAAAAATCTGATATTCCATTATGACAAAGCCCAAAATTACATGCATGTGAAAAAAGCCAGTTGCACATTTTTGTGTGTGTTTTAAACATTAAAAACCGCAACTTTAAAATGCAAGTTTACTTTTCCAAAATAAAAGTATGCATCTTATACATTACACCAGAGGCAGCGCACGTTTATGAAATAATACTACAGACAATAACGTCAATAATAAAGATTCCAGTCGTCCCAAAGTCACAGCGCCTCGTTCCCTGGGATGTCCTCTGCAACAGAAGGACATGGGAACAGCTGCAGGATCGATGCGTGTTACGAGCTCATGTACAGCAGCTTGTGCCGTTAAGTTATTCTCCTACTTTCCTCGCACTGCACTTCCTTCCCCAAAGCCCCATCAGCCCCATGTCAGCAGCCCGTGAGCCATGAGTCATGTGGGTACAATGCGCAGTCACTCCTTGGGGTCTCCGCGCTGGTCAGGCCGAGAGGAAACTATTTCATGTCACCTATTTTAAACACTGAAACTTGCCTTCTGTGGAGCAAGAAGTGAAGGAGGGAACATAGTCGGTGTATTTAGGGTGGGTAGAACTAGCAATTTTAGGTAAAACAAACAGCACAACATGTAAACAGTGAAGCCAGTTACACTAAAGATATCGCAGCAGATATAAGTAGATGAGTGACAGGGCTAAGCTTGTCCACAGCAAGAGAGAGAAATGTGTGTTGACTCATTGAGGATCAGGGAGTTCAGCTTTGAGCTCAGGCCACTGTTGTCAATCACACTAAAGACACAAGAAGAGACAGACAAAGTAGGCTATGTGGAATCAAAAGTCAAACCCCCGGACACTCTTCAATTCTAGACAGGGTTTGGGTGAACAGGTTGCTAGACAAAATGCATTGCTTTACATTGCTTTAATTGCTTACTATGTTTAGATGTTTTCTTTAGTTTTAACGCTTGGGTTTCACAGTGTTATGTGTTGTGTTAAAAAGTTAAATTTCTCATTTGGAATAATGATAGAATAGCTATAAAAGGCCCCTACAACACGGGCAAAAAGACATTCAATATGTTTTTGTTTTTGTTAACAAATAATTTCAGTATTTTTAATTTGATAATACACCATCACTACAAAGCCCCTGAAACAATATTGTGTAATTTTGAACTGTTTAAAAGTGTTCTTCATGATGCCAACACAATAACTAGAAAAAAAACGGTTTCTTACACACATTCTGTATGCAGCTGTGGATCTTCCTAAAGCATGCAGCCGTTTGAAAGTGAAACATAAGCACAGTGTCAGAATCAGCCTGTGATTTGCCCACTATTACAGCTGGCACAGATGTGGAGCCAAACGCGACCATTACGGAGCATTATCTCTGTGTCACACCATGCCATTACCAGGCCTTATCTCCCACAGCGCAGCCAGCTCACATTAAATCGCTGTTCCAACCAGCTGATTCTCCTCTTGAGCTGCTTCTTCAGAAAAAGTGAGCAACAATACACACCTGACCGGCTGTTGAACTGGAGCAACACATGCTACTGACTGCTGTCTGCTGAAGCCAAATTGCGCTAACCAAGCATTCAGTCAGATTTACAATGGATATACTTTATTACATATGTTATTGATCTGCGTCAGAGACTATGTAGCAGCTTGACTTGGCTTAGACCTAAAACTCCAAAAAATGTAAGAAAATGAGGAATGTATTTGTTAAGATAAGATAAGATGAGATAAGATAAACTTTATTGTCTCAATGGAAATTTGCTGTAGGATTCAGTGCTACGCAGACCCGCATGAATGAAAAAAATATAAAGGAACATTACAGGGAAGGGCAGTGCTTTTTTTTGAGCACAAAAAAGGAATGAAGCCCTTGCTAGAAAGATTTTGTAGTATTTATATATTTACTTGTGTTCAAAATATATACAGTAATATATACTAACTCACTATAAATTACTTGCTATAAAATGATTATATAAAAATGAGGAGAACTTGGACACAGTTTAATGGCGTAAAAAACAAAAAGGGCAAAGAAAAAACATACTGAGCCAAGTGTGGTCTCTTGTTCTAATTTTCAAATTCACTCTAGTTAGACACATGTGACAAATATTGAACAAAATCCTCCATCCTTGAACAAATGCGCTCAAGACAAGTTGCTCAGGTGGCTTTTTTTTTTTTTTTTTTAGAGCGGTTCTGGATAATCTCAACTTAATATTTAAAGCAAATCATTCTGGATCATTTCTCAGTGATGTAATTTGTTTCCTTTGTTTCCAACCTTTTCCTTCCTGTAAGTTACTAGTAATGAGGCGAGCTGTAGTTTGGCACAGCTCTCGCTCACATGTTTCTGTGCTGTCAACACTTTCTAAAGATAACACCTCCACCTCTGTGCATGCCTGCTCCACCTCCGGCTGCAGCTACAGTCTGCATCAAACTCACTCATGGGGATAAATTTAACCCCAAAACAGTGACTGATACTGTCAGAAAGCCAAGAGATACAAGACGTCTGCATGGCTTTCACTTAATATAACACAAGGGAGCTATTAAAATGTTGTAGAGTGAATGGGTGAGATTTGTTTTCACATCTACACACCTCTAGTTCAAAAAAGGTTTACAGGGACATTATATACTTCCTTTTTGGACAAGGCCAGCAGGTGTCACATGAGTAAAGGTAGAGGGCCGATAGTTAAAATCATCGGTAAAATGGCTTTGTAACTCCCAAAAGGTATTGTCCCTCCATACCTCAAACACATTACATTACACAGGTCTTATGCTCCCAAAAATCATAATTTCTGGAGAGTACAGAGACTGGAGACAACTGAAGAATCACAGGACAAATAAACCAAAACGAACATGGCAACACAGACATAACAAATTTAGGCTATGATTTTAATGTTTTAGGCAAATACGAAAAAGCAGGTGGGACAAATAGGCATTTTTGTCCCTTTTGCACGCTTTTGGGAAGTCTAATTTAAAACATACTTCTACTGCTTTGATGCTTTGCTTGGTAATGTAACCACATAAAACATTCAGCATGGTTCTGTCCAAAAGAAAACAAGCACCCTTACAATAATCTTATACAAATACAATCAAATTTACATGTCATTTAACAAATGACATTCAGTTATAAAGACAAAACGTTTTCATTTCGAGAGCGATTAAGCAGAAGCATGACTGGGTCAATAAAAACAAATACAGCAATTTAAACTGAAAGCTCCATGGTTAAATGTAGCAGATTTCTCAGTAGTAGCACTAGCCACTATCAGGGAGATTTTAAAGTCAAAGCTCTGGGGATTAGAGAGCGATAATCGAGGGCGAGCAGGAGAAGAGCACTGAAGCAGCTCATTGAGGCGGCACGAAATCAAGTCTTAAAGGAAATACAGACAACATGAACCACAGTATTATCTGCAAAATGCTTTCCATTAGTGTCGAATGTAATCCCAATTAAACAACAATTAATGAATGCATCCTCAATGTATTTTGTAATGTGTATTTTTCTGATTAACAGACTGCAGACATCCTGGGCTGAGAGAGGAGATAATAGGACTCAGGTTGAGGAAGACTCATAGCAGATGGGAGCATTTGTGTTTTAATGGACGGAATTTAGTAAAAATCTTCATGATCTAAAGACAACTTGATGACCAAAATAACAGTTGCAGACCTTATTTCCCTCCTGTCCCTCACTCAACAAACTGTAGCTGTAGAGTAAATCATTTCAGAAGCAGACAATTCTCTCCATTTACATCTATAAATAAGTCTAGTGTTGTATTTTTGTAATTCACATAATACAGACCGTACTTGACAAAATTCTCTCACTTATTATAACAACCATTTATTCACATGTTGTCACTATGTAAACTAGTCCCTTGTTTGACTCTCTGGGAGGTTGCAAAAAGGAACAATGTAAAACATTAGCTGATAGCTCATTTGATTAGACCCAAATGCTTTAGTCATCAGACTGATCCAAGTTTAGAGAGCACGTGAGTGTATAATATATTTAGCCTACATATATGTTGCAGTCAACAGGTGCCAATAATCCAGGTCAGGGGTTTAGTTTGTCCTTCAACAAATCAAATGAATGAAGGATTCAGGTTTTAGCACAATATTTAACCAACTATCACTCTATGACTAAAGTATTACATGTATTATTGTTAAAAGAATATCCCTATGCACTTTGGCATTTATTCCTGATTACTTTTTATGAGAGTCCAACTTCAAATGTTATTTTTAAAAAACTTGATTGTTTCAGCTTTAGATTCAAAATTGACAGAAAATGGAGAGGGCACAGATCTCACATGTACTAATAGACTGTATACAAAAGAGGCACACTCACCAATACAAGCGTGGACTCGGACGGTCAGCTGGGTCCGCAAGACCACACTGTGCTTCTTCCCTCTGGATCTGAGAAAACATGAGAAGGAAACAATGAAATAAATAAATGAAAATGTGTGCAACAAAGAGTGGATATTATAATATTGCCTAAGGCTGGGATTTGATCATGCATATTTCTCTTTTAGGCATCACAAGAGAAACACTTTCTGGCCGCAAAACAAGCATCCTCCTTATTCACTTTCAAAGGTTGAAGAAGGTGAATTTTTACTTTATAAAGAAAGAGAAGGTATTTACACATGTTCCATGAACTACAGTAGGCCTTCATGTCATAAGCACTGATGAAGAATGTTGATATTGGATCATGTTACATGTGTACATTTGTTTAAATCTGAGAATAAAAAGAAAAATATTTCTAAAATAAATCAGTCTATGCTTGTACTTGTGTCACTGGTCTGACAAGGAAAGTCGCTTAAGTTCATCAATTTATCATTGCAAGTTCAGAACATTGATGTTGAACAAAAACTAGCCAGAGAATATTCAAGGCATAATTTCTATCTGTTGCCCCATGGTCACAAAGCTTAAAATCTTAATATCTACTTTGGGTTAGCAAGGCAGAGGGCCACATGAAATTACACTGAAAGTCACAGACGGCCCATGGACCAGACTTTGGACATACTTGCAGATGGTTGAAAGTTAACAGTGGACTGACCCAGGGGCTGAAAAGGTTCCAACAGTGGGAAAAGCCCAAGACAAGAGAGCATCTGAAAATCTGTTCCCCTATGCTGATATCCATCTGGGCCCTGGGGACGAGCAGCTGACTACAAGAGCAGACACAACACTGTGGTGTTGGTAAATCTGTGGAAACATGTTCTGGAACATGGCAGAAAAGTGGCAGTGCTCTGTCCACATGTGCTCCAGTCTGATTATCTGTTCTCTAAATCACATACTCATAGTATCCAGTCAAAACAGCTATTCTGGATTTTCAAAACAACTGATAATAAAATACCAGAAAAAAAGCAGAAATATGTACCCACATAATTATTATAGTTACATACCTAATAATTATAAGAAATATTGAATACTATGACAAATATATTATTTATCTTTTGTTCAAACACTGTTTAATTAACACAAAAATGTATTGTCAATGTAATTGAATAAAAAGCCAAATGCTAATCAGTCCCATCATTTTACCACTCTGGCAGACAGAGAGATGACAACATTGTAAGTTAATACAACAATTAAACAGATAATAACAGACATTGGATATTGTGAGCTCCTGAAACATACATTTTCAATATAAAAATACATTCATGAATAAAAAGTATTAACTTGATTATTGGAATTTAACCAAATAAAATGCATAATTCTCACAATTCTTCAGAGGGGACTGACATGAAACCGGCTGTCTAAAACCTCAAAATGACCATCACCTGGCTGTCACATATACATTAACTCAGAGCAGACTCCCCACACAAACAAAAGCTCATCCATAGAAACCAATCTCCAAAATCACAAGAGGCCTGACTTTTATTCTGTGCAAAAACATCCCAGGAGGTTTTTACATTTACATTCAGTGCAATACTGTATGTAACAGGCACTGTTATGAGGCATCATACATGACAAAGCACTGTGCTAAAACACAATGGTGCCCATGCAACAGGTGAAAACACGCAACAGGGGTTACCGTAGCAACAGATTCCCTAAATGTGTGAAGCTTGACAACAAAAGGTCTATTTAGATTAACGATTAATACAGTTCCATTCCTCAGCTGTTCTGGTGGTTTGGGTTCATCTAAGTAATGCTGTTTTGCAGTTAGTTTTTAAACTTTCCATTTTTTATTGAAAATATAGGTTGCAAGTTATATATGTCAAGCTATAATTGAGGAGTGGACAGGATACAAACATGCATAATCAAATAGTAAAGCAGGTATCGGACCACTTCACAAAAAGCAGGTCAGAACAGCTGAGAAATGCACCTTTACCATTGAACTGTATGTATAAAATTACAACATTTCATTCAGATTTCTTGAGATCATGGCTTAGATTTTGCACAGATTTGATGGTTGAAATCCTGGCTTATATCTGATCCCCTCTATTAAACTAGGCATTTGATTTACTAGTCTAAAACGGGTTTATTTGGGGGAAAATCAAACAGTATAAAGTTGTAGACTGTAAAATTGCAGTAGCTGGAGAAACTGAGGGTGTATCAGTCGGGTTTCCACAGTGCTTCATATTTTCCGTGGACAGTGGCTTCCAAGAACTCCTCATCCAGCAGCTTATGATTCTTCCAAATTTGAAAAGCGACAAATCAAGCCAAAAAAAAGTACACGGGCAACGGCACTTTGGTCAGCAAGTTTCGGACAGGTAAAGGTGTTTTGACGCAGAAGACTTGGCATGAAGAAGTGTGAGAGACAGTATTCCTACCCTGTGTCGTCCTGCTGAAATCCTTCCAATTCGTCTCTTTGCTCGGCCAGAGATGACTCCAAATCCAGATAGGTGCCATTGTGAGACAGCTGGAGCGCACAGTCATCGAGCTAGAACACAATATTAACACAATTAAAACAGTTCATTCCTCTTGAAATTGGTATAGGTACGAAAGAAAGAAAATCAGCGCTTTTGTGGGAAGAAGAAAACAGTAAGTAAGTAATTTTTATGAACTTGTACTACTTACTACTACTACTACCTACTAATTCATGCTTTTTGTCAGACTCCAATGGTCTTGCAGAGATTTTAAGGAGGACAGATTTTTTATTTTTTTTCCATGATGATAATCAATCCTACAACTAGTATTCAAACTATTCAAATAGTTTGATACTGAAAAAAAATAATATAAAAACATACACAATATGATATTAGTTGAGCATTTTAAGTTTTTTATGATTTTGAGTAAAAACTGCAAAATAAAATTGTTGTTGTTGCGGTTTTCAGAATCAGATTCAGTTTATTTCCCATTTGTAGTAGCAACAAATATAAACATGTTTTTAAGTTATTTGTTAATTCGCTCAATGTCCAATATTTAGTATATCATTGTGGTATCGCAAATGTAATTGATGTATGGGGTATAATTTTAGTATTGTGACAAGTAACTAATGATTAGCCATGGGAAATATGGTGTAGACTAGAGGAATGGAATGGTAGATATGTGCGATGTGTAGAATGACAATAGATGCTGAGAGTTTCTCTTTTGCCCCTGGATGTGATTCGCACAATGTTCCTAAAACCACAACCTTGTAAAATAATGTTGCTTTATGAGACCCGCTGTTTGAACAATGGTCCAGAAAAAGAAGCTGTTTTCCAATGTGGTGTGGTGGCTCTGTTTTCTGAATTACTGTTAAAGGGATTAGGTCGATGAAGCTGTTAAGCCTGCAAGACCAGATCCAGAAACGGACACGAGAAAGAAATTTGATTTGTAATGTTCTAATACCAACATGAAAAGATATATTTGTGTTTTGGATTCACATCTGCAAAACCGATTACATAATCACGCAAGAAAAGTCATTGAAAAGACTTTATGGAATTTATGACTGTTGTATTTGCTGGACGATTGTGATATTTTGTCGAAAAAAGGGATTCAAAAATAAAAAAGTGCACAGAATTGTACTGTTTTCTGAACTGTACTGTAATTCCAAATTATCATTGCCCAAGTAGAATTAAAGATGTATTTTAGCGATCACAAATCACTTTCCCACCTCTTGAAAGCAAGCAAAGAATCCCTCTCAATCGAGTCTTTTTGTATTAATGGAAACACTGCACTCATAATAAGTCTTTCTATTCTGCTGAGATGATCGGATTCCCTTCGTGCAGCAAATATAGAATACCATGATTATATGTTCAATATAAAGCAAAACACCACTGAATATTTGACACTTTTTAGAACCGCACTGACTCACTGATATCACAGGGCATCAGGGCATCAGTTCAGTTGCAGGTGCAATAAAAGCAAAATCAGAAAAAATAATTGTTTTATACTATAACATGCTGTTATTAATTTATATTAGTTGTGTATTAATAAAGTTTATTCTGCTTTTAACTTTAGCTATACTATTAAAATGGACATGTGGCATTCCAGTCAAGATACATGACGACATTGTCCCTCCCTCTCTGTTGGTAAGTGAGACGCGGACTGCTGGATGGACTCAGGGCTTAAATATAACCCTGCTATATTTACTGAGGCAGCAGCGTGCTAACAGGAGCCTGGGATGGGTGCGTCCACTCCAGCCAAGCAATCATGAGAAAAGGTGGGAGAGAATTCTAGAGGCATCTTCAAGTTTAAGAGTTTATATCTCCACTCATGACACAAGCCACAATACTTTTTGTGACAAAATAAAACCGTTTTTTTTAATCATCTGTCACATACAGATTACAAACACCAAACATGTTGGGTGTTGTGTACTTCTTCCTTTCCTTAACATTTGATGGGTATAAACAAAAATATAGCAGCTTGTGATGTGACTCCCATGATAGTATTTACTATAAACAAATACACTGTAGACTCCAAGCAATTCCATTGGGTAATCTTAAGACAAAGGAATGATCAAATAAGGGGGTCGGAGCAGGGGGGTTCCCATGTGGTGAGCTTAATCACGACCTGTCCCAGTGGCCCACTTCTATAAGCACTTTCCACAAAGAGCACGATCTGTTATCATTATTCAGCAATAATATTACATTTCTCCTATGATCAAAAGCAATGCTGATTGATGAACAAGCTTTGGTGCTTAGTTTAACATGGCAGTAGTCAAAATAGCTCCTCACCATCCATCTCCATCTAATTTCTATTGCTACAAATATTACTCAATGTTAAATCTTGGATAGCTTTAAACTTTGTAACTCAATATTCTAATGGCAAGCTCTCAACAGTGTGTCTCTTTCCCAAAACACTTCATTTGGGTAATAGGAGAAAATACAGAAAACAATATATCACATTGAGTGGCAGCTCAAAAACTGTAGTATATTTTACACTTATTTCATCATAGCTCTTCAACAGACTGCACAAAGGAAAGGGCTAGGAGAGTAATTACAAACATGTTAAAACAACACAAAGGCTGGAAAACAGTTAACAAGGCCTTTATGTAATTGAGAACTTTTACTTTTAAGTTACAAAACAATTACACTATTGAAGAAAGAGAAAGGTGTGTTTCATGCAGCTAGAACTATACCCATATTATTAAAGATATACTATATACTGACTTTGAATTGATAAAACTTAGTCTCCGAGTCCCCAAGTACTGTATGACCCCTCACTGATTGCATGTTTGTTCTTTGAATGTGTTGTTGCAGCTCGTTCTCTTCTAAACCGATATGATAAACAGAGGTGAGGTTGAGAAACATCCATTGCCATGACGACAAGGATTGATAACTTGATTGATAACTTCAAGCACAATAATATTATGCACAATTCATAATAAAATAATGAATTATTAACAATAATTTCCCAAAAAATGTAATGACTATTTGCAAGAAGGGAAGTGTTTAGAACTATAAAGACGTACTATATTTTTACTCACAAATACTGTACTTATCAAATTAGGACCAGGCGTTGACAAAGTGCTATGCAGAGTGAAAGCATGGATCTCGATCAGCAGCAGAGGTTAGCGCTACAGCCAAAGAGAACAAAGTATCCAGACGTTGGCCACAAGAATTCTGGGACAAGTGACCTATACTTTAGTCAGCCATACAAGCACTCAGCTATCATTGCAATATAATCATATACTGTAGTAAGCCATGCTTTTACGTGTGAAGAGAAAAATGGAGAAACAGGTAGCCATGTGTACACCTGAATAGGTAAAATCATACATATTTACTTTGCATCATAGTTAGGAGGTTGGTCAAATAGTAGTTTCCTTTGCTCACTTATGAGGAAATAAAAGTGCCTGTGCCATGTGTCCCTGCATAGGTAGTAATCATAGGCTTTTCTGCTCCTCAGGCAATTTTTCATTTGTGTTGTGGCTTTCTAAGATGGGGCAAAATACACTGGGCTGGAAAAGCACTTTGCTGCTGAAAGCTGGTTTACAGTCTTCAAATCCTTTTCGGTTTCGAACAAATCTATGCCTACATTAACAGAAAGAATAATGCTTAATGGTTAATGTTTATTTTATTTACTAAATGACATAATACATATTAGTAAATATACACATAAATTACCCGTTGTGGGCTATAAGGCACAATTACCCTTATGATAAATGTTTTATACTGTCATGATTTGATGTAATCAAAACTTAAATGCAATTGTTGTTCACATTAATGCATCAGAGATTGTGCCATGTTGGTTTGAGAATCAAAACTAAATATGTAATTGTTCCCCATGAGGGAACTGCTTCCACTTGAACAACAGAACACCCCAAAGTTCCCCTAGTGTCAATCTGACTCAAAGACCAGTGGTCAACACCTGTTCACCAGTTCATACAGTAATATTATGAGATTATTGTGTCAGATTAATCTCTATCTATTTTGGAGCAGTGAGGTGGATGTTGCTGAGGACTGGAAGGCTCTAACATTTGCAACCTTGTTGCATTCCTGGAGCTGGTGAGCCAATCACTTTAGCTGGCAAGTGTTAAATATAGCATTGGTGGCCATGGAAGTTCATTAGGGACTACAGTGGCTGGATGTGGAAAAAGCAAAGCAAAATGTTGATAAAAGCACCGTAAAAACTTTTGACTGAGCCTGTTGCTATATATTTTAAAAGATTCAATGGCATTAATGTTAAGCTCTGGTGGCACCGTACCTTGTGGGGGGCTTTGAGGAGGCGGTGGATTCCTGCGAGTTGGTTGATGAGCGGGATGTCCTCTCTGAAGGTGTACAGCGGAGGTCTGGTCGGTTCTGGAAAGTTTGTGCTGTTAAAAGGATCGGTGTCATCTAAAAATTGAACCCTGCACACAAACGTGGCCATGGTTCATCCATGCAGTGTGTCTGTAGCTGAGGCGGCTCGCAGTCCTCTTCTGGTAACGACAACAAACCAGTCTCCAGGGACCAGAGTCCCTCAGCCGGGCAGGGGGCAGGGGGGTCCTGCGGGTTCCTGGAGGAGGCAGGTGGAGCAGACCAGCAGAGCCGGGGACTGCGAAGGATCAGCGCAGCTTGGGACAGCCGGTCTGCTGTCTGTCTAGTCCCGCTAAATCCACCCCCATATCTATTTTCCCCTCAGCCTCATCCCTCCCTCCCCACGAAACATTGTCCTCAAGCTTAGCACAGGATTCCTGCATGGAAACAAACACGCACCATCACATGGGCTCAACATCCAGACTATCATAGAACAATTACACACACATTATTCCTGAGTAGGCAAGTCGTTCACTATTTATAACTCAAGTTTACGCCAAAACATCAACATAACAGTCATGTGAGACGGCGGCCTCTTCACAAACCTGACTCGGTGTCGGAGTTTGCATTTCCCTTTACAAATCTGTTTACTCGTAAAAATCTGTTGATATAGGCTATGGCATATAGAAATATATACACAAAGAAAAGGTAGACCTCATAGAATATTACTATATTAAGAACTAAATAGCAACTTACATCAAACACTTTTACCTTGCAACAGTAAAACAAAGACACAATATAACATGTTTAGCTTGGCCTTTGAGTGAGTCCTGTACTGTCTGAAACGCTGTAGTTACACCCTCTAGTGGTGACAGAGTGCAGGTGCAGTTTTCTGTTTGTGATTTATCCTGAGTCTCTCCAAGAGGTGAGGATAAGTGAAGATCAAATTACTAATTGGAAATACCTTAAGTGTACTCTGACCACTATTTAGTAGCTAGATTTTAATCAGAAAATATAAAAGTGTTAAGGCTCATCAAGCTCTGTCTCTTTACCTATCTACCTAGAACTATTCTCCAATCTTCCATTGTTTTTTGTTGCGCCGTAACGTGTTCAAATATGGGCAACATGAGTGCACAAATACAGGGCAAGCAAAAAACTGCTATTTCCTATAACTTTATAAAACATTTCTCTGTATTTTACCTAGAATCCTGCATGCAATACAACATTGAATGATTACCCAAGCTTAGTCACTCTGTGCAAATAACTAACATGTTTGTTAGTGTAAATGTTATTTATTCACAGATTCTGAATCTTAATGACACAACTTTTGAATTTGAAAAAAATAAATAAACACACACACACACGACCAGGTCAATAGCAGAGGTACAATCCCGGTTATGTTGATGACCTGGAAACAAATCGACTATATGCCAGATGTGATACATGTAGATAAGATAGTACAGTGACAGGGCATTCTTTGCAGCCAGGCAGCAGGACAACATGAGGCTAGTGATCCCCAACCCTGGGATTGAGGACAGGATTCCCACTTATGGAGACCTGGAGAGAATAGAAAAAGAAGATGCAGGAGACAGGCCCAAGTGGGACAACAAGGCTCAGTACCTGCTCACCTGTGTGGGCTTCTGTGTGGGACTGGGGAACGTCTGGAGGTTCCCCTACCTGTGTCAGAGGCATGGAGGAGGTAAGCCTGTTTAAAAATAAATAAATAAATATAAATTAAATATAATAATAAAATTCAGCCGTCAGGCTGAAGAAGGAGTCCTATCGAGCAATGATGGTTCGTGGGACTCCTGAGGCAGCTGTCCAGTACCGGCAGGCCAAACGTGCCGCGGCCCGGGCTGTTGCAGAGGCAAAAACCCGGGACTGGGAGGAGTTCGGAGAGTCCATGGAGCATGACTATCGGTCGGCCTCGAAGAGGTTCTGGCAAACCGTCCGGCGCCTCAGGAGGGGGAAGCAGTTCTTTGCCAACACCGTGTATGGTGCGGGTGGAGGGCTGCTGACCTCGACTGAGGATATTGTCGGGCGGTGGAAGGAATACTTCGAGGTTCTCCTCAATCCCCCCGTCACGTCCTCCGTTCAGGAGGCAGAGGCTGAGGATGTTGGGGCGGACACTTCCATCTCCCTGGCCGAGGTCACCAAGGTGGTTGGCAGCCTCCATGGTGGCAAGGCGCCGGGAGTGGATGAGATCCGTCCTGACTATCTAAAGTCTCTGGATGTTGTAGGACTGTCTTGGCTGACACGTCTCTGCAACATCGCGTGGCGATCGGGGGCGGTGCCAATGGAGTGGCAGACCGGGGTGGTGGTCCCTCTCTACAAGAAGGGGGACCGGAGGGTGTGTTCCAATTATCGTGGGATCACACTCCTCAGCCTCCCCGGTAAGGTCTACTCCAAGGTACTGGAGAGGAGGCTACGCCCGATGGTCGAATCTCGGATTCAGGAGGAGCAGTGTGGTTTTCGTCCCGGTCGCGGAACACTGGACCAGCTCTATACTCTCCATCGGATACTCGAGGGTTCATGGGAGTTCGCCCAACCTGTCCACATGTGCTTTGTGGATTTGGAGAAGGCGTTCGACCGTGTTCCCCGGGGTGTCCTTTGGGGGGTCCTCCGGGAGTACGGGGTCCGGGGTCCTCTGCTGAGGGCCGTCTGGTCCCTGTATGACCGGAGCCAGAGCTGTGTTCGCATTGCCGGCAGTAAGTCAGACCTGTTCCCGGTGCATGTTGGCCTCCGCCAAGGCTGCCCTTTGTCACCGGTTCTGTTCACTGTATTTATGGACAGAACTTCTAGGCGCAGCCAGGGGCCGGAGGGGGTCCGGTTCGGGAACCACAGGATTTCATCTCTACTTTTTGCGGATGATGTCGTCCTGTTGGCTCCAACGAACCAGGACCTGCAGCATGCACTGGGACGGTTTGCAGCCGAGTGCGAAGCGGCTGGGATGAGAATCAGCACCTCCAAATCCGAGGCCATGGTGCTCGACCGGAAAAAGGTGCCTTGCCCTCTCCAGGTGGGTGGAGAGGTCCTTCCTCAAGTGGAGGAGTTCAAGTATCTCGGGGTCTTGTTCACGAGTGAGGGAAGAATGGAGCGTGAGATTGACAGGCGGATCGGTGCAGCGTGCGCAGTGATGCGGTCTCTGTATCGGACCGTTGTGGTAAAGAGGGAGCTGAGCCGAAAGGCGAAGCTCTCGATTTACCGGTCAATCTTCGTTCCCTCCCTCACCTATGGTCATGAGCTTTGGGTAATGACCGAAAGAACGAGATCGCGGATACAAGCGGTCGAAATGAGCTTCCTCCGCAGAGTGGCTGGGCGCTCCCTTAGAGATAGGGTGAGGAGCTTGGTCACACGGGAGGAGCTCGGAGTAGAGCCGCTGCTTCTCCACGTCGAGAGGAACCAGTTGAGGTGGCTCGGGCATCTGTTCAGGATGCCTCCTGGACGCCTCCCTGGGGAGGTGTTCCGGGCACGTCCCACCGGGAGGAGGCCCCGGGGAAGACCCAGGACACGCTGGAGAGACTATGTCTCTCAGCTGGCTTGGGAACGCCTTGGGGTCCCCCCGGACGAGCTGGAGGAGGTGTGTGTGGATAGGGAAGTCTGGGCGTCTCTGCTTAGACTGCTGCCCCCGCGACCCGGCAACGGATAAAGCGGAAGAAAATGGATGGATGGATGGATAATAAAATACATTCGACATATACATTACACAAAAGGAGTATGTGAGAAAAATCATTGTCTGATAAAATTATTAAGAACATAATTTACCCTACCAAGCAGGGGCATGGGTGTGTGTTTGTCGGCAGGATTGCTCAAAAGCCACAGGACGAACTGAGCCTAATATTTGTATAAAGGTGGGAAGTAATGCGGGAAGACTCCAGAACGTTATATGTGCAAACATCTATCTACAATGAAGTTGAGAATACTTTGAACATGTATTTAGTCCCGAATACCTCATTAAAAAGTATTGTATGTACTGTATGTGTAAGTAATATGTAACGTTATATGGTCCAATCAGAGTAATGATTACTGATTTCTTGAATGCTTTTGCACCCATTTGCACAATATAAACATTTGAATGAATGTTTTGTTATTGCTATTTGAAAAGGATAAAAACATGGATCTATGAAAATATCGGATAAAACACACGTGTCTTGGGCTCCTAAAATATAAGCTAAACATTGCTTCAAGCGTGTCCCATTTACAAAAATGCAATGTTGCTAAAGATGAATGAACATTACATGCTTTTATTTTGTATTTGTAATAACCTGAACTGAACTGAACACATACAGCCCAAAAAGTTGTATTTTCATTCGCTTTTTTCTTCCCTGATCATATGCCATAATGCATTCTTAACATTTTGAAAAGTAACTGTACTCTGAATATCACCAAAAGAAAAAGCAATGTATTCTGAATTCAGTTATTCTCTATAAATTGTTCAACTAAAGGCAATAAATTCCTATTTGTAATTGATAGTGATTCAGCTGTTTCTAATCACCTTGTTTTCATCCGATTCCATAACAACATGAACTTTCATCCTGCAGCACACTCCACCTGCAACAGAGATAAGAGCATCATAAAAAACACAAAGAAAACCTGCTATCCAGTATAACACTGTACCACCTTACAATGAACTATCATTATTCAAATGTGTCATGTACTGTATCAGTACTGAAGTAGTTAAACAATATAACATACTGATGTAATAGTTATATTAGAGGTATACGTACATGTAAGGGATCATGTATAATACGCAAGTTATTATCGGAAAATAAGTACCGACAGGGCGAAGCGGACCCTGACGCGCAGCGGAGGGATCATTTCTGACACTATTACCACTTTAAAGTCCAGTCATAAAAAGGCATAAAACTATGACCCGTATGTTTAAGAAATTGCATATTTCTCTCCAAGTCAGAACATACTGAAACACAAATGTCAAATAGTCACTTAACTTGTGCTACTACCTTTGCTTTAGGCGCCTTCATGATCCCTTTTCTGATTCTACTGGTTCTGGAGGGAATCCCATTGTTGCATTTGGAATTTGCAATTGGCCAAAGGCTCCGAAAGGGAAGCCTTGGGGTCTGGGAGAGCATTAACCCCTGCCTGACTGGTCTTGGTGAGCAAATTCTGTTGTTGGACAGCAGTTTATTACTGTAAAATGTATAACCTTTCTTGGCCGCTCTTGCAGGACTGGCGTCCATGACAGTGTCATTCTTAGTGGGAATGTACTACAACACAATTATTGCCTGGGTGTTATGGTACTTCTTCAACTCTTTCCAGAGCACACTGCCTTGGAGCCAGTGTCCACTCAATGATAATGCAACAGGCAGGATATAAGTTATAATTCATGGTGTGGCCAAAATTTGGGTTATACATCTGTTTCTATGTGTTTCAATAGACCTGGTATCTGAGTGTGCACGTACTGTAGCAGTTCAGTGGACTATTTTTGGTACAGAGAAACACTGAACATCTCCACATCCATAGAGGAGTCAGGAGGGCTGCAGTGGTCCATGGTGCTGTGCTTAGTCGTGGCTTGGACTATTCTTTATGTCTGCTGCATCAGGGGCATTGAAACAACAGGGAAGGTTGGTGGACATACACAACCACCACTATAACTATTATAATATTAGTAGAAATTAAAAATTATTCAACATTGTATATCATTTTGATTTAGGCAGTATACATCACATCAACACTCCCCTATGTTGTCCTCACCATCTTCCTAATCAGAGGCCTGACCCTCGAAGGATCTTTGGATGGAATAAAGTTTCTATTCACACCTGATGTTAGTGGAGCGCAAATTATTCAGTTGTAGTCGATGCACATTTAGTTTAAATCAAGTGTTGATTTGTTGGCAGCTGAATGAGCTCATGAACCCCACAACATGGCTTGATGCAGGGGCTCAGGTGTTCTACTCATTCTCCTTGGCCTTTGGAGGACTCATCTCATTCTCCAGTTACAACTCTGTTCAGTGAGTCACTTCTTCCTTAATTTTATCTGAGCAGATATGAACACGACTCTTGAAATGCAATTTGTTTTTAAAACCAGAATAATAAATGTAAGAATTTCTGAAATGTTGACTTGCTAAATGCAATTTTCCATTTTTATAAAATGGAACAGTATACAGTGCCTTGCGAAAGTATTCGGCCCCCTTGAGCCTTTCAACATTTCACCACATTTCAGGCTTCAGACATAAAGATATAACATTTTAATTTTTGTCATGAATCAACAACAAGTGGGACACAATCGTGAAGTGGAACAAAATTTATTGGATAATTTAAACTTTTTTAACAAATAAAAAACTGAAAAGTGGGGCGTGCAATATTATTCGGCCCCTTTACTTTCAGTGCAGCAAACTCACTCCAGAAGTGAGGATCTTTGAATGATCCAATGTTGTCCTAAATGACTGATGATGACAAATAGAATGCACCTGTGTGTAATCAAGTCTCCGTATAAATGCACCTGCTCTTTGATAGTCTCAGGGTTCTGTTTAAAGCGCAGAGAGAACCATGAAGATAAAGGAACACACCAGGCAGGTCCGAGATACTGTTGTGGAGAAGTTTAAAGCCGGATTTGGATACAAAAAGATTTCCCAAGCTTTAAACATCTCAAGGAGTACTGTGTAAGCAATTATATTGAAATGGAAGGAGTATCAGACCACTGCAAATCTACCAAGACCCGGCCGTCCCTCCAAACTTTCATCTCAAACAAGGAGAAGACTGATCAGAGATGCAGCCAAGAGGCCCATGATCACTCTGGATGAACTGCAGATAACTACAGCTGAGGACAGGGAAGATGGCTAAAATTGATGGGAAGATGGATGGAGCCAAATACAGGACCATTCTGGAAGAAAACCAGTTGGAGTCTGCAAAAGACCTGAGACTGGGACGGAGATTTATCTTCCAACAGGACAATGATCCAAAACATAAAGCCAAATCTACAATGGAATGGTTCACAAATAGACGTATCCAGGTGTTAGAATGGCCAAGTCAAAGCCCAGACCTGAATCCAATCGAGAATTTGTGGAAAGAGCTGAAGACTGCTGTTCACAAACGCTCTCCATCCAACCTCACTGAGTTCGAGCTGTTTTGCAAGGAAGAATGGGCAAGATTCCAGTCTCTCGATGTGCAAAACTGATAGAGACATACCCCAAGCGACTTGCAGCTGTAATTGCAGCAAAAGGTGGCGCTACAAAGTATTAGCGCAAGGGGGCCGAATAATATTGCACGTCCCACTTTTCAGTTTTTTATTTGTTAAAAAAGTTTAAATTATCCAATACATTTTGTTCCACTTCACGATGGTGTCCCACTTGTTGATTCTTGACAAAACATTTAATTTTTATATCTTTATGTTTGAAGCCTGAAATGTGGCGAAATGTTGAAAGGTTCAAGGGGGGCGAATACTTTCATTGCACTGTATATGCAATGATCAGCCATTGAGGTAAATGCACCGGAAGTAGCTCAAGGCTTTTATCTGTCATCCTATAGTGCGTAGACACTGCGCAGTACCTACCCTGCTGCACCACTGTGTTTCCAATTGTCACGTATTTTAAGTCAATGCTGACATATGTAGATTACAATGAAATGCTACAGAAGTTCAACACTTCAGACCCAGACACAAAGGCTCGACCTTCCCACCTGCGACCTGCAAACATTTCTAAGTGAGGCATGTATCTGCATCCTAGACTCTTTATATGTTCTTTTCACACACAGACAGTAGCTGAAACCTTTACTTGTTTACATACTGTGACACAGGGAGTGGAGGGAACAGGCGTGGCCTTCATTGTCTTCACAGAAGCCATCACAAAAATGCCATTTTCTCCACTTTGGGCTGTGCTGTTCTTTGTTATGCTATTCTGCCTTGGGCTTTCAACTATGTTTGGCAGTATTGAAGGAGTTGTTGTTCCTTTGCAAGACCTTAAAATTTTTCCGAAGAACTTCCCAAAAGAGGCACTCACAGGTAGGACAACAAACCTAACTGCATATTTAACATTTGTTAACAAGGACACAAACAAAAATGTTCTATTTCATGTATTTCAGGCATCGTGTGTCTTGTATCTTTCCTGATTGCATTGATATTCTCTCTGCACTCAGGGGACTACTGGTTAGCTCTTTTTGACGGTTATGCTGGTTCTGTCCCTCTCCTCATTATTGCATTCTGTGAAATGGTTTCTGTGGTTTACATCTATGGAATAGACAGGTATGCCATGTTTGTGTTTGCTATTTATTTTACTGATATGTAGGGTTAATTTTCCAAAAGGATATGAATTGAAATAACTTTTCCATCTATTATGCAAAAAGCTATGAAAGTTAAGTTTGATCATAAATATAATCCAGGGACAAGGAACTGCGCAAACACTCCATTAACATATTGGTTTTTCCCTAAAAAAATCGCATTGATTGGTATTGTTATAGGATATGGGAAAATGTGTTGGATCGGTATCAGTAAGTAAGTTCTGATACCTTTGACAAGCTGATACCAACCCAGAACATTCATAATTGTAATTTGGTTTTATTATGAGCTAAGCCCTGAATAACAAAAGCAACAATGCCTTCAAACAAATATAGCTAAATAATGTTGTCCGTCTTTGACAGGTTTAACAAAGACATCGAGTTCATGATTGGGCACAAGCCGAACATCTTCTGGCAGGCCACATGGAGAGTGGTCAACCCTCTGATTGTGCTGGTCAATTTTATCTTTTATCTTGTTAGTAAAATCAGCTCCACATTGACTTACATTGCATGGAATCCTGCCTCGGTGAGTGACACCATCTCTGTCGAGCGAGTCAATGATATGCTTCTGATGGATGTTTGTTTTCTGTTTTGGCCGTAGGAAGACTTCCCAAAGCTGGAGACGTTGTCCTATCCTGACTGGGTCTACTTCATCATCTTCCTTCTGTCCGGAATACCAAGTCTGATCATTCCAGCGTTCGCTCTGTACAAGTGTTTCCAAAGATGCATCAGCAAGAAAAACAACAGCAATCTTGAAACTTAATATTGACAGATTGTTTACAATTAGAAATTCTGATTGCATTATTATTTGAGTTGGAAAAAATGCATTTTATGAATTGTAAATGACGTGTTGGGTGTAAAAATGTGAATGATTTATTGTGTTATATGTTTGTTCTAGCCTTGAGTTGGTTTTGTGTTGTTATCATGACTCAGGTCTATATATGTTTATAATGTCTTTGACAGTAAACTTCACAGGTGGTTGTGAGATAACATGGGCACTTTGAAACAGGCGCCTCTTCACAGACCAGATGAACACATTCTGCAATTTAAGAATATAATAGAATTCATTTAATCGAGTAAATGTAAGATTTTAATAATTGTAGTCTAGATCATACTTTGTTTGGTGTCTTTACACACGGCATGCAAAAAAATAAAAAACCATGCAAACAAACCGTGTTTATGCTGTTTTAAATGCACACACAGTAGCATAAAACATGGCCACTCATTACCCCATGACCCCTCTCAATAAAGTAATTTCCCTTTCAAGGACAGAAGATAAAACTGCCTAATCCCATTTACAAAAACTAAGAAAACAGTGGCAGGGACCCCGCATACTGGTGGAATATAAAGAAAGAAGGCACTGTGTACTGTGCTTACTAATGTAAGCTTCACAGCCTCTTCCTCCACTACACATTGGTTGATCAAGGATCTGATTTGAGCTGTACTCAAAAGCACTGGTTTGGGGTTATTGTTACACTTTAAATCAAGATTTGTAGGGCTTTACTTGATCTGTTTTTTTTTAGTTTATTTGAATAGGGACGATACACATTAATCAACATTGCTGTAAATGTGTCAGTATTAGCTAACAGCTAGTTTCCATGCTGAATCTGAAATTCAGCATTTTATCTTAAAACATTTTTTTTGTTACATGAGCTCAAGGGTTGGTACTCTCTTTCTCACTGAAAAAACTGATCATAAGATGTGATAGTGCCAAAAATACATGCTTGTGAAAACTAGTGATCGTTTTGAGAGCTTAGTTAGAACTTATCATTCAACTCATTTTTGTGGTTTCAAAGTCGCACTAAGTAATGATTTACATTTTAAATTATTCTATGGTTTAATCTTTATATTTTTAAGATAATAAATACTCAATTCAAGTTTGAAATGATCAATGATGTCATGTGATGTATGACTAATCTGACAGGAGGAGTGTCTTTTACATTTCTGCTGAGTAGACATAATAAAGTATAGCCCTTAATAAGCTACTGATAAGTGAAGTTTAGATGCCTGGGGTCAGAGTGAACATTCAGAGGATGAAACAGTAACAGAGAACAGGAGTTCGTGACGGGAAGGATAATACAACTGCACAAACAAGTATACCTTTACGCATTTGAAGTCTAAATCTTCAGATAGAGATATAATGGTGAAGCTCAAGTTACCGAATCCCGGACTGGAGAACAGGATTCCCACTTATGGAGACCTGGAGAGAATGGAGAAGGAAGAAGCTGGAGACAGGCCCAAGTGGGACAACAAGGCTCAGTACTTGCTCACCTGTGTGGGCTTCTGTGTGGGACTGGGGAACGTCTGGAGGTTCCCCTACCTGTGTCAGAGCCATGGAGGAGGTAAGAGTAATTGTATATGATAACGTAAAACATTAACAACAGAATGTACGAGTCTCTGTGTATTTATTAACTTAAGTCGACAAGAAAGCAATATCCAGTAACAGTTTACTCGCATACTTTTGCCTGCTTTTGAACTCAACCATGACCCCCTAAGTGTTTTAGATGCTAAATAGCTCTTTTGAGGCTGACTTTTCATTTTTTATAAAAACACAAAAAAATGCATTTACATGAAACATTAATCTCTGAACAAATAAAACTTCAAATATGACTTAAAATCCTGGGCTATCTAACTTTTCCTCCATTCAAATTATTTGTTTTTGCTTAGAGATAATCCTTTAAAAATAAAAGTAGTTCAGACCATGACATGATGACTCAATAATTTTAACTTTTCTCTCTGAAAAATCCGATCAGATGCCAAAAATACTAGAACTAGAGATAGAACAAAACTGTAGCGAGGAACTAGTAACATGGATCCCATCCAGTTTTGTGGTATGACAGTTAAGTACTCTAACTTAAAAAAATTAAAATAATTAGAATTAGTAAAGTAATTACAACATAAAAAGTAAAGTAATTACTGTGTTTCAGGTGCTTTTATGATTCCGTTCCTTATCCTTTTGGTGCTGGAGGGAATCCCTCTGCTGCACCTGGAGTTTGCCATCGGTCAGAGGCTCAGGAAGGGCAGTGTGGGAGTGTGGAGGTCGATAAATCCTCATCTGACCGGAGTGGGTGAGTATGTTTCTACTGTTTTCTGTATCTGTATGTTAAATAAAAATAAAAACATACATTTGAAATAGGGATTGCATCATTGATGGTCTCCTTTATGGTGGGAATGTACTACAACACCATCATGGCCTGGATCTTGTGGTACCTCTTCAACTCTTTCCAAAACCCTCTTCCGTGGAGTCAATGTCCCCTTAACGAAAACAGGACTGGTTCGTCTCCACACAAGCTGTAATGTTGGCGTTTGTGTTCATGCACTTTGACCAATGGCTTAATGTCTGTTCTGCAGGTGTGGTAGATGAGTGCGCCCGCAGCAGCACAGTGGATTACTTTTGGTACAGGGAGACTCTGAACACATCTGAAAGCATTGACCAGGCTGGGGGTCTGCAGTGGTGGATGGTGTTGTCCCTAATGGCTGCCTGGACTTTGCTCTATGTCTGCACCATCCGAGGAATTGAGACCTCGGGAAAGGTCTTACAGCACCTTGAATATTTGATTGGGCTGTTGTGTGGAGAATCTAATAAGCCTGTCTTTCCATAGGCTGTGTACATCACATCCACTCTGCCATATTTGGTCCTGACCATCTTCCTCATCAGAGGGCTAACGCTTAAAGGCTCTTTCGAAGGAATAAAGTTTCTATTCACACCAGATGTAAGTATGGTCGTGTGTAAGGCTGGGTGTCTTTTGAGTTCACTGATACAGTATGTACCTTAGTACAGGGAACTTTAAATTTTATACAATATAATTCCAAGCGTTTCGAAGAGATTCAGTATTACTGTAAATCAAGGATTTAGCCCCTAATTTATTGTTCTGCCCCATTTGAATAAAACAATATTATATAAATGCAATATTTCAGCCTCTGACTCCCCTGACCAGTCGGAACAACACAATTTTTTAATAATTATATTCAAGAATATAAAAATATATTTCTATTTCTTATCATATCACTGCTCCTGACATAAGCCTTAGTGGCATAGGGATGGGTCAAATGCAGAGGATGAACTGTCCTACAGGGATTAATAAAGTGCACCTTTACCTTTACCTTTATAATAAAACATGTTTATTTCTTAGTAAAATTATTAAAACATAAAAACTAATATGGTATCAAATAAAGAAATATGTATCTACAAATGTTTTTTCACACACCCCTAGTCATGATGATTAAATAAGCACAGCTTATTATATAATTTAAAAAAATAAAGAGTATAAAACAGACATTAACATCATGACATTTGATTGTCACTATGGTTACCAGTTCCTTCATGTTATCAAAGTGCAGATCGGGGCAGTGAGATGAAAGTGCAATGGTTATAAAAAGTTCAGCTTCAGCTAAATAGTGGTCATAAAATATGTACTCCGGAAATGATAGGACACAATACTTTCCAACAATAAAAACATGTTTTAAATAAATAAAATAATATACATTTAGCTATTATTTTGCAGGTGAATGAGTTAATGAACCCAGCAACATGGCTGGATGCCGGAGCTCAAGTTTTCTACTCATTCTCTGTGGCTTTTGGAGGTCTCATTTCTTTCTCGAGCTACAACTCTGTTCAGTGAGTTAAATAGCCAATCTTTGTGTTGCTACATCAAATAAGCAAGACACAAAAAGTATGTTCTATATGTTTCTGCAGCAACAACTGTGAGCAAGATGCTGTTCTTATCTCCATCATAAACGGTTGCACATCAGTGTACTCCGCCACTGTGATCTATTCCATCATCGGCTTCAGGGCCACTCAGAACTTTGACGACTGTGTGTCAGAGTGAGTGAAACATGATCTATGGAAATTAAATCCAGCATGTTCTTGACATTCATATTTGTCTTTCAAAGCAATATACTGAAGCTGGTGAATGCCTTTAACTTGCCTGAAGGAAACATTGTTGACAGTAACTACAACGAGGCCCTGGGATACTTCAATCAGACCAACCCAGCTTTGGTTGAAAGCTTGGATTTAACTACTTGTGACATGAAGTTTTTCCTAAGCCAGGTATGTTGAGCTCACAGTATGGACAGACTGTTTGTATGGAATAATCAACTAACCAAGATGTGTGGTCCAGGGAGTAGAGGGAACAGGTCTGGCCTTCATTGTGTTCACAGAAGCCATCATACGGATGCCCATCTCTCCCTTGTGGGCTGTGCTGTTTTTCATCATGCTCTTCTGCCTGGGTCTCTCCACTATGTTTGGAAGCATTGAGGGGGTGGTGAGTCCTCTGCAGGACCTCAATCTCCTGCCAAAATCATGGCCAAAAGAAGTGTTTTGTGGTAAATGCATTACATAAACAACCAGGCAATATAAGACAGCTTTACTTTCCAGTGAAGTGAGTTCAGTTTCTTCTGCTTCAGGTTTGACTTGCCTCGTCTCGTTTGGATTTGGACTTATTTTTACTCAAAGCTCTGGAAACTACTGGTTGGCACTGTTTGATAACTATGCAGGATCTATTCCTCTGCTGGTCATTGGCTTCTGTGAAATGGTTGCAGTTATATACGTCTATGGCATAGACAGGTAGGTCTGTCAAAATTAAACAATAACATATAGCCTTGCGGTAGCCAAACTTTAGCCCCACCCGTCCATTTTCTTCCCCTTAATCAATTTCTGGGTTGGAGGGGTGGCTGTCAGAGCTGCACCCACTTCACAGAGAACCAGCCCCTCACTGATCCTCCTGCAGGTGGTGAGTCCACAGGAGCCTTGATCTTTCAGCGGGGACTTCAGGCAAAGTGGGGTCTTGCCCAAGGACACAATGACAGCAGTCATCAGTGGGAGTCGTGATATAGGTCTTATGGTGGGCTCAAACCCACGACCTTCAGGCTCAAAGGCCAATGCTCTACCAACTGAGCCACTGTAACCCCCTTTAGCTTCACCTTTATGACATTGAATCTGAGGATGATGTCGTAGTCAGGCTACAAAATATGTATATGTTTCAGAAAAGACTTGTAGTCACCAATTATGATTTAGGGTCACAATTAAAACACAACTGCTGTGGTGGTAAAAAAAGGACTAACCCAAAGAAGGGTCAAAAGTGTGTAAAAGCACCGAACTTTGATCAACACACTTTAGTTTTATCAGTAGTCTTTCCATGCGTTTAAAGTTTAGATGCATGTATTTTTGGGATTTAGATAGTGAATCACATGGCTCTTTCTGTGAGAATACAAAATATAACCACCTCATACAATAAAAGGAGGAGGAGCCGTACCAAACAACACGGCAAAAAGATTTATAGTAATTCAACCTGGTGTTGAGATAAGGTTTTGTACTTCATATATCATGGAGACATTTCAGTTCATATACCTATAATAGGCTGCAGTGTTGCTTTATACTTTAAACCTTACATTTTCAAGACATGACATGACATGAAATTACAAAAATATCTAGATTTAAAACACAAATTATACATCTATGATGTTCTACCAATAGAAAAATCAGTTAGTATTTAAAGGACTAATAAAACACAAGGTCATTTTTATGATTGCACTTCAGACCCTTTTGCTGTAACTTTTACACTTCCTCTTTCCTTCAGATTTAACGAGGACATTGAGTTTATGATTGGCCACAAGCCCAACATCTTCTGGCAGGCCACATGGAGAGTGATCAGTCCACTTATCATGGTCTTCATCCTGATCTTCTACTTTGTTACTCAAGTTTCCAAAACGGCCACCTATCTCGTCTGGGACCCCAAGTCTGTGAGTACAATTTTAAAAGAAAAAATCTTGATCTGAATTTTTTTTTTTAACCACATGCCTTATTCTTTCATTTCCTATAGGAGGCATTTCCAACTCTAGAAAAACAACCATTTCCTGCTTATATCAATGTTATAATATTCATCTTGGCTGGAATCCCTAGTTTAAGCATCCCTGCATTTGCACTTTATAAGTTTATCCAGAGGAGATGTTGTAAGAAGGATGACAAGAGAGACTCAGTGGACTCAATCTCAGCTAAAGTTGAGATGAACGGGAAAATGTAATGATAGTCTAAGATGAAAGCAAAGAGCTTGTGTATTCTGTCACCCTGTCACAAATGTGAATGTGTATTTATATATATATATATATATATATATATATATATATATATATATATATATATTTATATTTTTCTATATGAATCATTTGCCCTGTTTGCGTCATACAGAAACTGATTCTTTTAATTAGTTTTTGCAAGAGGAATTATTTGCTTTACTATCAGAGGATAAAGCACCTCAACCACAAAATACACTAAGCTGTCATTGGTGTTAAAGGGGAAACGAATGCAAGTGAGAACTGGGGGATGGAGACTTCTGGTCAGGGTCAGAAGAGTAGTTTATGTTGTAATATTGGGGGTGTACACTTTCAAGCACAACTGTACTGATATATGTATGTGTGTGTGAGTATATACATATATACACACACACTATGTATATGCATGAACACATATGTGTGTGTGTATATATATATATATATACATACACATACACTATATATACAGTATATTCAGACATACAGTGTATGTCTGTATTCGGCCCCCTTGAACCTTTCAACATTTTGCCACATTTCAAACAAAGATATAAAAATTATTTTTTTATCAAGAATTAACAACAAGTGGGACACAATTGTGAAGTGGAACAACATTTATTGGATAATTTAAACTTTTTTAACAAATAAAAAACTGAAAAGTGGGACGTGCAATATTATTCGGCCCCCTTGCGCTAATACTTTGTAGCGCCACCTTTTGCTGCAATTACAGCTGCAAGTCGCTTGGGGTATGTCTCTATCAGTTTTGCACATCGAGAGACTGGAATCTTGCCCATTCTTCCTTGCAAAACAGCTGGAGCTCAGTGAGGTTGGATGGAGAGCGTTTGTGAACAGCAGTCTTCAGCTCTTTCCACAGATTCTCGATTGGATTCAGGTCTGGACTTTGACTTGGCCATTCTAACACCTGGATACGTCTATTTGTGAACCATTCCATTGTAGATTTGGCTTTATGTTTTGGATCATTGTCCTGTTGGAAGATAAATCTCCGTCCCAGTCTCAGGTCTTTTGCAGACTCCAACAGGTTCTTTCAGAATGGTCCTGTATTTGGCTCCATCCATCTTCCCATCAATTTTAGCCATCTTCCCTGTCCCTGCTGAAGAAAAGCAGGCCCAAACCATGATGCTGCCACCACCATGTTTGACAGTGGGGATGGTGTGTTCAGGGTGATGAGCTGTGTTGCTTTTACACCAAACATATCGTTTTGCATTGTGGCCGAAAAGTTTGATTTTGGTTACATCTGACCAGAGCACCTTCTTCCACATGTTTGGTGTGTCTCCCAGGTGGCTTGTGGCAAACTTTAAACGAGACTTTTTATGGATATCTTTGAGAAATGGCTTTCTTCTTGCCACTCTTCCATAAAGGCCAGATTTGTGCAGTGCACGACTGATTGTTGTCCTATGGACAGACTCTCCCACCTCAGCTGTAGTTATCTGCAGTTCATCCAGAGTGATCATGGGCCTCTTGGCTGCATCTCTGATCAGTCTTCTCCTTGTTTGAGATGAAAGTTTGGAGGGACGGCCGGGTCTTGGTAGATTTGTAGTGGTCTGATACTCCTTCCATTTCAATATAATTGCTTGCACAGTGCTCCTTGAGATGTTTAAAGCTTGGGAAATCTTTTTGTATCCAAATCCGGCTTTAAACTTCTCCACAACAGTATCTCGGACCTGCCTGGTGTGTTCCTTTGTCTTCATGGTTCTCTCTGTGCTTTAAACAGAACCCTGAGACTATCAAAGAGCAGGTGCATTTATACGGAGACTTGATTACACACAGGTGCATTCTATTTATCATCATCAGTCATTTAGGACAACATTGGATCATTCAAAGATCCTCACTGAACTTCTGGACTGAGTTTGCTGCACTGAAAGTAAAGGGGCCGAATAATATTGCACGCCCCACTTTTCAGTTTTTTATTTGTTAAAGTTTAAATTATCCAATAAATTTTGTTCCACTTCACGATTGTGTCCCACTTGTTGATTCATGACAAAAAATATTTTTTTTATATCTATGTTTGAAGCCTGAAATGTGGCGAAATGTTGAAAGGTTCAAGGGGGCCGAATACTTTCGCAAGGCACTGTATATACACACACACACACACACACACACACACACACACACACATGTGCTGCGATTTCCCCTACCACTAAAAACATGCAAAATAGGTATGAATGTAATGAATGAGTGAACGGAGGGTGTTGGTTGGGGCTTTGATGCGCCAGTGTGTTTGGCGTCTTGTTTCCGTCATAACCGTGTGTGGAGAGAATAGAACAATATCTGAACTCTGAACATTGTAAAGCGCTATGGGTGACCTTGGTCTGTAAAATGCACTATATAAATAAAAGTACTTACTTATATAAGTGGTGTTGGTCAGGTTGGGTTGCATAGCCTTAGAAGTATTTTGCATGTTGAAACAAAGAGTGATCCATTAACTAACTCAAAATGAAGAACATGTTACAAAAACATCTGCCCTCATACATGGGACATTAACAGCACAACCATTTCACAAGAATATTTAAAAGGTTGTAAAAGGCAAAAGTGCAGATCTAATCTGTGGAGATAATGCCTTGGTAC
Source organism: Knipowitschia caucasica (assembly GCA_964034765.1). Taxonomy (NCBI): domain Eukaryota; kingdom Metazoa; phylum Chordata; class Actinopteri; order Gobiiformes; family Gobiidae; genus Knipowitschia; species Knipowitschia caucasica. The sequence continues at coordinate 28,479,972 of OZ035838.1, forward strand.
AATAGAGTAGCGGAACAGACTGAGTGAACATTAATTCCACCATGAGGCTGGTGCTACCGAACCCAGGGCTGGAGCAGCGAATACTCGACTATGAGCAGCTGGAGAAACTGGAACAAGAGGTGCTCCAGGACAGGCCCAAGTGGGACAACAAGGCTCAGTACATCCTCACCTGCGTTGGGTTTTGTATAGGACTTGGAAATGTGTGGCGCTTTCCCTACTTGTGTCAAAGCCATGGAGGAGGTGAGTGTCTCCACTGTTCTCTTTTCTATTGTTCTCAGAAAATAATTTAAACTAAAACTAGAATCAAAAGCATTCTGATTAAGTATCAATAAAGCAATATGGACAAGAAGGGACAAGCAAGGACAAGGAAGGACAGAAAAAGAACAAGGAAGGAGGTATTATTTTCTTTAGTTAGAAGCAAAAAGGCAAACTGCAGAGGTTCATGTATAACCAGCAGGTGGAGCCAAAAGTACTACAGTTACAGTCTGTTTTGGCCAGGCAAAGAAAGTGTAAGTGTACGGAGCCCTGCAAGGGCCAGGGGTAAAAAAATAAATAAACTGTGAGCACAGATTAACAATCTGTGCGCACAGTTTAACAATCTGTGCTCACAGTTTAACAATCTGTGCTCACAGTTTATTTATTTTTTTACCCCTGGCCCTTGCAGGGCTCCGTATAAGTGTACTGTTCTACGTCATGGTGCTACGTCCCTTAGGACTTCGCTAGTGGGATATCACTCGTGACCCCCAGGTCACACGCCAGAGAGATCAAAATAATTTGCTCCAATCACCAGCCACCTTCCTCTATAAATGCCCCTGCACAAGGCCGCACCCCCTCTTTCACTCTGGCGCCGTTCGAGATCTACCACAGTACTTACTTCATTCTGAGATGTCTTCCTTGTTCGTCCGAGTTCCCTTCGCCCTCCGGCGTCGGACGTCGTCACTGGATCCAGACGGTGGAGGACTTCACCTCTGTGGGCGCCACCACTCGAGGGAGGAGGAGGATAAAACCCACGTTGTGCCCGCGGATGGACCCGTTCGTCCATTACGCGACACGTGAGTGGCCTAAGCCCCTAGCAGCCAAGAGGCCTGCACTGGGGTACGACATATACTGCAGCGGGCAGGACTGGTCCTGGACCGGTGATCGAGGATTCAGTCCGCATGGCCCTGCAGCCCTCCGCATCCGTGTGGCCCGGCACCAGACCTCTCCTTCTCTCCGAGCGGGACAGGATGTCTTGCCGAGGCTGGATAGATATTATGCCAATGCGGCACAGGTCGTCACATTGGCTATCAACATGACTTTCATCACGGGGGCCCTGGATAGGGCGCTCTCCTCTGGCCAGGCGCTCAGTGGAGACCTCCTGTCACAGGCGAGGACCACCTCGGCGGCGATCCTGCGCATGTGCCAGACGCTAGCCGTGGATGGTGGCCAGGACACCGAGGATTCAGTCCGCATGGCCCTGCAGCCCTCCGCATCCGTGTGGCCCGGCACCAGACCTCTCCTTCCCTCCGAGCGGGACAGGATGTCTTGGCGATGCCGGATAGATGTTATGCCATTGCAGCACAGGTCCTCGCATTGACTAACTACATGGCATTCATCACGGGGGCCCTGGATATGTTGCTCTCTTCTGACCAGGCGCTCAGTGGAGACCTCCTGTCACAGGCGAGGACCACCTCGGCGGCGACTCTGCGCATGTGCCAGACGCTAGCTGTGGATGGTGGCCGCTCCATGGCAGCAGCCCAAGTCGGGCCAGGCACCTTTGGCTTGGGCTGGCTAATATCAGGGAGGCGGAAAGGAGGCAGCTGCTGGACCTGCCCACCTCTCAGATGTCCCTCTTCGGCCCGGACATGCAGGCCTGGGTGGCGAGACTGGAGTCTGCAGCTAAAGACTCGGCTAGGCTAGCCCCGCACCTAGCACCGAGGCGCGAGGCCCACCAACCATCACGGAGCCGGGACAGAGGTCGAGAGCGTTGGCCCGGGAGGCATCCTGACCCGTATCTGCGCTCTGTTATCCATCGTCCCCCCTTGACGAGGCCCCCGGGTCCAGATAGACCCATGGGTGGCTCGCGGGAGCAACGCACCCACCACCGACCTCCCTATGGTAGAGGAGGCCGGGGTGGAAAAATTTTTCCTTCAATAAAGGCCGACCGGCATTTCCATTACTTTTCTGAGTCTGATTTGGGGGTATGTAACATGTCAAATATTGTGAATTCTGATTGTGTTACTTCCCGGGCACATAACGTTGCTTCGCTAGGCCTGCAGCCCCAGAGAGGGGCGTGCAGTGCACTACGAGCTCCGGTTTCTCTGATCCATACTATGCCCTCCCAGAGAGAGGTCAGGCGGAGGGATCTGGTGAGTGATATGTTTGTGCTTCGGCCGAACGCGTGTTAGCATTTTTGAGCTACAGGGCTAACACGGGGTTTCCCACTCCAGGGGCTCGCCCCCCCCCTCCATGAGGCAAGAGCCAGGGGGGGGCACAGCAGCCGAGTCACGTGGGATGAGCAGTCCCGTACTTATGACGTCGGGCCTGCAGGACACGTGACCGCCCCCGGCGCTCACGGTGTGACGCAGGGTGCCCCCCCGGCCCTTTCGTCCACCCCCCCTCCCTGCTAGGAACACCAGGAGAGGGCGGGGCCGTGACGTCTCGTGTTCCAGCTCCCGTTCCGCTCCTCACAGACTTCTACAGCATCTGGAGGGAGCAAAGATGGCTGACATATCTATGGCGGGAGAGAACATTGCGCAGGGGTTACGCACTGCAATTCTCCCAGAAGCCACCACCATTCCGAGGCGTACGGGCAGCACGCTCTCAGGTACGGGGTCATTAGAGGCACTGCAAGCGGAGGTCTCCTCTCTGCTGAGCCTAGGCGCAGCAGTGGAGGTAGACCCACAGGACGCCACCAGGGGGCTGTACTCCCCTTACTTCTTAGTGCCAAAGAAGTCAGGCGGGGTGCGTCCCATTTTGGATCTTTGCGTGTTGAACGAGTGCATTTCCAAACGGCAGTTTCGGATGCTGCCCACAAAGCAGCTCCTCGAGTGTGTCAGGCAGGGAGATTGGATATCCTTCATAGACCTGACAGATGCGTACTTCCACGTGCCGATAGTACCGGAACACAGGAGGTTCTGCGCTTCGCAGTTGGAGAGAGGAATTACGAGTACTGTCGTTTTCCCCTTGGGCTACGCACTCGCGCCGTGGAGCAGGGGTAAGAATTAATCTACATAGACGTCGGGTTGATTCTGGCCTCACCCAGGGAAGTGGCCGTGAGTCATACGCACTGGGTCCTGTCCCACATACAGCGCCTGGGCTTTGTGGTTAACAGGGAGAAAATTAACAGTTACCTTTGTTACTTAAGTTCTACGAATAGGTGCACGTGATATCCCACTAGCGAAGTCCGCTAGGGGACGTAGCACCATGACGTAGAAGCAGGCTGCAACCAGCTCAGCGCATGATCTATCTCGGTCTGCAGCTAGACTCTGTGACATTCCGTGCTGCATGGTCCGTGGACAGACGGATGAACACTACCCGTCTGCCCGGGGAGGTTCTGGCGGGCCCCAGAGTCCCCGCTCGGCGCCTCAGGTCCCTGCTGGGAATGATGGCGGCGGCTCATGCTGTGGTGCGGCTAGGCCTTCTCCACATGAGGAATTTTCAGAGGTGGTTCTCACGCCTCAGGCTTCACCCCTCCCGGGACGGGGGGAGGCTGATCTGGGTTCCCCAAGTGGCAGCATCGAACATCAGGTTCTGGCTCACTCCGGGTCTTCTACGGGACGGAGTGACTCTGGCCGGCGCCGTGTCTCACGTGGAGATGTTCACGGACGCGTCGCTCGAAGGATGGGGCGGGGTCCTCGGCCAAAGTTCTGTAGGAGGCTGCTGGTCGGACTCAGCCCATCACATCAACCTGCTGGAGATGGAGGCAGTGCACAGGGTACTGCTGCACTTTGCTCCTCAGCTGCAGGGGAGACACGTGATGGTGCGCTCAGACAACACCACAGTGGTCTCCTATCTGAACAGGCAGGGGAGCACCAGGTCCCCCCGCTCTCCATCGCATGGCAAAGGTGACGCTGCTGTGGGCGGCGCTTCACCTCCTGTCTCTCAGGGCGCGCCACGTCCCGGGGGTCCGGAACGTGGGGGCCAACAGGGGGGCCGACGTGGGGGGGCCCACTCCAGGACGAGTGGGGCCTGGCCCCAGGGGTGGCTGCGGAGATCTGGCGGAGGTTCGGCCGTCCAGTGGTCGACCTTTTTTCGCCAGTGCAGGAAACGCACAGTGCCCGTCCTGGTTCGCCTCAAGGGCCGCGGACCAGCCGCCTTTAGACGTGGACGCTCTGGCTCATTACCCCTGGCCAGGGGGCCTGCTGTACGCGTTCCCCACCAGTGCGTCTCCTGCCGGTCCTGCTGCGGAGGATCGAACAGGAGAGGAGGTCGGTGATCCTGGTGGCGCCGGACAGTCCGCATGCTCGGTGGTTCCCCTTCCTGAGGGGCATGGCGGTGATGGAGCCCTGGGCTCTCCCGGACGAGCCGGGGGCTCTAGTCCAGGGGGGGAGGAGCCCTGTTTTCACGCCCGATAATCGGCCGCAGGCTCTGGGTTGGAGGCTGAGAGGCGGGACCTCGTAGACCTGGGTCTTCCCCCTGCGGTGGTGGAGACCACTCAGGGGGCGAGGGCGCCGTCCACTGTGAGGGCCTACGCCACGAGGTGGAGGCTATTTAGCGACTGGTGCGGTTTTCGTTCCTGGGATCCCAGGCGTTGCCCGCTGGAGGGGGCCTGGGATTCCTACGGGAGCTCTTTGACAAGGGGAGGGCTGTCGCCACCTTGGCGGTGTTCGCGGCAGCCATTACTTCGGGTCACGACGGATTCGGGGGGTTCACAGCCCGCTCTCATCCGTTGGTTTAAACGTTTTCTGCGGGGGGCACGCAGGAGGAGGCCCCCGCTCCAGAGAACGCCCCGGTTTGGGACCTCAGGGTGGTCCTTAGGGGGCTGTCGGGTCCGCCTTTTGAACCGGCGGCGGAGGCGAGTCCCGAGTGTGTCGCTTTAAGACGGCCCTCTTGTTGGCGTTGGCGTTGGCGTCTGCTAAGAGGGCGGGCGACTTGTGTGCGCTCTCTGTCCATGCGTCTTGCCTGTCCTTGGAGAGGGCGACGGCATGGTGGTATTGTGGCCCAATCCGGCTTTTCTCCCCAAGGTCATCACGTCGGCCTTTAGGTCGAGAGTCATCAGGATTAGGGCTTTCTATCCGCCACCGCATGCCTCCCCCGAGGAGGAGCGGCGGCACCTTCTGTGTCCTGTCAGAATGCTGAGGCATTACCTGGCCATGACGTCGTCATTCAGGTTGGGTGGCCAGCTGTTGTGTGTCTGGGCCCCAAGAACAGGGGCGCCCCGCTGTCGGCTCAGCGGCTGGCGCACTGGGTTGCCACGGCTGTGCGGCGGGCGTATCAGACGCAGGGTCTGGCCCTCCCGGTGGGCTTCAGGTCGCATTCCACGCATGGGATGGCGGCCTCTACGGTCCTTCTCAGGGGGGTGTCGGTCGAGGACGTATGCCGTGCGGCTTCTTGGGCTTCGTCCTCCTCTTTCGTCCGGTCTTATCTTTTGGATGTGTCGGACCGGTCGGTGGCCCATTCCGTGTTGAGTGCAGCGGACTGAGGTAGACCGTTAGGTCCCTCCTCTGAGGGGGCCTTCGGTTTGCTTTCCGCCCTGGTTCAGGAGCTCTTGGGAGAGGCATCCTACAGGTGCGGTACATATATGTGTGTTTTGGTCGGTCTGGTAGTCCACGTCAGGAGCCCTTGGGAGAGGCGTCCTGTGACTACGGATGACCTATATCTGTGTTACGTGGGGGTATCCTTGGTAGGAGTGGCCCTGTAACACGCATTGTTTCTTCTGCCCTCTCACTTTGTGAGGGTCTTGCTCGGGCGGAGCTCCAATCACCCTTCGCTGGCCTGTTGGGAGTACATTTTCCTACGGCCTCCGCGTTGTGTCCCACTAGCGAAGTCCTAAGGGACGTAGCACCATGACGTAGAATTAATAGTTACTTAATTAACTTAAGTTCTACGAATAGGTGCGTAGTCCCTTAGCTACGAGCCCATCAGGCCAGCCCGGCTTGGCAGAGTTCAAGAGGGGGTGCGGCCTTGTGCAGGGGCATTTATAGAGGAAGGTGGCTGGTGATTGGAGCAAATTATTTTGATCTCTCTGGCGTGTGACCTGGGGGTCACGAGTGATATCCCACTAGCGAAGTCCTAAGGGACTACGCACCTATTCGTAGAACTTAAGTTACATTAAGTAACTATTAATTCCTAAAGCACAACAATTGTATGTAAGTTTTAAGTTGAACGGATCAAGTTATGACATACTATGAATTGTTGTACACACTATATGAACTGATATAAAACAGTAAACTCATGATGCACTTAAAAAAATAGCAGTTTCTAAAAAACAGTGTTTCAATGGTCATTGTTTGTTATGTCTTTTCAATTGTGGACCCCAAAGCAGAGTTGAAACAGGCTGACGAAGAACAAAAATGTATTTACAGTCCAAAACAAAAGTAGAAAGAACAAACTGTAGGCAGGCTGAGGTGACAGAGGCGCTGGCTGGAGACTTGGAGGTGCAGCAACCAAGGATCTGGGAAAAAATTGTATGAGTAAAAAAGCGAAATAATCACAGGAACAGGCGCACGAGGACACTACCGTGTGTGACGGAATTATCTGGCACTGAAGAGCAGTCCAAACTGGGCTTAAGAAGCCAGGTGTAAATTGGCTGCAGGTGTGTCTGCTACACCGTCCAGCCACACTCCCATCACCACAAGCTCTGCAGAAAAACAAAAAGGGAGGGGGGAAGAAACAGAGCAACACAACCCTCACAGTACCCCCCCCTCAACGGACGCCACCCGGCGGACCACCGGGCTTCGAAGGGAAGCGAACATAAAAGTCCCGGAGGAGGCCCCGGTCCAAAATGAGAGCGGGAAACCCAGGAACGGTCCTCCGGGCCATATCCCTCCCAGTCAACCAAATACTGGAACCCACGACCGCGCCGCCGAACATCCAACAAGCGGCGGACAGTGAAGGCAGCATGACCATCGACGAGCCGGGCGGGCGGCGGGGGCTCGGCCGGAGGGCTAAGTGGACTAGACAGAAACGGCTTCAATAGAGAAACGTGAAAAGCAGGATGCACATTCACGGAAGGAGGCAGTTTGAGCCGGACAACCACCGGATTAATGACCTTGTCTATCTCGTACGGTCCAATAAACCTGGGGGACAACTTCCGAGAATCGGTTTGCAGGGGAAGGTCCCGAGTAGACAGCCAAACCTTCTGACCCGGTTTGTATTCACGAGCAGGTGAACGTCGACGGTCAGCAAGTTGACGGTTACGTGCCGCAGTCCGTGAAAGGGCTGCACGAACCCCGTGCCAGACACGTCGGGCTCGCTGAAGATGTAGTTGGATGGAAGGTACTGCAACTCGAGTCTCCTGGCTCGGGAAAAGAGGAGGTTGAAAGCCGTTAGCAGCCATAAACGGGGACATACCGGTTGCAGATGACACCAGGGTGTTGTGGGAGTACTCAATCCAGGGGAGATGAGAAGACCAGGAAACTGGGTGACGAGCAGTAACACAGCGAAGGGCAGCCTCCAAGTCCTGGTTGGCCCGCTCAGTCTGGCCGTTGGTCTGCGGATGATACCCCGACGATAAGCTGGAGGAGCACCCCACAGCATGACAGAAGGCCTTCCAAACCTGAGAAGTAAACTGCGGCCCTCTATCAGACACAATATCTTGTGGTATGCCATGGAGTTTGAAAACATGTTCAATGAGTAATTTAGAGGTCTCAAAGGCGGAAGGTAACTTCGGCAGAGAAACAAAATGCACAGACTTGGAGAATCGGTCTACAATCGTCAAAATTACTGATTTTCCCTCAGAAGGAGGAAGACCAGTCACAAAATCAACAGAGATGTGAGACCACGGACGGTGCGGAATAGGAAGTGGACGGAGCAACCCAGCAGGTGCTTGTGAGAAGACTTGCTGCGGGCACAGACTGAGCAGGCAGCAACAAACTCTCTGGTGTCTGCAGACATAGATGGCCACCAAAAATGTTGTTGAACTAACTTGAGAGTCCGGTGAAATCCAGGATGGCAAGCGACCTTGGAGGAATGTCCCCATTGAAGAACCTCCAACCTGGCAGAACAAGGCACAAAAACGCGATCCGGAGGACAACCCTCAGGGGATGGTTCATTAACAGAGGCCTCCCGAACGATCCTCTCCACATCCCAGAAAGCTGCACCAATAATGCAGGTGGAAGGGAGGATTGTCTCACTCTGTGAGTCTTCGACAGGTGGGGCAAACTGCCGAGACAGGGCGTCAGGCTTTATATTCCTGGAGCCAGGACGGTAAGTAAGCACAAAGTTAAATCGACCCAGGAATAGCGCCCAGCGCGCCTGTCTGGAATTCAATCTGCGGGCAGAACGGAGGTAAGACAAGTTCTTGTGGTCTGTCCATACCACAAATGGCTGTGTGGTCCCCTCCAACCAGTGCCTCCACTCCTTTAAAGCCTCGATAACGGCTAGTAGCTCGCGGTTACCGACATCATAGTTCCGTTCCGCTGGAGACAGTCGACGAGAGTAGAATGCGCAGGGATGTAGCTTCTGGTCAGGGAGTGAGCGCTGAGAAAGGACTGCGCCTATCCCAGAGTCTGAAGCATCCACTTCCACAATATATTGGGCTGAAGGATCTGGATGAGACAAGATAGGAGCAGAACAAAATAGCTCCTTGAGCTTATTAAAAGAACACTCTGCCTCAACTGACCATTCAAAAGGCACTTTAACAGAAGTCAATCTCGTAAGCGGGCAAGCAACTCTACTATAGTCCCGAATAAAACGTCTGTAGAAATTTGCGAACCCCAGGAACCTCTGAAGTTGCTTCCGGTTGAGAGGCGTGGGCCACTCTGCCACGGCCTTGACCTTATCTGGGTCAGTTCTAATCTGCCCCTGCTCAACGATAAAACCCAGGAAACTAACAGAAGTCAAATGAAAATCACATTTCTCAGCTTTTACATAGAGTCTGTTCTCTAACAAACGTTGGAGTACAAGTCTTACATGTTGGACATGTTCCTGAATGGAACGAGAAAAAAATCAAAATATCATCAAGATAAACAAACACAAATCTGTTTAACATATCCCGCAATACATCATTAATAAGAGCCTGGAACACTGCTGGAGCATTAGTCAAGCCAAATGGCATTACCAGGTATTCGAAATGTCCCAGTGGTGTATTAAATGCTGTCTTCCACTCATCCCCTTCTTTAATGCGAACTAAGTGATAAGCATTGCGGAGGTCGAGTTTGGTGAAAACTGTAGCATCATGAAGGTGACTAAAGGCAGAGTCCATGAGTGGCAGGGGATATGTGTTCTTAACAGTGATATCATTCAGTCCCCTAAAATCAATACAAGGGCGCAGGGAACCATCTTTCTTACCAACAAAAAAAAACCCTGCACCAACTGGTGAAGAAGATGGGCGTATAAGACCTGTAGCGAGAGAGTCTGAGAAATATAGGTCTCCATGGCCTCCCTCTCTGGCTTAGACAGATTGTAAAGTTTACTGGTAGGTAATGGGGCCCCAGGTATCAAATCTATGCTACAGTCATATGGCCTATGCGGGGGTAATGAAAGTGCTTGATCCTTTGAGAAAACCTCAGGAAGATCATGATATTCAACAGGTATCAGAGATCAATGGGACAGTTCGGTGAGTGATTACAAGTCAGTATGTTCCCATTCGGCTGCTCATAAACGTTCCTGGGTTCGGGTAGTTCTCGCAGAAAATGTTCACACTGGGAAGCAAAACTGCTGTCGTAAAAGTTATCGTCTGCTCCAGAGTTCACTGCGGCAGTAAGAGGGGAATGGAGTCTTAGTACAGGGACAGCCGTCCCTTTCAGCTGGACGCGTCGGGCTTTTAGGAGGGATCTGTAAAGGAGTTGGCTCACAGCAACCCTCCCTGACCGATCGAGCCAATTCTTTTGGCAGAGCAGAACATTGGCCACATTATGGCCTCTCTGGACCGCAGTAGATACAGAGTCGGAAACGAATAGACGTCGCTGGCGTTCCTCGAGGGTTAACCGCATCCCCCTGCGTGCATGGGTTCCCAGAGCTGATTGTGTTGTCCCTGTTGTAGCACTAGCAGATTGCCCCAGGTTGCAGTGTTGCGGTGACGAGGTGGTTGAGAAAGGTGGGCAGGGACATGGCAGGGAATTGGGGCCTCTCCTAGCTGTTCTTTCCCTGCGTCTCTCTGGCTCAGACGATTGTCCTAAACGAATTGGCTAGGGTAATTAATTCCTCAAGGGAAGAAGTTTCTCGTTCACGTGCCGCTAATTGGTCTTTAAGTTTCTTCACTCAAACCCCGGAAAAAACACACCTGCAAAAGCTCTTATCCCACCCTGCGTCTCAGCAGCAAAAATACGAAGAAAATCAATGGAATAGTTAGAGACTGAACCTGTGCCCTGGGCGAAGTGAAAGAAGACGGTTACTGGCTTCTTTTTCCCTTTGAGGGGATGATCGAAAAACTTTACGCAGCTCAGTAGAAAATGCCATCCAGAGAGTTACACACAAGTTGAACCACTATTGACTAGAGCCACAGCCAGGCGAGCCCTTTCAGAGCTGCGGTCTCATAATAAAAGCAAACTTTAGCTTTAGTTGGTCGAGTACGTTTAAGGGTTGTTGATCAAACACAAGAAAACACTGATGTATAAACTGGCCTACATACCTATTTCACTGAATACCTAGCAGGAGTAGGAATGAAGGGCCACGGGGCTGGCTTGTTGGGACTTGTACTGGGTTGGTGCTGGAGCTGGAAGCTGGAGCGGATCCGACACAGGTGGAGTAGTAGAATCCAAGTGAGAGGAGATCTGTCCAAGCGGGTGGTTATTTGGTCCCAACGAGCAGCAAAACTGGGAAAAACTTAAGTCACCCCTTCTGAATGCAGCCATATGAATTTTATGTCTTTTCAATTGTGGACCCCAAAGCAGAGTTGAAACAGGCTGACGAAGAACAAAAATTTATTTACAGTCCAAAACAAAAGTAGAAAGAACAAACTGTAGGCAGGCTGAGGTGACAGAGGCGCTGGCTGGAGACTTGGAGGTGCAGCAACCAAGGATCTGGGAAAAAATTGTATGAGTAAAAAAACGAAATAATCACAGGAACAGGCGCACGAGGACACTACCGTGTGTGACGGAATTATCTGGCACTGAAGAGCAGTCCAAACTGGGCTTAAGAAGCCAGGTGTAAATTGGCTGCAGGTGTGTCTGCTGCACCGTCCAGCCACACCCCCATCACCACAAGCTCTGCAGAAAAACAAAAAGGGAGGGGGGAAGAAACAGAGCAACACAACCCTCACAGTACCCCCCCCCTCAACGGACGCCACCCGGCGGACCACCGGGCTTCGAAGGGAAGCGAACATAAAAGTCCCGGAGGAGGCCCCGGTCCAAAATGAGAGAGCGGGAAACCCAGGAACGGTCCTCCGGGCCATATCCCTCCCAGTCAACCAAATACTGGAACCCACGGCCGCGCCGCCGAACATCCAACAAGCGGCGGACAGTGAAGGCAGCATGACCATCGACGAGCCGGGCGGGCGGCGGGGGCTCGGCCGGAGGGCTAAGTGGACTAGACAGAAACGGCTTCAATAGAGAAACGTGAAAAGCAGGATGCACATTCACGGAAGGAGGCAGTTTGAGCCGGACAACCACCGGATTAAGACCTTGTCTATCTCGTACGGTCCAATAAACCTGGGGGACAACTTCCGAGAATCGGTTTGCAGGGGAAGGTCCCGAGTAGACAGCCAAACCCTCTGACCCGGTTTGTATTCAGGAGCAGGTGAACGTCGACGGTCAGCAAGTTGACGGTTACGTGCCGCAGTCCGTGAAAGGGCTGCACGAACCCCGTGCCAGACACGTCGGGCTCGCTGAAGATGTAGTTGGATGGAAGGTACTGCAACTCGAGTCTCCTGGCTCGGGAAAAGAGGAGGTTGAAAGCCGTTAGCAGCCATAAACGGGGACATACCGGTTGCAGATGACACCAGGGTGTTGTGGGAGTACTCAATCCAGGGGAGATGAGAAGACCAGGAAACTGGGTGGCGAGCAGTAACACAGCGAAGGGCAGCCTCCAAGTCCTGGTTGGCCCGCTCAGTCTGGCCGTTGGTCTGCGGATGATACCCTGACGATAAGCTGGAGGAGCACCCCACAGCGTGACAGAAGGCCTTCCAAACCTGAGAAGTAAACTGCGGCCCTCTATCAGACACAATATCTTGTGGTATGCCATGGAGTCTGAAAACATGTTCAATGAGTAATTTAGAGGTCTCAAAGGCGGAAGGTAACTTCGGTAGAGAAACAAAATGCACAGACTTGGAGAATCGGTCTACAATCGTCAAAATTACTGATTTTCCCTCAGAAGGAGGAAGACCAGTCACAAAATCAACAGAGATGTGAGACCACGGACGGTGCGGAATAGGAAGTGGACGGAGCAACCCAGCAGGTGCTTGGTGAGAAGACTTGCTGCGGGCACAGACTGAGCAGGCAGCAACAAACTCTCTGGTGTCTGCAGACATAGACGGCCACCAAAAATGTTGTTGAACTAACTTGAGAGTCCGGTGAAATCCAGGATGGCAAGCGACCTTGGAGGAATGTCCCCATTGAAGAACCTCCGACCTGGCAGAACGAGGCACAAAAACGCGATCCGGAGGACAACCTTCAGGGGATGGTTCATTAACAGAGGCCTCCCGAACGATCCTCTCCACATCCCAGAAAGCTGCACCAATAATGCAGGTGGAAGGGAGGATTGTCTCACTCTGTGAGTCTTCGACAGGTGGGGCAAACTGCCGAGACAGGGCGTCAGGCTTTATATTCCTGGAGCCAGGACGGTAAGTAAGCACAAAGTTAAATCGACCCAGGAATAGCGCCCAGCGCGCCTGTCTGGAATTCAATCTGCGGGCAGAACGGAGGTAAGACAAGTTCTTGTGGTCTGTCCATACCACAAATGGCTGTGTGGTCCCCTCCAACCAGTGCCTCCACTCCTTTAAAGCCTCGATAACGGCTAGTAGCTCGCGGTTACCGACATCATAGTTCCGTTCCGCTGGAGACAGTCGACGAGAGTAGAATGCGCAGGGATGTAGCTTCTGGTCAGGGAGTGAGCGCTGAGAAAGGACTGCGCCTATCCCAGAGTCTGAAGCATCCACTTCCACAATATATTGGGCTGAAGGATCTGGATGAGACAAGATAGGAGCAGAACAAAATAGCTCCTTGAGCTTATTAAAAGAACACTCTGCCTCAACTGACCATTCAAAAGGCACTTTAACAGAAGTCAATCTCGTAAGCGGGCAAGCAACTCTACTATAGTCCCGAATAAAACGTCTGTAGAAATTTGCAAACCCCAGGAACCTCTGAAGTTGCTTCCGGTTGAGAGGCGTGGGCCACTCTGCCACGGCCTTGACCTTATCTGGGTCAGTTCTAATCTGCCCCTGCTCAACGATAAAACCCAGGAAACTAACAGAAGTCAAATGAAAATCACATTTCTCAGCTTTTACATAGAGTCTGTTCTCTAACAAACGTTGGAGTACAAGTCTTACATGTTGGACATGTTCCTGAATGGAACGAGAAAAAATCAAAATATCATCAAGATAAACAAACACAAATCTGTTTAACATATCCCGCAATACATCATTAATAAGAGCCTGGAACACTGCTGGAGCATTAGTCAAGCCAAATGGCATTACCAGGTATTCGAAATGTCCCAGTGGTGTATTAAATGCTGTCTTCCACTCGTCCCCTTCTTTAATGCGAACTAAGTGATAAGCATTGCGGAGGTCGAGTTTGGTGAAAACTGTAGCATCATGAAGGTGACTAAAGGCAGAGTCCATGAGTGGCAGGGGATATGTGTTCTTAACAGTGATATCATTCAGTCCCTCTAAAATCAATACAAGGGCGCAGGGAACCATCTTTCTTACCAACAAAAAAAAACCCTGCACCAACTGGTGAAGAAGATGGGCGTATAAGACCTGTAGCGAGAGAGTCTGAGATATAGGTCTCCATGGCCTCCCTCTCTGGCTTAGACAGATTGTAAAGTTTACTGGTAGGTAATGGGGCCCCAGGTATCAAATCTATGCTACAGTCATATGGCCTATGCGGGGGTAATGAAAGTGCTTGATCCTTAGAGAAAACCTCAGGAAGATCATGATATTCAACAGGTATCAGAGATAGATCAACAGGCGTAGGACATGTGCGTAGTCCTGATTTAATTGTTGGCTTAGCGGAATGCAGACAGTGACTGTGACAAAAGAGGCTCCAATTAACAATACTTTGCTTAGGCCAGTCAATGTGTGGGTTGTGGAGTTTAAGCCAAGGAAGACCTAAAACAAGCGGTGAAGAGGGAGAACTGACAACAAAAAATGAAATAGTCTCATGATGGTTACCCGAAAGTAGCAAGGACACTGGGACAGTTCGGTGAGTGATACAAGTCAGTATGTTCCCATCGACTGCATAAACGTTCCTGGGTTCGGGTAGTTCCTCGCAGAAAATGTCACACTGGGAAGCAAAACTGCTGTCGATAAAGTTATCGTCTGCTCCAGAGTCCACTAGGGCAGTAAGAGGGAATGAGTCTTTAGTACAGGACAGCGTCCCTTTCAGCTGGACGCGTCCGGTAGAGGGATCTGTAAAGGAGTGGCTCACCAGCAACCCTCCGCTGACCGATGAGCCTATTCTTTTGGCAGAGCAGAACAATTGGCCACATTATGGCCTCCCTGACCGCAGTAGATACAGAGTCGGAAACGAAGACGTCGCTGGCGTTCCTCGAGGGTTAACCGCATCCTCCCCAGCTGCATGGGTTCCTCAGAGCTGGAATTGTGTTGTCCCGTAGTTGTAGCACTGGCAGATTGCCCCAGGTGTGCAGGTGCAGGCTGACGAGGTGGTTGAGAAAAGGTGGCAGGGAACATGGCAGGGAATGGGCCTCTCCTAGCTGTTCTTTCCCTGCGTCTCTCTGCTAGACAATTGTCTAAACGAATGGCTAGGGTAATTAATTCCTCAAGGGAAGAAGTCTCGTCACGTGCCGCTAATTGGTCTTTAAGTTCTTCACTCAAACCCCGGAAAAACACACCCTGCAAAGCTCTCTCATCCCACCCGGTCTCTGCAGCTAAAATACGAAAATCAATGGAATAGCTAGAGACTGAACCTGCCCTGGCGAAGTGAAAGAAGACGGTTACTGGCTTCTTTCCCTTTGAGGGGATGATCGAAAACTTTACGCATCTCAGTAGAAAATGCATCCAGAGAGTTACAAACAATTGAACCACTATTGACTAGAGCAACAGCCCAGGCAGAAGCCTTTTCAGAGAGCAGACTCATAATAAAAGCAACTTTAGCTTTATCGGTCGAGTACGTTAAGGGTTGTTGATCAAACACAAGAAAACACTGATGTATAAACTGGCTACATAACCCTATTTCACCTGAATACCTAGCAGGAGTAGGAATGAAGGGCTCACGGGCTGGGCTGTGGGGACTTGTACTGGGCCTGGAGCTGGAGCTGGAGCTGGAGCCGGATCCGACACAGGTGGAGTAGTAGAATCCAAGTGAGAGGAGATCTGGTCCAAGCGGGTGGTTATTTGGTCCAAACGAGCACCAAACTGGGAAAAACTTAAGTCAACCTTCTTGAATGCAGCCATGAATTCTTTCAATGACTCTTCATGTTGCTTTAAATTAGCAGCCTGAGCAGCCATCGTTTGTTTAAGCCTTACAAGCTCTGCGGGGTCCATGTTGGCCAGATAATTCTGTTATGTCTTTTCAATTGTGGACCCCAAATCAGAGTTGAAACAGGCTGACGAAGAACAAAAATTTATTTACAGTCCAAAACAAAAGTAGAAAGAACAAACTGTAGGCAGGCTGAGGTGACAGAGGCGCTGGCTGGAGACTTGGAGGTGCAGCAACCAAGGATCTGGGAAAAAATTGTATGAGTAAAAAAGCGAAATAATCACAGGAACAGGCGCACGAGGACACTACCGTGTGTGACGGAATTATCTGGCACTGAAGAGCAGTCCAAACTGGGTTTAAGAAGCCAGGTGTAAATTGGCTGCAGGTGTGTCTGCTACACCGTCCAGCCACACTCCCATCACCACAAGCTCTGCAGAAAAACAAAAAGGGAGGGGGGAAGAAACAGAGCAACACAACCCTCACAATTGTTAATGTTAATATTTTGTGTGATTGCTTCAGGATTATTACAGGAGAATGCCAGATGGCCAGTTTTACTCATAATTCTTTCATTTAAACTCAGAACTTGTCCTATACAAGCATATAAAGACAATGTTTAAAAAATGTTTTTAATTCTATGTTTCAACATTAGTTTGCACTGTTCAAAGAATGAGTGTCAATTTCGGTTACATATGTACATACAAATGAAATCAATGATTAATGAACTGCATTGATGACTCATTCTTTAGTGATCCACAATAACGGGCGTACAGACATTGTGAGCTCTAAGTAAAAAAACAACAAAACAAAAAGTTCAAATGAACACTTGTAAAATTATTTCTTCAAAGCTAAATATTGAAGTCTTGACGTTTTGACGGACATACATGTATAATGACATTTCGTCAGGTGCCTTCCTGATCCCATATCTGATATTACTGGTGCTGGAGGGAACGCCACTGCTTCTCCTGGAGTTTGCTATTGGCCAGCGGCTGAGGAAAAGCAGTGTAGGAGTGTGGCGTACCATTAACCCATATCTGACCGGACTTGGTGAGTCAAAATATGATACACTGCTACAATCATGGACAGTATAACATAAATAATATATATATATATATATATATATATATATATATATATATATATATATGTGTGTTTTAGGTATCTCATCTATGCTAGTGTCCTTTTTAATTGGACTGTACTACAATACCATAACAGCATGGATCCTATGGTACTTATTTAATTCCTTTCAAGACCCTCTTCCCTGGGATCAGTGCCCCCTCAATGAGAATAAGACAGGTACAAAACATACATGTTAAATTTTGCATCATAACCAATTATACATTTTAATTGGTTTCAGGTTATGTAGCTGAATGCCAAGAGAGCTCCAGGGTGGATTACTTCTTCTACAGAGTAACACTGAATACTTCAGCCTCAATAAGTGACTCTGGAGCTCTTCACTGGCCAATTGTTGTGAGCTTGTTAGCTGCCTGGACAATAATATTTATTTGTTGCATTAGGGGGATCAGCACAGCAGGCAAGGTAAGTTGACTTAAACATTAATTCTGTGCACATTTTTAGCATCGAATTATGTTTTGTTGAATAGAAGAACAGCTTTACGGGATTATTAAAGTAGCAATATGTAAGATTTTCATGCCAAGTCATCATTAAATGGCATTAAAAGGTCTCATTATGATTCTCAAATCGACAAAACAAGGATTAAAACTAGGATTTCTATCGTGGATGCCTTTGTGAAAAAGTTGTTGGTTATAGATTTGTTGTTGGCAAAACTCTTGTCTATACAGCTATTAAGGTCCCAGCTGGATTTGTTTGCATATCTGGCAACCTGAGTCAGGGACAGTGGGAGTTGCAGTAGCACTTTTGGCCAGATTTTCACATACTGCTCCTTAAAATGTAGCTAAATGTTTGTTTTTGTTCATAAAAACATTTGTTTGATCCAACAGAAAGTGATAGAACCAAAGAGCGGTAGGAACTAGTTAAAGAGATTTTATTACATTAGGTACTCCAGCTTTAAAATGCTGGTTTTAATGTATATATCAATGAAAATTCAGATTGAGTGTGCCCAGTGTGCACAAGTACATACATCAAAATCAAAATACATCAGGGTTTTAAGCACAGAAGTAAAACAAATTTAAAAATGCACAAAACAATGTATATAATAGGAATAAGAATGTGTCATGACTTGTATGTTTGATGTGTATCCCAAGGCAGTGTATGTTACTGCAGTCCTACCTTACTTTGTTCTGGCCATTTTCCTGATCCGTGGACTGACTCTTAAAGGTGCCTTCAGTGGAGTCAAGTTCCTATTTACACCAGTTGTAAGTCTGAAAAAAGACCAATTACAAATGAATTTTAATCAAAAGCATTCAACAAAATGTTTATTCTGTAGGTGGACGAGTTGCTGAACCCGACCACGTGGCTGGATGCTGGCGCTCAGGTGTTCTTTTCTTTTGGATTAGCATGGGGTGGACTCATTTCTTTCTCCAGCTACAACCCGCTTCAGTAAGAACAAAAGAAGCTGACAACATTTTCAATAAGCATTTCAGCATTTCTGTTTCTCAATTACAGTAATAATTGCAAGAATGACGCCATCATCTTGTCGGTGGTTACTGCTGCCACCTCAGTCTATGCTGCCATGGTGACCTACAGCATCATCGGGTTCAGAGCGACAGAAAAATATGACCAATGTATCAGAGAGTAAGTACTGCTAGTGTTACAAATACTAGCACCTCAATAAGCCTGCCAGAATAATTCATATTTTGACTTATCGGTAATTTATTGTCTGTAAATTTTCTATGCATCAGTGAAGACATTTTTTTAGCTGTATGGTCCAGCATGGCATTCTGCTTTTGATTTTCTTAGTGCTTGCATTTTTATAATATGAACAAATAAAAAAAATAACTATTCCAGTAATTGTCTAAATATCATAGCCATTAAGATGAGGAGAAGAAGATTGAGATAACATACTTTCTTGATCTCACAATGTCACTCTTGGCATTTATACTGTAGAATTCCTCAGGGTGTGCAAAAATAAAGGTTGAAATATATTCTCTTTTGTGCAAGACATATTATGTAAAATCAAAAATTCTAAGTGACTAGTGCAGTTTTTCAGTCCTTTAAATTAAAATGTATCATTGTGACAGGCCTAGTCATGTAACTTTAAATATGTTTTGTCTAACGTGTTTCTTTATTTTTCTCACAGTAACATCTTGAGACTATTGAACGCCTTTGACGTGCCTGAAAACAACATCACACCAGACAACTATGATGAAGCCTACACACATTTTAATAGCACATATCCAGATAGGGTTATGTCATTGAATATCGCTCCTTGTGACATGCAAACATTTCTTAGTCAGGTAAAATATTGATTGAATATTTTGTTGTGTCGTGAACCATATAAACTGCATGTCATATCATTTGTTTTAGGGAGTGGAAGGACCTGGTCTTGCTTTCATTGTTTTCACAGAGGCCATTATCAACATGCCTGCATCTCCAGCTTGGGCCATACTTTTTTTCATCATGCTTCTCTGTTTGGGTCTCTCAACTCTTATAGGAACCTTTGAGGGGGTCATTGTTCCATTAAAAGACCTAAATGTTTTCCCAAAAACCTGGCCCCAGGAAGTACTAACTGGTAATTTTGAACATACAGTACTTGCTGGACTATTAAGCATATATATATATATATATATATATATATATATATACAACCCACACCTGTTGCATTTTTAAAATAAAGTACATTTTGTGCACATACAGGCTGTACTTTAACTGCAGGGTTACATGTTGTAATGTAACACCACTAACGTCTGTCAGCTAATAGAGTAAAAAAAGCCAATAGATCCCCTTTTTTTCTCCATTAGCTGACAAACGTCTTCTGGCTCCGAAGCTACCAGTAGCTCGCTGCTCCCGTCCAGGTAGTTCCCCAAAGGATTCAAGAATTTAACACATCCTGAATCATTCACTTTTCAGTCATTGTATGTCTATTTTAACTATAAATGTTTTCAATGATGCAGGGAGACAGCAGTATAACAGTATATTATGCAGTTACTTTAGACTACAAATCTATTACAACTGCTAAAGTAAGTAAGTCATCTTCATTCATATAAAGCATTTCACAGATCAAGGTCACACAAAGTGCTTTACAATGTTTTTGGAGCATAGATAAAGGAGTAGCTCTCTGCCAATTCTGTTTTATAAAACTAGCTCTCCAATTGAAAAAGGTTGGAGGAGACTGGTATTTTCACAGTAAATCCTACATCCTACTAGAACTTAAGGGTGTCAAAAATTCCCATTATCATAGTAGGGAAGTGCGGGTATTTCTTCCCTGGACTTCCTTGTGTTGCTCCATCCGTGCAGTTCACTTAAACATACCAGAGGACATGTGTGCAACATCTTTAGCTTTGTGCCTAACTTAGTTTCTTAGGTTTTAAACATTTAACTATTTATAAACATTTGCGTTTTTTGTTTTTTTATTGAATGTAATTCAACTTGTAATTTGTGTGTGTTTTAGGTGTAACATTTCTTTCTGCCTTCATCATCACTTTGCTGTTTGCTCAACATTCTGGGTTTTATTGGGTGACTCTCTTCGATAGCTTTGCGGGATCAGTTCCTCTTCTCTGCATCGGCTTGTTTGAAATTGTAATAGTGGTCTACGTTTATGGGGTAGACAGGTAGGTAAAGGTAACTAATAATGAAAACACGAATACATGAGAGACAACCTAAAACCAATAACTGCCACAGGTTCAATGAAGATATCAAGTTCATGATTGGTTCTAAACCTGGCTGGTTCTGGCAAGTTACATGGAGGTTCATCAGCCCGCTCATAATATTGGTCATTTTAATTTTCTACCTGATAACACAAGCACAAAAAGAACTGACCTATTCAGTGTGGGATCCCAGCTCTGTAAGAAAGCACATTTGTAATATACAATATCTGCGTAAAAAACCCAAACAACAAGTTTACTCACTATCTGATTTCTTCTCAGGAGAATTTTCCCTCTCTGGCATCAGTCCCATACCCAGGATGGATCTATGCAGTGATCTTTCTATTGGCAGGAGTCCCCAGTTTGGCAATGCCCTTTTATGCATTGTGCAGGGTGATCTACGTCAAATGTAACAAAAAGACAGAAGAATACTAATTAAACAAAATCACAGAGAAAATAGTTTTTACACAATGTAAATAATGAAATGCTTTGGATGTGAATTGATTGAAACAAATAAAAAGCAGTACTTGTTTCCAACCACCAGGTGTTTCCCCCTAACTTATTGATGACAGCATCTCCTACAAACAAACAAAATCACACTCTGAAATCATAGAATAATCAAGAATTTCAGGTAAAAAAAAAAATTGACTTTTGTAAATTATTGCCATAGATGTAATGGAATTCACAGAGTTTTTGGACTGACCAGAACCACACAAAAACATTTTTTTCTTGACACTGTGACCAATATGCTATCCTCTTCACATCTTTCATAAACTGTCTAAGCTTGTAAAATTAGAATATCTTTAAAATGTCTATTTACTTACATGAAAACTTAAATTGCAATGTGAGACTTGCATATGACAGACTATTACACGCAAAGTGCAATATCTGAGTATTATAATGTTGATAGTTGGCTCACAGCTTGTAAAAACCCAAAATAATATTAATTATTTGATAACCATAAGTTTATGGACCATCCATCCATTTTCTACCCCTAAATCCATTTCTGGGTCGGGGGGTGGCAATCAGAGATGCCTCCCAAGTCACATAGCACCATAATCCATAATCACCAAAACTATGACAAACAAAGGCTTGGAATATGCCATTGTGCATTTAATTACTCAATATCATATAATGGTTTAACGTTACAAAAATAAAAACTTTTCAACCATATTCTATTCTGAGTTTCACCTGAACAGTAGACAATATTACAATGTGATCATGTAAGTTTCTGAACTGTCACTTGGCACAGAGCATTGAGCTGCAAAAGATTCAGAAACCGCTCTTGCAAATATCCTCCTCAAAGGAAATATTGCTGCACCGTGTTCATGTATCCGTGTTATCTGCTCAGTGAGACTAAGCAAATAAAACAAGCTCATATAGTTCTCAGCTGTTGTGACGTATCTATCCTTTGAGGAATACATCCAGGATCAGTCTATCGAGCTGCCAGTGCTGGCTTCTGCTTCAGTGGATCCACAATGAAAGTGCTACTCCCAAACCCTGGACTGGACGAGCGCATCCAGACATATGAGGAACTAGGCAGGATGGACAAAGAGCAGGCTGAGGACCGGCCCAAGTGGGACAACAAGGCCCAGTACATTCTGACCTGTGTGGGATTCTGCATCGGCATCGGCAATGTGTGGCGCTTTCCGTACCTGTGCCAGAGCCATGGAGGAGGTATATTTAGAAAATGCTACTGAAAGTAGCAAAAGTAGTAATTATATGGAAGCCTACAAGTAATGCATGGTAAAGCTAAAATATGTCATGTGCAAGCATAAAAAACTGGATACTACAATTGCAATTTACAAATGTATGATGATTCTTGAAGGGTAGTTATTTAAAAGTAAAAAGAAAAAAAATGCTTCCAGCAAACAAACTTTACTGACTAATACCATAAAAAAACTAAATGTCTATCCCTCCCACACAAAAAACGCAAAATCAGAATATCATGTCTGATTTTGTATAATATCTACAAGAAAGACACCATAACGTTTTTTTACAAAATTGCAAAAAAGAGGGATCCTTCATTTTTATCATAGGTACACTTCAACTGTGAGTGAAAGAATGTGGAAAAAACAGGGAATATACAAGGAATCACATTGTATGATTATTAAACAGCTTATGTGTACAATGCTACAGAAATACGTATTTGACACAAAAAAACAAATCTTTGTTGGCACTGACTTAAGTCACCATATCCTGTAGGTCTTCACCAGGTTTCATTGTCAAAGCTGTAACTGACGACAAGGGTTTCTGCCCAAAATTATACATGGCCCGATTCATTTAGTGCCAATCTGTCGTCCAAATCCCATGGCGGAAAAGCAGCCTCAAACCATAATGTTTCCACCCCCATGCTTCACGTACTGTGAAGCATGGGGGTGGAAACATTATGGTACATCAGACTGTATGTACTATACAGTGTTCTTGAGATGGAAGGAACTCAATATTCCCTAGACAACTAGAGAGTTTTTAGGTTCAATTTTGATCCCATCTGACCACTTAATATTCTACAAAGCCTCTTCTGGATCATTCAGATACTCACCAGAAAGCTTTAGACTGCCCTAGACATGAGTTTAAAGTCAAAACATATAATTGCCCACAAAGGATACCTTACAAATGGAAACTGACAATTTTTATTTTTTTCTTTCTTTATCAACTTTCACGAGTGAATATTTCTTTCAAAGTTTGGGACTTCTACCAGAGCACCTCTATCATTGCTGTTCCTTGCACTGCACTTATCTGGACTGTGATTTCCGAGGTTTTTTCTAGGGCCCCATCCAGATCCGCTCACAGCCTTTGGTATTTCTCTCACTTCTCGTGTTCTTTCTTTCTCATGCTTAGGGCCTGCTGAGTTTACCCATTGGTAGGGCATCTTGAGATCAGTCACTCCAGTTATGCATCCCGTGTAGGGGCTTATACTCTACCATGAAAAAGTCCCATGTTGAGCTTGTTGTTGTTTGCGGATGTTGGAACACTGAACGACTGTTTTGCGGTCAATCGTTACTGCATATCCATCTATATATGACAAAAGAGGATACTACCCAATACCTAATGCGAGTGCGTCTGGGGAAGAATGTCCCGGACTCTAGGATTATAAATACAGTTCTGTTCTTTCTCCCCTGCTCTTCTCCCTGTACACCAACCACTGCACCTCAAGCCATGACTCCGTAAAGCTCATCAAGTTCGCGGACGACACCACTCTCATTGGGCTCATCAAACAACGATGAGTCCGCCTACAGGAGGGAGGTGGACCGGTCCTGGTGCAGTGATAACAACCTGGAGCTGAACGCCCAGAAGACAGTGGAGATGATTGTGGACTTCAGAAAGAGCACAGTTTCCCGTCCCTCGACCCTCCCTTATGGACTCCCCCATCACCTCTGTGGAGTTATTTCGTTTCCTGGGCACCACCATGACCCAGGACCTCAAGTGGGAACCGACCATCAGCTCCCTCATCAAGAAGGCCCAGCAGAGGATGTACTTCCTGTGCACTTCCTGCCTGCACAGATGTTGGTGCAGTTCTACACGGCCATCATCGAGTCCATCCTCACCTCCTCCATCACCGTGTGGTTCGCTGGAGCCACAGTCAGGGACAAACAGAGACTACAGCGCATTGTGCGCTCTGCAGAGAAGGTGATCGGCCGCAGCCTCCCATCGCTGCAGGACCTGTACGTCGCCCGGGCTCGAGGCCGGGCTGGTCGTATCACTGCTGACCCCTCTCACCCTGCACATAGACTATTCCAACCACTCCCCTCAGGCTGGAGACTACGGTCCATCAGGACCAAAACTCTGCTATTTGACTCATGAACACTTTAGGCAAGGCAAGGCAAGTTTATTTATATAGCACAATTCATACACAAGGCAACTCAAAGTGCTGAACAAGATAGCATTAAAATCATAAATAATCACAGAACATTAAAACAAAAGATAAAAATATAAAATCCCTCAGTTGTATGCACAGCTAAACAGCACCGTTTTTAACTTGGTTTTAAACATTGTCAGAGAGGAGGCCTGTCTCACATCTTCAGGAAGATTGTTCCAGATTTTAGCAGCATGAATCTGAAAAGCAGCCTCCCCATGTTTAGTCCTGACTCTGGGCACTAACAGGAGTCCAGTCCCTGTGCTCCTCCTTTATCATCCACCTCTAACCTTATGACCGTCACTTGATGCTACTGTCACTTTACTGCACTCTACCGCACTCTTAAGTGTCTATTGTGGGCACCTAGTGCACTTGTATGTAGTAAACCAAATAAATGTATGTAGATTTTTATTTATGTATGCCTTGTTGTTTCTATTCTGTTTTAACTTGTTTGCACCGAGAGCAAAAGCAATTTCCTAGTTTGTGACTTCCTGTTACTCACATGGAAACAAAAAGGATTCTGATTCTGATTTATCTTTTAGGTGCTTTTCTTATTCCATATTTAATCCTGCTGGTCATTGAAGGAATGCCTCTTCTGTTTATGGAGTTTGCCATTGGTCAGCGCCTGAGAAAAGGCAGTATTGGAGTCTGGAGAAAAATCAACCCTTATCTGACTGGTATCGGTAAGTCAATAAACGTATCCACAGAAAACGTGTCACTAAAATAAATGCAAACTACAATTATGTATTTTCAGGCATTGCCTCCATGCTGGTTTCCTTGTTAATTGGGCTTTACTACAACACATTAATGGCCTGGATCTTGTGGTATCTCTTCAATTCATTTCAAAGCCCTCTGCCCTGGTCACAGTGCCCTCTTAACATCAACAAAACAGGTCGGACAAAAACACCAACTGTCAACAAATAATTGTATTCACCTATCATCAAATGAATAATATAAAGGCAATGATATTGAGTTCATCAAGACAAAAGCTGTTGATCTGATTTTGGTACAAAAATGAATCGTTTTGATTTTTACATAGATACTGTGCTAAACTGGAGCTTTGTTGTAGGTTACGCTGAGTGCCAGGAGAGCTCCACTGTGGATTACTTCTATTATAGAGTCACACTGAACACTACTACCTCAATAACCGACTCTGGAGGAATCCAGTGGCCTATGGTGGTTTGTCTGTTTGTGGCCTGGACAGGAATTGGGGTTTGCTACATCAGAGGAATAAGCAGCTCTGGAAAGGTTTGTCAATCTACGCATCCAGAGAAACATGTGATTTTTTTAAAAATGATATCATAATATACTTTAATGTCCTTTCAGGCAGTGTACGTCACAGCAATACTACCTTATATTGTTCTCGCAATCTTCCTGGTTCGTGGACTGACTCTTAATGGTGCTGTGACTGGAATTAAGTACCTCTTCACACCAGATGCAAGTTCAAAATACTGTACTTTATCAAACCTAAACGTATTGTGATCAAATCACTGTCAGGTGTTAAGTAATATACATTATATATTTTTTGCAGCTGACGGAGTTAGTGAACCCAACAACTTGGCTTGATGCCGGGGCACAAGTCTTTTATGCCTTCAGTTTAGCTTGGGGTGGACTGATTTCATTCTCAAGCTACAACCCAGTGCAGTACGAACCAATCTTTAATAAATATGTTCTATAACATTTCTGGTAAGCTGTTTTCACATTTATAAAGGTGACATTATCTTTTTTAAATTCATAATCCTAGCAACAACTGCAAACAGGATGCTATCTTCCTTTCTGCAATCACTGGCTGTACCTCAATCTATGCTGCTATGGTAACCTACACCATCATTGGCTTCAGAGCTACAGAGAAATACGAACAGTGCATCACTGCGTGAGTATGGCACAGAAAACACTGAACCAAACGGAACTTTCTTTCTGAACATTTGATCAAAGTGCATTTTTATGATTTCATAGCAATATTCAAACTCTTGTAAATGCACTTGATCTACCTGAAGGCAACATCACTCCAGAAAACTATAACGAAGCATTAGAATACTTAAACAGCACATACACCAACATGGTTATGGGGCTGGATATCATCCAATGTGACATCCAGAAGCTTCTCAGTGAGGTATATCATGGTTAATCTGTATCATAAAAGTCTAAATGTTTGTTCTAATTCTGTTCAAATATTCACTCCTAGGGGGTGGAGGGAACAGGTCTGGCCTTCATTGTTTTTACAGAAGCCATTACCAAGATGCCTGGATCTCCAATCTGGTCGGTCCTATTCTTTGTCATGCTTCTCTGTTTGGGGCTCTCCACACTTATTGGTAACATTGAAGGTGTAGTAGTTCCAATCAAAGATCTAGGAATGTTTCCGAAGACATGGCCCCAGGAAGCACTGAGTGGTGACATAAACCGACATAGCTATTAAAGAATAAAGAGTTAAAACATTTGCCATAATGTAAAGTGCATGTTTCTGTTTCAGTTGTTACATGTGGTGTTGCCTTTGTCATCACGCTTCTATTGGGTAACGCTCTTTGACAATTTTGATGGATCTGTTCCTCTTCTGTGCATTGGGTTGTTCGAGATGATTTCAGTTGTTTATATCTACGGAATTGACAGGTTTGTATGATTATCACCAACAATTTAGAATGTATATATTCTACAATGTACGCAATATTTTTTTTTTTTTATACAAACCTTACTTTATTTTTATTTTGTGATCACAGGTTCAATAAAGACATCAAGTTTATGATTGGATCCGAGCCTGGCTTATACTGGCAGATAACATGGAGATTTATGAGTCCTCTTATCATATTGGTCATTTTAGTTTTTTACCTCATCATTCAAGCCCAAGAACAACTTACTTATTTAGTCTGGGATCCAAACTCGGTAAGTCAACTTAAAGGCACACCGCGGACTTTGTGACCTAAAGAGTTGACACATATGAGTTATTTTATATGAATACTTGGGCCAATATACAGCGCTTGACACTTGCAATGCTCCGAGCGGGGCTGCCCTCTTGAAATACCGCCCATGTAAGTTTCGAGCAGACGGACCGTCTGCCACCAGGTCACGTGACTTGGAAGAAAGACTTGCTTTACGGCTACAGGCGCTGATATACTCATGGAGCTAAGGCTTTTGCTACTCATTTTTCACCTGCTCGACTCCTGGTCATGGCTGAGGCAAGGAAAAATTTTAAACCTTCGGAGGAGGCTAAAAAGAGGAAACGCGAAAGGGATCGTGCTGTAAGCTGCATGTCTGTATGAGCGCTGCTGTTCACCTGGTTCCTGGATGTCATCGACTGCAAAGATGTCATTCCACGCAGCACGAGCTAGACGCAGAACTCCCTCATCCAGGATATAGAAGTCCATGTGTGGTAGATTACTAATGCAGCGGTCTGGAGGCTGACCACAGCAGAGTCTCTCAATATCTGTAGGCATGTCTCTACAGTTTGAACACACACACCAGTGCATGCTGTCTGAATACACACTCAAAAGACACCGGCTGACTGTTTGTTGACTTTTGCGACAGTGCTGAGTTGCTTGTGGCCACTAGGGGCGCTAAACGTGAAAGTTGCAGGTCTAGCGCCCCTAGTGGCCAAGAGTTACACGGTGTGCCTTTAATATTTGATACATTTTATATTTGATATATTTGATAAATACTCACTACCAACTTCACGGCTCACAGGAAAACTTTCCAGTGATGGATACAGTTCCTTACCCATCATGGATCAATGCCGTCATCTTTTTATTAGCAGGAGTTCCCAGTCTGACAATGCCAATATACGCTTTATGTAGACTAATATGCTAATCAACTCATGAGTGTGAAATGGGACAATGCTCTTTCAAAAAGTTTTTATGTGTGTAATGGTGTTAGACAAGGAGGCCTCCTTTCTCCTTTTTTATTTAATATATATGTTGATGATTTGTCCACTGAATTGAACATGTGTAAAACAGGGTGTGTCATGGGAACCACCGTAATCAACCATCTCATGTATGCAGACGATCTTGTTATCATAAGCCCTTACAGTGCAGGCATGCAGGGACTGCTACAAGTGTTCTCAGCGTATGGTGTGACGTTTGACATAAAATACAATCCAACAAAGAGCAACATGATGATTGTGAGAAGCAGAGAGGATAAACATTTGACCTTCCCTGACTTTCAGCTCTGTGGTCGCTACACGTCTGCTCTGAGAAAGCACTGGACAGATACACTTAATCATATTTAAATCTGCCGGAAATGATACTATATATTTGAATGCATTGCCCTTCTATTGTTTATTTTTTATTTTTTGTATGGACCAATTTTATCTTGAGTCTGAAATAAAGATTAATAATAATCTATGTCACCATAAAAAAGAAAAAATAGTACTTTTAAAATTGGATGTATTTATGCCACTAACATGAAGTAATGTCAAGTACACTAATATAAAAACATGACTTTTTAAAAGACAAAGAACAAACAAAAAATACTCTATACACAAAGCTCCATTCAACCGTATTGTTTTTTTCTGTGTATGTTTGGTATAATTAAAATGGTTTAAAAGCTGCATTGTTTATGACCTTATAAAATGATTATGTATTTTTCATTTTGTTTAACCTCAATAAAGATAAACTGTTTATTGAGGTTAACTAGAACACTTTGGTTTATATGAGTTCACAGTCTGCATTTGAGACAGAAGTTGTATCAATTTGTACTGGTTATCCATTAATCTGGAGCCTAAACACATTTTTACCACAGGAGCGGTTTGGTTAGTAAATCTTACATAATGATTCCCTGCTTTCAGCACATAAACACATTTTCATCCCTGACTCAATCCTCCAGCTGATTGGGGCATAAAAGCACAACCCACAGAGAACACACACGACCAAGAACACTGGAGTGCAGGGCATCTCTGACGAGAAACAACTTCTCAATAATAGTCAAAGGACAAAGCACAAGCTGATACTGCACAACTATATATATACTTTAACTAAAGCCTGGATCAAACTGGAATAGTTGCAGCAGTGAAAATGGACAAAACTACAAAATCTGCAGATGAAGACAGACCAAAATGGGATAACAAGATCCAGTACCTGCTGACCTGCATTGGATTTGCTGTAGGACTGGGGAATGTTTGGAGATTTCCATATCTTTGTCAAATATATGGAGGGGGTAAGTAATCTTATTGCTAAAACTATACTTCATAAACTGTGAAGTAGAACATGTAGTTCATTGTTGTAACATTATACACATTTCTGTATTTCACATAGAAGCGGCGGTAGAACTAACAAAGTCACAATGAATTGATGAATATTTTTTAGACATTCACACTTTTATCAGTAAATATACTTTACTTTTGTTCAAATGTATTTTTTAACTGAAACGAAAAATACAAAACTTTGTTTCCATATAGATCAAATCTTCCAGTAAAGTTTTACGTTCAACTTTGGTTAAACATAATACAAGACATAATGAATGTACAATTAGCATAACAAACATCTGCACGACTTACATTATTTTCCAATAATATTTTTACTTTTACACAAGTAAATTTTAGCATCTGTATCTGTAATATCATTTAAGTAAACAATTAGCACCGAATGTATGACCAATGAATTGATAATGATCCTAAATATAGTGCAATATCATTCATAAGATTTGTGAAACATGGAAAATTAAAAGTGACGGCAGAGTGGTTTATATTTCTTTCAGTCAAATTGATCAGAAAATGGCTGAACAATGACTTTCTTATAATGCAGACCCGGGGTCAGGGTAAAGCAAACAGCTCAATGAAACCTAGCCTCCACACATAAAATCAGAGATCTACTTAAATAGTCCCAGTCTGAGTTTATTTCATGAATTATTGAGAGGTTTTTTGTAGATAATATTTGTGTCGTGTGCAGGTGCCTTCCTTATTCCATACCTTATAGCACTGGTGTTTGAAGGGCTGCCGCTGCTCTACCTGGAGTTGGCCATAGGACAGAGACTTCGTCTGGGCAGCACTGGAGTCTGGAACTCCATCTCACCACTTCTTGGGGGGGTCGGTGAGTGGCCCATTCATTCTTTTCAGGCTCTGAAATGTATGTCATAAAATTACTTATTTGAACATACTCTGGATTTGCTTTGGATTTTGTGTGTACAGGTATAGCATCAATGATTGTTTCATTCCTCGTGGGCTTATTCTACAATACTATTTTGGCCTGGGTTCTTTGGTACTTCTTTCACTCTTTTCAAAATCCCTTGCCATGGAGCACATGCCCACTTAATGTAAACCGCACAGGTATTTAAAGAACTAAAGAATAATAATAATGCAATGTTATTAATTACAAATGATAAACAAAAAAAGCATAGATTTTAAATACAATATACATTCTTCTAGGTTTCAGTGAGGAGTGTGAGAAAAGCACTTCTGTGAATTACTTCTGGTACCGTGAGACGCTGGGTATTACTAGTAACATTGAGGAGAGTGGCTCGATACAGTGGACGATGGTTGTATGTTTGGCAAGTGCTTGGTGCATTGTGTACATCTGTTTCATCAAGGGAATCCAGTCAATGGGAAAGGTCTGGAGACTTACAAAGTGCCAAAGCACTGTTTGTTTGAGGAAAATAATGAAATCATCTCTTATTTTTTAGGCTGTTTATGTCACAGCAACATTCCCATACCTGGTCCTGACAATATTCCTCATCAGAGCCATGATGTTACCAGGGGCAGTGGATGGAATAAAGTATCTCTTCACTCCAGATGTCAGCTGGGTTTATGGCTATATTATTTATAATTAACCTAACCCAATAAAATCATGAGAATTATGTTTGTGACAGTGGGAGATTCTGAAGAACCCTCAGGTGTGGCTTGATGCTGCCACACAGATCTTTTTTTCTCTTTCAGTGGCCTTCGGTGGACTTATAGCTTTTTCTAGCTATAATGATGAAAAGTAAGCATATCTGTTGTGTAGACTATATAGTTACACATTGAAAATTAGTACAGTCCAATGTTGTTGATACATACTGTACTCAACAATGCTATTCAAATACTAGAAAAGTACTCAGAGTGCAGACCTCAGCCACGAGGCACAGTTCCATTCCTTTACAATCCAGATTCAAATCACCACTAAAATTGAAAATTGCTGTTCACTGGGCAGCATTTTTTTCCTCAACCTTTCTTCCAAATCCTCTCACATTTTTTTTAAAATTGCTGGTGATCACTTGACCTGGACAAAGTATAACATACTTATTAATACAATTTCCATGGTAATCTGTAATAACTAACTGATTAAGGTAGTGGCCAGATGGCATCTGCCAGTCTAGAAAAAAATGTAACATGAAAAACAGGTTTTGCATTTTATTCCTAACAGAAACAATTGTGAGAGGGATGCTGTTTTGGTTGGCGTTATCAACAGTGCCACATCGCTGTATGCCTCTATACCCATCTTCTCAATTCTGGGATTCAAAGCTACAAGTGCTTTCAACGCTTGTCAGGATGAGTATGTAATGTGCATCATTTCTTTTATTATGTATAGTTGTGGTACATAATAAAAAATATTTGTTAAATTTCCTCTGCAGCAACATACTGGCTTTAACAAACCAGTTTGATTTTTCGGATCAAAACATCACAAGAGAAAACTACAACCATTGGTTTAACTATTTAAACAACACATTTCCAAGTACAATTTCTAGTTTAAATCTTCGAACCTGTGACCTACAAACATTCCTTGACCAGGTACAATAACTTCTCATTTCTTATCTAAATTTTTCATGATGGTTGAATTTTGTTCTTGCCTCCCTGTACTCTGCAAGAGTACATTTTATCCTGTACTGACTGAACTTTGTGAGTGCATGCTTTCCTTTTGTCTAGAGTGCTTCTGGGACTGGACTGGCATTCATTGTGTTTACTGAAGCAGTGATTGAAATGCCAGGTTCACAGATATGGGCAGTCCTGTTTTTCATCATGCTCTTTAGCTTGGGTATCTCCTCAATGTTTGGCAACATACAGGGTGTTCTTACACCTATCAGTGACCTCAAAATACTTCCAAAGTGGCTCCCAGAGCCACTTGTAACAGGTATACTGTACAAACACTTTATGTCATACTCAACCGCTGTCATATGAATGAACCACTAAATAATGTTAAAAATATTTTTTTCCCCCCAGCCATTGTATGCATCATCTGCTTTTTGGTAGCACTTATATTTACCCTAGGTTCTGGAAATTACTGGTTAGAGGTGTTTAATGCCTATGTTGGCTCAGTACCTCTGCTTATAATTGCATTCTTTGAAATTATCGGAGTCATCTATGTACATGGAATGAAAAGGTAGTCTTCATCAAACTTTTTGAATGAAAATCTGAAAAGAACATATTCTGATGAGACATTTTACCGTTTTCTTTTAGGTTTAGTGATGACATCTTGTTCATGACTGGGAAAAGACCCAACATTTTTTGGAAAGCGTGTTGGATGGTGATCAGTCCAGTAATGCTTTTGGGTGTATTAATTGCCTATGTAGCCTTACAAGCACAGACACGCCCCACCTATCCCACCTGGAACCCATCATATGCAAGTATTGGGTAAATCCTAATTGTAGTGTTTGCTCTTGCTTATATTTTATTTCCTTTCCCCAGGAGTTTTTTCCTCAAAACCAAATTCTGGAGTATCCTGACTGGGTCTTTGCCATAATCATCCTTCTGAGTGTGTTACCTATCATCTCCATCCCCATAGTGGCTTTATATGGACTAATCCGCAGGGGGAAAAGGAGGTCCTCCACTAGGGTTGAATTCAGCGCCTACAGCAACGGTGGTTTTGAATCAGAGTATAGACAAAACAGGACATAAAGCACTTAGTGTAAACACCATTATGTCATGGACACATCATCCTGAGTGCTGATTGTTATCGCTACAATATACCATACATACGGCATTAATGACCTAGTCAGCAATGTCTACACAGTAATCAAACAAAGTTTATTACTTCACTTATTTTAAAAATGTTGTGTTCGAACATTTTTATCAAATGTATATCACAGAGTGCACTGCCTATAGTAGAATTTCCACAATTATTTCTGCCAATTTGATTTGTGTTTTATATTATTTTTATTAATTGCAAAAAGATACACACCAAGTTTTGGTACTTCTTGTCTACAAGAAGACACAGTCTGGAAAAGTACCACTAGACCATCCCTTTGTAAGGTGTGTTTTTACAATTAAGGTTTATCACATAAGTGGTTTATGTCCAAGAATGTTTGCAACTTTTGTGGCGCCGTACCATTTATTTGGCATATGACAAAGATTAAGTATCTGTTTGTCCTTTAAGCACAACATCTGTAGAAAGCAAAAAAGGGCACTGGTAAATCTAAAAACTGGTAAAGTGAACTTTAAAATCGCAAACTGTTTGCAACCACGGAAAAGCCTCTATGTCCGAATAACTAAAAAGTCTTCAGGAATCCTACAGCCAACAGCTTGTCTAACTCTGGCCACTCTCAGATCACCAAGGCGTTGCTGCAGACTCCGTTTTTCTGGCAAAAGTGAAAAACAGTGTTAAGTCTCAAACTGACATTTTGATTTATTCAATGTTAACATACTCTGTTGGAGCCGGGAAAGGACAGCCTTGTACACAGAGCGGTGTTGAGACAAGACGACCAGAAAACAAAGGCAGAAAATCAACTCCACTGCTTCATATTGAATAACGCCCGTTTGTGCTTTGCTACCCAAAATCTGTCCTGGAGACAAACAAACCATCATAAATGATCATAATTGTTGAAGCTTTAATTTCCATTTCACCTTTGTTGCGTTTCCTGATCAGCTGATTGGCATACTCTGCCATGTCCCAGATCATTTGCAGGAAGTAATTGGAGTTCTTAGCAACCGTTTGAGCAAAGGGCAAACTCTGGGCACACACGTGGAACCTAACCAAAAAAGCGTAAGGGAAATCAATTCAACATATAACTGGATGATGCAGAAGCTGAATTATTTACATTTACAGATAAAAAACAAGGACATTGCATTTCAGCTCAGTGCAGATATTGACTGAACATTCATTTTTATGAGGATGTTATCTTTCAAGGCCCATTTATTAAAGGTCAGACACAACTGACATTTATTTCATAACTCATCCGTCAATAATCAAACAGTAACTAATAGTGAATATAGTGAACAGAAATAATGCTGCCGTTTACCTGCACGCATGAAGAAGGACCATCTTGTAGATGTTTTGATAGACTGCCTCAACAGAGTTTGTCTGTAAAGTATTAAAAACATTACACAAAGTAGTAATCTGAATATGTACGGCAAAAGAAAACTGAGCATCTGCAGTCATACAAATGTAGTCATTTAATTTCATTGCTAATCAAAGACCTGGATAAAAATGTTTTATGCCATAATAAAAACATATTTGACAACATGTGGTCTGATCTTTGACAATTTTTTTCTGGACCAGCTTTAGGTACATAGTGTATCATTTTTTTCAAATCTGTCACACACACACACACACACACAAATGTGATTGATACTAAAACCTTTAAGTCTACAAACAGAGCATGACACTTGAGTCGAAGAATAGCCATCAGCTTCCGCTTCATTTGTTGACCCGCTGAATGGAAAGAGCCCAACGTGAGGCTGTAGCGCAGTGATAAGCCTGCATAGCTGAAAGAACGATTAGATCAATATAATTCATAACAATAAAAAGCAAAACAATGCTTCTAGATTCACATTATAGTTTAGGATACAATTCCATAGATTACTTTCCCAGAAATGAGGAGTAGAGATTGAGGAATACTTTAATAGTGTGGTAAATGTTTATATGAAAGTTCAAAGTACCATCATGATTTTAGTCATGCTTAACAGATACACTTCTCACGCAAGACTATCTATAATAAATAAACATTAAAAACTGTTTTCACCTGGAGTAATCTTTGTAGACGTCCAGGGAGTGAGTGTCTAAGAGCAGGCCACACCAGGGGAACATGGAGCGAGGGGGCAGAACTCGAATTTCAGGACCAATACCAGCCACAGCTTCAGTAAACTTGAAATTTACAACTACTTTCTGTGGGTTGATGGCCAGACCATACTGTGGAACTCCGGGCAGCAAAATCCTTTTAAGAATCATGTTTTATAAACCAACATTGACAACATGATAATCACAAATGGATCCATACTTCAGAAACGCTTGAGCTTCGTTCAGGTCTGGTGTGATGAGGAGAAAATCATCCACAAATCTCATTAAGTGACTGTCATAGAAAAAAAACAAAATACATATTACAGAGTTGAATTACTGCCCTCTGTTGTTGGCAATAGAGTATTACAGATTGCTTGCAGACGTACCTTTTATTTTGACTCTGTTTGGTATTTTGGCTACCAAACAGCATGTTCTCCATATGACCATAGCAAAGGCAGCACAGTAGGCTGGAGACAACGGATCCTTGGGGAATTCCTCGGCATTGGCGGTATGTCCTGTAAAATAGGGAACATCATTATTAGGAAAAAAATAAAAATAAAATTGTGAAGCTTGTTGCCGATAACTCACTTTTTCCCAAACTGAACAATGCATCCAGTGAGCATTTGGGTAAAAAACTCCAATGCATCCTTGCCGCGAAGATCAGAAGAAAAGTGCTGGAAAATTCAGGAAACCCCTCTCATATTAAAGCAATTAAAAAGAACATTTTCAAGTCAATGTAAAGGGGAAAGAAACTTTTGAATATGGCTTTGTTTAAAAAGATAGTAGATAGGGAGTTGAATAGCCAAGGACAGTGTCTCCCAAAGTGGGGTCCGTGGCCCCCTGGTGGGCCGCGAGGGTATTGCAGGGGGGCCGCAAGAGGTCATAAAAAATAAAAAATAAATGTTTTTTACAATTATTGTTTGTTAAATTAATAATATTTTGTTTTTAATATTAACATATTTGTGTTCATTATTTGAATTGAATAATTAAATTGTAATCATTTTTGTATTACAAAATGGGGTGCGTCATTTACATGTTTGTAGCAGAGGCTATTTCCCCCAAATAAAAAAACCAGAAGAGCCTATTTTTAACATTGTCTTATTGGTTATTATTTGGGGGGCCGCGCAGACCCGTCAGATTTTTAAGGGGGCCGCGGTGTTACTGACTTTGGGAATGGCTGGCCTGGGATATACCAGTAAAAACAAAGGGCTATAAAGCATGGGTGCCCAAAGCTAAGTGGGGGCCGTGGTCCTGGCAGAAGGTCCAATTAAAAGGGTTGATATTTTGAAAACGTTTTAATTTTGAATAATTTTGGAGACTTTAGTGACTTGTCTATTATCTATTCTGTAAATCCGTAAATATCAGTGCTGAGTAACTTGTAAACAAATTGGACAGAAGAGTTTGCCCTCTGAACTCTGAAACATTATAATCATACAAAAGATAACATAACATAATAGGGAAAATTGTAACAAAATACCTGCTCAACAAGTATGGAATGATGAATTTTCCCTGACTTTTGCAGCGACGTCACAAAACTCTTCATATTGCTCGAGCCCATGTTATCTTCAAGCAATACTGCCTAGAGTTTGGGATAACATGTTCGTTAAAATAGCATTCTTGGATGTGTAATCACTGTGGTTATACCTCTCTCACAAATGCCTTTTTCAGACCCTCATGGGGATCTGACCAGACCTTGGAATAACGCCGCAAAGTAAAAGTTTCATCGAGAAATGGTCTCAGCGTCTGGGTTACAACCTCAACAAGTTTGTCATGAGGAAGACTTTCATAAGCTCCACTCACATCCACCTGACAAATAGAATACACATCAATGCAACAGTCCTCCAGATATACAGAAAAACAGTATCAAACCTTAACAAAGAACAGTGGCTGTGGTTTCTCTTTTTGTTGTATTGCCAGCGAACTCATCACTTTGTGGATTTCAGTCATTCCCCAAACAGTGGAGCCCAGGATGGAAGGGGAGGAGCGCACACATGTCCTCAGCATATCAAGCAGGTCACGGACACGGCCTCTGTATAGCTGAAGAGGAAAGCATCCATCATCCACCTGAATGAGACTTTACATGTTTAAAAAAAAAAAGAGTAAACATTAGTACTCTTGTCTTGACGTCCGATCCAATAACTCTTGTGATTGGCCTCATGCCCTCGCTCTTGGGCATGAAGCGAAGACGGGAGATGACAGTAGATTTGGGTAGTAAGGCCACCTCAGCAGCGGTCAACTCTGTCATCTGACCTTTTGACAAATGCACTCTGAAACGGATTGTATTCATTAAACAAACTGTAAATTGCAGATGATGCCAGACTTGGCTTACCTGAAAGCCAAGTCTTGAAGTTTGGTCCAGACATCTTGTCTGTAGAATCTCAATGCATTCTTCTGTCCCACACTCTCAGTGACATAAAAGCAGGCTTTAACAAGACCCACAACATATCCATCAAGAAGCCATGCCAGGAACTGACCCAAGATCTGACTTCGATATGCAAGCTCACTTGGAGGGACATGACCTAAAGGGAAATAATATTTATTATAACACAAAACAAATAAAACTATCCCATAAACCTTGGTTTATATGTATGTGTATAGAAACACATATATCTTACCAGTTTTGCTTATCTTTATCCAGTCACAGTCATTCACTCTCATCTTCCATAGGAGGTCAGAAAGGGAAAGCTTTTCAAACTTCCCAGCGGACACAAAACGTCTGACTTGAGACAGAAAATGAACACGGTTTTGGTCCGAACCCCACAAAGCCTGCGGAATGACGGCTGAGAGGCACTCCCGGACAAACAGGTAGACCCTATGGGCTGCACAATGTTGAGACAAAAGCTCCCCTTGGTGAAGAGAGGGGCAAAGCTTCTGCAAAGTACGTCCATAAAGAAACCTTCGGTGGCGCCTCAGCAGCTAATTGAACAGTGACACCATGTTGAAAAATCTTTGAGGTAGTTTCTTTGGCTTTCTTTGCACTCCATTTAAATAACCAAGACCCTCAAAGAAGATGATTCTGAGCAGATCTTTCCCTTGTAGACGTTTAATCCCCACTGCGTCTTTCTTCTTTCTGTTAAGGAGGAAACCACGCATGCCCCTGCCTCCATAGAGGAATCCTAAAGTGCGGATGAAACATTGTGATGGAGGTAAAGGGGGATAATTCCCTGTTCTCCAACTCGCCCCACCCTCATCCTTCAAACTAGAGCCACTGGTATTTTCCAAAGGCTTTGTAAATTGTGTCTCAAACACAGGCTGCTCTTCTGACACATTTCCACCATCAACAAGTCGTC
Organism: Knipowitschia caucasica; assembly: GCA_964034765.1. Classification (NCBI taxonomy): domain Eukaryota; kingdom Metazoa; phylum Chordata; class Actinopteri; order Gobiiformes; family Gobiidae; genus Knipowitschia; species Knipowitschia caucasica. The sequence continues at coordinate 28,518,405 of OZ035838.1, forward strand.
TTTTTGCTGGTCTAAGTAAATCTTCATTTTCACGTGAATCCATTTTTCTTTTCCTTTTGCTTCTACGACTCTTACAATCCTTTTTACTCTTGTGCAGATTTGTACACTTTTTTATTGTGGAGGTTGCTTTTCTTCCCTTTTTGTGTTGGGTTTGAAGAGTCATTCCTGGCACATTCAATGTCATGGAAATGCGATCATAAACTGGAAGACCACACACCTGGAAAAAACAAGACGGGGGAACTGCCACAAATATGGAGCAGGTTTCCAGAAGGTAGCGGGTAATGTCAGTGCCAAGCCGTTTGGTGACTTTCTTCCACAGATCACTGCCATGAATGTAGGCAGCACTTTGAGTAATGTCCCCTTGGAATTTAAAAATGTCAGCATTCCTCTGTTGTTCATTATGAGGCAAGAACTTGTATCCATGTATGAAGACATTATTTTTCCTCTTGCGCTTCAGATTATTCAGAACAAATGCCAGCAGTTCAGGCAAAGTGCAGATCTGTAAAATGAAAAAGTAATGAGATATTGCATTAGATGATTTTTATAATTGACATGGTGACTTTTAGTGCATGTATTGTAGAGCTGCAACTAACGATTATTTTGTAAATCGATTAATCTATTGATTATTTTTACGATTAATCGAGTAATCGCTTGGCTGTGAATTGTGTAGAAAAAAATTATCTTTTCATCACAAAAAGCTAAAGTGGCAACACTCGAGGACGTATTGATGGCGTAAACTTAAAGTAAATGTTTGTAACAGGCTCTTTGTGCTAATTCTGCTATCTGATTGGATGAGACAGACAGATATTCATGAAATTATAAAAACAAAGTCGGTTTTAATCAAAAATACTACATTTTCATGTCATTTTTGCTCTGTTTGAATCCGTGTGAATCAGAAAACGATTAATCGATTACTAAAATAGTTGTCGACTATTTCAATAATCGATTAGTCGTCGATTAATCGATTAGTTGTTTCAGCCCTAATGTATTGTATTCGTCCAAACAGAATGAAGCCTAATGGAAGCCATTTCAGTTAGGAGTAATAACACATTAGTTGGACATTGCATTTACTGGCAACTTAGAGGCTTAATTTTATGTTCAATCTGCAAAATACAGATACAGTACAATGTACCTATAGGTAGGCTGATATAAAGTATATGAACGACATGTGCGAAGATATCTGTGCATGTCCTCAAACATTTAAATAACCATCATTGATGTAATTAATAGAGTATTAGTAAACTGAAACTAAAATCGTTTTAGTTATTATCATATCACATCACTATAATGTTTGTTTGTTTTTGTTTCGTGTATTGCAGCATTTTCAGGTTTGAGGCAACCAAGCAATCTGGTCAATATCAGAAACCCTTACGATGCATTACGATGGTGACTCGTAAAGTAAGCGAAAAGTCAGGGGAGGACATGCAGCCTTACCTGGTTACTGCTCGGCACCTGTTGCAGCTCTTTGTCGGAGCAGACGTAAACACCGCGGATGAAGGTTGAGAACCGTGAGCTGTCAGACTGTTCAATGACCTGAGATTTGTGCCCCTCTTTGAACACGATGCCATCAGCAAAGTCCTCCAATGTCTGCACCCTGAGATAAAGTGACCGCAGGATCTTCAACACTTCGGACAAGTCTGTAGAAGTCATGTTAAATGACTGATAAATGTGGCTGCTAGCAACGCCTCCATGTCCCTGCTGGAGTCAGTCGGTCTGCTTTTTAGCGCCACGTGTGAGGCAGGGCCAATAGGAAGTGAGCTTACTGAAAACAACCAATCCAACTCCAGTATACTCACACATCTGCTATGAGAGGCCCAATCAAAACTAGAGTATGTGTGTTGTTTAAAAAGTATGCAGATCATCCTGAAATCACTGTATGTATTTCACACATAGACTGTATGGACGTTGAATGTAAAGTATTCCCTAATTCTTTTCTATTTATTTATATTATGTAGGAGACAGAGAGACAGCACGAGGTAATCTGATAAAGCAGTTTGTAAATCGCTTATTTTACACCTTTTTATTATTGTCCTTTTCTTACCCCAGATCTACTGCCCAAGGACATGAGTGCGATTTTCATCAACGTTAGCAGGCTTATTTAGACACAAAGCGACACTTCAGTTTAGTGTTAAGCATAAATATTTATTTGGAAAATAAACTGGCTATAAAGTGCATACATGTAAACAGTTGTGTCACACGAGAATAGTTCTTCTAGTTTTTTGTCTTTAGGCCTACACAAATAATGGAGGTTATTATGTTGATTTATTACAGTTGGTCTGGTCTTCAATTGCAGACCTAGAAAACAATTAAGTGTATTCGTTTATTCTTTAACCATGACCGTTTTGCAATAACCCACCTGTATGCTGTCAGCTGTTTATCAAGTCTTTCTTTCAGTTCCTTCATGTTGTTGTTCTTTGCTTCATGGTTTCTTAGCTCCATCTTTAGTTCTCTGTAGCTCTCATCCAAAAAGTTTACAGTTTCCTTCAAATATATTTAAGTTTATTGCAATTTTACTTGATTCTGGTTCTTATTTGAACAATTGTATCATCATTTGTAATTACCTAAATCATAAGATAAGATAAGATGAACCTTTATAGTCCCACAGTGGAGAAATTTCAGTGGGTACCTACCTGGTATTGTCCCATTTCCTCTCTTCTTCGGAAACTCATTATACGCAGCTTTTCTTCTGAACACACTTTCTGGAGTGTCAGTTTCTGTATCTCCTCTCTTAGAGGTATTAACTGGACTCTCAGCTCCTGGGTCTGCTCTTTCACCTTTGTCAAAGCATCCATAGCTGTGTCTCTCCTCTTCACAAGAGCCGTCAAAATAGGTTCATATCTGTCCGGAACACCAATAGAAAGTGAGACGTTGAAAATAACACTTGAGTGGGTATGATTTCCTGTTAAAAACTGGCATCACACTCACCGTTCTTCCATTTTCTTGAGGCTGTCTTGCAGATATTGTTGTACGTCACCACACAAGTCCCTCCTGCACTGCTTTAGCTCTTCTTGAGGGTCACTCAAATGTCTGGTAGTGACTTGATTAAACTGTTCCTGTAGATTTAATAGCTGTTGTTTATGTTCTTCTTGCAGTTTAATGCTCTCATCCCTCATCTGGACTTCTGCTGTACTTAGCTTCTCCTAAAAAAATATGCACAACTATAAAAATGTGACTACCGACATGAGAGTATATGTTTATTACCTTTTCTCTTGTAAGAATCTCCACATGTTGTTGTTGTGCTTTAAGTGTTGCCTGGTTCTGGGCACATGCCTTGGCAACAACAAAGAGTTTCCTCTTTAGCCACCATAGGTCGTTGTGTAGCCCTTGTCTCTCCACGTTGACCTGCCATAGTTTTCTCTCTTCCTCTGCCCGCTTCTGCCTTAAGTTTTCAATTTCACTTTTGCTTTTTTCTCTTAATAGATGTTCTGCCTCTTTTGCTTTTACAATCATTTCTGCCACTATTGCACTGGCTTGATCCCCGTTTTTTCCCTCCTTCCAATTTGTTTCAGTAGTCTGATCCTGTTGGATGTATAGTTTCATTACCTCAGCCTGCAACTCGTTCCTTTTCTGTTCCAGGCAGTGGACTTCATCAATGCACTCCTCTAGTTTAGGGCCTAGAGATTCTATTGCAGACACACCACAACTTAAACCAGTCATGTCAACCTTTTCTTCATTAAAGAAGTGTCCGTTTCCAGCAGCCTCTTGTGTGCAGTCTTTGTCACTGCTTGTCTCCTCACACATGATTTGTGTCCACGACTGAGGATGAAATTCCCCTTCAACTTTTACATGCCTGCCAACATCAATGCATTTCTCTGGACTCTGCACTTTCAAACTTATGGCTGTGTCCCCACTGTGTGCGTTTTGTGTTAGTACGCTTGCCGCTCTCTTCCTTGAATAAACCTCGCTTGTGCTGTCTCTGTGATTACAATAGTTAATTGTTGTTGTGTGAGTTTCCACCATTGCAGAGTTGCTGTACTTCAGTGGTGTCATTGTTATTTCCTTAAAGAGTTTGGGGATGTGTACATACTCCTCATTGGAACTCCAGTCTTGTGGCGCTGGCTTATAATCCACACTCATGTCTTCCTCAGTGTTCTCCAGTGCGGTTAACATGTTTACCAGCTGGCCTTCATATTCAGCCATGCTCTCACTGAGTTTATTCCCTGCAGACGTCAAGGGCATTGTAGAGGAACTGCATCCTTCTTCCCTACATTTGTCAATGCTGTTTTGTGGATTACCTTCTCTTGAAAGGTCTTCTGCATATGTGCAGCTTGTGGACATGTACTCTTCATTCCAAGTGCTTTTGTTTGTATCTGTAAGTTGTTCACAATTCTTAAGAAGATCATCCATTTCTTTCAAATAGGGCCCTATAGACAAAGTTTGGCCCTCATCTATTTCCATTAAGTCGTGGTCAGACTGAGTCGCTGTCTGTAGAAAGTTTACATGAGCTGCTTCAACATTTTCCTCTTTGATAAATAGGCCGGTACTCAATACATTCTCAGTATGAGTTTCCATGTTTGTAGTCTTCAAGTCTAGCAAAAAGAAAATTAAATGGATGATGATCATTGCATTTTTGCGGCATCTGTGTTTGATTTAACACTATTAGTAGTAATTCATAAACGTTCACAGCAAAGTAATCAAATGGTGTTTATGTTACATCTAGTATATTGCCATGCCAAATGACCCAGTTTTATTGCACATGCTAGCTGTTGCCAGCCTTTTGTTACTAAATACCAATCCTTGTTGATGACACTACAACAGATTTGAAGTTAGAGCTTCTGCCAAACTTCTGTTCAAGCTATGCGCATGTCATTATCACATATAAAACTATGTTGAGCTGTGCAAAATTAGCAAGCCCTCCTGCAGCTGCGGCCGTAGTGGCCAATTTAGATTCCCAGGGGATGCACAGAAGTTATGAGACCCACCCCAAACAAGATTGTGCCTATTATTTTTAAAGATAATAAGTTCTAAAGTTTGAAAAAGTTTTAGAAAAAATATTTGATCGTTCAAAAACATATAAGATCTATAATGAAGAGTAGAAGCCTTATAGTCTTTTATGGACTGTTATCTGCCAACGTTGATCAAATTGATCAAGTAAATTATTTGTGTTTATTTTATTTTAAGGGGAGGCCCAAGGATAAGAAGGCATGACCGTGGCAATCTTTTTGTGCCAGACTTGCACCAAATGCACTAAAGGTATGACATTTTCAAACATGAGCAATTTCTTACTAATTTACTATACAGTATGTTTTAAAATTGAATTTTTTTTTTTAGATCTACCGTTCTGTTTTAGCACACCACAGTGGTCACAGTTGAAATAATAATACAGTGATAAATAGAATCAGAACTTACTTGTCTGCCCCTGTCTGTCATCACTGGTGTAAATCAGGTCAATAGAAGCTGAGATTGAGACAGCAGAGTGGAGAATGAGCGGGAGTAGTGTGCTGTGAGTTAAGTAGGAGAGGGTTAGGACAGCTGACCCGGCCTCCTTGCTCTCACAGGCCTGCTATGTGTGACCATGACTACCCCAAGTCTGTTAGGTGTATTAATATCCTCTGTGCATGGGCAGGGATCATCCATAAATACTAAACCAAGAAACATGAAAGACGTAGATCAGCTTTGAAATGACTGCATCACTAATTCACGTATTCTATCAACATTATAACATTATCAGTTTTTGTGTAACTATGACAACAGCCTTGGTTTGTCCTAAACTTTCCAATGTCTCTCATGCCTTCTCATTATCAAGTAGTCTTTAAATAACTCCTGTGCTCCTCCTTCCTTCCTATGGGAGGATTTATTTTCACTTTAACTGTTGACCCCAACAAAGTAGAGAACAGGTGGTCTTGTCTGTTGTTGATCCTGTTGACTGGACAATACAATGTACAATAGCAGCTGGAATGGAACAAAGCCAGAAGAGGGCGACAGTGTGGAACTTTTGCTTTTAAGTTATTTCTGTCATATTGAATGTTTGAATGTGTTAGTGTGTGTGCATACAGTAATGTCTGAAGACAGTAATGCCTTTTTATTTCTTGTTAATAATTGGTATGTTTATTCTAGTCGACTTCATTCTGTCTGGCAGTTCACTCACTCTGGCAAAGTGTACTATAATGACAGCAGCCTCATGTAATGTTTATGTTTCAGAGCGCGGCCAGCTGCCATCTTCACACTGTCATCAGCCTGACAATGTTTGCACCAGGTCCCTGTTTATCCTCTTACCCGATCAACACAGACACAAGTACAAGTAGTGTACAATACGGGATTGTTTCTAATCAAAATTCTTTAATGAAATGTGATGGTATAAAATCAAATGGAATTAGAAAATACCAACATTGACTATATACATATGTTTAATTATATGCTTTTAATTTTAACTTTTTTATGTTTTAACATTGTACCTTTTGTAAATGAAGAGTCTGATAGTTCATAAAATTGAGAAGCATGTGCGTAAATCTATAGTATAGGAGAAACAAAATCATAACTGATGCTTTTTATAGTCCTTTCATGTGTGTGCATGGTGAGAATGTTGCAACATGATGTGCCTTCAGTAAAACAGGATTGTCCAAAACTAACACGTAGCTTTGAAATTGCTTTTGATACTTTCTTGGAAAAGGCTGATCTTGTTGGATCTGAGAATATAAACAGTGTGGCCTTGGATGCTTCACCGCTGGAAATAAAAGGAATGCTATATCCCACATCTCAGAGTGTGAATCTGGTGTGTGAATGACTGGTGGTGGTGCCACCAGTGGGGTTTGGCAGGCCTGCTTTCATCAGTCTGCCCCGAGGCAGTGGCGGTTACAATAGCAGCTTACCATTGCGGTGAGGAGTGAATGAATAATACATTGAATTGCAAATGTAACTTCATTCAATATTTTAATTGATGGCTGTGTTCAGGTACTGTTGGGTTTTTGTTGTGGAATTTAATTAATAAATTGGTTTATTTAATAGGGAAGGCACAAGGAGATTTGCTACATTACAAAGCAATTCTATTATTTGGTCCCTTACACAAAAAATCAAGAGACACATTAAACATATACAGTAGTACAACAAAAGGCATACAGTAATCCATGTATCACTTCTTTCAGGAGAACAATGGATGAATGGAAAGATGAGCAAAAAACAATTGCAGCACCACACCCCTCAGGAATTCCTGCTGTAGAAATATCACATGCACTGTTTTTCAACAGAACTGTCTCTATTATCGAAACATATATTTTCATCCTCTGCAAGAAAACAACAGGCAATTATACCAAGCATGTTCTTTAGATTTTAGACTAATTTGAAATTGAGCCCGCCATGAATTTAATGTTTGGAATAAACATTGGTTGATTATTCTTACCAATATATTTTTTCTATCATGTTTGTTGACATCCTTGCCAGAAGCTGGAGCAAAGGGAGTGCCAGATTCAACTTGCCCATGCAGTGACACTTGACTCATAAAAAAGATGGACGGCTAAAGAGTTAAACACATAACAATTCCTCTGCAGTCCTGAACACAGCAGCATCACTAAAATAGTCATCAGGAAAAGCTAATCCAGGGTCAACAGTGCAGCCCTTTCTCCATGACATCACAGCGTTTTAGCAAAAACACCGTAATGCTGAAGTGTTTTGTTGGAGGGTTTGCAGCTGAGACCACCCTGACTAATGAGGTTTTCTGTAGTTAGGGTTCATCCAAGCTTGTGAAATGTTGCTGTTGGCGCTTTTTAAAAGGGTAACTCAATGGAACTTCACCTACAGCTTTGTTAAGTTTTACACCATATGTCTACTTTCCTGCAACTCATGTTTATGCTTTTAATGTCACATAAAAGGAAAAAATTGTCATTGAATGTTTTGAATGTTTTGCCACCAGGGCCATTTGGAGGAATGTGATCGTAAAGGCAAAGATGCAGGTCCCCACACGCTTGGACAGGAAACAACAGAGGGCATTAAGGTCATTGTGTTTTCTTTTACATTGTGTTAAAATGACAGCGTGTAAAAGCATTCTGGGAAGATGTTCTCCAAACCCGCTTTCAAAGGTAAACCATTATTTTGTGTGTGTGTGTGTATGTGTGTGTGTGTGTATAGAGCCGTGCCCAAAATCTAAAGTCGAATCTATACATCTATAAATCTATATTGAAATATAGCAATATCTCGTTTGGTAGACAGAGATTACTGACACGTGACTTAAAATCGACTGAAGAAAATTTTTCTCGGGAGACTTGGAAATCAATAACAGGAAATATGGGGTTAAAAAATATATATATTGTTTGTATCTAGAGCAATAATCTGAGGCATCCATTATATGAAAAATATGTAAACATTTAAACATAACCACAGAGGCAAAAGATGGGCACTAAGAAGACGATGAGATTTTGGTCAATATATGCGTGGTTGTTGTTGGTATAGTACACACTTGGCAAATGCAAGTACAGTCTGTGAAAGATTTATTGTCAAAGTTTGGCCAAGCTGTGCTCTCGTCTTCTCTTAAGCACCTGCCACAGAGTTTGATGGGCGATGTTTTACACTTATATAAGAGAATAGTCTAAAACTGATGAGATAATAATAATAAAATTATAATTTGCCTCTTTGACCAGAACGAGTTGCCACTCCTGATCTGAGGCAAATCTTTAAGCTCCCTATGCTCCATATCTATTATCACACACTTTAACTTTACCTAGACATGTGTCTGTGCATATCAAAAATTAGATCAGTATCAGATTTCAGAGTTTCTGAATAGTCATGTAAACAGACACATGTTTTATAATCGTTAATTTTGTGCACGTAAACACACATCACAAATCAGAACTAATTGCTTGTAATGTTAATAATACCCAATAGATAGATAGATAGATACTTTATTGATCCCTGTAGGAGAAATGCAGATGTCCAGCAGCAGAAAACACATCCATATAAACACATAAAGTACATCAATTATAAACATTTCTAAATAACTACCTAACAATAGTGCACATTTTTAACTCATACAGGTCTGTTGTGCTGTCTGACAGCCGGAGGAACTAAGGATCGCTTATGCCTGCTACAAAGAGATTGTGTCTCTGAACAAAAAAAAATATTTTCACTCGAATTGATCAAATCCTAATTATATTTATTTCCACATGCCTGGCACATACTATTGCTGACCTTCTTGCCAATTTGCAAACTTGCAAATACATGTGAAAAATACACCAAGCATTTGTTGTAAGTTTGACAAGTTTGTAATTTTTTGTTTTTTCTATGAACATTCCCAAAAATATATTTTTTTTCTTTCCTTTTTTTGTATTTAGCATTGTCATAGAAACTCTTGCCACATAACGTCAACAAGACTCTGACTCATTTAGACCCCACCTTTTTCCCTTGCCAAAAGTTAAACTCAGAATGATACTTTTACTGTGTTTTGGATATGTTAAATTCCATTTATTTTTGTCATTACTAACACAAATATTGCCACATCCAACAACCATGTACAGTATATCCCCCAATGATTCTATGAACGCACCCTTTCTGTTACCTATTGTGCCCTAGTAGACATTAGGACCCTTCCATGAACACATCCATCATTTCTCTTTTGCTCAGTCAGTCAAACCCACAATGTTGGCAACAGATCAATCAACAGTAAGCATTGTATTTCATTTTGATCGCCTTGCTGCATTACGCAACTTTTAGGCAGACAAGAAATTCCCCCAAAAAAGTGATTCCAGATGTCACTACTTTGTTTGTAAGAATACAACATTTGAAATAGAGTTACAAGACATTCCTAAGGCTTCAATGTGTTAAGTAGAGCAGACTGGGAAAACCAGGTACGTGTGTCTTTTTTACTTGTTCTACTTGTCAGCTGACAAATGCATATCTTTAGATTCTTGACTGTCCAGAAAAGACACGCCCCTGTTACGGTAGTTTAAACAACTACTGAAGTGTTTTGACGACTTTTCACCCTTTGTGTTGAAACCATGGCAGTTTTCATTTGGTTTTCCTTTTCTGCTTTCTTGCTTCAAGGCCTTGAGGTTAGTTTCTGTAGAAATGCTGGAGGAATTGCACCTGATCCACGCAAAGGAGGTTAATTAGAATATAACGGCTCTGTTGGTTAAGAACTTTTATTCTCAAAAAAGTCTCAAAAATGAAATTGGGTACGGTAATTGTTGTGATGCTTTATGTTATATATTGTCTGACCAAGGTTTTACAGGATGTTTAGAGGTGGGAGCAGAGGCTGGCTCTTGTACAGAGGGAGGGACTGAGCATGCACTGAGCATGGAGCTCCTCATTCACACACAACTAAACACACACATGGTCAGCAATGGCCGGACAGAGAGAGAGGGAGAAGGGTAGCAGTCCGCTGGTCAGCGCTTCCACAGTAAGATTTACATATTTTTGTAATGCATTTTGTAATGCATTTATAATTACTTATAATTATTTATTATTTGCAATTTTGCAAAATGTTTATTTATAGTTTGATCATTTACAATTACACATCATAATACATTGTGCATTATTTGGCTATTGCAAATATCTCACGCTTATTGTGGTGCAATGGTCCTTTCCACTTTTGTCTCACTAGGGATGTTCTTCTCTACAGAAAAATGGGACAGGCAGTCTTAGGAAACTTCTTTGGTAGGAAGAAAAGAAAATCTGCAGTCTACCTCTGACTTATGTACTTATAATACATTTTCTTTGATGATGATTTCATATCCCCATATTGTGCAATAAGCCTCCTTAAGTGAAGTTTCATCCCAGTTAATCTCCCTATTCTAATTAATGTGCTTTGATTCGCATTGGTTTATCTATCTGTTATGTCAGACTCTTACATCTTGCTCTCTCATTCGTCTCCTGCTGCTCTCACTGTTGTCCCAGGTGCTGAAGAACTAACAGCATATGACTGGGAGACATAATGCAGTGACTCTGGATTTGGTTTTAACACTGGGACTTGAAGGACAACTCTGAAGAATGTCCAGAAGGAGGTCCGCAGGAGACCTGGTGCCCAAGGACATCACTGCAGTATTGGCCCGGGAGGCGAGGGGTCAGCGTGGACACAGAAAGACAGGCGGCTCTCTGGGACTAGCATTCAACTGGTTCAAGGGAGGCAAGAGGAAGAAGAGCATTGGAAATGGGCACACTCCAGCTGCTGTTGGGGTGAAGGACAACAAAGGGCACATTAATGAAAAAGGTGAGCAAACATTTAACACTTTATGCTTATCAATGTCTGAAAAAACTTGAATATTGGGGGAGGCAGTTTAGAAGTATATGACTTGGTTTGGCCCCCTGTAAGTATGAATGTTATGAAAAAAGGTATGTATCCCTATAGAGCTAAACATGATGAGCATCCATGGGAGTGGGAATTCCCAAAGTGAATTGATTACACATAGAATAATAATAAAAAATGTTTAGAAAAAAGGATTCACAAAAAAAACTTCACTGTTTGAAGTTTGAGTTCCGTTACTATCACTCTGGATTAAGATTAAGAAACTAAGAGCTATCATGGAGCCATCAGTTTGTACATTACCCAAGACACAGACAGGCCGGCTCTGGGGTCTAATCCCTTTTTCTGTTTACTGATGCGTCTGCTTGCTCCCCTGCACAAAGATTAGCCACTCTCCACATTTCCTGTTTTTGTTTCTTCTGAAGCCTTCCATTGGATTTGGCTTTTGTCACTTTGTGTGTGCAGGCTTGGTGTAACTTGTAACACTGGCTTACCCTTTCTAGTTTTATTATCTTTGATTGTATTGGGGTTGTAATGGATCAGTGACACTGTTTGGTTATATTTCTTGGTTCACTAAACAGAAATCCAGAACATTTGAAGTAGAAATACATACATGCGTACATTTCCCACTAAACCTTTATAACTATAGGCAAAAAAACCTGTACTTCCATGTTTTTTTAGGTTGGAGGTTGAGAGCACTGTAGAAATGTTTTGAGCCAGTAGTATGCAATATGTTGAAACTACATATAAACTATAAATTTAAAGTGGAAAGAGAGTGTCTGCTGCAATGAGTGGAGAAAGAAGTGGAAGGTCGGGTGGTCATCAGGATCAAAACACACATGTAGGCATGGAATAAAGGCCTACATCCGAGGCAATCCAATATTGAAAATCCTTCATTGACTGGACATGCTAATAAAGGACTTTTATTCAAGCTATCAGAGTGGTACAGATTTCCCCCATTTGTCCATGCCTATATGTGAACAGAAATCCTTGAATCTTCTCTTTAGATAATTATTAATACAGTAAATAAAATTTAAAAAACTGTATTGTTCAAGTACTGATAGCCCCAAAACAGGATCCAGACTCATGATAATTGGACATTTTGATGTGGTATTCCAACAATATAGTAAAATGTATGTGCACTAACTAAACTATACCAACCATTCATCATCTTTTACTAAAAAGCAACTAACGGTTAAAGGCAACTTTAAACCAAGGTGAGATAGGAGAAAACAGATGGTGCTCACATGTGGGGACAATGATTTGGTCATTACCTGTGTTGTAATTGGCAGGCAAGTGAAAACACCTGAAAGGAACACTTTTTCCCACCATTAACCTCCAAGGGAACTAGTACGAGTCAAGTTTGTGGAAATGCAAGCCCGCTCACCGTGACAAAAAGAAATCAGAGCAAATGTGCATTATATACATGGGGGAAAAGTGTTTTCAGAGTGATTATGTTTATGTTATAAGAGTTTTATATTATACACTGAACATAAGTATTGTTTAATGGGAATTTGAAATGTGTGTGTTCATGTTTGTGTGTGGGTTTGAGTGTGCACATGTGTCTGTATGTGTGGAAACCTGGTTGCCAGATTGGGCCTTGGGGTGATGGAGAGCAGAGATTACAACAAATCACAAAGCCCTATTCAATATTGAGAGCGCTCTGAGGCAATTCTCCTTGCTATTTCAATGAAAGGAACTTCTCCACAACAATCTACAAAACAGTTCAATTTAAGTAAAAATATATAAACTTTCAAGCCATTCATTTAAAACATGAAAGACAATTATTATAATTACATTTAATTATTATGACCGCAATTAACAGTTAGTTGCTTTTTGTTGCAATGTCATTGTTAATATCATAACAATAAAGTAGAAGCTTATCTTGCATGCACGTTTTTGTTAAGTGAGTAATTGGGATGGCTTTACGGTTATAAGGGGTTCAAGGTTCAAGTTTTAAGGTATCTTTAGTATCCCCGAGGGGCAATTTGTTTGCAGCAGAGCTCTGCTGCTGTGTGTTGCCATAACCAGGGTCAACCAGGATGACAACATCCTCACCCTCTAAATAACTTACATTCAGAGACATCAAAATTAATACTTATTGCTTCTCTAAAACTCTGCCACTGTTTCTCAATTTCTACATCACATTTCTTCACTATATTACCAAACATTTCCCAATGCTTTGGGTGTGACCCCAGTAGTGGTATTGTGTAACCAGTAACTCCTTATTTAAAGTCATGTAAGTGTGACACAGTGTTAGCTTGTATCAAAGGGTGTGTGTTGCTTGGCTTAGCGCGGCGCCATCCTAACACCAGGCTCATTACGTCACCTCCACACTAAACAATCCTTTGCATAGAGAGGCTGCTGCTACCTGCTTTGTCCAGTGTGGTCCATCGGGCTGTTTGAGCACTGAGGTCATTGTGGATAGGCTCTGGGATTCCATCAGTGTGTCCATGTACTGCCTTTGTTTATACATGCATCCAACCATGTGGTCCACTCAACACAAGTCAACTGTGAGCTTAGTAATGGGGGCCTAGAGTTGTTTCTCTTTTCATCTGGTCGTGGTTTAAATTTATTTTGGTTTGTTGGACAATATATTAGGCCTTGGATTGTCTATCTACAGTGCCTTGCGAAAGTATTGAACCTTTCAACATTTTGCCACATTTCAGGTTTCAAACATAAAGATATAAAAATGTAATTTTTTGTCAAGAATCAACAACAAGTGGGACACAATCGTGAAGTGGAACAAAATGTATTAGATAATTTAAACTTTTTTAACAAATAAAAAACTGAAAAGTGGGGCGTGCAATATTATTCGGCCCCCTTCCGCTAATACTTTGTAGCGCCACCTTTTGCTGCAATTACAGCTGCAAGTCTCTTGGGGTATGTCTCTATCAGTTTTGCACATCGAGAGACTGGAATTCTTGCCCATTCTTCCTTGCAAAACAGCTCGAGCTCGGTGAGGTTGGATGGAGAGCGTTTGTGAACAGCAGTCTTCAGCTCTTTCCACACATTCTGGATTCAGGTCTGGACTTTGACTTGGCCATTCTAACACCTGGATACGTCTATTTGTGAACCATTCCATTGTAAATTTGGCTTTATGTTTTGGATCATTGTCCTGTTGGAAGATAAATCTCCGTCCCAGTCTCAGGTCTTTTGCAGACTCCAACAGGTTTTCTTCCAGAATGGTCCTGTATTTGGCTCCATCCATCTTCCCATCAATTTTAGTCATCTTCCCTGTCCCTGCTGAAGAAAAGCAGGCCCAAACCATGATGCTGCCACCGCCATGTTTGACAGTGGGGATGGTGTGTTCAGGGTGATGAGCTGTGTTGCTTTTACGCCGAACATATCGTTTTGCATTGTGGCCAAAAAGTTCGATTTTGGTTTCATCTGACCAGAGCACCTTCTTCCACATGTTTGGTGTGTCTCCCAGGTGGCTTGTGGCAAACTTTAAACGAGACTTTTTATGGATATCTTTGAGAAATGGCTTTCTTCTTGCCACTCTTTCATAAAGGCCAGATTTGTGCAGTGCACGACTGATTGTTGTCCTATGGACAGACTCTCCCACCTCAGCTGTAGTTATCTGCAGTTCATCCAGAGTGATCATGAGCCTCTTGGCTGCATCTCTGATCAGTCTTCTCCTTGTTTGAGATGAAAGTTTGGAGGGACGGCCGGGTCTTGGTAGATTTGCAGTGGTCTGATACTCCTTCCATTTCAATATAATTGCTTGCACAGTGCTCCTTGACATGTTTAAAGCTTGGGAAATCTTTTTGTATCCAAATCCGGCTTTAAACTTCTCCACAACAGTATCTCGGACCTGCCTGGTGTGTTCCTTTGTCTTCATGGTTCTCTCTGTGCTTTAAACAGAACCCTGAGACTATCAAAGAGCAGGTGCATTTATACGGAGACTTGATTACACACAGGTGCATTCTATTTATCATCATCAGTCATTTAGGACAACATTGGATCATTCAAAGATCCTCACTGAACTTCTGGAGTGAGTTTGCTGCACTGAAAGTAAGGGGGCCGAATAATATTGCTCGCCCCACTTTTCAGTTTTTTATTTGTTAAAAAAGTTAAAATTATCCAATAAATTTCGTTCCACTTCACGAATGTGTCCCACTTGTTGTTGATTCATGACAAAAAATTAAAATTTTATATCTTTATATTTGAAGCCTGAAATGTGGCGAAATGTTGAAAGGTTCAAGGGGGCCACATACTTTCGCAAGGCACTGTAGCTATTGTTTGTTCTGGTATAAAAAGAGCCGGATGAAAGGTGGTAAAACTTGCTGCGGTCACATTGCACCTAAAGCCCGGATCTAATCGCGAAGCGGGCCCTGGCACACTTAAACCGGGCTTTAGGCTGCGCATGTGACCGCAGCCTTTGATACATTTTAGACAAATGTAGTTTGCAATACAAATTTATTTTATCTATCATTTTAATTTGAATGAGAATGCCATTTTTACAATAAAAACTGTAAGCCTTATATACTGTAAATCACACTAGTCCTGGTATGAGTGGCTGCCACATCATGTGCAGTGGTATGGGTGGGTATATTCACAAACCATAATGTAGATTACAGACTTGGCAGTGTAATTGGAAAGCTAACATCTCATTATACTGAGAACATTGCATATAAAGCTTCTGTTTTATTACAGGCCACATAATATCAGTGTATCTTGACGGAGAGTGGGGAGGAAGAGGCACAGACAGATAGATGGAAACAGTGTGAAAGTTTAATGAAAATACACTTTGTTCCAGAAAATGTCACTCACCACTCGTACACTCTTTGATGAGGTAATTTTACCCGGGTATCTAAAGCTACGGTCCTGACAGTCACCAGGGCAACGCTGCCCTGTGTGGTGCAGCCAGAGGGACAACTACATTATTGAAGCTCTGTGTCTTCATAAGCCATTATAGGCCTTTTGTACTTACACACGTAGCTGTTGACTTTTGCAGAATGTTACTGACGTGTTGGGAATTCACTCAAAATACAAGCAATAGCTAAATAATGTGTGATTTTTGGCTTTAATTGTTCACAATAAATTAGCAGATGTTTTCAAATTTGCTGGAACATGTTTTTGAGGATCAATTAGGTGGCTCTTCTTTATAGGTGAATTACCAAACACTTATTCCTAGCAGTAAGAGACTTGTAAAAGTGACATTTTCTGAACAAATCAGACCAACATGCTGTCTCCATCTTGGAAAGCATGAACCTTGTGCTTTAATTGGTAAAGGCCTGATCAAATTCTTGAGGATCCGTGTATTTTTTCTTTCAGACTTAGTGTAACGCAAGGTGATAAACCCTAATATATGTTTTACAAAGTAGTTCATTGAAACCCTATATCTGACGTTGTTGTTCGAAGGCTGAAAGGCATTTGCCAGTTTGATTATAGTAAGGGCACATTTGGAAGACGTCAAGGCTGCAGAATCGTGAGTGATTACTTCAGGTTAATCACACTTTCATTATGTAATTGTAATAATGGAGACACCCGGAAAACAGTTGCCTGAAACAAGCTTTGAGCTCCTGTTTTGACAATATACATTTCAAGATGGACCACAGAACAGGAACAGCAGAAGAATCCAGGTGTTTCCAAACCATATAAACAATTGTGTGTCTTATAATATGATTGGTTTCTGCTTTTGCCCTTCAGAACAATGGTAGAATTGACTCTACTTTTTGGAAATAGTATTCACTGTACTTTTATGGCAAATGTACCTCAGGAACTCTCTTCTTCAGAATAGCAAAATATTTAATTTTGCTATCATTCCTATCCTCTTTTGATTTTCTTTTTTTTCTTCTCATCATGCATATTAAACAGCAACCATAACATAATTTAGTCACTGGCATTACAGCAAAATACAACGCAGTAACAGTTTTTAAAATGGTTGCAATACCAACCTTCTACCACAAGTGGGAGTGCTTGGCATTGCATCCCTACATTTAAACACTAAACTAGTAGAACAGAGAAATAAAGAAGACAAGGTTATATAGGTCAGCCACCCACACACTGTGTCCTGTCTACCTTTGAATCCATCCTTTGAAATATCTGTCAAAATTCTCTGTGATGGTCACCGTGACAACCACAGACATGCATTTCACCACAATGCATACATACACACACACATATATATATATTATATATATATATATATATGTTTGACTTTTGTTTCCTGCCATTTGTATCACTGCTATGACGGTGACATGCACTTTGATTACCAGTTTTTACCCTCTTTAAGTGTATCTAGGGCATTGGGAGTTGGCACTTCAGAGCTCATAAGGTGAAAGCTTCAGATTCAGGCATATAGAATGGTTGAACATGATCCGAGGCTTGATTTGATGGAAGATGAGTTAGCAGTGTGATAAATCCAGTCAAATGAAAAGGGTGTGGCTGTGCCATGGCTGCATCAGGAGGCAACTGCTTGCTCTCTCCATCTCACTCTATGTAACATATCATTTTACACTGCAGAGACAGGATGCTCGTACTCTTTATAAATAAATGCCAGAAAAATGCAACAATCTTCTCAATAACTCCAAATCGATTTTTCTTGTACGAAAAATGAGAGTTGTAAATATCCTCCCTGTCAGCCCTGTGGCATCCTCTTCAACCTCAGTCAGTAAATCTGCTTTTTATTGAAGTTTTTTTCTCCCCCTCCCTCTCTCTCTCTTGAAGGGTAGAGAGGATGGAGGGCGTACAGGAAACGTGATCACTGTGGCTATTGCAATCAGAGGGCTGCCATGGTTTGTATTCTACAGTTTTTATAGAAGTCTATATTCGACGTTACTCCATGCACATACCATCTTTCATCTCCTGGTGGTGCTGACCTCATTTCAGAGCTTGATCTTTTGATATTTGGAGCCAATTGGAGCATTCAGTGACAGTGGTTTTGGTTGTGGCCAAGCTTGAAAACATTCCCATGAAGATGATCGATATGACATGAATTGCATGTGTAATCTCTGATGGGTTTTTTGTTGTAAATCAATATTTGTCAGTAGGGCTGCTCATTTATGACAAAAAGCATATTTATTTAGCATGTAAATAACGTATATATACCTAATAAATGTGCTATGTTTTGTGACACAAAAGTAAAAGCTACATTAGTGGAGAAACGTTTTTGCTGAGGGTTTTGCAGGTAGTACTATCAATCAATCAACTTTATTTGTATGGCGCCTTTCCAACACAAGGCCACTCAAAGCGCCTCACAACCCACATAATATCACACAAATCAGAGACATCAATAAATACATTAAAAACAGAATAAAATCACAAGTAATGAAAAAAAAAAAAAAAAAAAAAAAAAATATATTAAAAGCACACACGGGATTAAAATAATAAATAACCACAATGCATTAAAAAAAAAAAAAAAAAGAGTATGTATCAATAAAATCCTTCAGCCGTATGCACAGCTAAAAAGAACAGTTTTTAGCCCTGATTTAAAAATTGCCAGAGTAGATGCTAGCCTCACATCTTCAGGAAGATTGTTCCAGATTTTAGCTCCATAAATCTCAAACGCTGCCTCCCCATGTTTAGTTCTGACTCTTGGAACCAGTAAGAGGCTACCTCCTGTGCTCCTCAGAGTCCGGGCCGGTTCATATGGGACTAACAAGTCGCTTAAGTACCCTGGTGCGAGGCCATGGAGAGACTTGTACACAAGCAGTGCTGCTTTGAAGTCTATTCTCTGAGCCACAGGAAGCCAGTGCAGAGACCTGAGAACTGGACTAATGTGGTCATATTTCCTGGTCCTGGTCAGGACTCGAGCTGCAGCATTTTGGACATACTGCAGTTGTTTTACAGCCTGTTTGGAGAGACCTGTGAGCAGGCCATTGCAGTAGTCTAACCTACTGGAGACAAATGCATGGATGAGAATCTCCAGATCTGATTTAGACACTATGTTTCTGATTTTGGCAATGTTTTTCAGATGGTAAAATGCTGCTGATGTTACTGATTTGATATGACTGTTAAAATTTAAGTCTGAGTCCATTATAACTCCTAGGTTTCTGACCTTGCCTACAGGTTCCAGGGAGAGAGACTGGAGGTGACGAATAACGCTCTCTCTTTGTTTCTGAGGACCAAAGACAATCAATTCTGTTTTGTCTGCGTTTAGCTGAAGGAAGTTATTTTGCATCCAATCACTAATCTGTTGAGTACAGTGAAGGAGTGATTCCACTGGTCCATGTTCTCCTGCAGTAAGTGAGACATAAATTTGAGTGTCATCAGCGTAATTGTGGTAGGATACATTGTTGGAGCGTATTAACTGACCTAACGGCAGCATTTAAATATTGAACAGAAGAGGCCCCAGAATTGATCCCTGTGGCACTCCGCAGGTCAGAGCCATATGATCTGAGACACAGTTTCCTATCTGAACCAAGTATTTCCTGTCTTCTAGGTAAGACCTAAACCAACTTAGGGCAGTCCCAGTGACACCCACCCAGTGCTCTAGTCTCTGCATGAGGATCTCGTGGTCGACTGTGTCGAACGCAGCACTCAGATCCAACATTACTAAAACTGTGACTTTTCCTGTGTCGGTGTTAAGTCGGATGTCATTTGTAACCTTCACTAGTGCAGTCTCAGTGCTGTGATTGGCTCTAAAGCCGGACTGGAGCGCATCAAACGAACTATTAGTTACTAAGAATTCTGTAAGTTGTTGGTAAGCAACTTTTTCCAGAATTTTTCCCATAAACGGCAGATTTGAAATGGGGCGATAATTCTTAAGAATTATCGCCCCATACTATCACATATACAGAACAGAGGGCAATACATTTTTTATCACACCCTTTTTTGAATCAAATCCCAACTATAAAAATGATTAATCCAATGAATCATAAAAATTATAACGATGAACAGTGATTGGCACAGCATTGACTATATGTTTTACACCTCGGCTCCTGTAACATGCTCTTTCCACAGTCACATGTACAGCAATATAACATGGTAGATTTTTTCTCTCTCTACTAACAATAATCCAAAAACTGTTTGTTTTCTGTATAAACTTGTGGAACACCACAACTCTTGCTTTTCTATATCCATCACATCTTACATTGCACAGCCAGAGTAGTGAATGTTTCATCACGCAACAACCTTTGAAGTTTTAGACCACTTTTCATGCATGTATATCACCCCTTTCTACTCTGCATCTCTCTCTTTTTGCACACGCATTTATATATTGTCAGACATGAAAAGCAGCCACTTTAAATTATTCAGCAGCCTTCTACCCCTTCTCATATGATTTATTGGCTCTTCTTCAGGTTCATAAACACTGATAATCTGCTTTAGACTTGCCTGCATGCCACTATTACTCTGCTTTGTTGTCATCCTGTTAAAATCACGCACACAATAAGAAATAACGCTCTGATTTACCAAATGATGTGATTAGGGCGGGACAACGTGGAGCGTGCTTTTAGCCAAGAAGCAAAGGTGTTGTATTCTAGTGTGTGCATGGATGTAGCTGCTTAGAGGAAGGCAGAGAGGAGAAGAGAAGAGAGGAGAGGGGAGGGGCTCTTCCAGCCAGAGAACATACACACACGAGTAGTGAGCCTGAGAGCGTTTAGATGGCATGTGGCTTCAGCAGCTGGACGACAAGACGCGTGTCATCTCGGAGAATATCCCTGATTGGATAGCTTTTGTTTTGCTCTTTTTATATATGCACATTTGGCCTGTGAGTACACTTGCTAAAAATGGTGTCAGTGGGTCTTTGGCACATGCAAGTATTGGCCAGCATGTGAATCAGCAGGACGGATCTGACCACAGGGACAGAAGGCAAGTGCATTATTGACTACATGTACAGGATACGCAGCCAGGATTTGGAAGAGGGCGAAGAGTAAGGGGCAATGTGAGACAAGATGGAAGACCCAGCTGAATAAGGACCAAACATGGGCAACAGTAACCAGAAGAGGAAGAGGCTCCAGGCTGAGAAGATCCTCATAGCTTCACCAAAGTCGTGCAAAGACAATCAAAAGGAGTTATGGCTGTTTGGACGCCCAGACAAACTCAATACGGGTACAAGACACTTTCACTTTCTTTCAGGTTAGATAAAGTGGTTCTTTTTCACTATTTTGAAGTGTTTATGTGCTTGGAGGGTCAATATTTCCATGCTGACTTGACCTTAGTCAGCTTCATGGTTTCTTGCTTTTTGTCCATGTACGCAAAAGTGTGTACAAGTCATGACTGGGTTATTTCCATACTGGGTAATTAGTGTATGGGCTCTCTTCTACTAGCACAATTTAAACGTCAAACCAAATTAACTGTATTTATAATGTGTTAAATCCCCGAGAAGCGAGAAGGAAAACGATGCTTACCACCAAACTAATGTGAGTCGCTGATAGCAATCTGTGAAACAACAGAAAACTCCAGACAAGCAGGCTGAAGCACATGCCTGGCCTGGGCGATAGAATCTGATTTACTGATTATACTCTAATGTTTTTGTCTGCTTAACAGTTCCCAGCATTTGGTGAACTCATTCCCATCTGAGTTTTGCAATGTTGTGGTTGGAATTATCACCTATTTTATATTATTATATGATGATTATGAGCAATCTTTACAAAACTGCAAAACATGATAAAATCTAAGGTCATAAATGATTGAATCAAGTCGTTTTTTTTAAATCTGGAATTGAGCTAAGTCTTAAAACAGTGTTTGCCAATGGTACAAGCAGTATACATAGTTCCCACAGACCAATGAATGTCACATGACCTCCTCGGAGACGCCATCTTTGATGGCACGCTGCTGTGTTTGTGCATTCCATTAAACAGAAGAATGAGAATAAATGTAGATATTCAAACGCAAATTGGAAAAAAAAGGGCAACTTTTGAGCAAATAATTGTATATTAATACAATGGCACCACAGTTTAACGTGCTACGGACATGTTTTACATATTTGATCAAATTATGCAGCAAAAATTAACAAGCAATGCAAACATTTCTCAAAAACTTTAGATTTAATACCAGTTGGAGCTCCATTTAATTATTTTTATTATATTAACAATTCATTTAATTAATGCTAATGCCACACGGACACTCTGGATTGCTGTTATTGTTTATTTCCGCGTTTTTGACCGTACGTTTTGGTGAAGGGTGGGCAATTGATTTTTCCAGGCGTAAAGAGCAGTTTATTTTATGACACAGATCTTTTTACAGAAGCAATGCTGTTTGTGAACATTGTTTTAGCCCACCATAGAACTATTATTATCTATTTAATACATTTACGTTGCCCTCGAGAGCCTCGGACGCGACACCGATCCTCCTCATAATAAAGTAATCTAACGCTAAATAATGAAACTCTCAAGTTACCAGATATCAGCATACACAAGTTAGTACTGAGTAAATTACGTCTGTCAACACATTATGAGATACGATACGCACCTGACACAAAGTGCTCCGAGCATATTCTTGCGTGTTTTGAGGGAGTTTCTTGCCTGTTTATCTTCGCAAGCCATAACCTCCGTGGTTGTTCTGACAAAAGCTTAGTCTTCTCACATTCATGAAGTCTAATGATGGGTATACTGTAAAATCCAAGTTTAACGGAACCTCCGGCACGATTTGAACATCCATTGACCCAGCAGGAGATGACCATTTTCAACTTTATCACGACATTAACACGTTTCAGCTTCTTTTTCTATTGTTTTGCCCACAGAATGCCAACACAAATGTCGCCGGGTCGGCAAATCCCCGTATGTAGTGACGTCATGTAGGAACTATGTATAGTCTTATTTTAAGTTTTCTCCTCATACCAGGGTTCTTGAATATTCTTGTCACTTTTGAAGTATGTTTTTTTTTGGGCAAATCTTGCTTTAAAGCCGTCAAAATGTGCTCAATTTTATTTTAATTTTTTTCCAAATAATTCAAGCGGTTTTTGACTTGTCACTTATTGCAGTGTAGGTTTTACTTTCAACAGTCTGCCGCTGTTTCTCTGAAATTTGATTTGATCATTTAAAATGTTCTTCTTCTCTGATGTGCTGATGGCCTTGGGTCTTCATTGATGTTTGATCCATCTTCTTTGGTTCTTCTGGTTTCCTTGGATACCACTGACCCCGTTGTGTTAAGAAACCTCAAACATGTCTTTGGTGCACAGAGCCTGGATGGGAATAGTTACAGTACTTGCAAATAGGGAACTTGTTATTTAGCCTAATTTGGAATAGTGAGGATGTGTGTGACTTGTCTGTCCCAAGTTTATTTAAAAGCTTGCAGTGTGAATACATTCCTACATACCAGACCCTTTTCTTACGCTTGGACACCCATACACAAACACTAGCAACAAAAACGTATGTGGCTACAATGAGCATATTCATTTATCATATAAGGCAATTTGAGTTTGTCTTTTACAGCTTTTGTCTTTATTTAGGACCTGCATAATTGTGACCTATAAATTACAATTCTATGTAAAGCAGCCTATAATGTACTGTTTTAGTGTTGCTTGCTCTTGAGGAAGCCACTTCAAAAGAGCAGGTGGTGAACTCAGTGACTTTTTTGTGTGATAAAAATACTATAACCCAAAGTAGAAACTCGTAATATATATATTGAGCGAGGCAGAAATTTCCCTTTGTGAATTACTCATTTGCTACTTATTATTTCTATATTGGGGATTTTAATGCCTTGAGAACTTTGATACCATTTTTGTATGTTTGAGTTAGATCTAACTTATTTTGATGGATGAGGTAAGGCAAGGCAAGGCAAGTTTATTTGTATAGCACAATTCATACACAAGGCAACTCAAAGTGCTGAACAAGATAGCATTAAAATCATAAATAATTACAGAACATTAAAAAGAAAGATAAAAACATAAAATCCCTCAGTTGTATGCACAGCTAAACAGCACCGTTTTTAACCTGGTTTTAAACATTGTCAGAGAGGAGGCCTGTCTCACATCTTCAGGAAGACTGTTCCAGATTTTAGCAGCATGAATCTGAAAAGCAGCCTCCCCATGTTTAGTTCTGACTCTGGGCACTAACAGGAGTCCAGTCCCTGTACAACACTTGAGTTCTGCATCAAACAGCGCATACACCTCCAACAATCTTCATCCCAAACTGCTCATAATAATCCCATGTGCATACGTTTTTTTTTTCGATTCTGAAGTTTGATTAGCCATTCAAGCCATTCTAGTGTTCTCCTTTGTAACTTACTATTACAGTCTATGCAATTTACTGGTCAAATTTATGATTCATCTTGTAGCCATGAGTTGCTCAATACTCAATGCCAACGTTGATACATTGATGATTTGAAAATGTTCTTTTGTGTTTTTTTTGGGGGGGGGGGGGGGGGGGGAACACATAATAATTGTATGTACAGTTTTGGTACCTCAACAGTTATGCTATCTCAATCTCTTTGGTGCATCCTGCCTCTTTTCACATTTTGCTTCGATCTTTAATTGTCAGCTGTTTTATTTTTCACTGAACTAAACGGTTGTGAGTTTCGTTCTAAATGAAAACGTCCCAGCTGCACACAACACTCAGGTAAAGGTCACAGCAGGACCTATAAAGGTGGTTCTTAGTCATGTATGCACACACTTGTTAATTTTTATTTGAATGACTGGTGCAGCATGTGAAATTCTGAATCCTATTATCCCACTTCTGCGCTAAGCCTTTTGAATTCTGTAAGCTGGGTTAAGATGATCTTGTCTGGTCTCCTTTGAAGATCCCATTTCGCTACACCGTCCCTGATTCCCTGCAGTGCACCAAGTCGGATAGAGGAGTGTAGTGACTTTCCATTTATGTCATTTAGCCCTCCTTAAGGTCGTGTTGTAGCCTTGTAAGGAGTGTTATCATGCTGAACACAATGTATCCTTAAATAACGGCTTTATGTCGTCTTTACGGAGATGGAGAGATTTTGTGCCTATCCAAACACACACAGTTCCTCTTGGTATCTTTAGGTGTGTTTTTCCTTAAGTGGCAAATTATTAGAAGGCTTGTGAGTTTTGGTTTTGACAAAAATAGTTGAAATATTGTTATTGTTTGGTCTCACCTCATGCAAAAAGTTATTACATACAGTAGATATTGGTGCATTACTGCTGCTTATCAAGCCAAAACCTTTGTTCATTTGTCTCATGTTAATTACAGATCAGTATCAGTCGCTGCACATTCTCGTAGTAGGTAATGTTTAGCTTCAAGCATGTTTAGCAATGAGTATATTTAATCAGTAATCAGTACATTTTTTCATTGGACTGAAACATTGAAGCTATAACCCGAACAAAACATTCCCCAGTCAAATTGTGTAATAGTGCTTGTATTTGTAGTGTATGTATTTGTAGTGTATATTTCTTTTTGATAATAGTTGAAGAACTGTTAAAAGTGAAAATTCCCAATGAAGAAGCAATACTTTTACTTCTGTCTTTGGCCTGTCACTATAGCTACTGCGTAAAACGACATGTTTCAGAGGATAATATCTATAGTCTGTACTGCTTCTTTGCAATGATGGAGAGATTTTTGTCAATATGTTTTAACACATTTTGGCTGTAGATGTTTCAATACGACTTAATTTTGCTGTTAATTTTCTTCATGCTTTTAAAGTACACGTTAAGGCTTTACTGGGGTTATTCGGCTATAGTGGAATCAGTGGAATAATGTAATTTATTTATTATTGTTTATCGCATTTTTTCTGAAGGAATATATTGTCCTTCAAAATTAGTTATCATGACAGGCCTAGTCTCATGATATTTCCACTTTACAGAATAATCCCCATCCAGAGTTCACTTTCAGGTCCCACCGAGCTGCAGACATCCAAATCTGGCAGTGTGTTGAAAGATCAGTGAAAGACTCATTATTCATTAGCCATCTCCTCCCTTGTGTGACATTAGCAGCAGGAGACCTCAAAGGCAGAACCTTCGTCTTCTCAGCTCTACCTGTTAAAACAGTCACCATCAATTTCCACCGGCAGCCTTGTTTTCTGACCTGCAACAGCCAGGTGCCATGAGCCCATACACTTGAAAGCGCTTCATCGCCTCCCTGTCTGGTCCTGTCCCACCTTAACCTTTAGCTCTGATCGTGGGAATGTCTAGAAGTCTGCTTTTGAATGACACGACAGGAAATTATTGGACAGGAGTGATCAGTAACAATAAGCATAAATCAATCAATCACTTATTTTGTTCAAGCTTCAATTTAGAAAGCACCACAATCATTGAGTGTTGATATTTTGGAATAATGAACAGTATATAAACTAATATTCTGAATTTGTGTTGTAAAAGTCTGCAGTATCGTTTCATTGCTCAATCAATGAAGCAATATCCTACCACAGAGAGGCCTGTAAGAAGTACTGTATGCTGAGTGGAAGGTTAACAATAATGTTTGTGTAACTATAATTAAATCTTTTGAAAAATGAAAAAAAAAATTGATTGGGAGTTAGAGGAGATACAAATCAAGTGAGTGCTTCTGGGCTTCAGTATTTCAAAAACAGGGTTCAAGGACAAGGTGATAATGTCAATAAAACCGTGCAAAAGCTATGAAAAGATTTGCATAGGTAAATTTTCAAAGTAAGAGACGTTTTCTAAGCTTCTTTCGATAGCCGCACACACTACACATTTCAGTATCCCCATTGCTCATGCATTGCTTTCTCTTCTCCATCAATTATTGGTGACATTTTTCAAGTTCATGTCTGTCCTCCTAGCAACAAGTCTTTAGTCGATGTACCGTGATGTGACTAATCCTCCTTAAGCACACTGAAGGAGCAATTCATGTGCCACCGCTACTCTGAGATTTTGTTATAAATGTTTAAGCATGTTTCTTGTTTTTAGTAGTGCTTTGGTGATTATGTTATGACTGTGAGTTGTCAAATTGATTATGTCCTTGTTTCACTTCTACTTCATGAAGGCTTTTCTGACTGTACAAGATTAGACAAGTAGGTATTCTTCATGCTTATAAAATGGTTTGGGGTAAAAAGATGGTTATCGCTGTGAAATACAAGCTGGTGCTGACAATATCTGATTTATAATGTGAACCTTGTGACAGTTTAGCGTGTCCTGTCTGGTTCTTTGCAGCCAAACTGAAATCAATCCACTGACGTATTTAAGTTCAATCAGATTACAGAATACATTATCTCCAGTTCTATTTTAAGCAAGATATCATTAGGATTAGGTTGTTATTTGCATACAGTAAAACTCATTGACTGTATGATTTGACCAAAATAATACTCCAGTCTACCTGCCTTCAAGCAAGAGAAGCAGTGAGAGACATAATTGCTGAATGTTGAATGCAAAACATCTGTCAGAAGCCGTGCACACAGATGAAGAGATACTGTATTGCAAGGCTGTTACTACTGTACAGTGAGATGTTACTGGTATATTATTAATTTTTCTTCCACATAATAGATACATTTAATTTTTTGTCAAAGAAATGAATTATGAACGATTCAGACCACAACATGCTGTCTTTATATGACACTTTGCATAAGAAAGAGCTTTGTGAGTCAGTGTTTTTGACGCTTTGGGATTATAAGGGCTGAGTGGCTGAGTGAGGTTGGTTCTCTTTTTTTCGCTGTTCTGTCGGTGAAAGCTGATGTAAAGGTGTGACAGAGACCATCAAATACATGCAATTGAAAATAAGTGACAGGAGAAAACTCTTTAGAGAGACAGAATTTGATGAATTTTATGACATATAGTTTCATTATTGGTTTGAATGATGTTTGGTATCCCAGCTTTCAACGCCAGTTTTTGAGTATTTTCCTTTATAAAAGATATGAAAAATGTATATATTTAATTTCATTCCATATCACTATCAGCAATTAGAAGTTCATGTAATACTTCTACAGTAACAATGCAACAGGACTTTTTTCGGATATAAGTTTAGGCACTTTTCAACCTTAGAGTATTTTGTTGTATTAGAATTGCATTTACGCATAGAAATGATATTGTTTGTTTATATGTCTTTGTTGTTGAATGACACTCACTAATTGATGGTAAACAAATCAGTTAATTAGCGTCAACTCAGATGCGAAAAAAGAACATGTTGGATCATATGAAAGCCGTGTCCTTGGCCAGTTCCAGCCTTGGGTGTTGGGTTATTTTGGCAGTAGAGTGGACCAAGCATGCTGTGGTCTGTGTATTCAGATTTGCCTGCCTGTGCTTTCAGAATGATTCAGTCAAAATGGTTTGAACTTGTTTACTGAGGAGCTGCTTAGTTCATGGGCCGTGCATAATGGGATTTCTGTGAGAAAGAGTGACGGAGAGTTTCTGTGACACTGAAAGTTCACAATTGTCAGTATGACTTGTTGTTTTGTCAGAGCTGGAGAGAGCTGTTAATGCTGCCATTCTCCACATTTCTAATCCTTTCACACACACACACACACACAGCAACACTGCAGGAGACTCACTTTCTGTTTTTCTGTTTATTTCCATGCTTTTAAGAAAGGTTCACTATACCCATGTACTTTTACTGAAATCTGTAGACTGATTTTTGTAATGCTCCCGGTCCCGGTTGCCCCCATTACAAAAATTATTTAGTGTATAACAAATCACACATTATGTGCTGAATTAGGTGAGAAATACACAGTCATATGTATAAGCTTTGTGATTCTGGTCTGTGAAAGGCGCTATATAAATAATATTATTGTTGTTCTATTAACTATCAATCATACATCACGGGGGGACCTGATTAACTACTTTCAATTCCAGCTATAGTCTTCTGTCTGCTGGAAGTACGACCTAGTACAAAGGCCTGGTTGATTGATCTATTACTGTTTTCATTCTGGATTCCTACCAACGCCAACAGAGATGAATGATTAATCACAACTGATGGACTTTTTCAATCACGGTTGAGTTGAAGAAACCTCCTAGCCCATAGTTTCCATGTGTTTCCGTCAACTAACCTTCAAAGATTGACTGTGATGCTGTATTAGTTACTTACAAATACTACTATACTACTGCAGCCTACTGACAGCATTCTGAGTTGGTTGGTAAGTATTATATATTCAATATCTTAGATTGGTATAACTTTGTTGGGGCGACAGTAGCTCAGTTGGTAGAGCATTGGCCTTTTGAGCTTTTTGAGGTTGTGGGTTCGAGCCCACCGTAAGACCTACTTCACGACTCCCATTGATGATTGCTGTCGTTGTGTCCTTGGGCAAGACACTTAACCTCACTTTGCCTGAAGCTCCCGTTGAAAGATCTCAGCTCCTGTGGACTCACCACCTGCAGGAGGATCAGTGAGGGGCTGGTGCTCTGTGTACTGGGTGGCATCTCTGGCCACCCCCTCCGACCCAGAAATGGATTAAGGGGAAGACAATGGATGGATGGATGGATGGATGGATGGTATAACTTAAACATGTATTTCTTATGGTTGTTCTGCACTCAGTCCCTGTTAGTAAGTAAGTAAGTAATCTTTATTTATATACTGCCTTTTCACTGCACATCAGAGTCTCAAAGCGGTTTACAATTGTTATTTTTGGGAGTGGGGGTGCCAGTACAGGAGGCACATGCCAGACCTATTGTACATATTTTTAGTGGTAGGGGAAACCGGAGCACCCGGAGGAAACCTACGCAGACACGGGGAGAACATGCAAACTCCACTCAGAAAGGCCCTGGTCCAACCGGGATTCGAACCCAGGACCTTCTTGCTGAGAGGCGAGAGTGCTATCCACTCAGCCACCATGCCGCCCGAGTTAGTGCTTGTATAATGTTGAATATGGGTAGGATAGGACACACTCCCTCTTTTGGTCCAGAACTTTTTGTATTTTTGTTCAGCCGACGGCGCACCTACAGATTTCACAGCTCATGGTTAGGCTTATTTTTGGTTGAAATGCTTGAATCATTAAAAGGCCTTGAAATTAACTTAAAGCTCATACTCCCTTTTTTGATGGTTGGTTGTCACACAGTTGGAGGGCCTAAGACTCGCTTCATGCACCACAGAAACTTTCCATTTACTTCAATGGGCAGCCATTTTGGATTCATCTTCAAGACTGCTTTTCCTTCTACAGTATGTTTTCGGCCTTGAGGTCAGCCTTGAGAGACATGTTGCCTTCTCACACTAAACACAACATACTCATTCATTATCGTTCCTTATCTTGTTTTGTGAAAAGAAAAAAAGCAGCAGGTCATCTGTGCCACAGCTGTGTGTCCTATCTCCATGTTTACACTCTTCAAAAGGAATCTAAATTTGACAAGCAGCAAAAATGGCTCGCTCTCCTCTGGGAAAAAAATACCCAGAATCCTCTTAGAGAAAGGAATCACCATAAACAGAGTGACAGGTACTATTTTGGGTGGCCATGTTTGGATGCTCTTCAGAAGGCTCCTGCAGGGAAAGTCACTTCTCCAGTGGTATGGTTTAAGGTTTAAGTCCCCATTAAAGATGATGTCTTCGCAGGCACACCACACACTTGAGGTCCGTGACTGTTATATTTCGATGACCTTTTTTGTAATGGCCAAAGGATTTTCATGCACAGTGCCAAAAATGTTCCTACACCAAAGCATCACGGTTTTGTGGTTGGTTTAACGTTGATGTCTGCAGAATACATATCAATCACCAAATGACCCTGTTGTATCAATATTTATCGTAACTTCCAGACATTAAGCTACTCATTTTTTATAATTCTTCTTCTTTAAAGGTATTAGAGTTGGGTTGTTGTCAGAGTTCTTTATTTTTGACTTAGTAGCTACAGGACACTGTTTATTGTCAACATTTACTGGTGATTTAACGGTTAAGCATTCCATTTCCATTTTTACAAAGGTACATTTGCAATTCCAAAAGTATGAAAAAAAAAACTGGTTATCTGGGATTTAATATGGAAAACATATAACGTGATCATAATTCCATGTGTGGGATTTTCCTTCTTCTGTCCAGACACACACAGCAGCACTGCAGTCACACTATTTTGTGTCCATAGTGGCAGCCAGTCTGAAGTGTAATGAAACTGCCAGTGAACATCAAGCTCAGGTTAAATATGTGACCAGCAATACGGCCCTCTATCACGGTAACGGGCCATCACATAGGTGCCCTCATCTGTATTCTAAGCCAGCACTGCAAAGGCTGAGTTATGAGCTCCTTCACGGTTCTTGTATTAACTAGGACTATTGCCCACCCCACTCCTGTGCAAAACAAGTGGACTCCAAAAGCTCAATATTGTATTCACTACAATATTGCAGTGAATACATTGAAAGTTCATAACAGAATGCAAGTCTCTAGAGCAAGCATACAAGGTGAGATAGAACCAACCAAATCACAGAATGAATTGAGGAAGCCTTAACAGAGAGCAAGGGGGTAGGAAATAAATCACCAGGTAGTGTGACTGTCACTTTTCATGATGCCAGTGTGTGAGAGAATCCCTCTGGGTGTGGATACAAGGAAAGAACAGAGGGAAAGAAATATATAGGTTGAACTAAATGTCTGTATAAAGGGAGCAGCATGCCTGACGGTGCAATTAGTCTTTGAAGTCGCTGTTCCTATATCATCTGACGTTTCAAGGTTGAGTAAAAGGAAACAAAGCAGGGCACCATTTTGTAAAAAGTGCATTGTTTACATCTGAGAGTTAGAAACTGTCTGCTTGTTTTGCTAAAGGTCGTTTTTTATTAGTTAAAGTAGAAGCCAAAATCAGGCCAGGGAAAATGGAAAAGTCATGTGTTGTAAACAAACAGACAAAGGGGCCTCGTACCAGCAGGTGTCCAGACAAAAAGCCTCCACCTGTCGCTGTGGACCCCCCATAAGCTGAACCATGACGTCACAGAGAGGTCCAGTCTGTTTTTGTTTCCAGGAGTATATTTTTATCTGTTTAGATTGGCAAACTGTATGGCTGTGTCAGTAGTTATAAGTTAAAACATTTTTCCACAGGCTCAAAGACAAAAACAAGGTTCCTTCAAAGAGAATCCAATATTTTCTTATGGCTCTGTTTCATCCCGGGGGCCAAGATAATTAATTCGCAGGCCGGATCTGTCCCCCGGGCCTTGACTTTGACACCCATGTTGTAAGGTAATCCTCTATTCTAAGTGTGTTTCATTAGGTAGTTAGTTCAATTAAAGTTGGGGTACATAACGTTTATACTGTAAGTATGAATTTCAATTCTTAAAGTTCATTTATGATGTAATGTGCAATGAAAAACACTCAAACAACAGGAATAGGATAGAAAGTTGTATTTAATCCCTTCCCCATTCTCATCACAATAAACAAACATAGATGGCTTCATGTCATTAATCAAACCATGACCTGCTAACACAATTTGTGTTTTTAAAATGTTTTATAAAAAAAATAACATATCGACTATCTTCACTATGTTTACTTAGTTTGTAGACTATAATGTAAAGCCCTGTGAGATTATTTTGGGCTAAAAGTTGATTGGCTGAGTGAGGGTGGTCCTCTCTTTTTCACTTTTGCGTCTGAAAGAGCTGGTCTGAACCAAACTGTTTTGAGAGCAAGAAACTGAGGAAGTGAGAAATCTGAGAAAGTGAGATGAATCATAGCTCTATTTTGTGTTGTTTGAAAGTTAGGTACCCCAGCTTTAACATATGTATGAATTAGCTTTTGTTAAATAATTTCACACCAGCCGCATTCCCCCCACAGCTAAAGTCGACACAGTTCCTCTGACCTGCGGCGCAGCGGTCTAATGACCTCCACGCTCACCTGATACCAACATTGTGCTTAACACAAAACACTCTCTTCTCTGCCCCTCAGGGTCTTTGCTGACCCGCCCTTTCTGCGGTTAGGAGGGTAATCTGAGGCCACAAGATGAGATAATGCTGCTCAACATGTGTTATTACATTTTCCAATAAGTGTGTGTTGGGTTTTGTTGGCCAGTGCGAGGGCTTGGTCAGTCCAGAGGGACACATGTTTTTCTGCATCGACAATAACTGTCCTCGTCAAACGACAGACGCTGTGCAGTGTCATCCATGCAGACGTGGGGATGAGAGGGATTTCTGCTGAAGTGAGCTAATGCATGGGTGTGTTTGAGGCTGATGCTATGCTAGAGATTCCATCATCAGAATATAATGTAACAGTTAATTAGAATTAAATAAAAAATATTCTAAAAGTGCTTGACATTAGTAGAAAAATAAAATGGGTTTCTAATGTATTGCTATCAAAATCAAAAGGAACATGCTAAATAAAATAGTTTTCTTACCATCAGAAGCAATATTTAAATATATTTTAAATCAGATTCACTCTGACGATAATTCAGTGAAGTGTGGCCTTTGTGGTCTTTGACATTTTAACAAAAGCCCAAAGGAGACCACTGAGACATGGTCACTAACTCAAAGACTATGCAATAAATCACATCCAAACGTATTTCTCCCTACACCACATACTAAGTGCGACAATTTCATATAATGATAGGAATTCCCAGTTTTCTTATTTTGCTGCTTGTGCAAAGGAATGGAGTGTTGTTAGTGAATCAAAGCTGCTCTGCCCACTCCCCCCAGAACAGATGGTGTCTCTTTAGACTTTCTAATGAATATTGATACTTGGGGTCTTGGTTAACAACAGGAAGGCTAGACAACTGGCTGCGTGCCTGTAGTCTACATGTGCAACTACAAAACTTCTAATCTATGACAATGTGTGTGTTTCTTCAAGGCTAGACAAAAACATTGGAGCTGAATTACATAATGCTTTTGAATCTGAGATGTGATCAAAATCAAGATGAAAGAGTGTGCCAGCAGCTTAGACCCTGTTACTTACTCTAATGTTTATCACAGCGCGACTCAAATAATAACTTCTCCTTACATATTAGTCACGCTGCGTCATTTTGCACTGAGGGTGTCATTTATATTCATTGACCCAGTTTAGTTCAACGCAAATATTAAACGTTGAAATAGACGCATAGTTCCATGTTCCACACATTTCTTTCTTTTTCTCTTTTTGCTGTCTGTGGAAAGGCCAAGGATAAGCTCTTCATCCTCTGAGCCAGACCAAACACAGCAGACTCAAGTTTTTGTACGTCTCAACAAGTGGTTTTCTTATTCAACCAGGAATACTTTTATTTAGCATGATTTCAACTCCATTTTAACATGAATAAATTGCAAAGGAAGGAAATATCACTTTGGGTTGAACTTTGATTTTATGATGTTATAATAAGCATATATAAGAACGACAGTATTGTATGTGTGTGTTAGAGAGACAGATGATGCATTTCAAAGCCGGACTCACTCTTGTGCTTCTCGAAAGTTTTTCATTGTAATTCATCGGGTAATGTTTAAATCTATTTTAAATAATATCAAGCTGTTCTTAATGAGCCATTTTTTGTGGATAGTGGGCTCATGCTTGAAGGTAATTGAGCTGGAAGCGTGTCCCTCCAGCTGGATGGAGCGCAAGGTGCAGCTGTAGTCTCTTGATCAGTGGCCAGAATATTTTAATCCGAAAACGGCTAATTTTTCTTTGGTCCGTGTTAAAATCTTCCCAAACAAATTATATAATTATTGTTTTCCAATTTTATTCTTTATTTTTTTACGGTCTGGATCTAAGTAAACTTCCTCTCTCTTTGTTCATTTTCAACCACACCATCAGCTATTCTCTTGCGTGTTGGATTTCATGGCCTCATGCTTTAGGAAACATTAGTTGCCTGGTATTACCCAGCACAGCACTATTAGAGATGCGATGAAGAAGTGCTGATAGCTATTTATAACTCTAACTTCTGTAGGCAATAGAAGGTTTAGAAGGAATAATGAGGAAAGAGATGGTGGCAACAAGCTATAGAGATCAGGAAAATTATAATATATTTTCAACACAGAATCTCTGCTGGCAAATACAAACCTTGCTGTCATGGAATAGCTTGACAGAGGCTGCAGGCTGTTTAAAACCGAAATGCTTTGCCATGTAATTGTTTATAGTTAAAGCTGTTTTCCGTATCAAATCAACATAAGGACGATAACTGCTGTCTAGGGCTGAAGGAATATAAGTGATTAGTTGTATCTAATAGATTAATGAAATAGTTGTTGACTATTTTAGTAACTGACTTATCATTTTTTGAGTTATACATAGAATTAAATGAGCTGAGAAGAGGTTGTGTCAAAAAATTCTAAAATGGCTGCAGAAGGAAATCAAAATGTGTTTTCATTCAAGCTACACAATGTATATCAAGCCATGTCTGTGAAGATATTCTGCATGAAAGTAACTTAAGCTTTGTTTTGGTCAAATGTATAAAAGAAAAATCAAAATTTCCAAAATAGCTAATCAATAAATCAAAAGAATAATTGGCCAACTGGAATGGACTGTCAAAATAATTGTTGTTTACAGCTGTACTCCTGTCGTTTTTCTTTGGTTGGCAATTATGTTTAGATTGTTTCATGTGATTTGTTTTGAATGTAAGCGTGAATTTATAGCAATATTTGTTTATAGCTGAGGTAACTATTCAACAGGCAGTTGCATAGGAATGATCACACGCGTTCAGAGGGGGTGGGCCGCTCTTGAAAGGCAAATTCGACAGCCGTTTGCACGCGGATGGATCAACAATCGACAATAGACATAGGATTTTCTTTGCACAGAATCCAAATGAAGACTGAAAAGCAGAAGCACAAAGTAGACGGAGAGGGGGAGGGACCAGAGAATCAGACTCGGGGGATAAAGCAGCTGGGACAGGCCGCTCGGCTGGAGGCTGGTCTCATTGTGCACTAATACACCAGTCACTCACTCCACTGTGTTTCTTTGAGGAGACAACACACTTCTGCGCAAAGGAACACACTTCATATTTCATCTGCGGTCACACAAGGGGGACTTACTGCTCTTTGCTCAGAGTTTGGGACTTGTCATGTTGTTTAGGTATGGTGGTATACCTGAGGAAAAGCATCCTCTCTCTGCTGTCTGTCTTCAAAAAGAAGGGTGAGTGCGGCTAGACTTTTGAGAAGAATACACACAGTTATAATATTGTTTTATGAAATATGAAATTTCACTGATTGAAATGCATCTCAGGTCTTGTATACAGGTACAAATACGCACAACCAATTGGCACGTTACACTTTGATCAGACCTAGCTAATGAGATAAAGAGCTTAACTGACTTTTTTGACGATTATCCTAATGAAGCTAAAGCCCGAAACCTCCCACAGTGATCTGGATATTTATCCGGAACGCCAAAATGTATGTTCTTACTTGAAAATGCTGTGCTGTATAAAGTGGGTTACAGATGTTTTTAAATAGATTTATGTCTTCAAACATTCCTTGAGTCATGTTTTTGTTGCTGGTAATCAAAATTTGATGGCAACCAATTTTGGTTTATTTTTTTTAAATAATCTTTCAAGTTGTATATTTTGCCTCCACATCTGATTGTGATCGCATTTTCATTCACACACTTGTAGGAACAGTACAATACAATATCTTCTTGTATAGCCCTAAATCACATAGTCATCTCAGAGGACTTAACAAAACCATTGAAATCACCAACACAGATCAGAGAATCAACAGTTATTACACAAAAAAGAATATAGAACACATGTTGATAAATGTCCATACATGTTGTAGAATGTTAAAGTGTCCTGGATCATCACCACAGCCTTTTGTAGATCTGCAGCTAACAATTATTCCTTAGTCTACCCAGGTAGTTGTTTAGAACGTGAATATGGGACGTCCTCTAAGTTTGACACTGAAAAAGTTGTAGTGAAGCCGCCGTAGGACATTCTAATAGATAATATTTCCAAACAAAACACAAATTATGATTACATTCAATTAATTAAGTACAAAACAAATGACTGCTTTTTTTGAGTCTTAAAATTATGTTTTAACTAAATGAATCAGTACGGCTCTACAATTACATTGTGAACATGATTTTAACTTTCTTACCCTGCACCAGGTTAAGAACATATAAAAAGAAGAAGACAAATGGAGCTAACCCAGACACCTGTTGAAGACACATTCACTCAGAAATTAACCTAACATTATCAAACTTTACCAAACTAGGGCCACTCAAAGCCTCAGTGTTACAACCAGTAAACATGGACTTCATTCCATTCCATTATGTTGATTTTGGTCATTTATAACTCTTGAATATCAAAATGAAGTTTCCTAAATGTCGCTGATAAAGTACATTGAGAATGATTATTATGGCCTGGTCCTGTCATGGAACACTGCCTCAAAAATATCTTCACAAGTGGTCAATGAGATTATCCAACCCCCCACGGAGACATCATTGGTTTTGTTCTGTGCACCTGACCGGATTGGACGAGTACCCGACCAGATTGAGAGACTGTGTCAAGTGAATTAAAATTAACATTCTTAAACCACGGGCGCTGGTAAAAGCTTTTGGAATGAAACACCTGTTCTCTGTGTTTACTTTTGGTGGATACTGCATTGTTTTGTTGTTGTATGTTGTGTTGAAGTTGCGTTTCTTTCTTCCTCTGCAGCTGGGCCAAAGGGGAAAGACGAGCAGAAGAAGTTGACAGTGCACTACACGGCTTGTCGGCAAGAAAATGTGTTCATTGAAGGCAGCAGACCGCAGCACCTGGAGGACCTGCACACGGAGGCTCTGGAGGGACTCAAAATACAACAAGAAGGTCAATGTCTATCTATTATTTGTATTTACTTTATTATGTATTTGTTTTAGGTTGTCAAATGTGAAGGATTTTATGACAGCAAACCACACATGCTCTCTCCTATTTCTTAATATAGTCATAAAGAACTTTTTACTTTTTTTGAAACACTGCAGCTGTGAGAGAGAGAGAGAATGTGACTTGTTTGTTTTAACTCCTATTTGTATTTAGGGAGCTATAAAAGTGTCTTGTCTTGATTTATCTCCATCTTAACTTAATTTGCACTCTGAGTATATGCCATAGGTTTATACTTGTTATACTTTGAGGTTCGTTAAGTGTCAAAATATTCGCTTTAATTCATTGTTATATATATTGTCAAATGTGAACTATTTTGTCATATTTTATCATGAGTTCAGTATTTTTCAACCAAATCGGCTCAAATCAGTGAATACCTGCAGTGCATAATATTTGAATTAATTAATCTTGTATATTTGGTGATCCAAGCCACTTACATACGGAACTATGCCTTCACAGAAAACAGAAATGGAGTGGAGAACACACATGCAGTGTCGTTTCCTGATGATGAGAGCGTCACTGTAAGTATTTATACCGTGCCATATCTGGTTTTCTTTTTTCAGCCATTAATACACATAAAGGACAATGTTTTTTTTCATAATATTGCACTTGTCAAATGATTGCCCTTCATACACACAAGGAGCCTGTCTAATGCAGTGCTGTGTGTGCAGTCCACCATCACGCTGCAGCAGGAGCAGAATATCAGCTCCAAGGACGAAGATGGCTGTTCGGAGTCCAGATCTCCCACTGGGAATACTGATACCAGTGACTTCTCTGCTGGGTCAACAAGACCTGGGCTTATCTGCCAAGGCAAGCTTCTTTCTGACTGTTTGTTTCAAGAGTAAATATAGGGCATAATTTATGGCCCTTAAAATGATAATGAAACTACAATATTTCTTTGTCATTTCATGTTTTATAATGTGAAATATCATCTTAGATAGAACATATATGGTGAAACAAGTATGAAGGGTAGAAAAAGGCTGTTTGTAAATACTGATTTTACCATGAGAGGGAGGAGATTTTTTTTTTCTATTTCTTATTTAAATATGATCGGGTTACATCATTCTATCTCAAACCTGAGACGGGAGCTTCTAGACAGAAGGATCGGAGTTACGCGTTTGTGTCTGTTTCTGATATCAGCATGGATGGATCTAAACACAACTCCAGGTCTGTTTTTGATGAGGGACCAATGTTGTCACATACGGTAATAAAAGGCTCAACTTCTTCTTTGTCTTTGGAAATATCTGATCCATGCCATTAACAATGACAATCAAGTAGTAATGCATCTTAGAAATTCATTGGAAAGGGTAATTGGTAATATGTAAATTCATATTCAAATTGACATGTTAGACAGATCTTGGTATAATTTCAATATTATACGCCGCCACAAAGTGGAAATCTTAGGTCTTTTTGAAGCCGGTTTGCTGTAGTAGTCATTGGTATTCACTGGGTCTCTACAGTATTCAGATGCTGGGTGCCTGTACAGTTCTTGTGTGATGTCTAACAGCAAGACGCTCTCTCCCAACTCTTAATATAGTCAGGCAGAACTTTTCACTTTTATTACAAGCACTGCGGCTGTCTGCGTGTCAGTGGTGTGCACTGCTTAGAGAGAGTATCCACAGACTTGTTTTAACGCACATTTGTATTCAGTGTGCTGTAAAAGTTTCTTGTCTTGATTTAGTTTAAGTTGATATTTTTGCTTATTTGATCTTGTGGCGTCTTTATTTTCCATCACAGTGGTCTCTGGGAAGCTATGCTATCAATTGTTTAGAGGCTTTTATCTTCCTACTTACCCCCGCACCAGAAAACCTACAACTAAATTGATTCTGGAGCAGTGTAGACACAGCCATGATCAAAAGTTAAGGCGCCACGCTACTGACTCTTGCAGCCACCAGGTCACTACAAGGTCGAATACGTAAAAATAGCAACTAGTTGAATTTTACACCTTCTTATAACTCAGAAGAACTTATCTTTTTAGATCATAACAAATGTTATTAATTATACCTTAGGTTCTACATTTAAGCCATTACATCCTGTGAAAAGCATTGACCGGAACAAGAAGAGAAGCAGACGAACTACCATAATGGGCATTCCTCACCAGGTCCAAAAAGAGCTCGGTATGCGAGAAAGACTATAGACCACATCCAAATGCATTGATCAAACATGTCATAATTTTAAGTATATTTGATTTTTTAGCCTTACGTCGGCATTCAACATTTCAGCAGCTTCCTGAAAACAATAATACTAGTAGTAACCAGTCAGGAGTGGTTGTCATTCCTACTGTGGACGGAGGGACTCCAGTCTCAAACGGGGAAGGAGCAAGAGTGCACCTATCTGAGCTTGAGGTAAGCATCACCACACATTAAATCACCAATAGTTGCATTGTTCTTTTTTGATATTCATAACAGATAATTTTGTATCCAAAGCAGGTTTCCAGAGAGGAGAGTATATTAGTGGAGCAACTCCAGGCGATGTACCAAAACAAGCTTCACTTTAGTTTCCAGGGTTTTGGACATCACACAGGCCCCACCACCATGAGACCCAAATCTGTCGCAGTCCCTGGAATGACAGCCTCACTTTCTTCTCCGGCCTCGATGTTGAGCTTTCTACAGGAGCCGCAGGTTAGCACAAACCACAGCTGCTAAAATAAGGTCTCTCGCTGATGGATATTTTCAGAAAATCTCAGCTGTGCAGCAGCACATTTACTTGCATTCATTACTTAAGAATGAGAAAGATTGTATTTCTTGAAATTGTATCAGTTACTCTGGATGTTATACAAATATAGTATCTATAGTATCTGTATTGAAAATATATACAGTATATACCCTTGTAGAGGACCAAACCATATTCCATCCATCTTCTTCCCCTTAATCTATATTGGCAGTCAGAGCTGCACCCAATTCACAGAGCACCAGCTTCTCTGTCAGTGTGAGCCTTGATCTTTCAGCGGGGGATTCAGGCAACGTGCGGTTAAGTGTCTTGCCCAAGGACACAACGACAGTAGACATCAGTGGGAGTGGGTGGAGAAGGTCTCATGGTGGGCTCGTATCCATAACCCACAGGCCCAAAGGCCAATGCTCTACCAACTGAGTCACTGTCGCCCCTCAAAACCAAATTAATGTCATCAAATAATAGTACAGTGAAACCATGTTTACCATTTAACTATTACAACTAAAACTGTCTTTTGTGTTGTGTCTAGGGCCCAGTGATGTCCATTTCCCCTCAGGCCACCTACTTGTCCACAATCATCCCTAATGCTATTCTGCCCATCTCTGTGGACGTCATCGAGATCGACCACAGTTTACACCGAACTCGAGGCAGCAGTGTTCATGCTGTGAGCAAAAGCAGCCTGGAATCTGGGGAATCACCAGCCAGCCCTTTGCTCTACAGAAGATCAGACAAACCCAGCTCCCACTTTGACACTTATCAGAACAACTCCTCAACTCCTCCTGCGAGCGAGTCCCAGTCTTCAAAGACCATTGTTTTAGTCTCCTCCCCAACTTCTTCTAAAAGAAGCACAGGGAGCGCAGATTCACATAGACTGAGTGTGAGTGAGCAAGGGAACCAGCGGGACCATACTGGAGAAGATCTGGTTAGCACTCATAGCTCTGTTAGCATGATGAGCTGTCCTACAAGTACAAGCGAACATTTGGTCGTAGGGGATGGCTTTGAGATTGACATTTCACAAGTTGAGGACAATAAAATCAAAAGGAGAAGTTTGTCGGTTACAAAAACAAAGCAACCGCCGGCTCCACCTCGAAGAACAAACTCCCTTCATAGTTCCAAGATCAGAAATAACTCAAAGGTTGTAGGTATATGCCAGGAAACTGTGCTAGCGAACGATGTTTGCACGACTGATTCCTGCAGAAGAACAATAACATTATCCACACCCAATTCTGTTCTTGAAAGTGGAGGCGCACAACCTAAATCAGATGCATCTTTTTTGCATAGGGACAAAATGGAACGAACAATCTCTCCTTCTAGTGGTTACTCCAGTCAAAGCGGCACTCCAACGATGTCCCCAAAGGAGTTCTCCCCAATTTCCCCGGAAAAACAGAAGAAGTTACCAGTCAAACCAGAAAGATCTATATCCCGGGCATCGACTTCTGCAGCCTGTCCATCCTCTCCATCCTCCTCCCTCACCTCATTGTCATCTAGTGCATCTGAAACTGTCCTTCAAGATGTTCCTTCAAAGAACTCTACAACTTCGCAGGCCATATCATCCACGCTTGCAATGGAAATCAAAGGTCTAACAAATATACCGCCATACCCCGAAGTCCGAGCACCATGTCCTCCTCCTCCCGAAGTCTGGACACAGAATAGGCAGACTGTGGATCTTCTGTTAGGATCTTATCGAAACGTACCACTGTCACAACCGCTGGATGATGCAAGGACACTGAAAGAGACACAAACTGAAGAAAATGAGCCCTCAGTGGACGATATTATTGTGGTAGATGAGGTGGAATCAATTGAGGAGAATAAACGAGATGTCGAGGTTCAAAATATGATAGTGTTTGGGGAGGAAGTTCTTATTACTCAAGAGAATTTTGGAGATATCCCAGTTGTAAGAGTGACGTTGACAGATGATCAGCATTTGGCAAAACCTGTGGACGAAGAACCAAAAGCAAGCGAAAGTTGCATTGCGTCATCAGAGAACCACTCGGATATAAAAGTAAATGGACATTCGTCATTTGACACACTTACAATAGAGATGCCGAAATATCCAAAAGACTCGCCACCTCACACTCCTCCACCAACTTACCAACCAACACCTCCCTTGTCTAGAAAACCACTTCCGAAAATTTCAACCATTCCGCAGAAGATAGAGGAGAGCAAAGTTTCAGAATCGTGTTGGCCACCTCCTCCACCTCCACTGGAAGAGGCTTATGAAGGAGGGGATGAGGCAGACTTCCCACTTTCACCACCTCCTTTACTCTTAGAAAACCACATAGACACATCCAACAAAGTTGAAATAAAGGACTTGATCAGTTTAACCAAGGAGGTACTGCCAGGGCAAGAGCAAGACACACCCTTAGTACTAGCGTCGGAAAAAGATGTTTTAGCTCCTACTGTAAATACTAAAGATAGCTCAGCATCTTTGATATCAAACTCTTCAAGGCAAGACTCTTTCAAAGCTGAAGAGCCCATCCATGTTGTTTCTGCTCAAGCTATAGAAAGCAAACCTTCTGTAAATTTCAGAAGACAGCCCAGCACTACAATCAGGGCCAAAGAGTCCCAAGCCCGTTACAAAAGCATGCCCATGCCCAAAGAGGACGCAAACATACCTCTAGTCACTCCTTCGTTGCTTCAAATGGTTCGGCTCAGGTCAGTCAGCATGGCAGAAGAAGTCGATGCCCCTTCAGAGGAGAAAGATGTAGAAACCTCAGAGCAAGAAAGCTGTCCTATAGCTATTCAAACTTCCCAAAATGTACCACAAAAGCCAATTCGCAAGTCACTATCAATCAAATTGCCCTCTACAACAACTGTTCAACCTTCTCTGCGGCTTCAAGAAGCTATACGTGTGAAAACTGCTGCAATGTCCACTAAGGAGAGTCTACTATCCAGACCGCTGACGAGATTACCTCCTTACAGCTCTATAGGTGAACCATTAAGTGACATACACAAGTCTGCAGCCTCCACAGCCAGCTTCATCTTCTCACGGAGTCACAAAAAGGTGGTAATTGAAACTGTGGGCCCGTGTGCTGAAGCCCAGCAGGCCCTCAAACAGAACTTGGCATCAGAACTCTTGGATTTGTCAGGACAGTCCAACAGCAATTCTTACAATGGTGGGATCAAATCAATTCCTCCACCTGTGGCCAGAAAACCAAGCCTCGATGGTGTCGGGCCATTACAGGCACGTCCAGGAAATATTGGTGTCAAACACCAAATTGCTCCACTTGAGACAAAAAGTAAGATTTTTCCCTCAATTTCAAATTCTACCTAACTTTTTAAGATAATGTTAATTCTTCATAGGTTTTATAAAGCACTTTCCTGGACACTCAAAGTCTCTTCACATGGCATTATTCTTTCACTTCATGCACTGCTGAAGCCACAACTGTCCTGGGGCAAACTGGTAGAAGTGATTATCGGTGCCTCTGACCACTACCAAATATTCACACGCAAACAGAAACACACACACACACTTTGCCACTGTGGCACCTGGTCCCCATCACAATTCTAACCAGGCCCAGCCCTGCTGAGGCAGGGCTTGAGCTCTGACAGGGTCAGGTTTTCATTTGCAAGTGGAAGGACTTTAAAAGCAGGTAAAACAAATGAACTTAGTCTCCTTTATTTAACAACCACTCACATATGGAGTAGATCGTATCAAGTTATATTATTTGGCGGCATTAATATTATTTCACTATTATTAGCAACAAGCACATTTTTGTTTCTTAAAAAAAGTGAAGCCAAATATATTTGTGTTTTCAATGAAAAGAGCATCTAAACCAGGGGTGTCAAACTCATTTTGGTCCGGGGGCCACATACAACCTAATCTGATCTCAAGTGGGCCGGACCAGGAGATGCTCTACAAAAATATCCAAAAACGGTACAAAGTCCAACTTTTTGTGCACATAAACACATTTATTTAAAACTTCCTTTAAAACACTATTC
The DNA here is from genome assembly GCA_964034765.1 of Knipowitschia caucasica. Taxonomy (NCBI): domain Eukaryota; kingdom Metazoa; phylum Chordata; class Actinopteri; order Gobiiformes; family Gobiidae; genus Knipowitschia; species Knipowitschia caucasica. The sequence goes on from OZ035838.1 coordinate 28,562,617, forward strand.
TTTAATACTCAGTTTTCTGTTACAAACTTAAATGTAACAGTGAGTTTTCCATAGTGCAAATAATGTAATGTATTTACAATATTACATTGAAAATGGTATTTCACAATATGTATATTAATATTTGTGTGTTAGCTTTGTTTTAAGGCTCATTACAGAGAAAACCTGCTCACAAAGGTAAAGTAGGTAGATAGAAAAAAGCACTTAAACACAGCACCTCAGCTTAACCATCTTCAGTGTGGTACGGTCCATGGTTATGTTATTATCACATTAACCATCTTCAGTGTGGTAAGGTCCATGGTTATGTTATTATCACATTAACCATCTTCAGTGTGGTAAGGTCCATGGTTATGTTATTATCACATTAACCATCTTCAGTGTGGTCAGGTCCATGGTTATGTTATTATCACATTAACCTTCTTCAGTGTGGTAAGGTCCATGGTTATGTTATTATCACATTAACCATCTTCAGTGTGGTAAGGTCCATGGTTATGTTATTATCACATTAACCATCTTCAGTGTGGTAAGGTCCATGGTTATGTCATTATCACATTAACCATCTTCAGTGTGGTCAGGTCCATGGTTATGTTATTATCACATTAACCATCTTCAGTGTGGTAAGGTCCATGGTTATGTTATTATCACATTAACCATCTTCAGTGTGGTAAGGTCCATGGTTATGTTATTATCACATTAACCATCTTCAGTGTGGTCAGGTCCATGGTTATGTTATTATCACATTAACCTTCTTCAGTGTGGTAAGGTCCATGGTTATGTTATTATCACATTAACCATCTTCAGTGTGGTAAGGTCCATGGTTATGTTATTATCACATTAACCATCTTCAGTGTGGTAAGGTCCATGGTTATGTCATTATCACATTAACCATCTTCAGTGTGGTCAGGTCCATGGTTATGTTATTATCACATTAACCATCTTCAGTGTGGTAAGGTCCATGGTTATGTTATTATCACATTAACCATCTTCAGTGTGGTCAGGTCCATGGTTATGTTATTATCACATTAACCATCTTCAGTGTGGTAAGGTACATGGTTATGTTATTATCACATTAACCATCTTCAGTGTGGTAAGGTACATGGTTATGTTATTATCACATTAACCATCTTCAGTGTGGTCAGGTCCATGGTTATGTTATTATCACATTAACCATCTTCAGTGTGGTAAGATCCATGGTTATGTCATTATCACATTAACCATCTTCAGTGTGGTCAGGTCCATGGTTATGTTATTATCACATTAACCATCTTCAGTGTGGTCAGGTCCATGGTTATGTTATTATCACATTAACCATCTTCAGTGTGGTACAGTCCATGGTTATGTTATTATCACATTAACCATCTTCAGTGTGGTACAGTCCATGGTTATGTTATTATCACAGAGAAAGCATCAAACTGACCATGATTCATTTGAAATGAATAAAACAACTTCCATAACGTGATTCATTCTTAACGACTGCAGCAGTGTCTCTGTGTAAAATACAGTCAAATGTCCAAAAATCATCACCTCCATTTGCAGCTTTGTCACTACACCTGTTTTTACCATCGGTACCAGTCCACACTGTCCAACACACCAGCAACAACAGCAGAACCAGCAGCAGCACCAGCAGCAGCGCTCAAAACTGCTCTGATAGTTTCAGTAACACCACAAATGAATATGTGACATCAGTAACATCAGTCTCTTATCAATGGCAACATGTTGGTAAAAGCGAGTGGTTTCTCAGACCATGTCTGCAGCCTGTGAGAGTTTTAACAACTCTCTCTCACTGTGCGGCTGCGATGCTAATGCTAATGTTGTTAGCACAGGTAGCTTCCCTTTACAGCAGCAGCACTAACCTCTCGCTCTGGGCACAAACAGACTGCTGTGTCTTCAGGGCCAGACATGTTTATCTTCTGTTTTCTCTATTCTTCGCTCAAAGTGCCGTATTTTTCGCCGAGTCTTGTAGTTTAAGATGTTATTCCTTCAGCACCGCTCTGGTGGAGCCACTACAGACGCACTGGACTCACCCCTGAGCGCGGCGCTGCGGCGTCGCGGCGCCTCGCGGCGCGGAGCCTTGCGTCGCGGAGCGGCTTTTTAAAATGTAACTTTATTATATTTTTACATAAATGAGCCACGGGCCGTGTCAAATCTCTTGGCGGGCCGGTTCCGGCCCGCGGGCCGTATGAATGACACCCCTGATCTAAACAGTTGTAATGTGTTGAAAGCCAACCATTTTTATGATTGGTAAAATGTCTTCTTTGTCGCCTTAACAAAAATGCAAACCATCTTATATCATACATACAAAAGGTGCTTACAAAGGCTTTAGTAGAATGTGTAAGCATGTGTTGTGTGTCCCTAACCTAGAGCTCATGTCTCAGCAGCTGAATCCAATCAGGCCTGCACGCTCATAAGTAACTGTATTATGGTGATGTCATTATGTCTAACCCGCTCTTTTCCCTCTCCAGCGACAAGAGTGACAGCGGACACAATTGAGACGCTGTTCTGAGCTGCTGTTTGGTGACACGCTGAAGAGCCAGGAGGACACAAAGACCACAAATGAAATACTTCTATACGGACAGTTTCAACCTGGTTATTGCTGCGTTACAAGTATTTTCGTATTCCAAACGCCTTAGCCTGTGATGGCCTTACATATTTATGCAAAAAAATTGCCCTATTTCTAATGACAGCTTTATTCTGGAGTATATTTTCTATAATTATTTATCTCTTAAAAGCCTATCCCAGAGGGTAGCTTTCAGGCTGTAAATGGCTTTTGGTTGCCCTCTTGTGGCTGGATCAAGTTGTAGCGAATCTTCCCTAACACTTAACAAAGCCTTTCTGTGAAATACTACATGTTGTGTAACTATTTTGTGAAATAAATCATTTATTAAGATAGATTTTTAAGGCATTTAAAGTAGAGCTAATATGTGTTTCAATGTATATGTTACAAACACAGCAGCACTTTGTTATGATACATGATTGCTGCAGTTCTCAAAAGGTTTGGGATCGTCCTTATTGGTACATTAGCAGTCAATTGATCCGTCTTTGGGCAAGTAAATCAGGAATATTACCATATTTTGTAGTGGCGAAGACATTCTCCATCAAAAAGCTCTTTGGGTGAAGAGAGAAACCATGGACACATTTGCACAAATGAGTGAATAATCCAACTGTTCAGTAGTAAGTGCTCGTAGAGTAATCTTAACATATGTACAGCTAAATAAACATGAGTATTGAAGAAAAACTTGTCAGGATTTCTCATTCTTTATTTGACATGTGATATATTTACTATACACACAGCAATAAAATCAATGTACTACTGATCCTGAACCGTGAACAAATGACCAACATGAATTCCCTTAAAACTCAGAGCTGTGACTTCTTGACGTTAAGAATGTTACGTAGTCAGTACATTTGGAATAATGACAGGTTTCTGCATTACCATGATGAAGCAGCAACAAAGACACCACTGGTGTCCTTTTCATTGTCCATAAATTCACTGAGAAAACAGGATTAACGTCTGCTGCTGTTGTTGCCATGGCGATAGATGAAGTTTTCTGCAGTGTTGCAAACCTCATGTGCACAGTTAACTAATGTTGCCTCCTTTCAGAGTCTTGCAAGTAATTTGTCCCAATTTGGTCATTAGAAGCTTGTCTTTCCACTGAGCTACGCACTCGTCCGACATCTTCAAATCCACCTGAGTGGCAAAAATAACAAGTTGTTATTTGAGACCAGATCAGAATGACAGGAATATGTTAGTTGGAGTTAGAGTGCCCCCTACCTGTATTTTCTCCCACACCTTCTTCTTTGGATTGAGTCTGTCATCTGGTTTGCTCGTTTCATAACCTTCAACAAAAACTCTTTCTCCTGGTGATGAGCCCTCAGGAGGGTCCAGCGGTTCAACTCGCCTGGGCTCTCCTTCTCTGAAATATAGAAGTTTTCCTTTTCATTTACACACTCAATGTTAGAAATCTATTGAAGTCATTATCTATGTTTAAAGCTGCTGTAACAACAAAAAATAATTATGTAAAAAAAAAAGCTCAAATCTGTTTGGCTTTAGAGAAATACCCTCATTCAGCCAATCAGCTATCAGCCCAAAGTGTCAAACAGTAACACGCAGGGCTCCTTCTTACAAGTACGCAAAAGAGGTTTTATAAAATAGGATGAAGAGCATTTTGTGGAATAACATAATAATGAATGGGTTTTATATAGTGCCATTGGCCCCTCTGACCACCACCAACCATTCATGCACACAAAAGACTCATTCTAGGCGATGAATGACTTGATAATCATGTGTTTTTATGAGAAAAGGTACCCCAGCTCAAGCAGTTACATTTCATTCTGAATGCTGATGACGTTGATCAGACTGACCCCGTCGCACACCGCCAAAAACAGCTGTGTTTATATTTTGCTCAGTATACAATAAAAAACGCAGGTGTCAAAGCAGGTAAAGCACAGTTGGCTTCTCAGAAAGACATTTACAAGACAGGAAATCCCCCAATGACAAGCGACAAAAGCGGAAAACTTACATCGAAGCACACAAAAGCATGGCTTGTGACTCGATCCCCCTCATCTTCTGAGGTTTCAGATTGCATAGAACCAGCACCATGCGATCTTGTAGGTCTTCTGCTGCAACATATGCCACAAGGCCACTCACTACCGTCCGCGGCTCAGGCTCTCCCACGTCGATCTTCTCAAGGTAGAGTGAATCTGCGTCTGGGTGCTGACAAAACCAAAACGTCACATTCATAGTTGCTCCAAAACGCTGCACTGGCATTCATTTCGTGTATGTACCTTTTCCACGCTGACAACTTTTCCAACCCTTATGTCCAACTTGGATGGGACCAGTTCATCATCATCTCCTCCTCCTCCTCCTCCTCCGCCCCCTCCAGCCTTTGCTCCCTTTCCTACCGATTCTAACAGACAAAACAAACTCAGCCGTGAGACTGTATTTTTATATCCGTTTTCATATCAATATATAAAGTACAGACTGTTTTTTGAAGGGTCTGGGTAGGCTGAGTTGGTGAGTTTCCGGAGTTCAGGTGCCTCAAACTTCTTTCGGATTGGCTCAAGCAGTTTGTTCAGAGCAACTTCCACTGAAGCTTTCAGATCTCCAGGGTGAATCACCTTATGTTTGTAGTTTAATAGAAAACGTTTCAATCAATCAATCAATCAACGTTTATTTATAGAGCGCCTTTCCTACACAAGGCAACGCAAAGCGCCTCACAACCCATATAACATCATGCATAAATCATCAAACATTAGAATTTAAGTAAACATAAAAAGACAGATTAAGAGCACAAGATATATAAAATCACACAAGTAGTTAAAAACCGTAAAACATTAAAATCACACAAGGGATTACAATCATAAATAATCATAGCGCATTAAAAAGATTAAAGATAAAAACAAATATAAAATCATTCACTTGTATGCACAGCTAAAAAGAACTGTTTTCAGTTCAGTTTTAAAAACTACTAGAGTAGACGCCTGTCTCACACTCTCGGGAAGACGGTTCCAGACTCTAGCTGCATGAATCTGAAACGCAGCCTCCCCATGTCTAGTTCCGACTCTTGGCACTAACAGAAGTCCAGTCCCTGTGCTCCTCAGAGCCCGAGTTGGTTCATATGGCACCAACATGTCGCGGATGTACCCTGGTGCGAGGCCATGGAGAGACTTGTACACAAGTAAAGCTACTTTAAAATCTATTCTCTGAGCCACAGGAAGCCAGTGCAGAGACCTGAGGACCGGACTAATGTGGTCGTACTTCCTGGTTCTAGTCAGGACTCGAGCTGCAGCATTTTGGATGTACTGCAGCTGTTTTACCGCTTGTTTAGAGAGACCTGTGAACAAGCCATTGCAGTAGTCCAATCGACTGGAGACAAATGCGTGGATAAGAATCTCCAAGTCTGCTTTAGACACAATGTTTTTAATTTTAGCAATGTTTCTTAGGTGGAAGTAAGCTGATGATGTCACAGATGATATGTGGCTATTGAAATTTAAGTCTGAGTCCATTATTACTCCTAGATTTCTGACCTGAGTTGAGGGTTTTAGGGAGAGAGACTGGAGGTGGCAGATAACGCTCTCTCTTTGTTTTTGAGGTCCGAAAACAATAATTTCAGTAATTGCCTTTTTATCAAATAAGGTCAGCAGTTTTCTTTGTCATAATATTGTCCTTGTAATATTTCACTTTGTTTTACCTCAGCAGCAAAGTCTTTTTCCACTTCATCAAAATCAGTATAAACTTTGTCACCTCCCCATTTCGGATCTTTTTTGACACAGAAGTCTGGGGACAAAATAAAAAAAATCACATCAGCATTATTCTTTGTGGATGGAATTGGGCTATTTGATTAAAAATGAGAAGCCGCTTCAACCGTACCTCCGTGCAAAGGGAACAGGACATATTTGACAAAAGAGAGGACACCATTATTCTGGATATTTCCAGGCTCACAGAAAGCCTTTTTTAACTTCTTTTTCACATTCTCTTTTGAGTCTAGCAGATCGATCTTAGATTCCTGTGAAAATAGCATGAGTTAAATTATACAATGTCTAACCCACTCACTTCCCATCTTATTGGTGCACAACCTACCTCTTCTGAAGAGCTCATCTTTGCCCCAGTCAACCCTGGGACCATGGGGTTCATTAGATGAGCACGTTTACCATAGCCAAGCGTGGGCAAGTACTGGACAAAATAAAAGTACATTTATTACACAACCCTTTGAGCAACATGCATAATGTATGAAAATTACTTTTTCTGCAAGCGTAAAAATCTTCCTTTGGTCAACTCCTCCAAACTGAGCATCCACCTTGAGGTACTCCTCATCCAAGGCCTGTTAATGGAGATTGTTGTCAGTTCTGTTCATTTAGTTTTCTGTATTGTTTCAACTATCTAAATATCTTTTAATACCCTTAACATATGTCTGATCAACCCCTCACCTGAAGTCCAGGATACAGCAGACCACTAAGGAGAGGATGCTCCACCTGTTTAACTACCTCTGCTCCAGCTTTTTTGGCATCATGCTCAGTGACCATAGAAGACAGGCGGTAAACATCCAGCGTATATTCTCTGCCAAAAGAAATAAAGACATCAAACCTGTTCATAGCTCAATACATCACATTAGGATACTAAAAGTATCTTACCTGCTTAACTGGTAGTCTGTGCCCTTGACAAACTTGAGTTTATCCAGAGGAACACCAATGCTCTCCAACATAGCCTTAATGACCTGTTCATAGTACTTCACCCTGAGCTCCAGCAGCTCCCATGGGGCCTTCATGTTGTCTAGATAGGCATGTAAGTCGGCAAACAAAATAGTGACCTAGAAATAGAAAAGAAGCATTGATCGGATGTACTTTTTCTTTGTACAGACACTTCCATACAATTCGACCCACCTCACAGCCAGCTTTAAGGAAGTCTGCGATTTTCGACATGGGCACAAAATATGCCACATGTGGTTTTCCTGTGGTCGCTGTGCCCCAGTACACTTTGAGCTCCCTCTCTTGTAAGATCTGCTTCACTTTTTCCTCTCCAAGAACCTCCTGTAAAGTTAACATTGAGCCTTCAGCAGTTAACCAGCGATCCTTAATACAATTGTAAATGCATCTTTACCTGGAGGTTCCTGGTGATGAGATCAAACTTCTCATTTGGATTTAACAGGTCTGCCATGGTAAAAGGGCTGCATCCAAAACAATAGTATTTATATTGGTTTGGCATGTATTCATATAATCAATCGATCTAATAATATAATATAATAATGTAAATAATCATAAAAAGAAGATTATTAATAACCTGGTAGTATAATACAAATGCTATTTATATTCAGTTTTGGCCTCTACAACATTGAGAATGAAAGTTTAACACTTTAGGACATTAAAAAGTGTGTGGTGATTCGCTGGTGAATCACGGATTGCTGGTATGTCTATATTGTTGAGGATGAATGAACGCGTCAGCTCAAAACACAGCACTAGCATTAGCCTGAAACCATGTGGCTAACGCCGCTTCACATCACAGAAAACTGGAGTCGTTCTGATGTTTCCATTCACTGTAAATACATAGTGAATGGACACTTAAAAAGAATAAAACTGAGTGTTATAATGACTTACTTGAAGCAATGACCGGCAGTCGAAGAAAAGCTGGGGAACTGTCAGTGTTGCATCAGCAGCACTTCGCTCTGTGCTCCACTCGACAGCCTGACCAGTGTTGCCAACTCCTCAGTAAGGAAAGTAGCTATTGGCTGTCCCAAAAGTCGCTAGAAGTCGCTAAATGACGTCATCGCCTAATTTGCATAATTTGCCATTTGCAAATAACTGTAACGGACGCTGTAGGAGAGAGGAATAAGGTCGTGGGAGAGACAAAAGTGAGTAAAAACACCCTAAATATGTTTAGAACTACAAATGTACAAAAATAATTTCAACATTAACAACATTTAATGATTTTAATGCTTTGTCTAGATCCACATTACACACATCAGTTTTGTCCTGTATTGTTAAATGTTATAACAGCAAATGTAATCAAAAGATTGTTATGTAGGGTGAAATTTCTAGCTCTACAACCAACCCTCCTCCTTTATCCGGGCTTGGGACCGGCAAAGTGACCCAAAAGACACACTCTGGCAGAGTTACTTAGGTTTATTTTTGTAAGTTTTTTTTTTTTTTTCATAGTTTGGCATAACAAATGATTTAATGTGACCCACTACTGAGAGAAAACAGAGTCACGGACAGAGCTGCCGCGGATGGAGTGGGGGGTAGTGGGGGGTGGCGGTGGTAGGAGTGGCCGGGGAGCTTTGGATGTGTGGTGGTGGTGGAGCTGAAGTTCAGTCTGCAGCAGCCTGAAAACTTCTTGTGCTTTTGAGTCTCCTCTCTCTCTGCTCCGCCCATAGACTGTAGCTGGGACTGCTGCGCAAGGCTACTGTGAGACTGCAGAACAATACGTGCTTCACGAGTCTCCAAAACACCAGATAAGTCGCCAAAACACCAGATAAGTCGCCAATAACACCAGAAAAAGTCGCTAGATTTGTCGCTAGTCGCTTTTTTGAAAAAAAGTCGCTATAGGGGTCTGAAAAGTCGCTAAATCTAGCGACAAAGTCGCTAAGTTGGCAACACTGAGCCTGACAAACTGCAGACCAGAGTAATCACCAGCAGAACTTCTGGAACCACACTTCTAAAGTTGGTCACTAGAGGTCGCTGCGTGCTTAGGATTTACAATCTATGCTTAAAACGGACGAGTATGTTGTCAGCGAGTGTCAAACAAACTTAGACAATACTTTTATACCAAGGTATCCACCGTTTTCTTAGTGGAAAGTTTGTTTACAACTCATCTTTTGAATTTATTGATTTTCTCGTATGATATTTTTTTTTCCATAATATGAAGGCATTTATGCTTGGAATTGAATTCCAAGAATAGCTTTATCAAAATCATATATTATAATGGATCCATCATAAAACTACTACCGTCTGAAACAATGTTTCGTCTAAACCAGGGGTGTCAAACATTTTACATGATATGCAACATTTTAATGCTATTATACTTCAGAAAATGTCTTCAAACACTATATTGCGATTATTATATATCTTCAATAACTTTGGTTAAAGGTTGGTTCAAGTTATTGTAGATATATAGTAATCGTAATATAAAACAGCTGTAATTGCACTGTAGGTTCAATGTATGTAATGTTTGAAGATAATTTCTGTCTCATCTATCTGATTTTGATGCACAAAGGGGCTCTACTACATTATTCATAGGACTAACCTCACACACTAAATTAAAGTGCGTTATAAAATATGTATTGTAATCAAATCTATGTAGCACTATCTTATAAGGCACTCAAAATGTTTTTTTGTATCAAGGAATTAATCCACGGTCTTACATAAGGAGGACACAAGTAGCAGCATGGTTTCACACTTATAGGTTTATCAATCTGATTGCTCATACAATTTATTATGTATGTTTTTTGAACCACCAACCCTTAGCTCAGAGGAATTGTATAGCAAAAGTAAAACAATACAAAACTTCACAGTACATCTAATGTTTATTAACAATGTTTTCAATTTCCTTTCTCTTTAAATAACTACAGTACACATTTAAATGATTTGCATCACCAAATATCAAAGGTATTTACAGGTAGAATATACATACAATATATACATATGCACAAGAGGCTTGTACAGAAGGCATTTGTGGGTCACACATTTGGCAACACAGCCTCACTCGTTTGGGAAATTCACTTGTATTAAATACAACACACCGACAAAATAAAACAGGACATTTACATAATCTACAACTCGTTCAGGGCTTTAAGTAGAAATGGCACAGTGCTCATTGTGCAGTATCCCCCCATGTGAATGGTAAAAACTCACTTAAATAATCAAAAAAGGGGAATTAATATGAAATCTGGCAACCCAGTTATAATAAATAACATGTTGCAGATGGAGCAGTATGTATAACATATGACACTATACACTTTCATATCAATAGATATGAATTATGCCATTTGTCATTTTTATGACAAGGACAAAGTATTCGGTTCCTTCACATGATATTTACAAAAAACAAAACACATTCACATCCTCAACTTTCAAGGTCATTTCCCTTTAGACTGCCGTCTGGAAACCATGAGCTGAGGTGACATACATTCAAATGCACCTAACAGCCACCTTTATTCCATTCAGCATTTGGACACTCACAATTCAGCTGGAGCAAGTATACAGTCGTAAAATACTGAAAACTATTGCAAACGGAATTTCTAATAAATAAATATTCAAATACATACATTTGTACCAACTTAAGTTGGTTTTGCGTCTGACATATAAATACTATGTATAATGTATGTTTTGGCATCTAATTGTGCAAACAGAAAGCTTTTCTTTACTGCTTTAGTGGTTTTAATACTATGACAAGGGACTTCTAAGTCTGATATTTTTCCAGCTTGACCATCATTTGATCCAAGTTGGAATGAGATGGGATAAATTGACAGGTTTGTAAACTTTGAAGGTACAATACGATTTTTGTACATCACACATAAATGTGCTTCAATGCACTGTCAATGATTCACAGAAGCTTTTCCAGTGATTTGAACATTATTTAGGTATACAAGTTACTATGTGGCTGCACCTGAGAAGGTTGAAGCCACATAGTAAATGGTTGGAATCTCGAGCTCTCAATATTTCTAGCACCATGAATAACAGCACTGGAAAAGCATTCTTTGCCGACACATTTCATTAGTTTGTGCCATTTCTCACAAAGAAAACAGCCTTCAGGAAATCACCACAGCACTCAAAAGAAGCATGCTGTAAACTAAGGCTTTTGAGGTGCACTGAGAGGGATAGGATGAAAAAAACGTGTTGATGGTAGATTAGCATTTTTTAGAAAAAGGCCTCATGGCTGACACTCAAGTTTTGGATACTTAGAACAGCAGCATTGTGATTGGACAAGGCGGTGCCCGTCTTAAGCAACAGGCCCAGGTATGTTGGTCCCACCCAGTGCAAATGATCACACTTAATCCAGGGATGCTGCTGGAAGCTGCTACACCATATTAGACAGTTCTGTGGAGTCTGTTTCGGAATCACTCTCATTGTCCCTGAAGAAAGAAAACAAAAGTAAAATGTACAATTTCCAACCACAAAAGCAGCCTCATTACATATCAACAATCCTCAAAATGCCAGGGTTCTCCTACCTCTGCTCTTGCAACAGTTTGCGGTTGCCTTGCCTCTTCTCTTCATCGATTGGATACGTGTACAATATGCAAAGCCCGATTAAAATGAGAATGACAGGGGCAGCGGAGACCAGGAGCTTCAGTGTCAAATCCACTGCAGCAGGTTGGGAGCAGCCTCTTGTCACATAGCCAGCAAAACTAAAAACACAAACATAAAATGGGTCAATGATGATTTAATAAGAAATCATCATTGATGCATGGAGCCTAGTATACTATAATCTAATACAATCTCCTTTCCCAGCAGGTCTCATAAGTAGGTTCAGTCATGTGATGGACTGCCTCACTGTACCTAATCAAGGAAAGGACCCAAGAATGTCTCCCTGGCTTTGAAGCTGGATTTGCCTTCGATGCGATTTGGCTTACTTACGTTGGATTTATTAACTCCTGTCCCACTGGTCTAGTTCAGATTCATGTCAACGTCAGAATGGCTTCAGTCCATATAGAAATAAGTGGTCAGTGGATTGGCTTACTCTAAACTGAGAGTGGAGATGCCCAGTGAGATCCCAGATGCGAACTTTGTAAAGAAGACGTAGAATGAGTAGAAGAGAGCCTCGTGCCCAGTGGAGTCGGGATTGTGCACTTGGAAATCGTCCACAACGTCAGGAAGCATAGACCTGAAGAAACGTAGGAAACATAGTTACACTTGAGAATAACTAGAGAGACCAAGTCAAATATAGTACAAATGCAAGTGAAAACACAACAGAAAATCATTTTCATAGACTGTATATATTAACGGACAGAGTCACGCCTATCTCCGCCGTTCTAACTAATGGGCCAAAAAATGTGCTCTACTGGAGCAATCCGAAATGGCTGCGAGTGGTCCCGCCCACAAGAAAATTGTGAAAAAACGCATCTGCGCATGCGTCAGCCGGCGCAGCTCCATTCATTTGAACGAGAGACTTAAACAAATTCACAGCAATTAAACTAGACTGGACCAAAAAAATTCACCCCCCTCAGCATTGACACACATGTGGAACTGAGCTTTGGGCCAAGAGCCAACTTTTGGTCCATCCTGTAAAGACGTTTTTGAGAGGTCTGCCAACGCTATATGTTGGCATTGGCTAATTATTCTTCTGGGTCCACCCCCATCGGCCCGGGGTGGTATTGCAGCATGTCAGCGCACGTCATTTTGGCCACTTTTGAGCTGGGACCCGCCCCCACTGGGCACAATGCAGATTTTGGGATTCCAGATAAACTGGAGTATGTAACTTTGAAACAACAAAAAATAAACTAGTTCCTCATTCTCAAAACCGTTTGGTTCTTACGCTAACGCAAATGCATGCTTTTTTGCCTTTTTCAGTTAAAAAAGATAAAAATCATTGGGACAAACATAATTTGAACATCTTTAACATGATATATATATATATATATATATATATATATATACACACAGGGAGCCTAAAGTAAAAGGCAAATACTTTTGTAAAATACTTTTGAACTAAAAGGTGCTTATTTTGCTCAAATAGGAGAAGTGGTTTCATTGCTTACCATGGCAAGAGGAAGGCTGCAGATACAGACACTCCAGCAGCAAACGACACGATATAGGTAATGATCAGGTTGCTCTTCACGAGTGCCACCAGGACCAGGAAGGGAACCACAGACTGTAGACACACACACACACACACACACGAGCATTAGCCATAATGCACAGGAAACGCATGCATTAAGCATATATCTTAACAAGCTTAAGTGGTCTTACCAGGCTTCCAAAGTACACTGCAGTCTTTTTCCCAAAGCGACCGAGAAACCACTGCCAGAAAGGGATGGTCAAAGTTGCAGAGAGCTGTGGACCAAAATAAGGATGTGGTTAAACAGCTGTCTTGTTTTGAGAGGAACTTTTATTACTGATATAACTTCCTGTTAATATATCATGTATTGTCTGAGCTTGGATTTTACACAACAATAAATACTTCACAGCATATTCAGCATTCTTTGAATACTTGGTTTCAACTTAATATTAGATGATGAAGAAGCACATTGGACAAGCTGACAAGACTATGTGGCTTCATGGCTTTTCCCAAAACAAACATGATCTTCACAATATTGTTGAAACGTCCAGTGGGTTCCTATAGCTCAATGGACCGCAGCAAAGGGCTTACTTATCTCCAAGTGAGCGTAGCCTCTGACCTCTCATGTTTGACGATACATGTATATGGAGAACAATAGCGGTTTTTCCACCTGCTGCCTCAGATACTTTGTGAAAGTGTTGTAGCATTTAGTTGATACGTGCTCAATCCTATAAAGATACAGCTTTCTTTATCCCCCCCCTTCTTTCTTGGAAAATACTATACTGCCAAGAAGTTACTATGGTGTCTGCTTAACTAGAATACAGAAATACATGTCAATTATGTTTTCCTCATATTGTCATGTTCAAGCCAAACATTTCCAGGGCTATTTTGTCCCTGTTGAGTATAGGAGAACTAACAGCGAGCCCCTCATCTTAGCCTCATGATTGGAGCCTGTGGATTTGAATGCAGATGTTGAGAGATTGAAGAAAGTCTAAATCCTGATTTGGAAATCTTTTGATTTTTGGCCCAGCCTTACTTTCAACAATCATGTTATACAAGCCCCAAACCCAAACATTGGCCATCTCTAATGCTCAAAAATGAATACTGCACTCTTGTTGTATGTAAAGTCTGCCTGAAGGTGAATCAAAAATGCCTGAAGTAAAAAAAGAAAACCTCAGTCTCCAATGCAGGAGGCAACACAAAGATACTCTGTGTTCAGGTAATGAACTCCCTGCTGCCACGAGACAATGTTTCAGGCCATTGGACCTTCCACTCTTCCCAAGATTATATTGTGCAGTGCTTGGTTTGTTGCTTTCCTGGCAAACATTATCCGTCTCCATTGATGCTACAAAAGAGGCTCTGAGATAAGTCCCACTCAAATGTATTTGAAGTGTGGCAGTAGGAATTTAAAACTTTCCATCACACAGACATTTAAACTGTGTAATTATTTTATTTAAGCTTTAAAACACTGTGTATTGTATTCTTCAATGGCTGTGCTTGTCCTGTAACAGTAGTTTGGTACTTACTTTGATATACAGACTACAGCTGACATAATAAATGCAGGCAGAACTAATGCCAAGTTGCACTGTCTCTGCTGTTGTCAGTGGGGATGGGGTGGTATTCAGACAGATTAAAAACAACAGACACATATCATTCCAATGGGCAGTGGAAACACAATGTAGTCCAGCGGAGAACAGTAAAGCTTTGAAACTAGAGAGAATTTATGCTTGAGTTCCTTTTCAGCCAAAAACTAGTGAGTAATAGTTTCAAGAGCCAACTGTTATGGAAACGCATTCTGGAAGGTTAGTTACAGTACTTACCATAATGACAAGCAGGATGTTCTGGAAGTCGTTTCTGAAACCCAGTGTGGAGCTGCAGAAAAGGGCAAAGTTTCCTTCCAGGAGCTGAAAATGAGAGAATTGGGAATCAATTTCCTTTTACAGTAGCAAAGACAGATTTTTGGCAGACAGCAGATGCCAAGGGCATTCCACGCACTGGCCATGGAGGCCAAATAACATCAAAGCTCAGGGGTAAGCAAGGTATACTCTCTAAAGTGCTACATATTAAATATAAACTGCAATGGATAAATGTGACATTTATCATAGAAGCCTGGTCATAAAGGTTCAAGTAGGCACTACTAGGTGGAAAAAGTTATGCTTTTCCTGAATAATTGTTATGACTCACCATAAACCCTAGTGAGGTAAAGAGGAAAACCATGACAAGCTTGGCATAGGGTCCATGGCCCATCACCAGACGGATTCCTTGAAAAAACGACATTGGCTCCGACTTTGGCCGACATGATTCTGAAATTAAAAAAACATGGTTATACTAATTTGTTTTTCTTTTTGGTTCAACAGTTGAACTCTGTTATTTCAGAGTGAGTCACAAGACTTCTAAGGAGAGTTAACAGTAGCCTCTGTTGTCCCACACAGCCTGTCAGCCGCAGTCACGCCACTCAACACCAGCAAAAACTATTGGACGAAGGATAACACGCCAGTAATGCCATGTCCTTTGCAATCCCATCTGCTGATTCTTAAACTAAACTTAACTTGTAATGCAAGACTGAAATTTCCCCACTGTGGAACAAATAAAGGATCTCTTCATCTTAAAAAAAAAAAGAAGTTTGTAAGTTCTGGACTATAAGCTTCTACATTTTACTAGTTCTTTGAAACATGCAGTTTATCTAGCAATGTGGCTAATGTGTATTTTTATTGAGGTAGAGTTTCCAGAACAGAGTTTATTAACTATTTTGACTCTGTCAAGCAGCTATAGGACACTGATTAATTGCTCAAAAAGACTGATGCATGAGTACATCCATGAAAGCTAACAGTTAAATGCCTCATCAACAAATCATGTTGTAACTGGTTGAAAAAGTCGTCTAATTGCGACTGTCTACACTATAACATGAGAATCTGCGGCTTATATGTAGACAAAATAGATTTTCCATTTCAAATTAGGTGATGCGGCTTATATGCAGGTGCACCTGATAGTCCAGAAAGTACGGTATATACAGGCCTTCTAGTTCTTACCTTTCTGCTCTCGTACACCGAAGAAGAGAACCACAGCACAGAGGACGTAGATTATGCAGATGACTCCGGAGGAAATCATGTATGCAATTTTCTAAAAAGGCAACAACGAATGTTAGATTTACGGACATAGATTATTAGGAAGGATTCTTTGAGTGTGCGTTCATACCGTATGCTCGATAGAGATGGCAGAGTCCGAGGTGTTGGTTGCCAGAGAGCCGTTGCCGATTTCTGACATCTCATTGGGTCCTGGGAGGCAGGGTGCGTTGGCCATTCCCACTATTTGACCCTGGATTGCTGTTCCGAGCACAGTGCCCAAAAGCTCCACAGTCATTCCTGAAGGAGGACACAAGATCAGTAACTGCTACACTTTAGGCATTTGAAGTGAAGTACATGATCATACACAAGAGACATTACTCACTGTATGCAGTAGCAGAGTCTCTTTCCTTTTGTTCCGAGCTGATGAACATTGTGAGAGCGGAATATGGCACGTGGAAACACTATGAATAAAAAAAAAAAACAAGATATTCTCAGAAATGTTTTAATGTCCTGGCAATCCACCTGAAAATGACTCTATTTATATTAGTATTTTTTTCCACCATGACTGATTTGTATGAAGGTGTCCAAAATAAGGTTTTATTTTCATCAATTAAAGATACCTGAATATTATTTTTTGTGTATGTTACTCCAACCACATTTAAAGCTAACACACTGAAGTAACCAGTTATTGTATTACCTGTTTGTTTGAATATTCATTTTACTATTAAAATAAGCTCAACACAAATATTTGACCATATTTTATTAGTGTAGTGTGCTCCTTTGCATATTCAAATCTATTTATATAGGACTTTCAGTATGTGCTTTGTTTAATGAAAGACCTTTTTTCCCCTCACAGCAGTAGATGCACATATGCCACTGTCACACTCACTGTTTGGAGGGTCTGGAAGAGGCAGTAGAAGAGGAGGTACCAGATGACTTTGCCGTTCTCAAAAGGCGGCACGTACCAGATGAGGAAATAGGCCACGACGGCGAGAGGTGTAGAGAACAGGATCCTGCGAGAGGACACAAGCAACAGTCCAACATGAGCGAGCCGACTACAACGTGAGCTTTAGTGCGTGAAGTTGTAAACAGTCGTTACGCAGAGAGGCGACGGCCGTTATATAAGGGGCACCGCGCACACCGATTAATGTGACTGCCATTCTTTTATGCCAGGCCTATTTTCTGGACCTCAGCAGTTTGTTGTTGCCAAGTTTAAGCGTGCAGCAAATAGAGCACAAGGTTCTGAGTTAGCTCCTGCCCCACAACCTAAGGGCTTTCCCAGTTTCTAAAGTTTTAGGAGACTTTTAATAACACACACACACACACACACATATACACACACACACACAAAATAATCACTTGGAACAGACCTGGAACAGACTATTAACTTAAGTTTTAGGTAAAGTCAACCTTACATTTACTTTAACAAGCCGAGAAGAGGTTTTAGGACTTAGAATTCTATATTTACAATAAAATGAAAATGTGTTTACAAATTTTATTTTATTTTTACTTTACTTATTTTTACAATGTGTAACAAGGCATTGTTTTGAGAAAATGTTTAAGAAAATCCCATATTCACAGATTTTCTGGGGGGGGGGGGGGGGGGGGGGTCTAATTCGATTAATCAAAAGAATCTTCATTACAGCCCAAATTTATACAATTTTTGGTGATGGAAGAATGGTGATCATGATGTCATTCTGTGATAGGAATCCTGTCCAAAAACCCACAGAGGGAAGCATTCGGTCACTTCCTCTTATTCCAGCTTCCTCCGATGGCCAGTTTCTCTTTGGCCAATCACAGCCTTTGTTGCAAGCAGCCACGCCTGAGAGGAGAAGGCAGGATGCAGCTCATACGGGAATATTCCATCTGTTTGATTATAAAACCGGGTCGTGGGGGATTTACATGTGAGCAATGAAAGTATATTGATGTGTGAGTCACAGTTCAATATTCAAAGAACTCACTCGGGACCACAACACCAACGTCTTATGGAAACTTTAATGCTGGAGGGAAGTAGAAGTATGAACAGAATTCTTTATGGTCCATGTATTGTTTATCTTTTAGAATCAGTGTTGGGTGTAACGCGTTACTAAGTAACGCGTTACTGTAACGAAATTACAATTTGAGTAACGTAGTAGTGTAACGCGTTATTATGAAAATACGTTTCATTGTATTACAGTTACTACCTAAATACTTCGTTACCGGCGGCACCGGCCTCGGGAAAGCAGGGGAGAACTGCACTACCGCTCCATGCGTGCCTGCGTGCTTACGTCACGCTGCGCACATGAGCGAGATTGTTTGTAAAGCAACATGGCAGAGTCAGAGGAGAAGAGTAAGAGTTCTTTTTACCGGTGGAGATATGCACACTATTTCAACTACATCAGTCAAAAAGATAAAAACGTTGTCGTGGAGTGCAAGCTTTGCGCGGGCAGCAAGCGATTGTCCACCGCAGCCAACTCATCCTCGAACCTTTTAAAACACTTGCAGCGTCAACACTCAACTGTCGCTAAAGAGCGTCGCAGCGAAGCCGCCGCCGCCTCCTCCTCCTCCTCCGACAGCACAACACCAACACGATATAATAAGCAAGCTCGACTTGAATTACGCTGTCAGGTAACCTCAGTCGCCGTCTTTCAGAAACATTTTACATTTTTATGTTATGCCATTTGAGCCAGTTTTGATTTGTTGTTGACCTTTATTTAAATGGCTTTAATAAAGCAAACATACAAACTTGATTCTGTTCTCTTTTTTGTGACACGAAGTAATCCAAAAGTAATGTAACTTAGTTACTTTCTTGGGGCTGTAACTAAGTAATGTAACTAATTACTTTTTTTAGAAGTAACTAGTAATTTGTAACTAATTACATTTTCAAAGTAACTTACCCAACACTGTTTAGAATACATAAAAGCAAAACTACTTTAACGGAAGCTGATTGAGCTGGGTTGTTGATTGGCAGATATCGTTTCTTCTGATATACAGTATGATCTGATTTTGGTTAAAGCTGTACTAACTGACTTTGGGATTTTGAAGCCGCAGACTCGCTGGCCTCTCTCTTTCTGCTCCCCTCCCCGCACCCACGAAGCTATCGCCCCCCACACACACACAGTGTTGAGACGGAGCTAGCCTCTCCCAATATGGATAATACATGGATATGGATTTGCACGTGGATGGCGTGACCATAGAACGATAGAACCGGGAAGCACGGAGGAACGAGACTTTCTTTTGGATGGCTGTCTTGCTGTGTAAGCAGTAACCGGTGACGAAGACGAGAAAGTTTCAGGTTAGCTCCGCCGCTTGTTGTGCTAACTCAGCTGTCTGTGCTAACGGACCTGGAGATTTCTCACGAAAGTGGGGGCTAGTGGTCCGCTGTGATTGGTCACAATCTGCGACCCGAAACACATTCTCTTCCTTGTTTCATCAAAACTCGATCTAAAATATAATGTCAGGCCAGCACAAATCTGCTCTACTTTTTCTTCAAAAGGACGTATATCCCAATGCACTACATGGACATGGATAGCATTTTCGTAATTAATACGAAAATAAAGTCAGTTAGTGCAGCTTTAAGCAAACATCCTGATTGGCCCTTTCAGTTGATGCAATAACATAAGTATATAGTTACTCCAGGATTAAACACCCATTTAATATCACAATTTAATAGTTAGCCGTCATTTGAAGGGCTCTCATCGCTGAAATCGACTCATATTATGGTTCTCAGCAGATATTGAAAGCAGAAATATCAGTATCAGATATGAAAAGGCTGGTAATGCGTGTGGAACAGTGGGTTATAACGGCACTACAGCCCTGGTGAGGCACAGGAATCAAATTTAAAACTAAAATAAATCTGCTGACAAGGTTGCAGAGCTTGCATCCAGTCAAGCTCAGCGAGCCTCTGACAGTTTGAAGAGAGTACTGGTTCTTCAGGTTAGACGCGATATGCAAACTTTATTGTCATTGCGTGGATGCACAGACAATTTGTACTTGAATATATAAATCCTCAACAGTGAGAGTGTCACTTGAGTTCACCAGACTTCTCCCAGGGCTGTCAACAGGGTTTATACATTTATTTTAGCTGTATTCAGTCTGTTCAACGTTTTAAAATTAGGTTTGACATCATGGCATTAGTAATGGGGTGAGGCGGAATATGTGACCAACTTCAGCCTAATCCTTTTGATCTGAACAATAGCCCCTTTTTGGATATGGTTTGTGCGTATGGAATTGTTTTTGTGGTTGTTGACCATCTGCCAAATAAATGAATAAACTAAATGCTCCATATTGATTCAAATTTGAGAGAATTGAAGTTGGTTGAATGACAAACGCTTACTGCTCAAGTTACATTACTGGCATAAAGAATGTTGTGCCACAAACGGAAATGCAAACAAAAACACAATCAACGTCAATCTCTATATTCCAGAGGGCCTGAGCTTCACAACGAGCATAGGATGGCGGAGCTGAAGTTGGCTAGATGAACCTGTTTATGATCTCAATGGGTAGAATTTGGGTTTGCACCGCATAGCATCGCATAAAGTGACTTTGGACACGCCTGCTCTAGAGCTTTGCATCTACATGTTATTTGTGTTAATAGGGAAATGTATACAAAATAAGTTTCAACACCAACTAATATTTCTAGAATCTATGCGTTTTCAAAACTTCCAATAGTTTTAGAAAACACTGCCACGCTTAAAACTACTTATTTCTAGAGGAAGGAAGGATCCAATGCAGATGTACAATTAAATGCAAGTTCAGGACCTTCCCAGTCTCTTGCGACTCCTCCACTCAAAGGCTGCAGCAACAGTGAAAGTCATTCTGCTTCTTTACACAACTTGAACTAGAGTAACCTCCTGTAGAGTCCTCATCCTAACTGCCCATTTGAGTATTCGTAGCTGAGAGGCGGCTTTCTATTGGCTGGCTTTGGTGGTGTGTTGTGGGCTGGACCAATCAGAGCTCTCTGGGCCCTCCCCCCATTTCCTTCCCGCAGACGTTTGAGAGGGAGCGCCTTCTGCAGCGCATACACACGCCTGCTCATGGAGACAGAATGTGACCAAACATGCCTGGAATTCTTTCATCTGCTATTGTCCAAGGACCGTCGACATATTACCCCAATCTCTCTAACATACTCACTTTTGCACCTAGAGTCTAGTCACTGACCTACAAGTCCAGTGTTGTCTCTGCATCTGGAGGAGACTATACCAGGCCCCTTTGCTTCATGCTTACGTCAGGCTTTGCTATGCTCGTTTTCACATGCAGATCCCAGCTGTTACAAGTGAAATATTTTGCAAAGATGGAGGCAATCAAACCCAGTCTCCAGTGACTTTCAATTGTGGATTTAAATAACAATTAGTCTTGTGTTGCTATTTACAAATGGATTGTGAACTTGGTAAATACCACTGTGGTTACAACAGACGCACGTGAAACAAACTTGCTGCTCAAGTAAGCCAAGACTTGTCACAATTGTGTAATAGATTGATAATGTTCTACTGGAAGTGTATTACGTTGAATATGTAAACATTGAGCCCATATTTATACTGCCAAGGGGTAACGTGTGTGCGTTCGTTTGTCTATTGGCAGGAGTGAACCAAAATATAGGACAGAATGAGCTGGAATTTGGGTGTGAATATGCTACTATAACAGCACCAGCCTTAAACAAATATTTGTATGGTTTAAAATGGTTGAAGCCTTAAAAATTAGTTTTGCTGTTGAGACCTTTTTCCTATCGTGGTAAATTATACACATACACACAGACTGTGAAGCTCAGAGAGAAGCTAAGGCCTGTTGCCATTGGACTGTATTTCAGTTCAGAGGCACAAGTTATATTTATCAGTGTCCTGTCAAAGGCCATGCTGTTGGAAATTCCCCCTCCTCGCTTTAATACTTAGTGTCGATAACCATAATGTGTACGTTTTGTTAATGGGAACACAGACAGTCATGCCCAGGTCTTGAATGGTCAATAGTGTTATGGCAGCGATTACATCAGACTGACCATGAGTAAACCCCAGTGATGTCACCACACGGCCCCTCCCCCAAACACAGACACATGTCACCATACTTATCCGAGTCACAACACGGAGCTATTAAAAGGACATTGTGATCATTTGGAACCACAAGAGTGTCATTACTGAGAGTGAATAGAGTAGAATAATATCCCTACTTTGTGAGTTTTACTGTGTTTAACAAAAGTAATGACTTACCATGGCAACATGCGTCCAAAACGGGTCCATGGGGTTCTAGAGACCAGAAAGCCCACCGTGGGGTCAGTTACTGCATCCCAAGCTCGTCCCACAAATAGAATGATCGATGCATAGAAGGGATCCAGCTTTAAAAAGACAAAAAGTTAGTTTGTTTACAACTTTGATCCACTTACTGATTTACAGAAGGACTATTTAAGCCTAATTAAACCACAGGGCTGCTCCTGCCCCCATTTTCTGTGCTTTGTGTGACGGGGCACGCCTGAATAGTCGCCAAGCCTGTTGAATGCTTCTGACTGTACAATCTGCTTCAAGCTGTGTCACTTTATTGAATCTTAATCAAGAATCAAAGAAACTGGACACAGCTGGACCCTCGGAAGCCCCCGACTTACAGACTTTTCATGGTCATGACCATGAGCTTAATGTCCAAGCCAATTAAAGCGATCCCCTCCTGCAAAGAAGCAGCCTAGTATAGTAGCTAAGCTTTCACTTATTTTTGACCTTTTTTTGGGTAGTACACTGGTGGTCTTTAGCAGAGTTGTTCCAAAAGTCTGCTCACTAACAACTCCTGAGTACAACAGGAGAGCATAGGTAGTGGTGGTTTGTACAAGTCTTTGCTGAACTTGTTTGGGTAGGGCACAATACAATTAGGCAATGTGTGACGAACAACTAAGATAACCTGCAGACTCACCTGAGCCACGTCCAAGAGGTAGATCTGCAGAAAGAAGCCAAGGGCACATCCTGTGATCTGGTAGGGGGCACCTCCAACTGCATAGCACAACTTGTTGCAGATAGACAATTTATTCCGGTCTCGCTGAAGAAGGGAGGAAAAAAAGACAGCATTACATTGACATCGAAATAATACCACATCAACTTATGATCAACAGCTTCATGACTTTTTAAGTGATGTAGCTGGCTTGTCAATACAAGAGGCTCATTCTTGTGTTGTGAACGGCATTTTAACAGATAGTTAAATAACCCATTCCCCTCACCACCTAATCTTACACATAATGCGCTTCAAATCTGCAGTCAGATTATTGATAAACCACATTATAAAGCTAGACCTGAAATGTGGCAAATGAAATAGCTCGGCAAGCAAAGTACCATCACTACTCCGATGAGACATGAACCATTGGACAAACTCTTAATCTTATAGTTATAGTAATGGTCATCATAAACATTTGATCTTGTCCCATGTTTTCAAAGATCTCATACATTTTACAATAAGAAAAAATAAAAATAAATAGTGCATCTGAAGAATTGTAGTGCAATATAAAGCCTGACTAAAAGGGGTTAAGACTGAACTTGATATTTATTCTGCCCAACCCCCATTACAATTGTGACAATATGTCCAAAGATGTCACATTATACAGATTCTCATATACCAACAATGGTAACATAATATATTTTTGGAGCCATCCATTCACCTTATTCCCCTTTATCAATTTCTGGGTGGGGGGGCAATCAGAGCTGCCACCCAGTTCACATAGAACCAGCCCCTCACTGATCCTCCAGAAGGTGGTGAGTCCACAGGAGGACGGCTGCTCTGTCGGTGGCAGCAGAGCCTTCATCTTTCAGAGGGGGCTTCAGGCAAAGTGGGGTTAAGTGTAGTGCGCAAGGACACAACAGCAGCAGACATTAGTGGGGGAAGGTGGAGAAAATTTGGGTGGGGATTGAACCCACAACCCACAGGCTCAAAGACTAATGCTCTACCAACTGAGCCCCTGTCTCCCCATTATTTTCAGAGCCATCAGTTTATTTCCTGGCCCGCACAGCACACCTCAAACATAAATGTCTTTTAACAGGAGCCAAGGGCATGACAACCAACATCATTGTGTCAACCTCACTCTTTGGCTGACACTCTGGACTGGCTAATCATCCTGAAGTTGGATTGCTGTCATTCTGACCAGAGCGACAGACCAGGGAGAATACTCCACCCATGTGCCTGACCTAT
The DNA here is from genome assembly GCA_964034765.1 of Knipowitschia caucasica. Classification (NCBI taxonomy): domain Eukaryota; kingdom Metazoa; phylum Chordata; class Actinopteri; order Gobiiformes; family Gobiidae; genus Knipowitschia; species Knipowitschia caucasica. Next base: position 28,587,016 of record OZ035838.1, read on the forward strand.
CAATATGCAGGATTTATTGTGGTCCTTTTTTTTTACATTCTAAAGGCCAAATGAACTACTTACTAGTATGTCACCTATAGTCTATAGAAGTTTTGGAAATGTCAACCAACTTCCTTATCTGCCATACATATTCACAGTGCTACAGCCGGTGCATTACAGAGAATAAACCAGCCTCTGTCTTGTTGATGGACCCAACCTACTCTTTGTTTAGGTGACAAAACGTCTCTGTGGTAAGAACAAGACACCATACAAACAGAAGAGTAATTATTCAAACTACTGACCCACACAGTAACTGTCTTTGTAATGCATGTACCTGATGATTTAAATCAAGCCTCAAATCTCCACAGTGCACTGTTTGAAGGTGAAGTTCCTGAATAAACCCGACACCAGCAGCAGTTCCCATACATCTTAGAAATGCGTCTGTGGGTGTTACGCACTGTAGTACTTTATAAGTCTGCCTTTTGAAAACTAGAACTCCTAACATTACAGCTGCGGTACAAACATGTAATTTTTAATAAGTGATACATGTTGAGTCCTGTAAAAAAATAAAATATGAACAACGCAATCAAACCACAACATGCAGTCTTGAGAAAAAGCCATCTGTCACTATTTGACGTGTTGGACTGAAAGTTGATTGACTGAGAATTTAATGTTTCCGTTTTAAAAATCTGATCTAACGTGATAAGAGGCCAAAAACTAGTGATACAATCCCACTATTTGGTTCTATTGCATTTAAAATTAGGAATCCCAGCTTAAAATTGCCTTAATTTTCACCCTCACAAGTAGAGATACAGACTGTGATTTCATGTGGAGCCTATGGACTGGGTAGAGTACTGACTGACCGCACAGGCTTCTCTTTGCATTTGGCACAGCAGCATACATGCATTTATGAGCGAACACTCCAGCTTATGTGCAAGTCCTATTTACATCAAAATTACATAAGTGTGTTTAGGCTTACATCAAGCTGCACACGTGTGAGACAGAAGCTGGACTATCACTGCTACCAGAGATTACATGGACCTGCTGTGCTACTGATAGGGCGCATCCTAGACAGAAATGACCTATTCTTGGCTCGTTCAAGTGCATGTTTGGAGCAGAGATAGTAAATATTTTGGAGATGTGTTGAATTGAATATACTGTACAGGTAAATTCTGTTTTTATGAATGCACCAAAGACCAAACACCCATGCACCGGGTTTTTCTTCCAGACTTGGACACGTCGCCTTCATGGTGGGTGTTGCTGATTGCTGCATTCGCGTTTGTCTATACAATAATATATTAAACAGAAAATCAAATACAACTCGTTATTACGCCTTGTGATACAGGCTAAATTATATACAAGACTGTGGGTGATGTTTTTATGGGTTTTTTTTTGGGGTTGCAAAGGAAGCTTTCAAATGCCACACCAGCGAGACACCCATTTTGCGACAGTTTTTCTTTTTCTTTTTTTAAAGTGAGCTTGATTTATTAGAAGATAACCTCCGACGTTCCAATATAATATTTATTTAACATGTGATATGTGCAAAAAAAAATCAACATAAAACTTGCATGTGCATTGCGATTCTATAATTAAAAATTCTGGGGCCGAATTTGAATACGATGCTGCGTAGTATGATATATTATGGCGTTGATGTTTCTCAATAAAAAGCTATTATTTATTATTTATTATTAGTGACTCACGTCTCACAAATGTCATCTCACCGGGTGGCGTGGTTCATTCATTCAGTGACGGCTATATTCGGCCATACATGACCAAATCTGAGCCATGTTAATTCGCATTTTAAGCCAAAAACTTGTCTTATATTCGTAAATAAATAAATAAATAAATGCACATACCTTCCTTGCCAGCTGAATGCCGTCTGAGCTCGGTTTATTCAACAGACTCGCGTTGGAGTATTGTTCGCCTCCTTCTCCTTTGGCCATAGCACGAGTCGAACTTGAAGCAAAAAAATAATAATCAATGCAGAAAAAAACCAAGACAGATTCAATGGATAGACTTGAGTAAAAACACGTCCGGGGTGGATCCGTGAATCGCAGTGGTCTCTGGTCTGTTTAAAGTGGTCTGAGAGGATGCGGAGGCAAAAGGAGGTTGTAGTAATTTTTAGAGTTGCCCGCCCCTTTTTCCAACGTGCATTCAGGCCATACAGACCCCGCCCTCCACACGAGCCAGCGCCATCACCACCACCATCATCATCATCATCATCATCATCATCACATGAGCACTGCTGCTGGAATGGTGAGATAAAAGCATCCAATGAGAGCCGTCCATTGAAATTCTGCCACTCATGATAAAGTTGCCCATGTTTACGTTTCCAGTAAGTGCAGTCGCAGTAAGTCTATTTAGCACTCATCCCATCAACCTCATGCACTGCACTAACTACTTATGTGAAATCACGCACACGCCTGCAAACAGTTTATACGTGGGTATGTATGTGTGTGTAATATATTAAATTTGTTTTTAAATGGGTTTGCAGAAGAGGGTTATCAATTCTTGTACAAATTACATATTAATTTTATTTTACAGTTTACTGTTAATATATTTATGCCAACTGTAGTTTAAACCACTTGAAAGCACAATGTCTACTGGGATGTACAAATGATTAATTAGCAAGACTTATACTTAAAGCTATAGGTATCTAACTTCATTCATTCATTCATTCATTCTCATCCCTTTATTGTCCATTTCTGGGTCAGGGGGGTGGCAGTCAGTCAGTCAGTTGCCACCCAATTCACATAGCACCAGTCCCTCGCTGATCCTCCTGCAGGTGGTGGGTCCACGGGAAGATGGCTGTTCTTTCATCACAGATACGGCCTTGATCTTTCAGCGGGGACTTCAGGCAAAGTGGGGTTAAGTGTCTTGCCCAGGGACACAACGACAGCAGACATCAGTGGGAGCAGATGACATGGGTCGTGGTGGAATCGAACCCACGACCATTAGGTCCAGAGACCAACGCTCTACCAACTGAGCTACTGTCGCCCCAATCCAGTTAGGTATCTAACTTTCAAACTGCAAATTAATGTATCTCAGTATAAAATTGTTCCCAATTAAATTGGCACGAGGTCCACTTACGTGATCAGTTCAATAGATCAGGGTCCGGACATCATACGAATATTTTATTTCATAAAAACCCATTCAAGCCATTTCTTTCATATGAAATTATTTGAAAACCTTAAAGAGGCTGAAACACATGATCATTGTGGAGGACGAGGGGATCTTTTTTGTTGAAGTGCTTCTTTCCATCAAAGAACCTTTTTGCAATCGCCTCCACACACTCTGACCTCCTCCACACTCTGGCCTCCTCCACACTCTGACCTCCTCCACACTCTGGCCTCCTCCACACTCTGACCTCCTCCACACTCTGACCTCCTCCACACTCTGGCCTCCTCCACACTCTGACCTCCTCCACACTCTGACCTCCTCCACACACTCTGACCTCCTCCACACTCTGGCCTCCTCCACACTCTGGCCTCCTCCACACTCTGACCTCCTCCACACTCTGGCCTCCTCCACACTCTGACCTCCTCCACACTCTGACCTCCTCCACACTCTGACCTCCTCCACACTCTGACCTCCTCCACACACTCTGACCTCCTCCACACTCTGACCTCCTCCACACACTCTGACCTCCTCCACACTCTGGCCTCCTCCACACTCTGGCCTCCTCCACACTCTGACCTCCTCCACACTCTGGCCTCCTCCCACACACTCTGACCTCCTCCACACTCTGGCCTCCTCCACACACTCTGACCTCCTCCACACACTCTGACCTCCTCCACACTCTGGCCTCCTCCACACTCTGACCTCCTCCACACTCTGACCTCCTCCACACTCTGACCTCCTCCACACTCTGACCTCCTCCACACTCTGACCTCCTCCACACGTACTCTGACCTCCTCCTTCTCCTCCTCCTCCACACTCTCTGACCTCCTCCACACGTACTCTGACCTCCTCCTTCTCCTCCTCCTCCACACTCTCTGACCTCCTCCACACTCTCTGACCTCCTCCTTCTCCTCCTCCTCCACACTCTCTGACCTCCTCCACACTCTCTGACCTCCTCCTTCTCCACACACTCTGACCACAACAAGGCTTTTTATGCACTAAAGTAGGGCATACGCTGTTTGCTAATGCTTTTAATATGTTTTTGACCTCTGTCTCGCTCCTCCTCGCTGCTCCTCCTCACACACCTCTGTCTCGCTCCACCTCCTCCTCCTCCTCCGCTCATACGCAGCCAGTTTGAGCAGCTGAACGCGAGCGTCCATCGCTCCGTACACAGCGCTCATTCCCGCCTCTTTCACGTCTCTGACTCTCACTCAGATTCAGACACTGCTAAAGTTATTTTGATAGCTCCGCATAGTTTTCTCGAAGGACACCACATAGCCGCCCTCGCGCCTGGCAGGTTACAAATCACTTTTGGTGAAAATTTGACACATAATTGTAATAATGTACTTTTGGACAAAAAAATCACGGAGGTCCAGAGAAAAGGGTCTCGTGGTCCGAACCTGGACCGCGGTCCGCCATTTGGAGACCCCTGGTATACAACAACTGTGTGTTCAAAACTCAACTTTATAACAATGTAATCCTTGTTATAAGTAATTCTGAGATCAATTGGTTTTAATTCATCACCAATTATCTCCCAAGAAACCACATTTTCCCATAATGATTTGCTGCATATAGCTTTTTTCATCTATATTCGTCCATACAGCATCCTGCATTCCTAAAGTCTGGCCCTGGGTGTTGATGATTCACCTTCAAAGTGAGACAACTTAATTATATTTTCATTTAGCCACAATATTTAACTTCTCTCTTGGACGACTGCAAACAGAGTCTCCAGAATGTTGGAAGTCAAACACATTTTTCTTACATGGTTGACCTCACTGATGTTTTTCTACACCCTTTTCTAACCCTTTTTAAACCTATAAGTTCTTTATTTACACACCACCCAGGCCTCTCAATCGCTCTACAATAGACACAATATTAAGAATAAGATGCATTTCACACTTTTTTCTAATAAATAAGTACGTTTTGTTTTCGTCCCTAAGTCCATAGTAAAGCAGCATTTTGGGCGAGAGCTGGTGATCCTGTCTATTTCGGCATGTCTGAAAATTAGAACTTTTTTGACAGATGTCCCTTCTTTTACAAACGGAAAACCTTCTTTGAGTAGTGAAAATGCACAAATACCATTTGTATCTATTATTGAATGCATTATTTATTTCTACAAAAGAAATTACAAATTAAATTTAGGATTTGTCTGGATGAAAGGCAGCCAATCATACAAACACTGATAAGAACGTTTTCAAGCTACCACGATTCAACTTTTCATTCATATAAACTATGACCTCTTTGCCAACTGTGCAGTCTTATTATGTTCCCACTGCACGAGTTTTCAATGGTTTGGACAAATCAATATGTGACAACAGGCCCGAGATTAGATAAGGTTCCATGGCCTGGGAGAAGGTGTGTTAGTAAACACTATGTGATGGCAGAAGTTCAAATGTGAACTTGTGGAAATTATAGACAAATGCTATAAGATACATAGTTTGTTAAAATAGTGATAGTCAGTAGAGAAAGTTAGTCTGTTTGAATCATGTTATATGTAGATATCATACATTGTGTCTTGAATCTTAATGTTTCTCTTTGTTACTGTATTTCTAAGACAACAACAAGAAAGTCGCTGGAATTCTACAGAAGTCAAGAGTTTATTCTTTCCATTGCTAAGGTTCCAGAAAAAATGACTGATTAAAAACATGTGATTACTGAAATATAATATTTTCACCAAAGCAACCCTTTGAGACAAGTGTTCTGCTTTACTGTTAAGAACAGATTATTTGATTCTTTAATAACGTTTATTATAAACAGCAGTGGGTCTGTTTGCACATGGACAGCCATCCAGACGCTGTCATGGTTTACAGGACCATTGTACTCCTGAAGAAGGTTCATAAAGGTTCTTTTTTGGGCATTAACCTATAAAGAACCTTTATGTACATAGTGCTGGGAAGAGGCCTCCGAGCACGCTTAACAAATATGTTTTAGAATAAGGTTAAAGAGACATTATCTGAGTAGAATCAACGTCTGCTTGATTTAAATACAAGAACTTTATAGAAACATATAGACACAAATTAAAAAGGCAGAGCATTCATTATAGAATATCTGACTTTTTGTAATGTTTTTAAAGTAAATGTAAGAAGATTCACGAAAGACACAAACACTATTCTACAGTTACATCTTCTGCATAGTCCGACGCTGTTCAAATAGAAGACCCTTGTCTTCTCACAGAAATCCAATCTTCTCTCATTTAGTTCAACCATGAGGTTCTCTGGAGACTCAACCTTGATCCCAAACAATCAGAGAACAAGATTTCTCATGTATCACTTTACCTGTCCCACTTTGGATCCTGTTAGGACAGAGCGGCCTCTGACTGAGCTGAAGAGTGAAAGAGTTCTTTAGTGTTCAGGTAGAATGCCATGGTTGGGACTTTTACTCTTTTCTTGAATAATGCATTTACGTAAGTAAATGCGACAGTAGCTCAGTTGGTAGAGCATTGGCCTTTAGGCCTGAAGGTTGTGGGTTCAATTCCCACCTTGACACCTTCTCCACCGACTCGCTCTGCTGTCGTTGTGTCCTTGGGCAAGACACTTAACCCGACTTTGCCCAAAGCCCCCGCTTGATCTGTCAGATCATGGCTATGCTCACATTGACAGTGGTGTCTTGTTCTTACCACAGAGACGTTTTGTCAAAACAAAGAGTAGGTTGGGTCCATCAACAAGACAGAGGCTGGTTTATTCTCTGTAATGCACCGGCTGTAGCACTATGAATATGTATGGCAGATAAGGAAGTTGGTTGACATTTCCAAAACTTCTATATACTATAGATGACATACTAGTAAGTACTTCATTTGGCCTTAGAATGTAAAAAAAAGGACCACAATAAATCCTGCATATTGATAGGTCAGGCACATGGGTGGAGTATTCGCCCTGGTCTGTCGCTCTGGTCAGAATGACAGCAATCCAACTTCAGGATGATTAGCCAGTCCAGAGTGTCAGCCAAAGAGTGAGGTTGACACTATGATGTTGGTTGTCATGCCCTTGGCTCCTGTTAAAAGACATTTATGTTTGAGGTGTGCTGTGCGGGCCAGGAAATAAACTGATAGCTCTGAAAATAATGGGGAGAGGGGCTCAGTTGGTAGAGCATTAGTCTTTGAGCCTGTGGGTAGTGGGTTCAATCCCCACCCAAATTTTCTCCACCTTCCCCCACTAATGTCTGCTGCTGCTACACTTAACCCCACTTCGCCTGAAGCCCCCTCTGAAAGATGAAGGCTCTGCTGCCACCGACAGAGCAGCCATCCTCCTGTGGACTCACCACCTGCAGAGGATCAGTGAGGGGCTGGTGCTATGTGACTTGGGTGGCAGCTCTGACTGCCACCCCCCTGACCCAGAAATGGATTAAGGGGTAGAAAATGGATGGATGGAAGATTATGCAGAAATATTATTGTGCAGATATGTTAAAAAAAACAAATTTCAAGGGAAGCAAATATGTGTGTGCCAAAGTTGGAGCCGAGTTTGTGTTGTATACATATTAAACAGGCTTTATGTAAATATGCAGCACATCACTTATCATGTGAAACCTTATTACAAATGCAGAGTTACAAAAATATACACTAAGTAGCAGTAGCTTGAAAATGAATGAACCATACAAGTTATTAAGAATAGCTTTCAAAAAGTGAGAAACATATGGTTGTAAAAATGTATAAAAACATAAGTCCATGAGTAAAGCGGCACAGAGATTGCAAAATGGTACTATTGTCACCGTGCCAATAAGGTGAACTTTTATGTACTAGTACTAAAGATAACTATAGAAAGCAGCAATAGTCTTATCTGATTGCTTGCATTTGCATCACTGCTCAAAATAGTAAATCAACATGTGTCATATTCTACAACGAATGCTCTGCCTTTTTAATTTATGTGTATATGTTTCTGATGTTTTGACTGCTTCATTCATCTGCGCTTTCTAAAAACAGACTGGAGATCATGGGACTCAGTGTTGTGGAAAAAGCTTCGACCACTGTGCTTGAACTCTGGTACCTTGAATCACCTTGACTCGTCGACTTTAAAACACCGGAATTGTACTGTTGCGTCAGGAGCCTATAGTGTCACAGCTGCGTGTATGTGTCCAAACAGAGCCAGTGTGAAAGGTGCAGAGAGCGCTGCAATGCCGTGAATGCCCCCTGGTGTGCACAAGGTCTGGGTTTGTCTGCGTCACCCATGCCTTTAGGGAACATGCAGCTTCAGGTGGCATGGAAAGAGGGAAGGGGGGGATAAGAAACACGTGCCATGAAGACATCATAACACTGAGAACTCCTTATAGATTGACATGAGACTATTGTGATTCCATGTTCTTGTACGTATATATGCAGCTGATATAGATGCACCTCAGTGTAAATGTGACCAAAACAGAAGCCTGGCATTACAACTGGGGAAGCAAACTTTTCAAACCGCAGCAATGGACCTACAAAATCCATCTAACTAGCTCCTCGCCCTCAAAACAGTTTGTATACATCTGTAAATGCTTGGCCACTGTCACATCTTTACATAATGAAAAGCTCAAGCTGTTGTGCTGTGTAGACAAGGTGATTATTATGATTGTTGATTAGTTTAAATTACTTTATAACTTGGCTTGTCTCGAGCTGTTTCTGTGTCAAAGTTGAGATCAGACGTCTTTCTCCACCTTCACTTCTGGTTTGAAATCGCGGACGTCAGCTTTAACATACCTAGTGACTCACAGGTGCATGCAAGAATGCAACACCCTAATCCTAAACCTAACCCGAAGAACAGTATGTATCATTTTCATTTTAAATTACATATTTTCCAGTATATTTCTGCCTTTTCTGAACAAAAACTTAAAGTGTATTATTCTTGAGTAATGATGTCTACAACATTCATGTATAATGTTTTTCCTCCTTTGGGTTGCCAGTGTAAGGTGAATCTTTTTGTTTTTTTAAATGCACCACACATTTGTTTAAATAAAAACAGATACAAAAATAATTAGTTATACGTAATACACAGAGTTTGTACTATTTCTAGCTCAACCCAGCAGGTGGTTCGCATCAGTAATCAGTTCTTAAGCGCTACATGTGTCACAGGCAGGAAGATACTGGCAACACAATTGGATTGTAATTGTATTAACTCAAGAAGAGTGAAAACTACTTGCAGCAGTACACAAGACAGAATGTTGTGGTCTGATTTGTGCAAGACTCTTTCTGGGTTTTATCTGTTATTCAATTAAACTACCATTTGAGTTGCAATGCTTATCAATCATTCTACAATTAGATTAGAAAAAATCGGTCCTGAACTGAAAACATGCTGCTTTTAATTCAAATTTAAAGTTTGTTGCTGTTTGTTTATTTATTTCAAGTAAGGAAAAAATAACATACACAGTCTATTTCAATTCACAATCATGTAACTTGAAAAGGTGATGGAGGAAGCTTACACTTATTTGATTCCACCCCCCACTCACACCACACTACACCAAATACACACACTAAAACAATAAACAGAAACACGACACAGGCCCCAAACACTCCAACCATACACCCCTTTGCCCCATACAATACATGATAGACACTATGATAGTACTCAAAAAACAGTACTCAAAAGGAGTAGTTCCAATTACAATTGCACATATTTAAATAAATATACACACATCAATAAACAGAAACACGACACAGGCCCAAACACTCCAACCATACACCCCTTTGCCCCATACAATACATGATAGACACTATGATAGTACTCAAAAAACAGTACTCAAAAGGAGTAGTTCCAATTACAATTGCACATATTTACAATAAAGTCATTTACAGTCTTGACATTTGGAATGTATTAAGTGTAATTCATTTTAAACATTTACCCATACCCAGGCCATACACACACATGTGCATGTGCCTGTCTATGAGGCCATACACACACATGTGCATGTGCCTGTCTATGAGGCCATACACACACATGTGCATGTGCCTGTCTATGAGGCCGTACACACACATGTGCATGTGCCTGTCTATGAGGCCGTACACACACATGTGCATGTGCCTGTCTATGAGGCCATACACACACATGTGCATGTGCCTGTCTATGAGGCCGTACACACACATGTGCATGTGCCTGTCTATGAGGCCGTACACACACATGTGCATGTGCCTGTCTATGAGGCCGTACACACACATGTGCATGTGCCTGTCTATGAGGCCATACACACACATGTGCATGTGCCTGTCTATGAGGCCGTACACACACATGTGCATGTGCCTGTCTATGAAGCCGTACACACACATGTGCATGTGCCTGTCTATGAGGCCATACACACACATGTGCATGTGCCTGTCTATGAGGCCGTACACACACATGTGCATGTGCCTGTCTATGAGGCCGTACACACACATGTGCATGTGCCTGTCTATGAGGCCATACACACACATGTGCATGTGCCTGTCTATGAGGCCGTACACACACATGTGCATGTGCCTGTCTATGAGGCCGTACACACACATGTGCATGTGCCTGTCTATGAGGCCGTACACACACATGTGCATGTGCCTGTCTATGAGGCCATACACACACATGTGCATGTGCCTGTCTATGAGGCCGTACACACACATGTGCATGTGCCTGTCTATGAAGCCGTACACACACATGTGCATGTGCCTGTCTATGAGGCCGTACACACACATGTGCATGTGCCTGTCTATGAGGCCATACACACACATGTGCATGTGCCTGTCTATGAGGCCATACACACACATGTGCATGTGCCTGTCTATGAGGCCGTACACACACATGTGCATGTGCCTGTCTATGAGGCCGTACACACACATGTGCATGTGCCTGTCTATGAGGCCATACACACACATGTGCATGTGCCTGTCTATGAGGCCGTACACACACATGTGCATGTGCCTGTCTATGAGGCCATACACACACATGTGCATGTGCCTGTCTATGAGGCCATACACACACATGTGCATGTGCCTGTCTATGAGGCCGTACACACACATGTGCATGTGCCTGTCTATGAGGCCATACACACACATGTGCATGTGCCTGTCTATGAGGCCATACACACACATGTGTGTGTGTGTGTGTGTATGTGAATTTTGGGGTTGTGTCTCCAGACTCCTCAAACCACCTGTAGGTGTCAAAGGTCACACCGCGGTGATGCAAACCAACTGGACACACTTTCAACTGCCTCTAGGTCTCTACCTGACGCTCCACCCATCACATCTCCAGATACCTCTCTTTCATGGCCCCGGTCTCACTCCCACTTACTTCTGTAGTGGGGGGAGGGGCAAGGAGGTGGCATTTCCCTTTGCTCTTTGATCTGTGACCTGTGGCTGGGTGGGCTTTGGTGTCCAGTGTCCAGCAGTGACCTCTCGTACAGTGTGGCAGAGTCTGAAAAACAATCCTTGAGACGGCCAATTTAAAAAAACAATAGATATCAGTATGCGAATGAGATTGTTTTTCTCCCTAAAGTCAAAACAATTTTGGAGCGCTCTGGGTTTTCCCAAGCGCTATGTAAATAAAGATTACTTATTATCTTACTAATGATGACATTTTTAAGACCAGAAACTCTTAATATAAAAAAACAAGGCTCAAATCTCAAAAAACCTTTAAACTTTAAAATATGTGTTATGTACTTTTGTACTGTGTTTAATTATCTATGCATTTATCTCAGCATATATTTTACTAATTTAAAATAATTGCAGCATTTTTCAAATGAAGTCAGTATGAATTGGAGCACATTTTAGACCAGGCTCCTGTGCTGCATGCATCTGCAGCAGGAGGAAGGTCAGGTGCATAGTCAAAACAAAAACGTCACCGCTTGCAATGGGTGAATTGGGTAGTTTAACTTAATAATACTTTTACAGCCTAATTCCTAATTCCCTCTTTCTTTTTAGACGAAGTCTATAATCAATAATCACTTTTAACACAGATTCTAATTTAAATGTTTGAAAAACGGCTTTTGTAACTAAAAAACATAAAACATAAAAAAAATTCTCACAAACAGCTATGAAATATATCAGAGATACAATAATGGACTCACAAAATAAGCAGCAGATTTAAAAGAATGGAATCTAGAAATATGTTAGGTCTAAAAAGAATTGCACAGCTTTTAGCACTAATATTTGGGTTTCAAAAACATATAATATTCAAAACTTATTCACTAAATGGTGTTTAAAAACGTTTAACTGTGTCTAACACAATGTTCAAATGGCAAATTTAGCAAATTTAACGGAATAACAACTATGAAAAGCCTAAAATCCTAAAGCAGTAGCTTTGCTCTGATTCAGAGCCAGAGCAGCGAAGGAGGGGGCCGTTTCCCTGACAACGGCAGCAGATAGAGATGTGCACACACAGGCAAAAAGATACAGAAGAATAACTTTCAAGATTACTTTGTTAAGCGAATATAACTGATGTTGTTCTTTATACTTTTGTCATCCAAGTCTAGAAGTGATCACTTTCCACACTAGTAACAAAAGTCACTCTTGTCTTTAACGTACGCTTCTATTTTATCGAGGTAGCAAACTAGTTTAAACTCAAAATCTCTTTCTAAAAAACAAAAACAACTGTTGGATACAACCCTCTCATAGCTTAACTGTAGATATAACTCGGCAAAAAATGTAAATAACTCACGAAAGCTCTCATAGCTCAACTTTAGATAAAACTCTGCATTCTCCGGTGAACTCTGTTCACTCCAAAAACAAAAACTCCCTTTTTCTGTATGTAATTTAAACCGTGATCACTGAAATATAACAGATGTTATTGCTTCAACTTTTGTCACTCATTAAACTTGAAATTGGCCAATTTCAAGACTTTTGCAACAAAGGTCTCTGCACTCGTTTTTCCTCCCTTTTTATTTATTTTTTATTTTTACACCATGGTTTCTCTCAAAGGGACTTTAACCCTGAAGCTTCTTCTCAAAGGGACTTTAATCCCGAGGCTTTTCTCAAAGGGACTTTAACCCCGAGACTTTCTCAAAGGGACTTTAACCCCGAGACTTTCTCAAAGGGACTTTAACCCCGAAAACGTTTTCTCAAAGGGACTCTAACCCCAGGACTTCTTCTCAAAGGGACTCTAACCCCGAGACTTCTTCTCAAATACAATTTAGAGAGTTTGACAGACCCCAAAAACAGACCAAAATTTAGCTAATATCCAATTATGCAGACTTTACATTATAAAAAGGTGTCTGCTTACCTTATTCTTGTCAAACCGGTTCCAAGGACTGTCCGAGAGGTCTGCCAACCTCTTTTCCGCGTCGGAATATTCAATTTAAAAAACAAAAGTGACAGAAGCGACAAGAAGCATCCAGGAACAGCTCTTCCAGTCTGCTGGAATCTCCGCTCCCAGACACAGCATGCCGATCTCTCACGCCGAGGAAAAGAAACAGAGCAAACTCCCCCAAAACAATCCAGAGAATGGCACAAACCGAGCCGCGCATTCTCCACCAAATCTGTTAGGATTTAGCAGACAGAGACGGATCGTGGTGTGCCAAACTCTGGAAGTTTATTTAAGTTTCTCTCAAGTTCCACTGGTTTACTCTGTTTCTTTCTCTCAGACAGAATAAAGGCAGTACACAGTTTATATAGTCATTGTCACGTCACACATCGAAAGACATACGTGTCACAAAGAGACAGTCACATCATAGTCATAACATGGAGTCCTTGTACAGTCCTTGTACAGTCCTGCACATAGGCCATATTGCTATCTAATACTAATACCGGGCTGTAAAGAACAAGCAATAATCTATAGGGATAATAAGCAATAATCGTGATCATCCATCCATCCATTTTCTACCCTTTAATCCATTTCTGGGTCAGGGGGGTGGCAGTCAGAGATGCCACCCAAGTCTCATAGCACCAGCCCCTCACTGACCCTCTGCAGGTGGTGAGTCCACAGGAGGACGGCTGCTCTCTGAGTGTGAGCATAGCCTTGATCTTTCAGTGGGAGCTTTGGGCAAAGTGGGGTTAAGTGTCTTGCCCAAGGACACAACGACAGCAGTCATCAGTGGGAGTCGGTGGAGAAGGTGCAGAGGTGGGAATTGAACCCACAACCTTCTGGGCTTAAGGCCAATGCTCTACCAACTGAGCTACTGTCGCCCGTGAGCATTTATGTGATCATTTATGTCATAATATAATCAAACTGAAACAGAGTGAAGATTTCATGAGGAAAAAACTATCATAATGTCTGTTTATTCTATTGATTCTATCCATTCCAACAACAAGAATATATTTTAAAATCCAAAATCACACTGTAAAAACCCTACATCAACTGACAGATAAATAACAATGAGTAAATTTAGTCTAACCCCATGAATCACTGAAGCATTTGACTCTCATCCTTTTGAGATTCTTCCATGTGAATATTATTTTGGATTTGCAAGACCGAATCAACATCATCAAACCATCTTTAGCAGTTATGAACTTGGAAATGGAATTACAACAAGTTTGAAAAATATACCTTGGCATATACCTATAAAACATTGGCATTTTTACTTTGGTTTTGGCTTGGTCAATAATCATGAATATCTATAATGCAAAGTTCTGGAATGACCATCTCAGTCTCCAGACCTGAATATTATTGAACATTTGTGGTTTGATTAATAGCCTGACTGAACTAGAGACGATCTGCAAAGAAGAATAGTCCAAAATACCTTTTACAAGAATCTAGACTCATTTAGAAGCGTTTCCTGTTATTTCAGTAAAAGGAGTATGTGAAAAATGTTTATTTGATTTTTTCTTTTGTGGTGCCTATATTTGTGCACATGCCTAATTTGGTGACTTTTGATGCAACACTAAAATTTCCCGACTGTGGGACGTTTTTGGACAGTCTATATCAGATTCAGATTCATTTTATTAGCCATTTGCAGTAAAAACACCACATTGGAATATATTAGCAAAAGTCTCCAGTGTGCACAGACAAGTACAGACATAAAACATTAAAAGTACAGAAAAAAAACAAATAAAACAGACAAATGTCAATGTGAAATTGATTGGCTAAAACAGTATCAATACAAAGAGCAAGAACATTCAAGTGCTCTGTTCACACTGATAACAGCTTGTGGGAAGAAGCTGTTAGCATGTCGAGATGTCCTGCATCTCAGAGAGCGATATCTTCTGCCAGAGGGAAGAAGCTGGAACATGGCTTTCCCAGGGTGACCAGAAGAGTCATTGACAATCCTAAGAGCTTTGTTTAAAAGTCTGGATTTATAAAGAACCTCCAGAACAGGAAGCTCACAGCCCACGGTCCTCTTTGCAGAGCGGAGTACCTTGTTTAAAGCTCTCTTTTCTTTATCTGTGATGTTTCCAAACCACACAGACACAGAACCAACAAGTAAACTCTCAATGGTGCTGCAATAAAAGTTAAGCAGAATCTTAGAGTTAGTGGTAAATTCTCCAAGTTTTCGCAGAAAGTAGAGACGCTGACGAGCTTTCTTAACGACTCGGTCAGTGTTTTTAACCCATTTCAGGTCGTTAGACAGAGTTAAACCCAGAGACTTGCACTCCTCTACGATCTGCACCTGGGAGTTGTCGATTACGACAGGCAAATGAGAACTATTGCGACTGAAGTCGTAGACCAGTTCACATGTTTTCGATGCGTTCAACTGGAGGTTGTTAGTTTTACTCCACTGAACCACATTTTGGATCTCTGCTCTATAAGAGGATTCATTATTGTCACTGATGAGACCGATGATGGGGGTGTCATCAGCATATTTAATGATCAAGTTCGAGTCAGAGGAGGACACACGATCGTGAGTGTACAAAGTAAAAAGTAAAGGCTAGGATATGCTCCATACACGCTCCATCTGGCTGCAGATTAGACTGTAAATATAAACTGCACTGTGCACATATTTATTTTCCTCCAGGTTGAGGGTGTATCCTGGATGCGTGTTTCAGCAGGAGGAATTATTTGTTTGGCGCCTGTCCTTTTAATTGGTCCATTAAAACAGGCTTGGCGACTGTTAACAAATAATAATGAAAATGATGATACAAATCTGTCATCAAAATAGGTATTTGAATAGATCTTGTTTTGAGATCAGATTTCCCATAACCTCATGTTTATTTGTTATGGAGATATTTAACA
This sequence comes from Knipowitschia caucasica, assembly GCA_964034765.1. Classification (NCBI taxonomy): domain Eukaryota; kingdom Metazoa; phylum Chordata; class Actinopteri; order Gobiiformes; family Gobiidae; genus Knipowitschia; species Knipowitschia caucasica. The sequence goes on from OZ035838.1 coordinate 28,603,143, forward strand.
TGTCCACCGTAAGATCTACATCACAACTCCCACTGATGTCTGCTGTCATTGTGTCCTTGGGCAAGACACTTAACCCCACTTTGCCAGAAGCCCCCGCTGAAAGCTCCTGTGGACTCACCACTGCTGAGGAACAGTGAGGGGCTGGTGCTCTAGTCTGTGTACTGGGTGCAGCTCTGACTGCCACCCCCCCAACCCAGAAATGGATTAAGGGGAAGAAAATGGATGGATGGATATTTAACATGTAATGCTAACACAACTTTTCCAGTTAGGAAATGCCGGAAAAAAATTGAATCAAATACTCCGTGGATAACAAAAGGTCTATCAAATGCTTGCAAAAAGAAAAACAATTTACATAAACATTTCCTTAAATCGAGAACTACTGAGGCGGAACTCAAGTATAAAAAATATAAAAATAAATTAACAAGTATCCTGAGAGAATGCAAAAAAGAATATTATCCAAAGTTACTTCAAAGTACGAAGAATAATATTCAGGGTATCTGGAAGGTATTGAATTCTATAATTGGGAGCAATGCGAGTGGTCCTTGTTATCCAGAGTATTTTGTTGAAAATGACAAGGTAATTAATGTGGGAAAAGATATTGTAGAAACATTTAATAGGTTTTTTGTGAACATTGGACCCGAACTAGCAGCAAACATTCCAACGGGCAGTGATACGGTGCATACTTCGCTTGAGAGGAATCCAAGTTCTATGTTTTTGACTCCCACTGATGAGAACGAAGTCTTGGTGACCATAAAACAATGTAGCAACAAAAGTTCTAAGGATTTCAATGATATAGACATGAAAACAATAAGAGCTGTTGCGGAAGCAATTGTCAAACCACTAACACATATCTGCAACCTGTCATTTCAATACGGACAATTTCCCACTCAAATGAAAATAGCCAAGGTAATTCCTCTATTCAAGTCAGGTGATAAACACTGCTTCACAAACTACCGCCCAGTCTCCCTTCTACCCCAGCTTTCAAAAATTCTAGAAAAAATATTTAATTCAAGACTACTAAATTTTATGGAAAAAAATAATGTATTATCAAACAGTCAATATGGTTTTAGACAAGGTAGATCTACATCAAAAGCTCTAATATAAATGGTGGAAGACATTACCAATTGTACAGAAAAAAACAACTTTATTATTGGAATTTTTATTGATTTAAAAAAGGCATTTGACACAAATGATTACCATATTCTTTTAGATAAATTGGGCAACTATGGCATCAGAGGAATGCCACAGATGTGGTTGGAGAGTTACTTGGGAGACAGGCAGCAGTTTGTACAGATGGACAAATTGATGTACAAATTGTTTTTACTGTATATTAACGACATTTGTAATGTATCCAAAGTCATGAAATTTTTATTGTTTGCGGATGACACTACAATCTTATGTTCTGGAGCGGATTTGGAGAATCTTCTCAATCAAATAACTCAAGAAATGTATACATTAAAAACATGGTTTGACCTAAATAAATTATCACTTAACTTAAAAAAAGACAAAACTAATGCTATTTGGAAACAGGACCACAGACATGACGGTACAAATAATCATTAAAGATACAGTCTGTCACGGGGTGAGCTGAGTGAGGACTCAAATGCAGGAGTGCCAACATAAAGCTTTTAATAAAACAAAGTCCAAGGCAAAAAACAAACTCCAGAAATCCAAAGTAACCAGGACAGAACATGACAAAACAATGAAGCAGCAACAAGGGGAGAGAAGCAAAGGGTACATATAGACACAGACACAGGTGAAACACATCAGGGCGGGGCACACAATCAAGACAGGGGAAAACAGGACTGGAAGTCAAACTGAAACAAAACCACAGAACTTATTTCAAATTAAAAGCAAAATACAAAATCAAAATCCACACCATGTCACAGTCATTGAAAGGGTACCACAAAATGTGTTTTTAGGAGTAATTATTGATCAAAAACTTTCTTGGAAACCTCATATAACTTATCTGCGATCAAAAGTAGCAAAGTGTGTTGGTGTGATGAAGAGATGTAGTCCCATGCTCAATCAAAATGCCTTATTGATTGACTGCGGAACCTTCCGCAGTCAACCATTGGTTTTGTATTTCTTTATTCCGTCATTTTTTTTGACACGTTTCACAGCTTTCACATTTTCAACAATTTCCACAAGTTATACATCAAAACGTTCCACATGTTTGGGAGATTATTGCTATTACTTTTGGGACTTCAGCGATTTCCGGTTTTTCCGCAATCGGACAAAAATCTGCATTGAGAATTCTGCAATGCATTTTAATAGGCCCATGCATTTTAATAGGACTTCAGCTCTTTCAGACATTTCTACAGTTTCAATGATTCAACAGTTTCAAGGATTCAACAGTTTCAAGGATTTCAGCAGTTTCAAGATTTCAAGAGTTTCAAGGACTTCAACAGTTTCAAGGACTTCAGCAGTTTCAAGGACTTCAGCAGTTTCAAGGACTTCAGCAGTTTCAAGGACTTCAGTGTAATCATGCAACCTAATAGGGATTTTTCCATGTAAACCAGTATAATGCAACTTAATAGGGTTTTTCCATGTAAACCAGTATAATGCAACTTAATAGGGTTTTTTCATGTAAACCAGTATAATGCAACTTAATAGGGTTTTTTTTCATGTAAACCAGTATAATGCAACTTAATGGGGATTTTTCCATGTAAACCAGTATAATGCAACTTAATAGGGGTTTTTACATGTAAACCAGTATAATGCAACTTAATAGGGTTTTTTCCATGTAAACCAGTATAATGCAACTTAATAGGGTTTTTTCCATGTAAACCAGTACAATGCAACTTAATAGGGATTTTTCCATGTAAACCAGTATAATGCAACTTAATGGGGATTTTTCCATGTAAACCAGTATAATGCAACTTAATGGGGATTTTTCCATGTAAACCAGTATTATGCAACTTAATAGGGATTTTTCCATGTAAACCAGTATAATGCAACTTAATAGGGATTTTTCCATGTAAACCAGTATAATGCAACTTAATGGGGATTTTTCCATGTAAACCAGTATTATGCAACTTAATAGGGATTTTTCCATGTAAACCAGTATAATGCAACTTAATAGGGTTTTTTTCATGTAAACCAGTATAATGCAACTTAATAGGGTTTTTACATGTAAACCAGTATAATGGAACTTAATAGGGGTTTTTACATGTAAACCAGTATAATGGAACTTAATAGGGGTTTTTACATGTAAACCAGTATAATGCAACTTAATAAGGATTTTTACATGTAAACCACTATAATGTAACCTAATAGGGGTTTTTACATGTAAACCAGTATAAAGCAACTTAATAGGGATTTGTACATGTAAACCAGTATAATGCAACCTAATAGGGATTTTTTCCATGTAAACCAGTATAATGCAACTTAATAGGGATTTTTCCATGTAAACCAGTATAATGCAACTTAATAGGGATTTTTCCATGTAAACCAGTATAATGCAACTTAATAGGGATTTTTCCATGTAAACCAGTATAATGCAACTTAATAGGGATTTTTCCATGTAAACCAGTATAATGCAACTTAATAGGGATTTTTCCATGTAAACCAGTATAATGCAACTTAATAGGGTTTTTTCCATGTAAACCAGTATAATGCAACTTAATAGGGTTTTTTCCATGTAAAACCAGTACAATTGCAAACTTAATAGGGATTTTTCCATGTAAACCAGTATAATGCAACTTAATAGGGATTTTTCCATGTAAACCAGTATAATGCAACTTAATAGGGTTTTTTTCATGTAAACCAGTATAATGCAACTTAAGGGGATTTTTCCATGTAAACCAGTATTATGCAACTTAATAGGGATTTTTCCATTTAAACCAGTATAATGCAACTTAATAGGGATTTTTCCATGTAAACCAGTATAATGCAACTTAATAGGGTTTTTTCATGTATAATGCAACCTAATAGGTTGCATTATACCACCAGACCAAGACCCAAACGAAGACTCAGACCACCACCAGATAATGACCACAGACCAGGTTTCCTTAGTTACAGGAACCAAATTGTTTCAGCGGTGAGGGGATTTTTCAGTTTCAAGGACACTTTCAATACATTCAGTAGTTTCAAGGATTTCAGCTGTTTAAGAATTTAACCAGTTTCAAGGATATCAGGAGGTTCAAGGATTTCAGGAGTTTCCACACTTTCAACAGTTTCCAGGTTTAAAAAAGTTTCAAGGATTTCAGGAGTTTCAATGTTTCAACAGTTTCAAGGATTTCAGGAGTTTAAAGGTTTCAACAATTTCAAGGACTTCAGGAGTTTCAAATATCTATCAGTATTTTAACAGTTTCAAGGCTTTTTAAAGGATTTCAAGGATTTTTTTTAGCAGATTTCCACATTAGATCTGTTCCGCAGTCAATCGCAATGGCTTCAGCCATTGCAAGTTTCTAGTTTATTTTGTACCACTCATTTACAATGTCATACTTAAATTATTGTATAGAAATTTGGGGAAGTTGTTACAAAACAAATCTATTACCTTTAGTCACGCTCCAGAAAAGAGCAATAAGAATTGTTCATAAAGTAAAATATAATGAGCACACCAACCCACTGTTTTTTCACACATTTAATTTAAAATTGTATGATGTGGTAAATTATAGAACAGCTCTGATCATGTACAAAGTATCTACCAATTGTCTTCCTGATCACATCCAGAGTCTTTTCCAAGATCGGGATGCTCATCACTTATATAATCTGAGAGGGATCAATAAACTATATCAGCCAAAAGTTAGGACAACCCTTAAATCTATGTGCATTTCAGTGAGGGGGGTCATGTTGTGGAACAGTCTTCCAGAGGAATTTAAAACATGTAAAAAACTTGTGCAATTTAAAAAAATGTTTAAAAGATATATAATGAGTAAGTACCAGGAAGAGATGGGAGATTGATGCTCTCACAGACAGGCACATGCACATGTGTGTGTATGGCCTCATAGACAGGCACATGCACACATACACGTTTTTGTTACCTGGTGGGTCCCTTTGACAGGGCCGTTCAGAATGGGACCCATAGACATAATCTTTTTTTACTGGGACTACTTTAAGTAATACAAAACAGTCAATAGAAACCAAACAACTATTTTAAAGGAATTTTATTTTAGATTTTGTTTTCGAATTGCAGTGATTCTATTTTTGACATAGAATTTAATGCCACTTCATGTCCGATGTCTAAGGTCATCTGGTGAGGCATTAATGCAGGCCAGGCAGTGAGACTTCCCAGGGACCTTTCCAGTCTGTATGAAAGGTGTCATGGTCTTCTCCACAGCCTTCACCTCAGATGCAGACCATGGCTTTCTTACACGTTCTAGGGAGAGAAATAAAAATATATTAGCAATATACACTCCCAGGGTGAGGACCAAGCAGCCTGGCTGTAATCCCCCACCTGGTACACTTACCAGAAGGGGCACTGCCACTACCATGGGGTGCATCTGGATGAATGGTTGAAGGTTCTCCGCTTGAAGTTTCTTTTAGCCCGTCCGTTTGTGAGAGGATCTCTACTGCTCTCCCTGTCGCACAGAAAATAAAAATACAAGTGGCCTTTAGGGGAAAAAAATCATACATATTTTAATAATATCAAGAATTACCTTCAGGCTCAATTTGTATCTGGTCGAGGCTCTTTCCTTCGAATTCCGTCACTCTTCCCTGCTCCATGGCCATCAACACTTTGCTGATTTTGGCCAGCTCCAGTGTCCCCTCTGGTAGTCTGTAATATTGCCTGTGGATGCGAATGTCATGGCCGAGGAAGTTGGCAAGTATGTCCATCTCATTCTCTTTCATATTGAGAACTGTAGACATAGTAGCTATGTGCTTTCTAAGTTTGGTTGAGGATAGCATCTCTGGATGCACCGCACCACATTCTTTGGCTACCTGGCGTAGGGAGTCTGATCCCCTGATGTGGGTGTCTGCGCCCGGGCGGGGAAGAAGTATGGGTTATGGTCAGAGATGGAACAGGCCCTTCTGTTCTCCACCAGCACCTCCATCGAAGCAATCATTTCAGGAGTCAAAAGAACCGGCACTTTCCGACTTCTTTTCCCTTTAATTTCGATGCGTTGAAAATGCTGACACAGCTTTTTCTCAAGTTGGGACAGTCCCAGAGCAATGTCAGAAATGGATCCCAGTCTTACTTCTTAAGGTAAAGGCTGTCAGTGGCATCTTTGAAACCTCACCTTCCCTTCTTCGATTGAAAATGATGACCTCACAAAGAGTCAAAACTGCCAGTTTAGACCAATGCTTAGACGTTGGCTCACTTATTAGGGTTTGCACATATTCAGGTCGACATACCTCAATATGTGCATGCATGGCTCTAACGTCCTCAGTCAGAGGGAGCAGGTCCGGAGTGTTCCACTTGGCTTGCCGGAGGGTCTGTAGGGCAGCAGAAGAAACACAGACGTCCCACCTCTTCTCAAAAAGCAGCCGGCTTCGTTGGAGGTTTTTAATAAATAGTTCATCAACACAATGCTACATTTTTGAGTCACATTCAAGATATCTGCTAGCTTTCTGAGGCTATGGCCGAGTTTGAGGGCCAAGGATGGAGTCTTGTATTGATTTGTTTCCTCATCATATCCAGCCACAGACCTGACTGCATCAATCACATGGTTAAAGTTGGAAGGAATAAAGAAATCCTTAATTGTTTTCAGTTTCCCTGCGGTTTTTGCTTCGTTAATTAACCTACCGACTTCTCTCATTTTCTGCCTAATGTAATCATGCTTAGTCTTATCATGCCCGTGTTTTAAGTACAGGTGCTCTCCGAGTCTCAGAATCCCCTTTTCTGCTTTGACAACACCCGTGACCTCATCCTGATGCATTGCCGAAATTAAAGACCACAGCTTTTTGCTGATGCCCTCCGGTACAGGCTGGGCTAGGGAGCAGAGGGACTGGACCCTACTTCTACCTGGTTTAGCCTGGGCATCTTTCTGTGAAAGCCGGCACCTGGCCACATGCCTCCACAGCGACTTTCGCTTAAGCAATGCCCCACAGTCTATACAGTGCAAAAACTCACTGGATTTAACTGGGGAATTTGGCTGTTTAGCTGGGACTAAAGTTCCAATGCCGGCCTTTAAAACCTCAAAATTGTGCTCACGGTTTCCACTATTCCTGATCAAATCAAACTGAAGTTTACGTGCTTTAGATTTCACAGGTAGAGCCAATGCTCTGGCTACGTCACTTTCATTTCCATGTTTTCTAGTCAAATGACGGGACATTTTGTGGCAGGACATTGAACAGTAGAGGCAGAAGTGTCTCTTGCTGTATACTCGCCCCCCATTTTTCTTCTTTTGCAGCTGCATGATAACAATCTTATTTGCCTTTGGTTCGTCACTTTCCGAGTCTTGAAGAAAAGTGTTTTTGATTTTTCTTTTTCCATACTTTTTTACAGGTTTCTTCTTGACAGTTAAATCGTCAGAATCTGAGTCGACTTCATCAATTAGGGACTCTTGACTAAGCTGCACAAACAACAAATAATTTGTAATCATTCTATATAACAATTTGAAGTCATGACTTGTAGTCAGCACTTACCAGTGGTTTGTAAGCGTGCGCTTCAGTGTGCTCCTCCATGATTTCTTGCAGCCTAATGAACCACACACTTGCACCTTTTTCTAGCCTGACACCTGATTTCCTCTGTTGTGCTGCTCCATGATTGGCTCCAGCCTGCTGGACTGAAATTGCCCCAGTGTGCCCCTCCTTGATATCCCGCAACCCACCACCAGGGTTCCGACACATAACACACTTTTTTCAGGAAAGTAAACCTCCAGGGGTCCTTTCCATATTTTTACAGAGACTGCATAAGGACCGTTAGAAAAGCATTACCCATTGATTATTAAGCTTGGACCAGTGGGGTCCGGTGTTCGGGCCCCACCACGTAAAACCAGTCCCCATGACGTGAGTGGAATCTCAGGTTATGGAACCCACCAGGACATCCACAAACTTTATATACTGTAAAGATAAGAGAACCAGCTTCTTTTAATAATCTCACAACAAATCTAGCTGCTGACTCTGCTCCGCATCAAACAACATCTTTAAGAAGCGCAGGTGCGAGAGACGCGAGGAGAGAGAGACGCGAGGAGAGAGGAGCAGAGAGAGACAGAGAGGAGCAGAGAGACGGAGACGCGAGGAGCAGAGAGAGACGGAGACGCGAGGAGAGAGAGACGCGAGGAGAGAGGAGCAGAGAGACGGAGACGCGAGGAGAGAGAGACGCGAGGAGAGAGGAGCAGAGAGAGACAGAGAGGAGCAGAGAGACGGAGACGCGAGGAGCAGAGAGAGACGGAGACGCGAGGAGAGAGAGACGCGAGGAGAGAGGAGCAGAGAGAGACAGAGAGGAGCAGAGAGACGGAGACGCGAGGAGAGAGAGACGCGAGGAGAGAGAGACGCGAGGAACATAAACAATAATTTAAACAAGTTGCAGAACTCTTGAAGCAACACAGATTAACAAACTCCTCCCCCGCAGCCGGACTAACCTCGTAAGTCCAGTGGTGGTCTCCCAGTCTATATTAATTCTTTCTTTGTTTGAAAGTCCAATTGAGAAAAAAAATCTTCATTCAAATCATCCATTTTCCAGCAAAAGAAATAGCATTTTGGGCTGATTGTTTGTTAGCAACTCTGGTATGAACTTTATGCTCACTATCACCCCTAGCGGTGAGGCACAGATACCGCCTGCCTCACGCCAAGCTTTTTCCTTGTGTGTTCATCTACGATCAAAAGACTTAAACTAAATATAAATTGTACACACATACGTGCAATACACTACTAAACACTAAGAGGAGTTTAAAAAATGTTTTTAAAGCAGGATATTTGAAACAAACGGTGATATATCAACTGCACGAGCTGAGTGCACTCAGACACACACACACACACTGCGAGGGAGCGGTCTGGGGTGAGGCACGCAGGAGCGCTGCCTCACCTCGTCTCTTTGAATAGGAATAACGGGATTTCGGCGATTTTGACTTCAGAAATGATCAAAACTGATGGGAACCGTGCCGAATATACATTAAAAGCATAGGACAGTGGATATAAATTATATATTTAAACTAAAATAATTATTAGTTTCCAATAATGGCAGGTGAGGCTCTGCCTCCCCTGCCTCCCCTGACTGCACGTCCCTGCTTGAATCAGTATTTTTTGAGACCAGAAATGTTCATTTGAATTCTATATTGTCATGGACATAATTGATCTGTCCTGACACTTTTGATTTGTTGATTTTGTACTGTGTGAAGTAATTACATTGATTAGGATTAGATCTGATAAAAACACAAATTAGAGAAGTAAACTGAATCATTGCGCTTGCTTTTTGTCTGAGGGACATTAGCAACAGCATGAATAGAAATTGTCTTTAAAGTAGAATCAAAATGACTTAACCATAGAAAGTAACCATTGCATAACAAGCTGTGTACAGGAACTGAGACACTGCACCATTGACCAGAAGTGCATCGCAAATGACCTGATGTGCTTCAACTGAAAAGACTGTATCTGGAGATCCTGATGTGCATCTGGAGAGACCAGAGCCATGGCTTGGACCCTACTGATGTCCAAGATGACATCTCTCGAAATATGACCTGACCTGATGACGACTGAGACTCACCCTCAGAGGACCTGAGGACCCTGAGGACCTGAGGACCTGAGAGAGAAAACTGGGGAGTGATGTTTATATTTTTGAAATCATACATTGATGAGTGCTAAATGAGACAGATACTCATGATTCTTTCTTTTGTTTTTGTTTGTCCCTAGCTTCTGGACATCTGATGATCTATTGGACACAGACATTTGCAGAACAAGAACCAGCCAATGAAAACGTCTATTGCCGATGCTATTGCTACAACCAGAACCACAACTGTGACAAATGCAATATACATGTTAAGTATTCAGACATCTGACAGACAAAACTTTGACTTTTTTAGTCTGGGAGACTGAGCAACAGTTAAAATGTTTTAAAATGATAAAGTATTAGTATTGTAGCGTTTTTAGTAGTAGTAGAAAGAGTAGAATTTGACTTCCTTTGTTTTTCATAAACACATTTCCACATAAGAGTTAAAATAGTACCCTACAATGTTATCCTTTTGATAGATCAGCTATAATATTAGAATCAGAGTATTTTAGAGATATTGAAAGTGACAGAAGTCACAAACTAGGAATATGCCTTTGCTCAAGCTGCAGCCGAGCTTTGGAGTTAAAAAATAGAGTAAAAATAGAGATAGATAAAAGCATCAACCATAGATGCTTTCAAAAATAGAGAATATTTCCAGCCAGTGTTAATATCAAATGGTAAAAGGACCATTTCACAAACATTTGCTTCAAAAGTAGATCAAGTTGATTACAGTTGTATGTACAGTTTTATTAGATACTTGTCAAATTCACTTGTGTTCAGACACCTGTGAATGTTGACAATACAAAAAGTCCATATGAGTGTAGTCTAGATTAATGCCTAGATTAATGAGATAGATTACAACCAACAGAGATTCAAAAGCATTTAAAAGCATTTTGATGTATTTGTGTATAGCACAAAAACACAATAGTAGATAACTAGATATTGAGAAGTTTCCAGCACAAACACCATTGTAGAATAACTGACCCCAACCCCAAACCTGCTCAAATAGATTAGCTCTTGTAAGGATAATACTAATTTGATTAATGATGTACATTCATCCCAAACTGCCTGACAATAATATCTTTAGATAATAAAAAGTAATAAATCTCTGACCACTATAGAAGTGTAAATGTTGACCATTTGCCTTACTGTGTTCAGTTTTATTCCTGAGAATGAGAATAGACATGGAGCAAAATCCCACTGATAATAAGCCACTAATAATGAGAGTATGATACCACAGAGAGATTTATTAGATTAAAATGTATGTTTAAGAATATGGCTCAATAGAAGCAAATATGCAAACATATTTGTAAATAGATTAGAATAGTTTTAAACTATAGTGAATAGTAAAAGTAAAGTACACAGTCTAAGATTAAAAAGTGAAAATAATACAGTGAAATAAGTGAAGTGTAGTGTAAACAATTAGCATTAGAATAAAAGTATAGAGTAATAAAAGTGAAATTAGCTTCAAATTTGAGACTCAGCTCGTTTTTGTCTGTGTTTTGACTGAATCTGCTGAGTTCTTGTGTGTCCAATAGTTTTTGTTTGTTTTTATTTTTGATTTGTTTTTTGTTTGTTTATTTACTTTATTTTTGTTGTTTATTTTTTCCCAGGATAGAGGATAAAATCCACTGCTATTGATTTGATGATTATGAGTTTAATGCATACATTTTCTTTGTTTTTAATAATTTTTTAAAGTTTTTTTTAGGAATTTTTTTTTTCTTCTTTTTCCACTTTATTGATTTATCAAATTGAATGATCACATGTGATTATGTGATCAAAGGGGAGGGTATTAGTATTAGATAGCAATATGGCCTATGTGCAGGACTGTACAAGGACTGTACAAGGACTCCATGTTATGACTATGATGTGACTGTCTCTTTGTGACACGTATGTCTTTCGATGTGTGACGTGACAATGACTATATAAACTGTGTACTGCCTTTATTCTGTCTGAGAGAAAGAAACAGAGTAAACCAGTGGAACTTGAGAGAAACTTAAATAAACTTCCAGAGTTTGGCACACCACGATCCGTCTCTGTCTGCTAAATCCTAACACCAGGTAATCTTTGAGAGAAAATACTATATTCTATACACAGAACACTGATTCAGACACGTTTTCACAAGTGATTTACAACATTGGTGCATTACAAGCATCAGTCAACTAACAGCATTAAAGTCCTTCCAACTTTCACGTATGGTTACAGTGTGGGCGCTGGGCCAACACGTTCAGAGTCCAGGCTTTGTGTCTGTGTGGCGGAGGCTGAGGGACGTTGAACCCATGGGCAACGCAATCCGATTGAACTCGCCTCTTTGGCACCGTGACATTTGGTCCAGACTGATGATGCTATGTTTATGTTTGCCTGTCTTCTCCAGTTGAAACGGCTTCAATAGGTTGCGTTCATATGCTATAATTCTTTTTTCAGTCAGAGGGCAGGTGCCAGTATGGGAAAGAGGCCATTTTTTGAAAGAAATATTAACAAAGAAAATAACTACAGAGTGCACATTTTTTACTTCTTTCCCACTCCATTTTGAGCTGACAAATGTTAAATAGAAATGCATTTGTAGATGGATTAGGAAATATACAACACATGGTGAATGTTTATATAATTGCAAGTGTAAGTATATACTGCAAGTAGTAGGCAACATGTACAAAAGGTCATGTAAACAACCGAATGTACATTTTGTAAATACTTATGAATGTTACAAACATTTCCACTCGAATGAATAAAATCAATCAATCAATCACTTCTAGACACCTTTATGAGACCGTAATTCGATCATTACATTTGTCAAATATGTGCTGACGAAGAAGATGTGGAACTTGGTGACGGGTTTGTTTATATCTACAGCTTGTCACCTCTCAGCAGAATGTAGATGATTATGGTGATACTACTATGACTAATTACTACTAATACTGCATACATAATAAATGATACATGACTGATATTATAGCTGAATTAAAGTAAAAATTCTTAGCTCATTTTTATTGCGCTGGAGCAGAGGAGAACAGGGTGATCCGCCGCATGTGTCCAAAGAGAGACAATAGACAGCGTGAAATGTAACAAGAGCTTTGTAATTCTTGTTATCAACAGCGCAGGATCGAGAACTGAACGCCGTGAGATTTATAATGGGGAGAAAGGAGAACAAGAGAATTGTGAGAAACGTTTTGATTTATGTATTGAAAAGCATATGACTCCCAAAGGCAACAAACAAGACAGGCTTAACAACAGCAGTAACTTTGCATGCTCAGTTGGCACAGAACAGCAGAACATGTAGAAGCAAAGCCCTTGAATCACACATTTATGTTTGATTGTTGCTCTGCCACTTTCTCTGAACTCCTTCAACTCGCCCACCAAGGCAAATCACTTTTTTAGACCAAAAATGACTGTAGTTAAATCCATGTAACTCATTCCCAGCTGTCTATCACTAGTTTTCACATGCACGTTCATATCAAATGTATGTAATGTATGCATGTGTTTTTGGTCTCTGTCATATCTTTAGATCAGCCTTTCCAGTGAAAAAGGCCGACCAGCCAATCAGCTTCTAGTATGTAAAATCTTTGCTATCTTCAAGATTACGACAGCAGGTTGTGGTCTGATTTGTTCACAACATTCTACTTAAATCAGACTCATTCTCTGGGCCAAACACAATGTAGTTATTAAATCAAAAAAGTAACTTGTTATGTTTGACTCCATACTTGACAATATACATTGCATAAAAATAAAAGCACATTTTGTTTCCCCTCTGAATGACGAGAGTGTCAATGTTTCAGACCTCTCATACATAATGTCATTGTTGTGGGAGAAAGTCAAGGCCACTTTTGCCACCAAAGTTTAGTCACATTTTTAACAAACTAACCATTTTCAGATTAACGTGTGGGAACTGCTCATGCGTAGTTACTGCTATCATTATAATTTGTAGCTCATGATGTCCACGGCCTAGTTCCAGTGTGTACATTCTGTATCTGAGGGCGAAGTCTGGGACGAGGGGCTTATCAGGCTGTGATTCTATGGTTTCTCATATGGGACATGCTTCAAATGCACACGTCATATCTAGTCAAAAGGCAACACAATATGGCAACCTAGATAGATCCTCATAATAAAAAATGGTAAATCATGATTCTTTGGACAACCAAAACGTTTAAGGCTTAAAAGGTTAAATGTAAATATAAAACTAACATTTTGATAGATATCAAATATGATAAACGTTTGATTTAATTTTTAAGCATTTCTGTCTGTGAATTTTTGACAAAAACAAATCCTGTATTGGTAAATCTTGACCTCATTTGGAATGTCTTGTGTCCATATAGTTGCGGAAAGGCACACTGTGATATTCCCATCATTGCTTGGTGCTGTCAGTGATAAAACGTTTACACTTTTTGACCAGTTTTGCATACAGTGGCATATGAGAATTGTTCCCATCAGTGAATCACATTTCACGTGATTGCTCTGACCTTAAAATTCCTTCACGGGGAAATTTACCAATTATTCACAAGTTAAATTGTAATCATGGGAAGGGCAATTGACCAAAGTCCACTTGACTTTTGTGGGTAGGAAAGTGGAACTTTTCACATTATATTTGCAGATCTGGTGCAAAAGTCAGTCTTGTCATCAAACACCCTTATCTTATCACAGTTATAAAAGCCATTGACTCGCACATTTACAGCCGGTGCACTTCAATGAGATTAGACTGTTTATTTTGGTCCACGATGTAGTAGTAGCCATTCGGAGTGCAGGAAGATAAAGCATGCTATAATCCAATGAGCTCTGAATATTATTGAGCCCAAAGTCAAAACATTTAAGCACACATTTAGACACATTGTATAGGTTAAGATTTTATATTTGATGTTTGAACACCCTCCCCCCTCTTTTTGTAGTTATCAGTTTATTGTGCCATCCTTGAGTCAAATGGACGCACCACAGTGATTGAAAAATACCCTAAATAATTTCATTATGAGCTGAATTTTGACGATCTCTCCTAACATTGACCAGCCCTGGGTTGAATAGACCCTTTTAACCCCTAACTTAGAGTATCGTTCTTATACTTTAAAAAACTGTGGTGGGTTATATGACCCAAGGGTTAAATCTAAAATGTCCTGTTTTAGTTTTTTTCCGATATTCCCTTGAAAAATCCTAGACTTATGATACTATTCTATTTATTACTCAGGAACAATAGTTAACATATGAGCTGATAGGAGTTCGGTGCTTTAAAGTTGAGATATCTAACTTTCAAGCCAAAATAAATCTATATTATTCCAACTACTAAAGCTCTTAGCTTTCAAAGCAGTTCATGTAACAGTGCATGTATTGTGTTGCCTCTGTCACATCTTTAGATCAGCTTCAGACAGACAAGTGAAAAAGAGTGCTCTCTCTAGTCATATCTGGTTATTTGTTACAAGTTTGGGTATAAAATCATTTCAATTATGATAAAGACAGAATGTTGTGGTCCGATTTGTTTGGTTTGAACGTTTACAACACTCTATTGTGGCAAACAAAATGTATAATTTTAGTTATTTATTTCAGATATAGCTCGAATTTATTGACCAGTTATTGCAACAGCCGGTGGTCGTTGGGCCTGGATAGTGTGGTGGTGGGACGCAGCAGCTGGAGTGTCAGAACAGTGCCATGGTATGTGCTCAGGCTGTGCTCTTATGTTTGGAATGGAAAGAGTGACGTGTGTGAAGTGCAGCTGAGCGCTCCTATGATCCAGCGGCTGGACACTCACCACCCCCTGACAAAAAATAGAAAGGACACACAGGCTATAAGGGGTATGGGCAGGTTCATCTGGCACAGTAAAAGAAGAATGAAAAAAGTGAGGAGTGACATCATCACTCATCATCATCATCATCAAGAAACACTTATCTAAACAATTAAACCATAAACTACTTCCTACTACAGGAGATTGTGTGGGACTGTTGCACTGTGGCTGAGGGAGATATTTCTTATGAAGTGGCAGTAAAAAACACGTTAGTTTGATTATAATTAGGCTACTGTAACATGTACAGCAAAAATATGAAATCATTTTTATATTTTATGAAATAACTAATATATTCCAATTATATTTAAAAAAAATGTAAATCAAAAACACAGCAACATAATAATAATAAAGATAACAATAATTAAACAGATCTCAGAATAAAATTATGAATGCACGACGAAAAATCCAGATGACAGACAAAAATAATGCAACACAATCTTGATCGTTGCTGCCACCTGCTGGAAATGTATGATAATCCAGCAACACAACCTTTCATATGTTAACTGTTTGTCCACAAGGGGGCAGCAAGGCATCAGGGATTTCAGAAATGTTCAGTTCATCAACAAATAACATTAAACGTGTTGATAACAATTGATTTTACAAAAAGGTTGTAGCGTTTGTACCAAGATATAATTCTGTTTCGGTCTGTAAAACTTTACCGAGTTTATTGTATCCACTGTGGTTCTCAGCAACACATCAAAGACTCCTTAAGTCCTTGAGCTGAAAAGACTGTGATATCTGAGCGAATTCTTCATGAAAGGTACAAGTGATGTTTATGTAATGGCATTGAGCAGGAGGGCAGATATTGCTGAATATCAAACAAAAGCGTCACTTTGTTTGGCAAACACAAGCAGAAGCCATAATTTCTATTTGTTGGCCTTGGAAGAATCAGGTGAATTGAAAAGAACATTTGAACTCGTGGGAGGTGTACTGTATTGGCTGTTTCTTTTTTTTTAGTAAGATAAATATTGAGAAGTAGCCAGTTTGGATAAAGGAAAATTCTTAAGTCTTCATGAATCGCAGCAAAGGAGAAAAGGTAAATGCTAGATGGATGTGTCCTTATAAAAATGAATTAACTTATGCAGCACTTCATGTCTGGACACTCAACAACATCTCACATGGCATTGTTCACCCCGTACATGTGACTTATCTGTGACATCAGGCCTTCCAACCACCAGCACCATGCACTTTCAGACTCTTAGGGCGAGTGAGAATGATCACCCAGTTAAATTTTCTTCTTTAATGATTTTCCTGTCTTGGATTATCACAGTCAATGCATGTAATTCCATATAGAGGAAGCATAGTAAGGAACAAAAGTTAAATTTCCCACCACCCCCATTCTGCTCACACAAAATATTCAAAATATTCTGTTTTCTCTTCATTAATGACAGACCTCTACCCAAAGACACATAACGGGGCTTTAAAGAAGGTTCAATTTAGATTCTAGATTTCTATGTAAACTCCAGCAGGTAGTTTGCATCATAAATCAGTGTTTAGGAGGTACATGTGCATAGTATGTATTCTATGCCTTTCTGACCAGAGTTTGCATGTTCTCCCCGTGTAGGTTTCCTCCTAGTGCTCCGGTTTCCCTTACCACTTACAAGCATGTACAATAGGTCTGGCATGTGCCTCCTGTACTGGTGACCTCACCCCTGAGAAATTCTTTCTATTCTACATTTTCATCACACACATCATCACACGCACACACACACACACGCACACACACACAGTTTCTAGCACTGTGGGGGTGTATTTGGTGATGCCACAGTTACCTGTCTGCGTGACTGAGTGATTAATGATGGGGGGCAGAGAGTGGGCGGAGAGGGCGAGTGAGATCGGCTCGAAATGAGGAGGGGAGGGACTAAAGCTGATCAATCACTGTGATAGATGGTCCCGATGTGATGATTAGGGTCCCTGGAGGAAGTTGCATCACTGGAGGAGACATGGGGGGCCACATCATGTACTCTTAAGAACTACATGTCTGATATCACAGAGTCCTTATTAGATCCAAGTCACAGATGGATTTATTTCAGTGACGCACAGCAGCACACATGTCCGGGTGCCATGTGTTAAAGAGGTGGTATATAATATTATCAAAAAGAATAAAAGGATTAGGTTGGCTTCATGTGACATAATATTAGAGGACCATGAAATGTTGTTGGTTTAAGAAAGGTGGGAATTCTATACGGTATCTTGATAGTTTACCGTATTTCTTTGCCATTGTTTATAGAATTATAAAGCCCCCTGTCCTTCATCTACAATGATGTTTTAAATGTTTACTCTTTCTTTTCTTGGAGGTGAAATAAATAATTCCAACAGTATATTGATTCCATAGGAGTTTACTCAAACTTGTACTGTATTTAGCTAAAAAAAAAAACAGCAAGTATCTTTATATAATCTTGCTAAATGTAAATTCCCCTCTCCATAAGATAATGTCCTTAACCTGGTTTATTCCAGAAACCTGAGGCACATGTCATGCCACTTGCTAAAACATGTGCCTCAGCATCCATTCCTGATCAGGTCGTTCCCAGAGGAGAAGAGGTGATGGATCACTCTGGGAGCACGAGAGTCTTAAGTCTTCAATATGTGCACATGTGTCCAGACAGTATGAGCTGGAATGATTTACTTTAAATGTTGTGCACCACTTAAATCTTTTTTTTTTAGAATGTTTCCTGTTATTTTCTTTTAAAGCATTTTGTTTTCTGAACACCATCATCTGTCCTGGTTTGGTGCAGCCACAGTTCAACAGCCTGTGAGAGTAGAGCCCTGTCCACTGACTCGGTCATGAGTGCATCCAGGGAGAGGTCCAAGGATGCACTCATGACCGAGACCTGTCTACAACATATGGAGCCTGTCGTTTTAGAGCCTTTTTATTACTACACTTAAGTAGGAAGTAAAACATTAAAGCACCATTTCACAATGGATAACATATTGGTCAGACATGGTCTCATGCTAAATCATTCATGGCCATCTCTTCTTCCTCCAAGAGGTCGTGGAGGTCTGGAGTCTGGACCCTCCCTCCTCTGTCCTCAAGCAACCTTTCACTATTAGCCATTCACTCAGAGTGCGTTCACAGTTACTTACTGATCCAGAGTTCACTACAAGTGGACCAATTCTGGTTCCAATCGGGCAAAAAGGCTTAATTTGTGGAGATTTGAAATAACCAAACAAGCGCACACTGCACACTGGTCCTCACATGATCCCCGGCCCTCACGTAATCCAATCACGTTTGAAAGTTATTTGTGACTTTATGAGGTTAATTGCTTCAGTAAAAGTGAAATCCGGTTCACAAGGACCAGTGTGAGCATGCCCTTTATTGCGATGTTCCTTTAAACTTGAAGAAAGCATATTGTGTGATGCCAACATGATATGGATGTTATCTATAGACTATATCAGTATATACGTTTATTTTAATGTAAAACAGGGACAAAATCCCAGATATATCTGAATATCAAAAACATGAAGATCAGACTTGGCCTTATCCAAAGGGCTAGCTGCCCATTCTTCCTTGCAAAACAGCTCGAGCTCAGGGAGGTTGGATGGAGAGCGTTTGTGAACAGCAGTCTTCAGCTCTTTCCACAGATTCTCGATTGGATCCAGGTCTGGACTTTGACTTGGCCATTCTAACACCTGGATACGTCTATTTGTGAACCATTCCATTGTAGATTTGGCTTCATGTTTTGGATCATTGTCCTGTTGGAAGATAAATCTCCGTCCCAGTCTCAGGTCTTTTGCAGACTCCAACAGGTTTTCTTCCAGAATGGTCCCGTATTTGGCTCCATCCATCAATTTTAGCCATCTTCCCTGTCCCTGCTGAAGAAAAGCAGGCCCAAAGCATGATGCTGCCACCACCATGTTTGACAGTGGGGATGGTGTGTTCAGGGTGATGAGCTGTGTTGCTTTTACGCCAAACATATCGTTTTGCATTGTGGCCAAAAAGTTTGATTTTGGTTTCATCTGACCAGAGCACCTTCTTCCACATGTTTGGTGTGTCTCCCAGGTGGCTTGTGGCAAACTTTAAACGAGACTTTTTATGGATTTCGTTGAGAAATGGCTTTCTTCTTGCCACTCTTCCATAAAGGCCAGATTTGTGCAGTGTACGACTGATTGTTGTCCTATGGACAGACTCTCCCACCTCAGCTGTAGTTATCTGCAGTTCATCCAGAGTGATCATGGGCCTCTTGGCTGCATCTCTGATCAGTCTTCTCCTTGTTTGAGATGAAAGTTTGGAGGGACGGCCGGGTCTTGGTAGATTTGCAGTGGTCTGATACTCCTTCCATTTCAATATAATTGCTTGCACAGTGCTCTTTGAGATGTTTGGGAAATCTTTTTGTATCCAAATCCGGCTTTAAACTTCTCCACAACAGTATTCTCTTGACCTGCCCGGTGTGTTTCTTTGTCTTCATGGTTCTCTCTGTGCTTTAAACAGAACCCTGAGACTATCAAAGAGCAGGTGCATTTATACGGAGACTTGATTACACACAGGTGCATTCTATTTATCATCATCAGTCATTTAGGACAACATTGGATCATTCAAAGATCCTCACTGAACTTCTGGAGTGAGTTTGCTGCACTGAAAGTAAAGGGGCCGAATAATATTGCACGCCCCACTTTTCAGTTTTTATTTGTTAAAAAAGATTAAATTATCCAATAAATTTCATTCCACTTCACAATTGTGTCCCACTTGTTGTTGATTCATAACAAAAAAATACATTTTTATATCTTTATGTTTGAAGACTGAAATGTGGCAAAATGTTTCAAGGGGGCCGAATACTTTCGCAAGGCACTGTAGGTACTTTACACACTCCAAAAACATTTTACATCACATCTATTCATGACCAATCTCTCAGACTGTGGGAGTGTGCATTACAGGGATGAGTGCACTTTTACTATGTTAAAAAAAAAAACAAAAAGACAGCTCCCAGATTCTCTCAGGATGTGTTGAATTCCTCTACTCTGTGACCTCCGGGCTGCTGTGTCAGAAGGCCATATGCTTCACAGACAAAAGAAAAGAGACAACAACGTTTGGACCACTTGTGGAGCTGGAATAGCTATTGTTGAAGTTAACTATTGTGTCTTCTTCAGCAGGGATGAGGAGGAAGAGTGGAGTAGGCTGAGGAGGGGGAGGGTGGGTGACGAGGCAGATAAAGGCTCTGGTGCTGATGCGACAAGCCGACAATCCAATGAATACATGGTGTTAAGTAGCAGACTGTGTGTGGGCGCCCCAAAATCCAATGTGTGCCTTGGAGTTGCGCCTGAAATATACTAAGATTGTATTATTTGTAAACCTTACCGTTTGTTTACACGATCAAACCTTGAAATCGGGAAAACTCGCTTTCACTTGACTCAGCATGATTTGAATGGTCGATTTTTGCGAAGTCCTACCAATGGCTCAAAAGGGCTCGCCTACAGGACAGGACAGCACAGAGGCACTCATCATGGCTGCACAGGAGCAGGCCCTGAGCACCAGAGCAATAGAGGCCCAGATATACCACACCAGACAAGACCCAAGGTGTCGGTTGTGCAAAGAGGCACCTGAGACGATCCAACACATAACTGCAGGGTGCAAGATGCTGGCAGCGAAAGGCCTACATGGAACGCCATAACCAAGTGGCTGGCATAGTCATTATCGGAAATGACCTGCGTTCTATACATCATTCCTTACATATACCTTAATCACAACAGCAGGCATTACAGAAGATTTACAAAGAGCACCAACAACATATCAGAGAATCAAAGAGTTTGAACACAGGATATTCAAAAATATCAAATCAGCCGTTGCTCCATAGAGAGCAATACAAGTTGATAAATGTGCATACATGTCCATACATTTCCAGGATCATCACTGTTCTTAGACCCTCCTGCATCAGCAATGTCAGGCTCATATTGAAAGTCTGCTCCCATGGACAGACTAGTTGTAGATCCAGAACTGGAGCTGTGTGGCGCAGGACTGAAGAGGGGTGCAGCCCATGAGTCCAGGGCGTGTGTATTTGTGTCATTATACCCATTCCAGCACACTTTTCCCCAAAATGTCCATCTACTCACTTAAAATACCAAAACACAAAGTGGTATGTAAGTAATTAACTAGAATAACTATTACTACTCTACTCATTTTCTCATTAGCTGCATTTTCCACTTTTTATGTTTATTCAAATGAGCCTAATAGAGCATTTCAGTCAAATGACTGTACTTGTGAAAGAATGCCAAGGAACATGTAGGTATTATGTGTGGACATTCTTGTTTGTTTTGAATAATCCTTGTAGAGAGGATCACATCCGCGAGGCCAATTGGAGCTTCTTGTTCTTAAGCAATTATTCCTCATTAGAAATAATTATGTGCTGAGATGGCTCTTCTGCACACACCATGCTGCTCTATGCAGGGATTCGTGGTCCTCGATAGTGGATGTGGATCCATAGACTGTAAATATTAAATGTGGATCACATTTAGGGAGAGTGTATGTTTGTATGTGTAAGTGGATTTCCCTAGACAGACAGACAAATCTAGGATATAAAGAAGAAAATGGACAAGACGTCATCTTTCCCTGACTTGCACTACTTATACAACTACTAAATATTATTTCTACCACTGCTGCACTGTATGATAAACCTCCTATAGCTTGTTTTCTTGAGCATATTTGAAAAATACTACATGCAAAAAAAATTCCTATAACATAAGGTCTGGATGTTATTACATTTAGTCAGCATCTTAAATAAGCTCTTTATGGAGTACTCTGGAGCTCACTTTACATGTCAACGTGTTGTATAAATGGTGCAGTGCTGTGGCTAAAAGCCTCAAAGTCACAACACCTCAAAAACGTCCCTGAATCGCAGTCAATGACTTATTCAGTGTTTGCCATCTGCTCATATCAATTTTACCCAAAGCGTGATGCTTGGATACAATGCCCAAAGGACAGGGCCATGCTGGAAGCTGGCACAGCTGCATTATGAGTCTAATATACTTTTTTTAATAGTTTTACTAAAACAATCCCACTGGCCGAGATTAAACTAAATCAGAATTATGTTATTAAAAGGTTGTAACTCTGCAATGGTGTGAGTTAACCTTTTCCCTCCCGGACCAAGAGGGCAATACAAGTCAAGAGGTTTCAATAAAATGTATTAATATCACTGACAGTTTGAGAATGGTTTCCTTTTAAACAGGTGTACCATTTACTATTACACAAATGTGCGTCCAAACAAGAATCAAATGAGAATTTCCCAATTTTGGGAATGATGAAGGTTCTCCTGTAAGATATCCTTTTGGGTGAAATAATTTCTGGATCCATCCATGGTAAATCTCCATGACCACTGCTGGATAAAGGATATCTTCATGGTTCTTGCTCATCACCTGTTGCTGCAGCCATCTTTCAAAATCCCTTCCAGTTACATTTAACATTTATTTGTTGAACAGAAGACCCTTTCTTTACCCCTTCTGTCACTTTTAGGCCTCTCTCCGATCAATACATCTGTCATGTGCATCCTGTTGCTTCATCTTTGCTCCAACAGATGCCAGGTCCATCAGTGTCCTTTGTTGTTCATGTGCCCTCCTCTGAAGGGTCTCTTTCAAACTAGACCAGGAGTCAATGATCACATTTTAAAGA
This sequence comes from Knipowitschia caucasica, assembly GCA_964034765.1. Taxonomy (NCBI): domain Eukaryota; kingdom Metazoa; phylum Chordata; class Actinopteri; order Gobiiformes; family Gobiidae; genus Knipowitschia; species Knipowitschia caucasica. The sequence goes on from OZ035838.1 coordinate 28,626,093, forward strand.
CAAAAAGGACCTATTTGACCGGAAATTATGGATTGCATGTTAAGTACTATGAAAAACCCTGCTGTTGCATTCTTTTAAATACTGGCTTCCCTCCCCCCCCTTTTTACAATACTGGAGCCTATGATAAGATAAGAATTCCTTTATTCGTCCCACAGTGGGGAAATTTCGATGTTGCAGCGCACAGACAGGACAGTAGTAAGAGCACACAGGGAGCACACACAATATATATACAAATAAGTAGTAGCTATGTTTCTTAGCTAACATAACTAGCTGTAGATGCTGAAAATGCTTCAATACCAGTCAAAAAATATATATGTAGTAGTAGTGCAGTTATATACTGTACAGTTAAATAGTGCAGGATAATAAGTAGATAAGTAAAGTGACATATGGTAAAGTGACATTGTTCTGTGACATTCTGAAGCTGCAGTATTGCAGCGTCATGCGTCAGATTTGTTGGGGTTTCCACAGCTTTATCCAGAAGCATGAGATTCTGTGATGTTCTGTGCACAAATTTCCTCTACTCCTCTGCAGGCACTAATGCTAGATATATTTTCCTTCATAATTGGCAACCTCCACAAACTGTTTTGTATCAGCTTGCCAAGGTTACCTGTTCTGCATTGAAAAGCCATGTGAGGTCTTCTTTATCCTTGTCAGCTCAAGGTTTTTTGTCTGAACAGTTATCTAGTGCAGTGAGCAGAAAAGACAAATTTACTTTTTAAACAAGACTATATTTCTGATTTCTTTAGGACCAAATGAGGAAGGAAACTTAAGTATTGGAACATTGTCTTTCATGTAGGCCTCTCTACCTCCTTTGAGTGTATGTTATGTGCAGCTTAGGAACAGGAGTCATCACTATTGGAAAAAAGAAAACAGACAATATGACAAATTTTGAGTGAATGTCTCAGAGATATAGTATGCGGTAACTCCAAGTATTTACCTTACATACAGTACAAGCTAATCTATGAGCATGATCTCTTGTGTTCCCCAACTTAACAACATTTTCAAATAAAATATATATTTAGCAGAAAATTCTTACATTATTTTGTCTGTCTCGTGTTGGCCAAGTTGTTTATGTGGTCATTTGGTATTTTGGTTGTTGAAATGACTAATCACAAAGCAGAAATAGGCCTTGCACAAGTCTCTAATTTGGGTTTCCAGTTTTAAAACAGTTGGTTCCCTTGAAGGCCTCTCTCTGATCTGATTGGTCTCCCCACCTCAAAACCTGCAAGAATCACAAATCCATGAAAGGCTAGTGAAGGTTCTCAGCTTTTGTATGAGACATGTCCTGCATATTCTGCTGCTGGACTGGAGCTGGAGCGTCACAGAAAGTGACAGAAACAAACTGGACAAGGTCATCATTAAGTCCAGCTCTGTCCTTGGCCGTCTTCTAGACATAGCGCGGCAAGTTGAGTGTTTCCTCGACATAATCTAACATCCATGCCACACAAAATCGCGTATCTGATCTTGTAATATTCTGGTGCTAATAGGCAGCAAGAATATGGCCCGATTTTGTTCTTGTTTTATTTTTGTCTTTATTGCTTCACTATAACACCTTCTTCTGCCTGTCCTATTGGTAAACAACATAATTTCTCAATCGTGTGAAAATAAAAATAAGAACACATATGCCTCCAGCACACAACAAAATATATTCCAAGACGCTTATGCAATATGGAAAAGAAACAACAGCAGGTGATAAATCAGGGGAAATGTTAGCGTAGGAGTGTTGCATTTGTTTACTGTATCTGTATGTGTGTGATTGAGATAGTATCAACCCTGTGAACAATCCGTGGATTAGAATGATGTATTTTGGCCTTTTATCCAGCTTGAACTTCAGATATAAGTTGTGGTGAAACAGCTCTGGAGTATGTCTGCAACTCCATTGTTATTTAGCATCAGTTGAGCATGGTACAGTGACTTGCAAAAGTCTTGATCATTTGCACATTTTGTCATGTCTACTACCACAAAAAATGTTGTAAGATCACATAAAGTGATCACATACTGTAAACAGACAACTGTTACTTGGAAGCAAAGTGATGCATGATTGTGTTATTTATGAATGTATGAAAAAAACTGGAATGGGAATTGCAGAAGTATCGTTTAACACTTTAATCCCCTTTTCTACAATCACAGCAGCAAGTCATCTGGGGAATGAACGACTTTGCACAACTAATATTTGCCCCATGTACAAACTCCCCCAGCTCAGAGTGATCCAGAGGCACATGGTTGCCTTTCTGCTCAGTACTCCTCTTGTTCGGCCAGTTATTTCAGTTTGGTTTAGGTGTTTTCTATTTTTTAATAATGGATTGAACGGTGCACTGTTCAAAAAATTGGGAAATCTTTGTTTGACATAATGCTGTTCAAAGCTTTTCCACAACTTAATCCTCAAACTCTTTGGTCTTGACTTGATGTTTAGTGACCACAGCTCTGAGGTCATCACAGAACAGCTGTAATTCAATCAATTCAATTTACAATGAGAAACTAATATATTACAGACTCATTACGTTTATGAGTAAGTGTTATGATGTTGAAAACTGGCTCACAGCTAACAAAATGTCTCTATATTTTAAAAAATTGAGATATATTTTGAAAATGTACTGTAAACAAAGGCTTGGTTGGCGTATCACTTTGCATTGTAATCTATTTCTATCACATATTGGTTTCACCTTATAAATTGAATTACATAAATAAATGTAAACAGATTCTAATTATCTGAGTTTCACCTGAATACTGCAAGATTACACACAGTTCTTTTTAATTGTTCAGTACATGTGAAACTTATAATCAACAAACTAAAAAAAAAAAAAGATAAAAGTTGTTACTTTTGCTTGTTAGAACTTTTGCAACCCTCTGTATATGACATTACATTTCAACGGTAACTGTGAGTGGGTTTACTTCTCCACATGCCATGAGTTTAATGATATACAAGAGCATTCGAAGCAACAGACTTTAGTTTTAGATTAGGTGGCACTGATTGGCCAACATGCGGGCCCATTAAATCAACCCGTTAGCATTCACAGCTCCAAGAACGCCTAATAAAATGGTCCTGCCAAATTTGAGTTACGCAATATTCTTCAAGCCTGTTCCTGTGTACAGCTGTCTGCTCTCCCATTCAATCTGCATGTCTGTGAGCCTTCATGATTGAGCTCCTATTGGCATGACATCAAAAAGGCTATAACTATCCATTTAGGTAATATGTCTGTACCCATATTTACCACATATCTTCAACTAGAATATATGAGGCTATAATATTCTATAACCAACCCCATCTATTGATACGTGCAAAATATCGCTCCTCTTGTTATTCTGTGACACAACAATTTTAACACTCTCCGTCTCTCTCCCTCTCTCTCTATGGAGTACAGTCTGTGCTGACAGCCTGTTCCTCCACAATTGATTTCTACCCAGAATGCATTACAAGTCAATGAAGATAGAGGGGGAACAACAGTGCGTCAATCAGATACTCAAAATTAGGAGAAAGGTTTACACTCATAAGGACACTTAGATACAACTTTTTCCATGTCAAAATTGTGTTTCTTTTGTTATGGTAATTCAAGCCAATGTTCAAACAATATTTTCTGCTGTTTTTTCAGCTCTTCAACTCATTAGCTGCCCAGTGCTCTCCTATTGATTTCATTTGTTATTCTGTCCAGCGGTGACACACAAAAAGCTGAATTGTAGAATCTAAAATGAGGGAAGCGGTCTGGTTACCATGGCAGTTGAACCTTATTCTTAACTAGATTTATCCAACCATTCGATCAATACGTTAAAGCGTGCAAATTCAACTTTGCCTGGTGGGTTTTCAGTTGCGTCTGAAATGTTCTACGTTGTCTGCATTACTGTTGTTATTTTAAAATGTGGGCTTTTGAAATAATGCATTTTTCTTGTCCCAACAGGAAAAAGTGTAGTTTTAGAAACAGTTTGTGATCAAGTCTGGCCATTACATGCTGTCTTTATGTTATCAGAAAATATGTTTTTTTACATACTGAGAGAGGGCTGGTACTTTTTCATCAAACAATGTGACAGCAAAAATACATGCATGAGGAAACTGTAATCAAACTGTCTTGTGGTTTAAAAAAAAGGCACTCTAGCTTTAGTTAAACATACAGACATATTGACTTGCAAAACATAACTTCTGAATATGCATTGTTTGTTTTATGTTTTTCCAATGGAGCAAAGTGAGATAATTACCATAAAAAGATCCCCGTTTTTTTTGTTTAAAAAAAAAACTGAAATCAGACGATCACTGATTTATTCATATGTCCACATATAGATGGACATGTGTTGGGCGCAGGTGAATCACTGTATTGACCTTCTATCGGCAGTCTCGTGTCCAGTGCACCGCTGCTGGCAGACCCCTCCCCTCTCAAACATCCAGACTCGTGTCCCTCCAGACGACATTTCCATGTATTAATCCTACAGAAGGTCACAGAGGTGGAGGGGGAATGATGATGTGAAAAGTGACCCCCCCATAGGGCAGGGTCATATTTACATTTTGACTTGTACAATGTCACCTTGGAAATCACACTACTGTGCATTAAGCATGACTCTACTCTTTCTGATGTGGAAATGATATAACTAATCACCATCATCATGCATTTAAACCACTATGTTTAATATGTATTTTTTCTTTGATAGACAATTTAGCCAAAAAATAACATTTTCACAAAAATACATGACAGGTTATTTCTCTTCCCTTTTCATAACTCCAGGTTAAACTGAATGCCTTCGACATCAACAGAGTTTTTGTACACATTAATAATTCAGACATTTTAGTCATCTACAGACTTATTCTCTGAAGGCATTTCACTTGCAAGTATCGCTCATTTTCCCCGGGATTCACTTTTGATCACTCCCTCAGAAGCAGCACTTGAAGATTAGAAATTTCAAAGAAGGACTAAGGAAAAAAAAAGATAAAACTGCAGAGAAACAAGAGATTGTGGTAATGTCAATATTAAAGAAACCGATGCATGGCCCTCCCTTTTTGTAACGTCTCCCATGGGAAATTCAGGATCTCACCCTTTAAAGTTTATGCATTTCATGTCGGGTCAAGATTTGTTTGATCAGGGCCGGCCGCGGATAAAGGCCTGGGAGGGGGGGCGGCACTTTGGGGGCCGGGGATGAGTGACAGTCCCATGAGGGTGGAGGAGCTCAGGATGAAGATGGGGACAGACCACATTTCATGCTGTCTGCAATGCGCTGTGAAGAGACGCAAAAGTTGTGCTTCCAATAACATTGTGACGTTACTACTCTTTCAGAAAATGATCTTGTCAGCCGGGCTTACTTGATGCGTGACCCGTATTGTTCCACTTTGATTCCATTCAATATGACTTGGACCACTATGAATACTTTGACCCTTTGCATATTCATCAAAACTTGACCTAATTGTCTAATAGTTGATGAATCCTCTGTGTTTTTGCATTGATTAAACAAAAACAGACAAGCAAAGGAGATTCTCAATTAAAATACCTAAAGGCAAAGACTTAAACACGAAACGTAACAATGTTTAAATGACTTAAAACAAACTATTTGTGCAGCGAAAGCCACATTAAGTGCATTGACCCATTGCATATTCATCATAACTTGACCTAATTGTCTAATGTTTTATAGGATATTCCATAAAAAATCTTGTGAATCAATTACAACAGAAGTAACAGAAGTAACCATGATATAAATCATTTTTCAAAATATTTTATACCAAATTGTTATTGTCATTTGTGTATATTCTCTCCACTGTTCACTCTCCTGCTCCCTCACCACTCAAAACATGTACAATAACTGTCCTGGTTAAACAAAACAAAGAAAGTCTTCATATTATCTGAATTTATTTAAATACATACAAAAGATCTTAAAATTATGAATGTGCCCTGAAAAATGTAACGTTTGATTTAATTTATCAATTGAAATAAAAATAAAAAAACATTTTGAATCCTCTTTGTGTCTTTGCATTGATTTAACAAAAACATACAAGCAATGGAGATTCTCATTTCAAAAACCTAAAAGCAAAGACGTTACCCTTAAAACTATTTGTGCAGCTAAAGCTACATTCAGCATCCTGGAGCCGTCAAGTGATTCTTACGTTTTCTCTGTAGTTCATAATTCAGTCTTCTCTTGAATATCTATTATTCCCTGCCTGGACATGTGGCCGCTAATGTGCAACGGGAAAGAATCAAATCATGCATCCCCAGAGCAGCAGGAGACTCTTGCATGTGTGTATTTTTGGAGTGAGGTTTTGCAGAGATGCTTTGTCAGCAGTGGTGAGTGTGCGGCTGGTGGTCTCACACACACAGATGAGCACGCAGACATATCATCGCTGTATCGACTCAGCTGGGCTCAGAGCAGCGCCATCATGCTCTTATTGATCACAGCTCTATGAGATGCCGGGCTTGGTATTCTACTGTAGATATACAACATACTCAGGTGGAAAATGTGAGTTTAACATCCAGTTCTGGCAACAGCAACAACAATAACTATGACTACAAGAAGACTTTCTATTTCAAACATGCACAATACATATTCAACATAAGATACATATGTTCAGCTCTAGGTCTAGGACAAAACAAGAGTGAAATATAGGGTGAAAAATAGGATTGCACCACAGGAAATATATTTAAACTATTGGGGAATGTTTTCTTGTGCCGCAGTTTGAGAAAAACGTTACTGGCCCACACTTTGGAGTTAGGTGTAGTATGTAGAAGAAAAAGAATGATGGAGGAGGCACTATGATATATCAAATCAAATGCTATTGTTCTTTTTCTTCAACAATCCATGCCCTCTGGTTTGATGAGCCTCACTGGATGTGCACCAGTGCAGCACTCCACATATCTTCACCTACACATTGTATTGATCAATTTCTTATTTTCTTATTCAATAGTATATTGTAATAATTGTGGTATTGATTGTATAGTAACATTAAAATTAACCAAGCTTACCAACAGCTTACTCTACTTACAAGAGATAGTCTAGTATAGGCTGAATGACTTATTTTATGTAAATTTAAAAAAATAAAAAATTATGTCATACATTTAAAAAAAAATGTGGACCACATATGTCAACTGTCACTTTACTTTGCACTTTACTGTCACTTGTTCAGTAATAATAATAATAATAATAGTAATACATCAAACTTATAGGGCGCTTTTTTGGACACTCAAAGACGCTCAGTAGTTCCATCATCACTGTGAATATTTGAGCCCACAGATCTAATGACTTATTACTTCCACATTCTTGCACTAGTGTATTACAGATTTATCTATATATTTATACATATAGAATATGTTCATGTATTAAGAGTATACAGGTTTATATCTAGTATGTGTAAAAAAAAAAAAAATTTGATTAGGCTAAAGATATTAATATTCACTTTTCTTGTGCTGTGCTCTCCTCATTCCTACTTTTCAGTAACTTGTGATGCAAAACTGTGGGACAATAAAGGATTTCTTCATCTTAAATAGAATGCTAGCTGCTCGTAAAATAAGTCTTCTTAAAATATGTTGATCATTCCAGACTTAAGAAGCTCTGACCGACGCTGCATAACAAAACAGGTGAATAGTTTGAATGACATGTCTTGCCCAACAACCTTATGACAATCTGTCACATAAGCGCCTGCATAAGTGATGTCTGCGCGCACTGGCTCTTTAAATGGCAGGCGTGGTTCCCCTACTACAGCCCGCCTTTTATGCATAACAGCCAAATCTCTGTCCGACTGCACACACAGTGCAGTAGTCTGCTTAGAAAGTGGAAGCTGTCTCCATCCTCTCATGTGTAGGAGCCGTGACCGCGACTACGCGGACTATCCTTTGATCACCCACCAGAGAACACCCGCTTTTCTATTTATACCAACGCCAACGTGACGCACTGCTGAAGACGCGCAGCTGTTGTTTCGACACTTTTATTGTTAGTATTTTTTTCCTCTCAGCGGATCTATGAGGACGCAGACAGGCTTTCTACCACTTCCAGGTAAGGGCATGACTTTCTGAGAGAGAGAGAGAGAGAGAGAGAGAGAGAGAGGGAGAGAGAGGGAGAGAGAACAGTTGGTTGGGGTCTGCCGTTGTGCGAATGTACGTTAATTGCCAATTTGTCAATTTTTGTCCATCTGGCGCTTAAGGTCTCTGCTCAATGTCTCTGTCCACTCGAGAAGGCGTGACCATACACACACATACGCAAACGTATACACACACACGCACACACTTGTGACTTGTCGACACCGATAGCAATAAGTGAACTCTCCTGAAACAATCTACTTTGAATGTAATTAGATGAGGTACTATCAGCTGTGCGCTCCCTCCTCCTCCTCCTCCGTTTGCCCGCCTGACACAGTACACTACTAAAACAGTGTTATGCAAGGAAAGCCTTGCGAAACTTTAACTTCTCAAAGGCAACAAAACGCGGTAGTTTAAGTTTGACTAAGGCTGGGAATACTTTGGGGAAGGGTTTACTACCGCTGTTCTGTGCAATTAGAGACACGATGTTCTGGTGCGCATTGGAGCCAGACAGACAGTGGGAGAAACGTGTGCAATAATAGTTTCCTCCTCAAACTGTAATGTGAGTGCACATGTGGTGTCTGCAAACATTGTGCTTATGACATTGATGGGGACTCAGAATTGGAGGCAATCTTTAGGAGAATTCATGCTGACATTTCCTGTAATGTCACTCCGAGGCACAGAATTCCTTTACTTGACTGTTATTAGGTATAGTGAGCTTTATCGTCTCGTGTTGTGAGGCTAAGTTGTTTGATTACAATTTCACAAAGTGTATTCTTTTTAATCTTATTGCTGTGTGGTGGTTTGCAGACCTCAGGAACAGGGAGTGACCCTGTCTGCTTCAGACACCCTCATGCCGGGCATCAGTTCCACCGCTCCCCACTATGACCTCTGGGACATGGACCACCTGGACCAGCACTACTTCTATGATGACCATGACCCGGATGAGGATTTCTTCAAGTCCACTGCCCCCAGTGAGGACATCTGGAAGAAGTTTGAACTGGTACCTACCCCACCCATGTCTCCCATAAGAGCAGCGGAGGGGTCGGCTAAGGTGGGGGTGCTTTACCCATCTCTAGGTGACAAACTGGAATGGGTCTCTCAGTTCTTGGGACAAGATGATGAGCAGCAGGACACGCCTTGCAGAGTGACCACCTCCACAGAGACTTTTGGGAACCTGAGTTCCATTATCATCCAAGACTGTATGTGGAGCGGATTCTCAGCTGGCCAGCATCTGGAGAGAGTGGTGGCAAATGAGCGACAGGCTAAACTGGCCGGAGCCCCTGTTGTGACACCTTCTCCTGTGGGGAAAGTCAGCCACAGTGGGGCTGGGGACACACCCTTGCACAATGGGCAGGCTACTGACTGTGTGGACCCTGGGGCTGTGTTCGCTCTGCCCCTGGGTGGACTCGGTAAGAAGCAAGTGTCTTCAGGATCTGAGTCACATTCAGACTCTTCAGGTCAGTGGGTCATTCAATTCTAATTTTGTAATTACAAATTACAAATTCATTCTTGTGATGAAGAATGCTTATTGAGTCAAAGTGTAGTTAAACATAGCACCTGGAAAATGTGTGGGGGCAAGTAATTTCAATTTTTTTTATAAAATGTGAAAAGTGAATTTAAATGTTTAACTAGGTGTAACAGTGATGTTGAAGCATACAGCACACGCATACATACTGATATTCTGTTTCTATAGTTATAGGATTTAGATGTGATAGCGTTAAACCGCCTGTCTTTAATGGCCAAGTTGCCATGTTGCACATGATTACTGCATTGCGTTACCTTGGTGCATGCAACAAATGCTTGAAGCCACCAGTGTCACGCCCATTCAAACATCTGCTGCTTGGCACGAATCCAGCGGCTCAGCTGCTCTCTTGCTTCTACTTTGGACTTATGATAATGTCCTTCTTCCCACCAGAGCCTCTGATCTGACGCACATTCAGTCAGAGCCTACTTCACGGCAATGTAATTGTAATAGTAGGAAAAAGGACACATGTTTCTGAAACTTTTGAACATTATCAGCTTCAGATCTACTCTTTGAATTCCATATGATCAATTCTGGTATGTTGACCACCATGTGACGTTGATCCATGCATAATGGTTTGTGGAATGCTACAAAGGGGAACTTGTTTCTGCATTCTTGCGCTCAACAGGCTGCAGCGCCAATTGTGTCAGTGGGTGGATTTGTCCCTAGCCAGCTCGGGATGTGAATAGACTGGGATTAGCCATTTAGACGGCTGCATGGGTTTCTGTAAAGCTTTCACCAAAAGTTTTTCACATGGTTTTAGGAATGTTACGTCTGTTTTTTTTGTTTTTGTTTTTAATGGGGGGTTGACATGACTACATTGAACAATGATAAAGGTTTGCAAAACGTTAGTTCATGTAATACTAGTCTTCTGGTTTTTGAGAACCGGTAGACTGATGGATATTATTTTAGCTGTGAATCATTTGACAAATTGATGCATAATAATTAATGAATAAGCTATGTGGATATTGTGAAAGACCCCAATCTATTGTTAATTAGTAAAATGCAATTCCTTTAAAGTACAGCAATAACTAAGCTCCTTTTACTGATCAATGGATGGATTAGTCAGTTTGTTTTCATAATGCATTTCATAATTTTGTACTCATGACCTTTTTTTTTAATGTTATAGATGATGAAAATGACAAAGAAGAGGATGAGGAGATTGATGTGGTGACAGTGGAGCAAAAGCAGCAGCGGAAGCCTCGTCGCCTGGTGAAACGAAGAAAGCCTGTGACTATAACCTTGCGAGCAGATCCTCTGGATCCTGGCATGAAGCGATTCCACATCTCCATCCACCAGCAGCAACACAACTACGCTGCCCCCTCCCCAGACACTGTGACCCCTGAACCGATCAGGAAGCGGGTAAAGCAGGAGGCTGGTGCTTATGAAACGCTGAACTCTCAGCAGCAGCAGCCTCGGCTGGGCTACACCCCATTGAACTTGGATAGTAGAAAGTGTCACATGACCTCAAGCACCTCCATCAGCTCAGAGTCTATAGACTTTAGTGCCTCTTCTCCTACCTCGTCATCTTCTCCCTCCTCACCTGAATCCTCTTCCCAGACCTCACCTGTAAAGCCCCTTCCCCTGTCCCAATTTTCTAGTCCCCAGTCATCAGATTGTGAGGACACAGACAAACGCAAAGCACACAACTTTCTGGAGCGAAAGCGTCGAAACGACTTGCGTTCCCGCTTCCTCTCGTTGCGGGATGAGATTCCAGGATTAGCTGATTGCCCCAAAACCCCCAAGGTGGCTATTCTAACACGGGCCACGGAGTACCTCCAACAGTTGCATGACAACGAGAAGCAGAAGACCTCTGAGAGGAAGCAGCTGAAAGCCAGACGGCACCAGCTCCTGCATCGACTGGCCCAGCTGAAACGCTCCTGAAAGACCCTCACGAACACTTCAGACACTTATTTTCACTTTGGGTTGATCACGGTGGATTGTTTTTGATTTTGTGGTTTGCACATTCGTTTCTGAGTGATTGAGACCATGAACCAGTTAAATAGCAAGCCGGGGACTAGAAGTGTGGATGACTCAACTGTTATTAATAAAGCTTTGTAAAACTAAAGTTTCCTTTCTACAAATAGTTAAAAGATTTTGCAGCTTAAAGTTGAACTATTGCTACCACTTGGTCTGGTTCAATGGCCTGGTTCATCTGTTTTCCAATGCCTTTTTTTCTTTTGACATGTATCATATACATTACAATATTGTTATAACCTTAAGTTTCCAGTAGCTTTCAAATGTTTAAAATGTAGACACTATGATTGTACTAAAGATCTTCTCTGGCTTCTTTGCTATAATTTATGCCTTCTCCCATGATGTGGACTTGATAGGCCTGAAGTTTCCCTTGAAATTGTGAGGTAACAGCACATTCTAGTGATTAAAAAGTTACCTGTTTGTGCTTTATTCTAAGTATTTTCGGTTTTGTTACTTCGTTCATTATGTATCCATTTAACATTCAAGTGGTGATGTCTAAGGACAGTTTCCCCTCTTTAATGTATTTTTTATGTGACCATAATCTCTGCACCTTTTGAAATATGGTTGTGCCTGTCTGTTCTGTTGAAACCCAAGTGTTTGTTTTTTGCATGTGGGATGTCCGCAAAGCAGCACCATGCCTGCAGAAACAGCCCGTTTGTAGCACCATTGTGATATTTATTACCATTCAGGCAAATCTGATTTGATACATATTTTCATTATTGTGCCATAGAAATCAGCCAAAAATATTTATTGGTTAATTAAAATAAACATTTTGAAAATGGTTTTGCACAACATTTTGCAATGTGCATATCGATTAAACCATATTTTGATCTTCCTTTTTGAGTTGGTGTTGGTGTGTAATTGCCTAGAAGCCTTTTTCCATGTATGTCAACTATCCAGTTGGATGTAATGTACAGTCTCATTATATAGCCCCTTTTGTTTAAAGCAGAGCTGGTAAAACTCAGTTTGGCCCCTGTGACCTACTGTAAACCAGAGCTAACATTGCTGGCATTTCAAATAAAGCTCAAAAGCTTATATTTTTGTTAATAAAAACAAAAAGTCAAATAAAACCCTCATTGAGCACACTAGTCACTTTGTCGCCTTCTTTTGCAAAGCATACTTTCCCTGACTATAAGTGTATACTTTATTTTTTCCTATACAGAGCCTTGTTCTGACCATGTGAGCTATGAACTGTTTTTTTCTTTGTTCTTGTGGCTGGCAGGGATTTGTGTGGTTTTTGCCGGGAAACTTGGTGTGCATCGCATGGCCCTCTGTGTGAATAATAATCCCTTTAGCTGAAGCGCTTACGGGTAGGGTGCAAGGAAAGAGGATCTCACGATTAAACTTTTGGCCAAGTGTAAACCATGACCTTTACAACTGCTCTATTGTGTTCAAGCCATGTGACATATGACACTGTAGCCCTCAGACGAGTACTGTACCAAGATGGCAGAGTAAGCCACTGCTCACTCAGGAAATCCCAGTTAGTTTGTGATGACAAATGTGCATCACCTTTAGAGGGCCACTGCAATGCATTTTGCTAATTAATGGTATGAACTGTCAACTCGTTGAAATATTGTTTGTATATATATCCATGGGTTTCAGAGAGATAGAATTGGACAACTTGTGAATTGGAAATTCCTTAAATAGTTGCTTGAAACATAAAGCTGAAACCCGTGTATACAACTTAATCCTTGGTGATTCACTGTGTGTTTGGTTTTATTCTGACTGATAATGTTCTGCTCTTGGCTCTGTCTTGTAGCAATGGATATTTGCTTACTTTAAGTAATCAATAATGTTGTTCATTCAGAGCCTTATTTCAGCACTTTCTTTTTTTTCTGTACCTCATTGCCGCTATATAGAGCTAGAAAGTTAATAAAAATGTAATTGTTTGATGTCATAGCATCTTTACTACTTGTTTACACTCCACATGTTTCAAAAGATACCTATAGACAATACCTATATTTATTATCTGAATTTATTCAAAAAGGTTGTCTTTTTGTCTTTAGCGTTATTTACTGAATTCTCACTGCACGGAAAGAGTTGTATAAAACTTAGCTATATTCTATGAGTGAACACTCGCTTCATTCACTATTTACCTGAATAGTCTCCAAGGCAACACATGATGGCATCTTCATCGTGACAACAATCTTCAGGTGTTTCGGTAGAAAGAAGTTAGGTTTCCATAACCACATATTACTGTGAAACCTATTTCCTTATTTTTTCACATTAATAATTTAATTCCCTGTCTCAATATAATCTCAACATAATTTTGAGACATCATGCTCTGTCAATCAAGATGGCGTTACCAGAGTAATGCCTTCTTGTTGCTTGGCAACTGCATTTGCAGTGCATCTTTAAGTCTAGTGCGCACGCGCGGGGCAGTCAGCTGGTACAATGCGGAAGCAGAAGCATGGCGGCGTCCTCTGTCTGCGTGCAGAGCGTGATGCAGAGCTCACTGAGAGCAATGAGAGCAGTGCGACCGTCTATGGTTGTAATTCTGGGAGCTACGGGAACAGGGAAGTCCAAATTGGCTATAGAATTGGGACGAAGACTGAAGGGAGAAATTATCAGCGCCGACTCCATGCAGGTACGACACGCGGGACGAGGGTCCGATGTGTGTATGTCAGTGTCACCCATCCAGGACAAAAATACTTTTATATGTGGTCATTGACTGTATAAGAATTACTATATTCTATTCAATAAAGCAAATGTCCAGAGTGCCTGATGGCTGGCGTGGTATGACTGCCTCCTGACAGGCATGGCATTGTGTGGATTAGAAGTCTCGTTTTAACCATAGACTGTAAATATTAACCTATAGTAGACGTAATTGGCTGCATTGCTTTGTTCTCATGGAGTTTTCTGTAAATGCATGATCTGACGGTCCTAGATGCTGTACGCTAAGGAAAGGAACGTCTGTGAGTGTAGAATTTGTTATCAGGCCTTTATCGAATACAATGTTATAAACACATGATCTTCATTCAATTAAAATAAAATGGCTAAAAACCCAGATTGTCTTATACTTGTAGAGTATTGTATTTGTATGGATGAAAAAAATGGGGTATCCACGTAGACTATAATGATTTGACATTGTTTTAGATGTCTGGTGTATATTTATGCCGCATTACCGTCTGTAGTTTTGCCAGTTGTCTTGGCTGTCTTTTCTACAAGCACCTAACCCTTTGATCAGCTGTGTCCTTGAAACTGTATGTCCCTGCAGAGAACTGCTCCTCCTGCAGTCACCTGCTGCTTGTAGGTAAACTGGGTTACTTTAATCATTTCTGCCTAGAATATCCCAACAACTCCCAGATCTTGTGGTGAGAAACTGTGGCCTAGTTTCAGACTCCTGCTACTGACATAGAAACTAGGTAGATTCCAAAACCAGTATGAGCACTTTATATGCAGTACTTGTCGATACAAAACACAGATGCAAGGCTTTATTTACCAGAGCTTTTATAAATCTAGTATTTTAAAATCATTGCACAATATTAGTCTTTATTATAAATGAATTAATCGCTAAAGTATATATATTTTGATTTACTTTGACTGGAATAAGCCATGTATGTATTTATTATAAGTTTGTTATGCATTTGTAAGTTATTATTACTTTGTTTTTGCTCCTCCCGGTAGTGTCTGTCTCTCAGACGCATATTAGCACTGGAGATCAGTGACGAGTGGCTTTACACTTTGGTCAGCATTTGATATGGAATAAATAAGCAGCCTTTTTTGGTCTGAATACACTCTTAGTCTTAGAATGTGAATGCAGCAGTGTGATACGGCTGTGTTGTCTATTGGATAGGAAACAGTCTCGGCTTGTTTTTTCATTGTGCTGAGCTGGTGGAGGTCTTAAAGCGTGCTGCTCTGACCCAGCAGCTGAGCGAGAATGCCATGCTGTAGCCACTGGAAAGTGTCTATTGTCCCACAGAGAATTGGTTCCCACACTCCCTTACACTATTGTGTGCTTCTAACCCCTCCTTCCCTGGATCCAAGGACCTATATACATTGGAAATACTGGGTATATTAATCATGACATTCTTTATCTGTATTAGTGGTTTGTGTATAATGAGCCCTGCTGACCTGACCTCACATGTCATGGATCTGTGCAATAATTCTAGAATGTGCAATATGGAACCACATGTGCCCACTGTCACTTTTAGCCCAGAATCTTATGCTATCATGTACAGTCGTTTCATCACTGTGAACATTTGAACCATCAGAGCTAATGACTCACTACCTTAAAGGAATAGGCCACCGTTTTTACATACTGACATATGTTCTTACCTTACCTTCGACTATATGTACCTGTCTGGTCTTTGTCCGTGCACTCTGTCATGAAAAACGGAGCACAAATGCAGCCTCTTCCACATACTGTATAGTTCCAAATCATCTCCCGTTAGAAGCTACCAAACTCTTCCACGTGTTCCCTATTTAAATACAGCTGGTACCGAATCTCCTTCAGGTGATATGGTATGTGTAAGCATTTGCAGAGCATCTTTTCCAAGTATATTTGTTCCAATAGCGATCTATCTAAATGACGTCACTATGACACGCCCCTGCCGCCTGTCAACTCCCGCCCACATGTTTCGGACAAACACTGTCGAAATGAATCAAATACCACTTGTCACTTTAGACAAAAATGAGATACCAGGAGCAAAATTCCACCATCAAACCATCAGGAATCATAGTGTAGACCAATTAAAACGTTGGCTTACATGTCGTGGTCTGTAACTGGTAGAAAGTTTGAATTGATAAAAAGGTAATGGTGAGGATTATGCTAACATTATCTTGTCTTTTAAATTGCAATGCTAGCGCCTTCTTTGTTTATTTTGCTGTGATTAACTTCCATTTATCACGTTTTTTTTTTGCACTGTCCACTTTGTAATTAGTTTGATCATTTAGTTAACTACAGTCAGCCGATATTATGATAGATCCATGGGGTCACAACGGGCTACGCCACTACTGTCTCTGCAGAGAGAAACTATCGGAGCTAGCCACACTCAATAAACGCAAATGACAATCAATCGACACCTTTAAATGTTAATTGGAGAATATATTATACATATGCATTCGTAACACAAGTGCACGGAGGTTTTCAGAATTATCTGTTAAGGTTTTCATGACATAAATACTTTTTAATGCGACTAAAGCGATCGCTTTTTTGAAGTAGGTTAAAGGCGCTATACCCGTTTCTGCAATGTTTGAATGTTTAGCACCGCCCCCCAACTCGCTCACAGGCTTCTAATTTCCCCTACGCTCTCATAACATAGAGCCATCTAGTTTTATTTGCAATCTGATACGTATGCTAACATTAGCATTAGCGCAACTTCTTGTAAGCTGTACAACAATCACTGATGAAATGGTACTAAAGCAATGCACTGCTAACACAATATATAAGTAAAAGAATACCGCTAGTTTCGCGTCCGAATGTATTAATTTAAACATTAGAATATATTCTATTATTATACGGCTCCTCACAGCAGCAGTAGAACGCTCCATTGATTTGAATGTAATTTCAAAACGTTCTACCGGTCATTATTTTCTATAACGGACCTGTCAAAACAATAATGACCGCTGCCCATGGCAACGCAAGATCCTGATCAGATCACTCCGCAAGTAGTCCGGGCACTTCGTCAACGAGCTTTGAGCGACACCGTCTGGCCGAAAACATGAGCGAGTTTAAAGTGGATTTTAATATTTACGGGGAGTATGGAGATTTTGATCACTGGTGGGACGCACAATCTAATTTGCCGTCTCCCAAAAGTAAACGAAAACCTCAAGAAGAACAGGAGGAGAGCAACCAAGAACAACAGGAGGTGGAGAAGACTAACAAGAGGCATAAACACCTAACGGCTGACGAGATTAATGAAATAGAGGAAAACCGTCATGAGACAAACACAAAGAAGAGCACAATTTGGGCAATGAAAGTATTCAAAGATTGGATAAAAGAGACCAACAATACGTCTGTTGCGGATAATGCAGATGGGTTGAACACACTTTTGAGAATGTTTTATCCATCCGTGCGTACCAGCGCTGGAGATGTCTACTCTGTGGCAAGTTACACTGCTTTGCGTAGCGGAATAAACCGTTATTACAGCCAGTATAACATCCTAAAGAATCAACTATTCAATTCCAGCAACAATATTTATAAATCGGTCATAAAGGCAAATTGCAAGAGTGGCAAAGATACCAGCCAGCATCATCCACCAATCTCCAGCACTGATTTGAAGAAGATAAAAGATTCTGGTGTCCTCAATTCAAGCACAGCGATTGGCCTTGTGAGAAAAGTATGGTTTGATGTTCAGTTACACCTTGCACGTAGGGGAAGAGAAGGTAACCGGGACCTAACACGAGAGTCGTTTATATTCAAGCAAGATGAAAATGGAAAAGAATTTATCACATTATCCCACAACGCTGACACAAAAAATCACAAAAACCCCTTGGATCCGATGCAACAGATATATCGCGGCTGCATTTTTGCTGAGCCAACAAACCCAAATTGTCCAGTTGCAAGCTTTAAATTGTATCTTTCCCTTTGCCCACCGGATTCCACTGCATTCTACCTTCACCCTCTTAGAAAGCCACAGGAAGACCTGAACCAGCAGAACATCTGGTATTCCAGGGAGCCCATGGGGCATAACGCACTGGGACAAATGATGCCAAATATTAGCAAGGCAGCGGCACTTTCGAGGCGCTACACCAACCATAGTCTGCGCAGTACAGCTGTGCAGCTATTGTCAAAAGCCGGCCTGCAAACACTGGAGATTATGACGGTTACCGGACACAGATGCGAAACCAGTTTGAAGAGCTACTGGACTCCAACAACATCTGACCGGGAGAAGTGGAGCCAGATCCTTTCTGGTGAGTTGCCTTATTACATTTTTCCCTTCTATCCCGCAAGCCCTGTTCAGCATATTTACGCTAGTGTTATCTATTTCCCTATTTCCAGAGGCGCCCACTACACCTGTCTCTGCAAGAGAAGCTGGGGGAATCGCTCCTGAGTTTAACGGAAGTAAGGCTTTCAACTTAGCCAGAGATACACCACCATTCCTCATCTCCAACTGCACCTTCAACGGGAATGTCCAGTTTAATGTGAATAAGTAGCTGAATATTACACGCAAAGCCACACTGCCTGCCAGCGGTTGCCGAGCAACGGGAAAACTTTTTGGGACTACTTTATTTGTTGTCATTAAATAAACTTTTGGCATTCATAAAAGTGATTTGAAGTTTATTTTGTGTGTTAAGTTGGTACAAAGCAGTATAATAAGCGGGATAATGTATAGCATACAGGTCATTATCGGAAAATAAGTACGGACGGGGGCGGAAGCTTCGCCCTGTCGGTACTTATTTTCCGATAATGACCTGTATGCTATACATTATTCCTTACATATTTAGTTATAATTTATTATACTGCTCCTCACAGCAGCAGTAGAACACTCCATTGACTTGAATGCAATTCTTCCAATAATTTTTTCTTGATAACAGAACTCTCAAACCAATAATGACCGCAGCCCCGATGCAATTTCTGTTTGTAATTCAGGTGTGTAAAATACTACCATTACTCCGCAAGTACAAGCTATCAGCGCCTGTCACTACACTGTGCAGTTTCTCTGCACACTTGTCTGTGTAGAGAAGCTAGCGGAGCTAGCCACGCTCAATAAACAAATGCATATCAATCAATCAACACCATTAAACGTTAATCGGACAATTGGAGTCGCTGGCACCGCCCTAAGTTGGAGTCGCTGGCACCGCCCTAAGTTGGTTTAGGTCTTACCTTGAAGACAGGAAGTACTTTGTGGAGATTGGAGACTGTGTCTCAGATCATATGGCCCTGACCTGTGGAGTACCACAGGGGTCGATCCTGGGACCTCTTCTGTTCAATCTCTACATGCTGCCGTTAGGTCAGTTAATACGCAGAAACAAAGTGTCCTATCACAACTATGCAGACGACACTCAGATCTATGTCTCACTGACTGCAGGAGAACATGGACCAGTGGACTCACTCCTTCACTGTATCCAACAGATCAGTGAGTGGATGCAAAACAACTTCCTTCAGCTAAACGCAGACAAAACTGAAATGATTGTCTTTGGTCCCCAGAAACAAAGAGAGAGCGTCATCTGTCACCTACAGTCTCTCTCCCTAAAACCTTCAAACAAGGTCAGAAATCTAGGGGTAATACTGGACTCAGACTTAAATTTTAATAGCCACATCAAATCAGTAACATCAGCAGCTTTTTACCATCTAAAAAACATTGCCAGGATCAAAAACATAGTGTCTAAAGCAGACTTGGAGATTCTTATCCATGCATTTGTCTCCAGTAGGTTAGACTACTGCAATGGCCTGCTCACAGGTCTGTCCAAACAGGCTGTAAAACAGCTGCAGTACATTCAAAATGCAGCAGCTCGAGTCCTGACTAGAACCAGGAAGTACGACCACATTAGTCCGGTCCTCAGGTCCCTGCACTGGCTTCCTGTGGCTCAGAGAATAGACTTTAAAACAGCTCTGCTTGTGTACAAATCTCTCCATGGCCTCGCACCAAACTATATTAGTGACATGTTAGTCCCATATGAACCAGCCCGGACTCTGAGGAGCACAGGGACTGGACTCCTGTTAGTGCCCAGAGTCAGAACTAAACATGGGGAGGCTGCTTTTCAGATTCATGCTGCTAAAATCTGGAACAGTCTTCCTGAAGATGTGAGACAGGCCTCCTCTCTGACAATGTTTAAGACAAGGTTGAAAACAGTTCTGTTTAGCTGTGCATACAACTGAGGGATTTTATATTTTTATCTTTTTTTAATGTACTGTGATTATTTATGATTTTAATGCTTTCTTGTTCTGTTCAGCACTTTGAATTGCCTTGTGTATGAATTGTGCTATATAAATAAACTTGCCTTGCCTTACAATACAGTATACATACAGTGCCTTGCGAAAGTATTCGGCCCCCTTGAACTTTTCAACATTTCCCCACATTTCAGGCTTCAAACATAAAGATATAAAAATTAAATTTTTTGTCAAGAATCAACAACAAGTGGGACACAATCGTGAAGTGGTACGAAATTTATTGGATAATTTAAACTTTTTTAACAAATAAAAAACTGAAAAGTGGGGCGTGCAATATTATTCGGCCCCCTTGCGCTATTACTTTGTAGCGCCACCTTTTGCTGCAATTACAGCTGCAAGTCGCTTGGGGTATGTCTCTATCAGTTTTGCACATCGAGAGACTGGAATTCTTGCCCATTCTTCCTTGCAAAACAGCTGGAGCTCAGTGAGGTTGGATGGAGAGCGTTTGTGAACAGCAGTCTTCAGCTCTTTCCACAGATTCTCGATTGGATTCAGGTCTGGACTTTGACTTCTAACACCTGGATACGTCTATTTGTGAACCATTCCATTGTAGATTTGGCTTTATGTTTTGGATCATTGTCCTGTTGGAAGATAAATCTCCGTCCCAGTCTCAGGTCTTTTGCAGACTCCAACAGGTTTTCTTCCAGAATGGTCCTGTATTTGGCTCCATCCATCTTCCCATCAATTTTAGCCATCTTCCCTGTCCCTGCTGAAGAAAAGCAGGCCCAAACCATGATGCTGCCACCACCATGTTTGACAGTGGGGATGGTGTGTTCAGGGTGATGAGCTGTGTTGCTTTTACGCCAAACATATCGTTTTGCATTGTGGCCAAAAAGTTCCATTTTTGGTTTCATTTGACCAGAGCACCTTCTTCCACATGTTTGGTGTGTCTCCCAGGTGGCTTGTGGCAAAGTTTAAACTTTTTATGGATCTTTGAGAAATGGCTTTCTTCTTGCCACTCTTCCATAAAGGCCAGATTTGTGCAGTGCACGACTGATTGTTGTCCTATGGACAGACTCTCCCACCTCAGCTGTAGTTATCTGCAGTTCATCCAGAGTGATCATGGGCCTCTTATCTGCATCTCTGATCAGTCTTCTCCTTGTTTGAGATGAAAGTTTGGAGGGATGGCCGGGTCTTGGTAGATTTGCAGTGGTCTGATACTCTTTTCATTTCAATATAATTGCTTGCACAGTGCTCCTTGAGATGTTTAAAGCTTGGGAAATGTTTTTGTATCAAAATCCGGCTTTAAACTTCTCCACAACAGTATCTCGGACCTGCCTGGTGTGTTCCTTTGTCTTCATGGTTCTCTCTGCGCTTTAAACAGAACCCTGAGACTATCAAAGAGCAGGTGCATTTATACAGACTTAATTACACACAGGTGCATTCTATTTATCATCATCAGTCATTTAGGACAACATTGGATCATTCAAAGATCCTCACTGAACTTCTGGAGTGAGTTTGCTGCACTGAAAGTAAAGGGGCCGAATAATATTGCACGCCCCACTTTTCAGTTTTTTATTTGTTAAAAATGTTTAAATTATCCAATAAATTTCATTCCACTTCACGATTGTGTCCCACTTGTTGTTGATTCATGACAAAAAATTAAAATTTTATACCTTTATGTTTGAAGCCTGAAATGTGGCCAAATGTTGAAAGGTTCAAGGAGGCCGAATACTTTCGCAAGGCACTGTATACATCCTTAACACACATGCACGGACGATTTCAGAATTTGCTGTCAACGTTTTCATGACAAAAATACTGTTTTAAAGTGACAAAAAGCGATCGCGAAAAACCCGGAAGTTACCATGAAATAGCTAGCTAGCTTAGCTGTTACCTGCCTAGCACGTCCCGGTGAAACCTTTGGGAGCTAACTATTTTATTTGCAGTCATTAAATACATTTTGAATTATAAGGGCTGTCTAATATTTGTTCGGCGGTGTGGAGATGGGCACCTCGAGTCGGCGAAGGAGGCGCAGACACCGGGGAAGGCGAGGCGGTCTGCTCGTTCGAAGCCGCTCCTCCAGGACTGCTCTGCCCTCCATCTACCTGGCCAACGTCCAGTCTCTGCCCAACAAGACGGACGAGCTCCTGTGTCGGGTCCAGAGCCAGCGCGAGGCCCGGGACTGCGCTGTGTTCTGTCTCAGCGAGACGTGGCTCCACTCGAACGTCCCGGACTCTGCTGTTCAGCCCCCGGGATTCACCGCTCACCGCGCGGACAGAGTGAAGGAGACCACGGGCAAGGCCAGAGGCGGAGGTGTGTGCTTTTTAATTAATCAGCGCTGGTGCACGGACACTCGAATCGTGAACCAAACATGTACTGCCAATCTTGAGCTGCCGCCCTTTTTATCTTCCCGGTGAATTTTCAGTAATATTTTTATGTTCTGTTTTAGGGGTGGGCAATATGGCCTAAAATTCATATTGCAGTATAATTTGGTAGACGGTATATATTGCGGTATAATTTGGTGTGTGAATTTCAATATAGGTCTAGCAGGTTCTTGCATAAAATAGTCAAGATTGTTACTTATTTATATAAGTAATATAAATATATTTATTAGAATCTAATATATATATTTTTTGAGTTAGAAAATCAGTTGTGAGACGAATAAAGAGACAAATGTTGTAACATACATTATTTATGTATGTTACAGTAAATACCATTCACTGTAAAAGCAATTTTTAAAAAGAAAAACATATGCATTCATTTAAAATATAAAAAACTCACAAAGGTTGAAATCAAAGTCTGTAGGCGTTAGACATAGTCATTATTTATAGTGTCTGAGAGTTTTGTGCAGGTACATGACTTCAGTAAAAGCTATTGTTCGTTTACAAAGCTGGTCTTGCCATTTGTTGACGCTCCCTAAGCGCTTTTCTCTGCGCTTGCAGTGAACTGGATGATTCAATGGATTTTTGTTCATTAAAACAGCGCATTGGATTTGAACAATTGATGTAAATGATCATTTTGGCACAATTAATTTGTTTTAACAAAGTAGCTTTCGTGAGATATTGACCGCGGAGGTCCGAATCTGATGCTAACTTTCGCAAACTTCTGCTGTGATGCTGCGGACACGGCACACGCATGGATCATGGATCTATTATAATAACTGGATAGGGTATTACTAGTTTGTAGCTGAATAACCCATGTGCTCAGGGGATTCTCGCAGTACTGCAGACTGAACCAGACTAAATTCACGTGGACTACCCAGAAATTTTCCCCATAGAACTCAATGCATATTAAAACAGCTCGACCTCAGCTGACAGAGAACCTACAGCTTAAATAAAGATCGGATTTTGTGGGGATTTTAGTGTCCCTTGTCATCCTGAACTTTTTTTCTTCTTAAATACTTCGTTTTTGTTTAAATCCACACTTTAGTGCCACAAACTCTGCTCGTCTGGCTCTCGCTCTAACTCCCGCTCTGATGAACTGCTCTGATTGGTCAGAGCGCAGCCGAGCCCCTCTGTGCACGTGCGTGAGACCTGGTGTGAGACCCACACACGCGTGTTTGACGCAACGCATTATGGGAGATCATCCACTGCGCAGAACCGGGAGGACCAGACGATGCCCAAATACAGGCGAGTTTCCCATAGATCTTTGCGAGTTCCAGGCGACTTCCGCTAATCTTTCAGCCCCCATGCCGTCACAAAGTGCCACTGAGCACAACCATTCATTTGAATAGGGCGCCATCTTGGATCGCCGGGGCTTGGCATGGATCTATTTTGGCTCACACTGGCGCTTCGAGCCTACGCCCCTTTGACACTGATTGGCCAAAAGGTAGACGCTTAAACTGTGATTACTGTGTGTGTATTTACCTCTGCTGGGGCCACTGTGACAACAATACATAGACAGAAACACGGTGTTAATGCCGTGCTGTTGTTCGTTGTTTCCAGTGGTGTCTGCCAGGCTAATGCTGCTAGGCTAATGCTGCTGAATGCCTGTTTGTGTTGGTGCTTTCTACTGGCGTCAGAGCCTGCGCAATTTGATGACATAATGACCTATTGCAATATGCCGGTATAACAAAAATCTCTTCCGTGGGCCAAATTTATATCGCATACCGCTTATACCGTTTATATCGCCCAGCCCTATGCTGTTTAAATTCACCCACGTGCGGATTACAAAGTAGCCCTACAGGATCTGAGCGATATCCTTCACAAACATGAGTCTGCTCATCCTAACGCAGTCATCATTGTTGCTGGGGATTTCAATAAATGTAATTTAAAGACTGTAATCCCGAACTTTTACCAACATATGACTCAAGCTACAAGAGGAGCACATGTTCTGGATCACTGCTACAGTAACGTGAAGGGAGCTTATAGGTCCAGTCTCAGACCTCCTTTTGGAAAGTCTGACCACTCCTCTGTTCTCCTTCTTCCTTCGTATACTCAGAGGAGCAGGGAACATAAACCAACCTCTCGCACTGTGCAGTGTTGGTCTGAGGAGGCTAGCATGAAGCTACAAGGTTGTTTTGATGCTACGGACTGGTCTGTGTTTCAGTCAGAGGACGTCAATGAATTCTGTGACGCTGTGTCTGGATACAGACGCTTCTGTATTGACTGCTGTGTCCCACAGAAGGTCATTAAAGAACATTTTAATCAAAACCCTTGGATGAACGCGGAAGTGAAACTGAAACTTCATGAGCGTGCGTTGGCGTTTCAATCAAATGATACAGTTGCTTATAAGCTATCCTGTTACTCATTGAAACGTTCTATTAAATCTGCAAAGCGCAGTTACGGGACAGGTTAAAGAGTTATTTTGAGGAAGATGACCCTCGGCGCATGTGGAACGGTATTAAAGCCATCACATCGTGGAAACCTTGTGCTGGGAAAATTGCATCTGTCGGCCAAGCTCTGCCAAACGAGCTGAACACGTTCTACTGTCGCTTTGAATCCGCTGATGCCTGTCCTACTGTATTCCCTGAGTGTTTCAATCAAGTTGCCTTCACCGTGACTCAGGAGGAAGTCAAGCGTGTCCTGTCCAGGACCATAGTCCGGAAAGCCCCAGGCCCGGACGGCATCCCTCCTTGTGTCCTGAAACTGTGCTCTGAGCAACTTGCCCCTGTGCTAACAGACATTTTCAACCTGTTGCTAAGGAACTGTACTGTGCCGAACTGCTTTAAAGAGTCGACCATCATTCCTGACATGCCTGAATGACTATCGTCCTGTGGCCCTCACGTCTGTTCTCATGCAAACTTTTGAGCGGCTTGTGCTGGACTTCATTAAGAGCCAGATCCCTGTGAGTGTTGACCCGCTCCAGTTTGCTTACAGACAGAACAGGAGTGTGGAGGATGCCATCTCCTTTGCTCTGAACTCTGTCTACAGTCACTTGGACACTAGTAAATCTGTCGCAAGATTGCTTTTCATTGATTATAGCTCTGCTTTTAACTGCCTTGTCCCAGGTAAACTGATTGAAAAGCTCATGTCTCTCGGTTTAATTGTTGCCATGTGTAAATGGATTTTTAGCTTTTTAACTCAGACAGATCTCAGAGAGTGAAAATCAATGACTGTTTTTCTGATGTTGTTTCTGTGAGCACTGGTGGGCGGCACGGTGGCAGAGTGGATAGCACTCTCGCCTCTCAGCAAGAAGGTCCTGGGTTCGAATCCCGGTTGGACCAGGGCCTTTCTGAGTGGAGTTTGCATGTTCTCCCCGTGTCTGCGTAGGTTTCCTCCGGGTGCTCCGGTTTCCCCTGCCACTAAAAATATGTACAATAGGTCTGACATGTGTCTCCTGTACTGGTCCCACTCCCAAAAAAAACAATTGTAAACCGCTTTGAGACTCCGATGTGCAGTGAAAAGGCGGTATATAAATAAAGATTACTACTACTACTACTGGTTCTCCTCAGGGATGTATTTTGAGTCCTTTACTTTTTACTTTGTACACTCATGATTATGTGTCCTCCTCTGACTCAAACTTGATCATTAAATATGCTGATGGCACCACCATCATCGGTCTCATCAGTGACAATGATGAATCCTCTTATAGAGCAGAGATCCAAAATGTGGTTCAGTGGAGTAAAACTAACAACCTCCAGTTGAACGCATCGAAAACATGTGAACTGGTCTACGACTTCAGTCGCAATAGTTCTCATTTGCCTTTCGTAATCGACAACTCCCAGGTGCAGATCGTAGAGGAGTGCAAGTTTCTGGGTTTAACTCTGTCTAACGACCTGAAATGGGTTAAAAACATTGACCGAGTCGTTAAGAAAGCTCGTCAGCGTCTCTACTTCCTGCGTAAACTAGAGAATTTACCACTAACTCTAAGATTCTGCTTTAACTTTTATCGCTGCACCATTGAGAGTTTACTTGTCGGTTCTGTGTGGTTTGGAAACCCATCCATCCATCCATCCATTTTCTACCCTTTAATCCATTTCTGGGTCAGGGAGGTGGCAATCAGAGATGCCACCCAAGTCTCATAGCACCAGCCCCTCACTGATCCTCTGCAGGTGGTGAGTCCACAGGAGGACGGCTGCTCTGAGTGTGAGCATAGCCTTGATCTTTCAGTGGGGGCTTTGGGCAAAGTGGGGTTAAGTGTCTTGCCCAAGGACACAACGACAGCAGTCATCAGTGGGAGTCGGTGGAGAAGGTGCAGAGGTGGGAATTGAACCCACGACATTCTGGGCTTAAGGCCAATGCTCTACCAACTGAGCTACTGTCGCTGTGTGGAAACATCACAGATAAAGAAAAGAGAGCTTTAAACAAGGTGCTCCGCTCTGCAAAGAGGACCGTGGGCTGTGAGCTTCCTGTTCTGGAGGTTCTTTATAAATTCAGACTTTTAAACAAAGCTCTTAGGATTGTTAATGACTCTTCTGGCCACCCTGGGAAAGCCATGTTCCAGCTTCTTCCCTCTGGCAGAAGATATCGCTCTCTTAGATGCAGGACATCTCGTTACGCTAACAGTTTTTATCCACAAGCTGTTATCAGTTTGAACAGAGCACTTTAACGTTTTGCACTTGTTTTTAAACTGTTTTAGTCGATCGATTTCACAGTGACATTTGTTTACTGCTTTATTGGTTTTTATTTTTGTCTTTTAATGTTGTTTTATGTCTGTATTTGTCTGTGCACACTGGAGACTTTTTGCTAATGTATTCCGATGTGTTTTTTTTTTATTGCAGATGGCAAATAAAATGAATCTGAATCTGAATGAATCTGGATATATATATATTTTTTTATTTTATTTTAGAATTTTATATTTGAATTTTGAAGTCGAAGCCCTGGTGTTAAGCAGCGCTGTAGAACCTAGAGGACGCAGGCTGTTCGCTGCTCGTTCTGCGAGTGGAGGAGAACGAGCGTCCCCCTAAGACTCAGCTCAGCACTTTTCACGGCATGAATTTCATACACAGCTGAATCAATGACCTCAAGTTTTCAATTAAATTATGTATTATGATACAAGTTGTATGTAGTAAAAAGCATTTTTATGAACTACTTAGAAAAAAAATTGGGTATAGCTTCTTTAACTAGCCTCACTGTGACTCGCCTGCCACGGGAAAACCTTTGGGAACTATTTTCTTTGCAGTCATTGAATAAACCTTTCGGCATGAATAAAAGTGACTGAAGTTAATTTTGTGTGTTCAGTTGGTACAAAGCCGTATAATAAGCGGACCCCGACACGCTTCGTCTGTACTGTTTTTCCGATAGTCATGAAGTTGAACTTCAGGTGTGAGAATTGTATACATTCTGGATTAGGACAAACAATACTAATATGGATTGATGGGGGTAAATGGTGTAAAGAGGAAGTTTGTGTCAACTACATTCAGTAGAGCTGAGACAGACCTGATACAGCGGTCCAGATCCAGTCCTAGCTAAACATAGCTTTTTAGTATCGGGAAATGATTAGCACAATCCAGGGACAGTGTCCCAAACCCATAAAGTGTATAAAGCCCTTCATTCTATGGTCTACATGGAGGTAAACTCCTTAGCTCAGTAAGTTTGTCACGCTCAATATAGTCTTTGGTCAATCATTTTTGGCTCATATCTGTCCAATCTGTCAATTGTCCATGATTCGCAATACACTCTAGTTCCAATCTTTTTACTTTTGTATTCATTGTATTCACAATTGAAGTTATATGAGAATAAAAATTGTTTTGTAATTGTAATTGCTCATAATTTCATGTCGCTTAAAATGTGACCATTGTGAGGTCATTGCCTGTGACCTCTTGTCACATTGCGGCTGGTGGTACTGCTTTGTGGCGGGCTGTGGTTTGGATCTCTGCCCTCAGGTCCCCAGGGGCAATTTAACATGTCTTTGTGCTGACATCCTCTGTTGTGGAGGTGTGAGTGTGGTGAGCACAAAAGGAATAATTAATCAGACTTTTTCATTTTCTGTTCATGAGAATGTGTTTCCTGAAGTTGTCAGTTTCCCATGTTTTGGAAACACCGTTAAAGGAGCAATATGTAAAAATTTGGCCAAACGTGGTACAGCAGTCAGTCAATATTTTGTAGTCCTCTCCCTGACTCAGGTTGCCAGATACACACCAAATCCAACAGCAAACACAAGGAATTATATTATCAGTTATTTGTCTGTCTCCATTCACATTGCCATGAGCCGTGCTAATGTTGATTGAATGTTTCAAATTAATGTTTTAATTTTTATTTTTATTAGCACATTTGAGATAAAAACAAAATGAAACAAAATGAAAGCAATGTAATTCTAGATTATGCAAAACAAATAAGTAATTGATGTCCAAAATAGGAGTTGGAAGAATGGATGTTGGAATGCATTTCTTCAGCGTATCAATATCAGGGTTTCCTACAGAGGATATCACCCTTCAATTTTATTTATTCCCTATTTTTTAGACAAACATGTATAAGTCCCACATCAAAAAGAGACTAACATTATTTTAAGTGGGGTACATGTGGTCTCAAATGACGTGTTTTACAATTAAGCTATAATCTGCAAAAAAACATCTTGACTTTCGTCTTTTTCCGTTTTTAGAGCAATCTGTCATAGAATGTGATATTATGCAATTAAATACAAAAAGACTGCCCAGAATCGAACCCGGGTTACTGCATCGTGAGCGCGACTGCTTATCCACTATCTGTGCACACAGCAAATGTTGCTGTAGATGCTAGTCTGATCCAACGAATTCAACTGTTCATGAAGAATGCACTCAGAGCAGCAAGTTTTGCATCACACAAAAACTTTTATCCGCTGTCTCAATTTTTCAAAAGCGTCCCGATATAAATTCTCGTTTCAGTCTTTGTTTTGTCATTAATGATTTGAGAGTCATAACAAGACCTTTTTTACTTCTGCGGCCACATGTTATTTTACCAGTGAGATTAGTGAGCAGCGCCGAGTTCTGGCAACCCAGATCACAGACTGATCGTAAAACTAATTTTGATATTCAAATATCTTGGCTGAACTACTGTTATCAGTTAAAGATGTATTCGAAAAGAGCATGATTTAATAATGCCTTTTGAAATATGGGGGACATTTAATGATGACTTTACATGCCAATATTACATATTGCTACTTAAAAAAAATGTTTTTAAAGTTATTTTTACAGTACAGATTATAATCCACGTTACAAAACGTAATTGTTTTTATACTTTTTTTTAGTTGAACTATCCATATTTAGATGACCTGCAACAACTTGGTTATTAATACGTGAAAATCATGCATTACTTTCACGCATCAGCTTGTTTTTACTTTGACCAATCACACACAGCCTTAAATGCGCACCCCCTAAAGTCCCGCTATGTCATTGGCAAGTGGGCAAGCACAAATAGATCCAGGTGAGAAAAGTGAAGAACATCATAAATGCACTGCTGTTCTGAATTGTGGGACTGGCTTCAGTTTCTGCGATTAACTGCAAAGCTTGTTATAAGAAATGTTTATTGTATACATGTAGAACTTGTTGTTGCAAGAATGAATACAGACGCCCTCTTCAAGAAGAGCCAGCTCTTTTTTGCTGAGTATACAGTATTTTATACTGCTTCTTTATTAAGCTAAATATAGAGATTTTATCATTTTCAAGTATATACTTTTTCAAGTATAGGGTTGTTCTTAGGGTTACAAAATTACGCACTTTTTCAAAGATGGAAACTTTCCATGGTAATTAATTAATGGTAATTCCGCGGGTCTTCGTCCAAAAGGAGACTTGTTTTCTTCCTGGTCAAACTTACGCACAGAGTCGGGTGAGCAAAGTTTTCCACTTTCTACTGGTTTGTTTTCAATAAACACAACTGACAAATAAAAAGCTATATTGATTTTTCTTTTTGTTTCAATATCAATCAAAAAATTGATTAATCATTCTTTCCAAAGTACATGGGATGTTTTGCAGCTTGTCCCCTTCTCTTTGGCAAAAAATAAATAAATAGTGAGGACCACTGTCCAAGCTTGTCACGAGTCTCCCAAAATGTCTATATAAATGATCAACACTTCCCACACTGGGCAGGATGTGCGCTACAGTTCCCCTCCTTCTTTTCTCATCTCACAAAATGTTCTCCCCATCTCAGTCTGTGCGTCTGCTATGGCTATGACCTGTCTGGCTTTGACGTGTGTGTTGCCACATAGACTCCTGCTAGCTTCTACTTGCTATATCACATTTAAAAATTGTCCTTTTGAATTCTTAAATCTCAGCCGAACCTCCAATACCACCACTATAGGAGACTTTAACAGAGTTAACGGAGTGGAAGCCCTGTGCTACTGTAAAGCATCAAGAGGAGGGCGGAGAGTAGGAGGAGGCGGGGAACATTGCCATGAATGATTTATTAGTCTGGCATTACTGGGCCGATCCCCACAGAGAGAGGAGAGGAAGATGGAAGGATCTGTTGAAAGATGGATACTTCAGGGGCAAGAATAAACATGAAGAAAAGAAGAGTATACATTTTGGTGTTTAATTCTGAGTGTAAATGAGAATATAATTCAGAGTGAGTGAAGAAAAACATGGCTGCTTTATAGGCTTCCAAATGTTTTTTGGTGTTTCTAACTGACCCTCCGTTGAGAATAGTTTAAATTGAAGACTAAACGCACTGGAACCCCAAGCACTTTAATTTGACCACTTGCCAACTTTCACTTTTTAATTTCTCAGAGTAACACACAGCATTGTGTATCATTGACACTTCATGTGCCGACGGTTGATTGGTTGTCTTTACACGTTTCATTTTTTTTTCAACTTTCATTACTTGGCCCCTAATAAATACACGTTGTCTCATGTGTCTTTGCACTTTTCTTTTGTCCACTGTTTTTTGTGTGTGTTTGTGTGTGTGTGAATGAATGAATGTGTTTGTTCTACGCACATCTCTTCCCTCTGCTGCCCTCTTTATTTGGGCCGTGCCTTCTCTTTATTTATGTGGCAGAGGAACAGCTGTCTCGTGCAGGGCATAAGGCTGGGAGAGGCCAGCCGGCTGCAGGCTCCATGGAGCCCCGACACTGTGTTCATTGTTCCCACATACACAGGCGCGCACACAAGCTCTAGACTCACACGCAATCTGTGCGCGGGCAAGCCGGACATCCATTCACATCCAATTTAAAAAGGAAAGAGGAGGCAGTATAACAGTCAGTATAGACTTTGACTTCGTGGAAAACGTTATCATACCTACAAATCTGAAGTTGTCGCCACTAGACCAGGACAGCTATTAAACAGGCATAAGTTGAAGCAATTTAAACGTAATCTCCTCAGAGTATGCATCAAACTTTAAACCTTTCAATTCATTATTTTGCCTGTGTAGGAAATTCGGTCAAATTTGTTCCAAAACTAAATAAAAAGAGGGTCAGACGTTTACATAGATAGACTAAGTGGACTCTGCCTTTTAAACACAAAAATATGATAATGTGTAAATTGTAACTATGACACAATTATGTGATAAAACGGTGTTTTGTGGGACTCTTCCTTTTTCTGGCCTTCTAATTTGTAAGTTTAAAAGTTTAAGTATTTTCATTTGGATACTTTGAGTCTATCAGCTGGTCTCCCTCTAACCATCCAATTTTCTCCTTGGGTATCAAGGCTAAAAGTTATGGGTTTTGTTAGAAATCTGAGAGTCTATAGAAGGCGCTACTCTGCTGGACACACAGGACCATGACAGATTCTTACACCCAGCTGTCACATTCCTATGAGGAGCCCCTCCACTGTATTATGTAAAACTGACAGAAGGACTGTGATGAAGGCTTCACACGGTGTGAAGCCAGCACTTCTCTGTGGCCACGATGAGTTGACCAGCTATGGCCTGACATTGACACGCACATACTCCTACAGTTATACTATGTCTCGAGCAGTGTGCCTTTTATCTTAGTTTGTCTGTTTTCATGAGAGCTTATAGAGACATTACATCATGGAAAGATGGTCTCTAATATGCTTCAGGTTTTTACCAAACTGCTGCTGTGATCATACAATAAAAATAAATACAAATTATTTCCCTTTTTTGCCTGTAGTACTAATTGAAGATGTCATGAATATTTGGTTAATTTTGTAAAGGGGTGTATAATATACAATTTTTAATTCATCTGTATATAACAGACGATACACAATGTCTTGGTATTAGAATGGATGTGTTTTTCTTAATAATCATATTCTGAAATTGGGCAACACGATGGCACAGCGGTTAGTTCACATTCTTCACAGCACAGCAAGAAGATTATAGGTTTACCTCCAGACAGAACCCTTCTGTGTGGAGATTGCATGTTATCCCAATGTTTGCGTAGGTTTACTCTGGGTGCTCCGGTTTCCTCTACCACTAAAAACATGTACATTAGGAGTGTCTTTGTTTACGCATGAGTGTGTGGCAAGAAGACTAGCGGCACATACAGAAGCATGGATGCGACGAGTACTCTTAAAAGACTTAGTGGGCGAAATGCACTATATATAAGCACTACAATGGAAGAAGATCGGAGGAGATATAAAGATAGACTAAAAATAAGTATAGGAGACTGAACTGAACAAATTCAAAGCCCATATGAGTGGAGAAGGACGGTCTTGATCTACCTCATAATCCATGTTTTTGTCTATGTTGGGACCCTGATCGCTATTTGGGAAACCTGAATCAGTCCACAGACAACAATGATTATGTTTATTGTATGAAGAATGTATATATCTTCTTGAAACAACTCGTACACAGGCATTACAACTTACTACTAACAAAATTAGCCTCACATACTCTTTCTGTTGATTCCGGAATCCAGGCTTTCTTCTGCATTTCTTGCGTTTTTGATAAAGGCTTTTGGGCTTTATCTGGCCCCCAGCGGGACATACAACCGGCCACCCAACAAGAGTGGACCATTTGATTTTGTAAAACATCTCTCCAAATGCCGAAAACTATGTAACTTTGTAGCACCCACTGTAGGTAGTAGTCACTGCCTTTTTGCCACCCAGTCACGTGACAGGCGCGGGAAAAACAATAAACAAAGACGTCACTCAAAGATCCTCCTATAGGTCCGACATGCTCTTTCTGTATGGCGTCCCTGCTTCCATCATTGTGTTGAGTGGGACAAAAAGTGCCCACAACAGTTGTAAAGCGCTTTGACTGTCTGTGAAATGTCCTAAAGATTACTTACTTAGTGCTTTCCATGTTTCAGTGTTTAGTTGAGTGGGGAACCTTTATTGACATTCTGATTGGGTCTTTCCTGCCCTTTTATGTATGCGTTTACTCATCAAATGCTTATCTATGTGAACCGATGAGATTTTGTCTGAGCGCAAGGGTCTGTACAAATAGATGACTTTGCTCAAACATTTTTGTCTCCTCCCAGGTATACCACGGCCTAGACATCATCACTAACAAGGTGACAGCAGAGGAGCGTGCCCAGTGCAAACATCACATGATCAGCATCGTGGACCCTTTAATGAGCACTTATACCGTAGTGGACTTCAGAAACAAGGCTCTCACTCTCATATCCTTTTTGCTTCTATTTCCACACTACTCGCATCGGCTTCGGAATTCTGTGGGGGTGTTTAGGCAATGTCCTTGTTTGGTCATTGCTTTTACAGATATTGTGGTAAAGAAGATCCCTTGGCATGATATTTAGTTTGTGGGTTAATGCACAAGACTCACACGACTGAGGGATCCCACCCCGCCCTGTTTTTGCTCGATGCCCCATTCTACTGCAGACAGCGGCTGTCACACAGATGTGGGCTAGAGGAGGCAATAACTGAGGTGGTATTAATAGATCTGCCAGTGCCACACATACACACATGCACAGCGGTCTAGCACGGAATGAGGTAAAGCTCCATGAATGGTTAGCTGCTGTATGGTGGCAAGAGAGGAATGGAGCAATGAATACAAATTGAAGTACAAATGTAAATCAAGGTAAAGGAAGGACAAAGAATCGGATATGTCCTCTTAGACCCATTTGACAGTCATCATGACTCATCATCAGCTATCAGTTGCCAACCGCTTTCCCAAGAAATCCCTCCTCTGTAGTCGGCGCACTCTTATTTTTCTACTGGCTTCAATCTCCCGCACTTTCCCCTGATGCAGTCACAGTGATGCTGCAGCTATTGTTTCTGTGTGCGTGAAGGGGAGGGAGTGTGACTGGTGGAAATTGCCTTGATCTTGTAAGTGTCCTTATTTAATTATCCCTGAAAGAGAGACGGTGGCGGCACACAGGGAGCGGCGGATAGCGCAAGAACTGCGACAGAGAGCAAGGAATGTTTGATCTTCTTAAGAATGATTGAATGAAAGCCAGTGGATTATTTAAAAGCTAAACTGTAAAGCACTTTCATTGGCGATTATCCCATTTGCACATTGTGGTTCTGATTAACAAGTAAAATATTGTATATATTTCACAAACATAATTTCCTACTCATTTGGACCTGCCTAATTTCACAAATGCTCCATGAACTGTTATCAGTGACAATGGAGCGGCCATATCCCATATATACAAAAGATGAAGAATAGCTTTTCGACCCGGATCTTCTGAGAAACAGGCCAAAGTTGGAGCTTTATAGAGAGACAGAGGGAGACCGATGACTGCTAAAAATACTGTTGGGACTCTATTGTGGAGAGCCAGGGCGCTGTATAGAATGCTTTCTCAGGATAATGAGCTCTTGCAGATATGTTGAAACTTTGGTGCCTAAAGAGTTAACATGTGCTGGGATTGAGGCATTCTCTTTTCATTTCAACTCACTTGTTCTTGTCTCTGAGGAGTTAGCGTTCGATTGGCAGCACACTGCGTTAATGGCTGCAGTCATTTACGCACTGTGGACATCTTATGTGTCGATTTTATATTCCACATTAAGCTCTTGTTGATTAGTACAGAATGATGTAAACCAAATATAGGGATGCAAAGATAACTCTGATTGATAACATAGTCTAGTATTGTAGTTTGTAAGTATTTTCCCATGTTTAGGAATCTTTATACACCAATCTAATACACCAATGGAAGCTTTTATCCTTGACTTACTTTAACATTAATGATATGCACAGTAGGAACAAGCTGCCCATTATTGTGGGAGGAACAAACTATTATATTGAATCACTGCTGTGGAGAGTGCTGTTGGATACAGGGGTGAGTGAGAAGGACCAAATATTTTATTGGCCACAAGGTGATTTCAGTGTTTTCAAAGTCGTTATCAACTTTACCTCGTCACAGGACAATGACAACACTGGTCATGGGGAAGACACAGTGCCCAACAGGAAACTGGAGCTGGAAAAACTGGGAGGAGCCGAGTTGCATAAACGACTGATGGAAGTAGACCCGACAATGGCTGCTATGTTGCACCCCAATGACAAACGCAAGGTAGCAAGGTAAATCGATAACACATTTTTAGGGTAAAGAAAATGAAATGTAATTTTTTTCCACTATGATGCATACTATTTGTATTTGTATTAAACAACAATTAGTGTATATGTCCTGAAACCTGCTCAGTAGTTCTTTGTTGTCACAGGTGTTCAATTCATATGTGACATGAACACTCCACTTCATGTTCAGACCTTTTTTATGGCAGCTTTTGTACACATTTTTACACTTTTGTGTAATCTTGTGAAGTTCATATAATCTGTATTTTCCCATAGTAAATATCATTTTTTCCCCTTCAGAAACTACAAATAAGCAGTTACCCAATTCTTACCACTCTCTCCCAGTCACTGAGCTGATGAGTTGCAGCCCTCAGAGTGTGCGGGTTAGGTTACCCTGTTCTTCCGCCTGATGGGAGACCACACGAATCATCTTTTCCTCTTAACATTTGGTTGTAGCCAAAGCACAATCAAAGGACTGGCTGAGATTTGAAAATATATATTTTTAGATAATGTAAGATTTAGTACACACATGTAAGCTAAGTGGATAATTGTGACTCATATACCATTGTTCACACATGGTTGCCAGTTAGCTCTGCCAGGGTTAGCAATCTAATTGAAAACTCAATTTAAGTAGCCGCACTTAGATATTAGCAAAGGCTGAAATTATTCAACTTTCATCATTATTTTTACAATTACCCTGAACTTGTTGCATTTGATTAAACTCTGACTATTCCTGTGTTCGGAACCATACAAAATTGCAAGGATCATTTCAAATGCAAATATGTTAAGACCTTTAATGAAGCTTTTTTCTATTTGAGTGCATTTAGACTGTTTTAGTATTGGAAGTGCCAATAAATTAAGACTAGACTAATTATTAAGCCTAGTATTGACTAACTTAATTTAAATCATAGTGATTTATTCCCCTCATTTAACGGGATAAGTTGTTTTTTATTGTACCACTTGAAAAAATGGACACATTTGTGGCCAAATTTGGACTTGCACACATTCTGAGACTATAAAGAAAGTCAACAGTAGCAGCTGCTTCACTGTTTGGTTTAATTCAGGCATTAACAAAACCTCAAAACGCATGAACCAACTGTACATATAAAAATGATGCAAACTTTAGTTAGTACTTTTCTAACTAAACAGACCACTTCCTTCAAGGAGTCTGCAGATCCACCAGGAGACTGGTATACCCCACAGTGAGTGGCTGGAGGAGCAGAGGAAGCAGGAGGGTGGAGGAGGCCTGGGTGGACCACTGCGATATCCAGACCCATGCATCTTCTGGCTACATTCTGATATGGAAGGTACCATATACTTAACTCTATGGTATATTCTCATTAGAAGCACAAATCATGCAAATAGTTTTGAATAATGTATTCCTTGTTTGACCCTTAGTTCTGGACACTCGCTTGGACACTCGGGTGGACGAGATGTTGGCTGCAGGACTGATTGATGAGCTGAAGGATTTCCATGTTAGCTACAATCAAAGGAAAGTCGTGGATGAAAGGTAACAATGAAGTATACAGCAGCTCACTTCTTAAAGGAACAGTGTGAGGTTGTTGCTCTTACTTGTGTTAGCCGCTAAAAGATGTATTGTGACTGCGCTGATGTATTGTGATTGTCGAGCTGCAGATTTTGGTTTGCAGACCAAAGCAAAGCAGTCCAAGTCCATATCGGCTTGAATTATTTCACTTAATTTACTAGGTGAGGTAGATTTTCATACTTTGTTTCTTTAACACCAAATCATGGACCGTACCTTTTACTATAAATAGATGTCCCTGTATTAAATGTACACTCTCCGAAGCAATGATACCTTAAACAAGTGTTATCTCCCCTGAAATAGGTATACAGTCATCACACAGATGTTTTCTGTGTTCAGCTACTGGCCTGATAAAAGTCTCTTTATACACGTTTCTACCCGACTATCTGAAGTAATGCTCCAGACATGCCGTCCATACTTCTTGGAACTCCAAGAAGTACTCCCTTCTTTGTCTAACTAGGCTATTAACATTAAGCCAAACAACTGTCTGTATTTTCATTTCTAATCTTTGTTGGGACAGGTCAGGCTGCACTCTCTGTTTTTAAACAAAGCTGACAATGTTGTGGCTTTGATATAAGTAAGACTTATTTGTTTATGTTCCTGAAGAAATAATGCTGAAGAGACAGATTTAAACCATTCACATTAGTGGCACCTCGCTAATGTGACCGCAAGAATGTCTCCCTCAATGTATATTGTACATTGTTGCCTGGAACAAGTTGATCTGCTTGTTTAAATACATAATTGTGTTAGAGATTGATTTGGTAATTGAGTTTGTGCATCAGTACTGTATTTAGAGTATCCCTGGCATTTCCCCACATCATCTTTACTGTTCATTGTTGTCTCCTGATATATTTAAGAACCAAAGGGATGTTTTTCTTGTGCATTCATGGGCACAGGTGACGTTTGTGCTTTGCAACAAGAAGCTTGCATGTTCTCCGTGTGACTTCGTAGGTTTCCTCTGGGTGCTCCAGTTACACCTACCAACAAAAATATGTTCAATAGTTCAGGATACATGTGTTTGTGACTGTGGGATGAGCTAATTCGCACAAGCTACAATCTGGTGTATTTACGACATTGCTGTTCAGTAATGCACACTCAAAAAATGATGTCCTTTCCAAATATATTTGCTTTCAAGTTATGTAGTTTAAGCTAGCCACATAAATTTCTATTGACCTTTTTATTTTTATTTTATTACTGGCCCCATTCCCATCTTTTGTATGATTTGTGTAAGATTGCGTTTATGATTTAGTTACGTCTTTTTAAATATTTATGGACTTCTTATTATGCTATCCCTTTGTCTAATTAAATCTCTAAATCTTCTAGTCTCCTCCCTTCACCTTAGCGCATAGACCACAGTCTCCTCCACATCTGAGGAAGCTGTGGAGGATCTGATCTGATCACGTCTCACTCTCTGTGGCGAGACATCAAGGTCACCCGCTCTGGGTGCCCTCATTTGACTCCACGTTTCCCGTGCTGTTGGCCTTGTCTCACATATCAGCCAATTTGAGTCATTGTATCTGCTAATGTTTGAGTTGGGAATGAGGACTTTTATGGGTCAGTATGTCAATATGGAAAAATCCTTTTCACAAAACCAGTATACATTTTCAATAAATTCATTCTATGGATTCATTACATTATGCCATTTGAGACTACATTTACTCTGAAGAAGTTTGCAATAAATCAAAAACTTTGTTGACAGTGCTCCTGCACGTATATCATACACACAACTGATTGCTTTGCTACAGATGCTGGGGTTTAGGTAGAGGCCAATGAAAAAGGCCACCCAAATAGGAGTCATGTGATACAAATTCTGCTTTCTGTTTGAATAATCGGTTCCCAAAAGTAGACTTGAATAATGTGGCTATCATTTATTTATTTATTATTTGTTCAACAACATAAGTTGAATCCACATCTTTTACATAAACATTTAGGTTTGTGAAGGGACTCCCATGAAGCACAATTGGCTTATACAGTGCCTTGCGAAAGTATTCGGCCCCCTTGAACCTTTCAACATTTCGCCACATTTCAGGCTTCAAACATAAAGATTTAAAATTAAATTTTTTTGTCATGAATCAGCAACAAGTCGGACACAATCGTGAAGTGGAACAAAATTTATTGGATAATTTAAACTTTTTTAACAAATAAAAAACTGAAAAGTGGGGCGTGCAATATTATTCGGCCCCTTTGCTTTCAGTGCAGCAAACTCACTCCAGAAGTTCAGTGAGGATCTTTGAATGATCCAATGTTGTCCTAAATGACTGATGATGATAAATAGAATGCACCTGTGTGTAATCAAGTCTCCGTATAAATGCACCTGCTCTTTGATAGTCTCAGGGTTCTGTTTAAAGCGCAGAGAGAACCATGAAGACAAAGGAACACACCAGGCAGGTCCGAGATACTATTGTGGAGAAGTTTAAAGCTGGATTTGGATACAAAAAGATTTCCCAAGCTTTAAACATCTCAAGGAGCACTGCGCAAGCAATCATATTGAAATGGAAGGAGTATCAGACCACTGCAAATCTACCGAGACCCGGCCGTCCCTCCAAACTTTCATCTCAAACAAGGAGAAGACTGATCAGAGATGCAGTCAAGAGGCCCATGATCACTCTGGATGAACTGCAGATAACTACAGCTGAGGTGGGAGAGTCTGTCCGTAGGACAACAATCAGTCGTGCACTGCACAAATCTGGCCTTTATGGAAGAGTGGCAAGAAGAAAGCCATTTCTCAAAGATATCCATAAAAAGTCTCGTTTAAAGTTTGCCACAAGCCACCTGGGAGACATGTGGAAGAAGGTACTCTAGTCAGATGAAACCAAAATTGAACTCTTTGGCCACAATGCAAAACGATATGTTTGGCGTAAAAGCAACACAGCTCATCATCCTGAACACACCATCCCCACCTCAGCTGTAGTTATCTGCAGTTCATCCAGAGTGATCATGGGCCTCTTGGCTGCATCTCTGATCAGTCTTCTCCTTGTTTGAGATGAAAGTTTGGAGGGACGGCCGGGTCTTGGTAGATTTGCAGTGGTCTGATACTCCTTCCATTTCAATATAATTGTTTGCACTGTGCTCCTTGAGATGTTTAAAGCTTGGGAGATCTTTTTGTATCCAAATCCGGCTTTAAACTTCTCCACAACAGTATCTCGGACCTGCCTGGTGTGTTCCTTTGTCTTCATGGTTCTCTCTGCGCTTTAAACAGAACCCTGAGACTATCAAAGAGCAGGTGCATTTATACGGAGACTTGATTACACACAGGTGCATTCTATTTATCATCATCAGTCATTTAGGACAACATTGGATCATTCAAAGATCCTCACTGAACTTCTGGAGTGAGTTTGCTGCACTGAAAGTAAAGGGGCCGAATAATATTGCACGCCCCACTTTTCAGTTTTTTATTTGTTAAAAAAGTTGAAATTATCCAATAAATTTCGTTCCACTTCACGATTGTGTCCCACTTGTTGTTGATTCATGACAAAAAAATGACATTTTTTCTTTATGTTTGACGCCTGAAATGTTGAAACGTTGAAGGGGGCCGAATACTTTCGCAAGGCACTGTATGTAGGGGCCCCAATAAAATTTACATGTCAAAAAAAAAAAAAAAACAGGACAACAAAAAAGACATCCTCCCACAACCTCGCCCCACCCCCCACCCCAGTTCAATGCATTTTAAGACTGCCAGCAGCAGTCATGCCTTACCCATGTCTGTCAAACATATACTGTCCGCTTCAACACACTCACATCAGTTCTGCAATAACATGGTACAGGAAATAAAATTAAAACCTTAAGTAAATGCATTCTCTTGGTTTGTCTGAATTGATTTAAAAATATAATAATAATAATCAAAAAATAACAAGCTATATCAGGCCGAAGGAAAAGGGGATCATGCATTGTCTATCCAATAATAATGTATGTCAATGTCAACTTTATTTGGGCAGCTGGTGCTGTAAATTTACTATACAAAGTGCTTCACAGCACTTTGCGCAGCTGGAATGATAAGAATAGAATAAAAAATAGAATAAAACACGAATGATAAAATAGAATAAAACAGTATAAAATACATACACATACATGTAAAAGTAAAGTGGTAAAGCTCAATTGGTGTTAAAAGCCAGAGCGTAAAAATGTGTCTTTAAACTAGACTTAAAAACTTGCAATGAAGGAGCTGCTCTAATGAACAGAGGTAGACTATTCCACAGTTTGGGGGCAGCAACAGAAAAGGCTCGGCCTCCTCGAGTTTTGAGACGAGACCGGGGCACGCTCAACAACAGCTGGCTTTCAGACCTCACTGACCTGACAGGAGCGAACAGAGACAACAGCTCCGACAGATGTACACGGGCCAAACCAATCAAACATTTAAAAACAAGCAACAGAATCTTAAAATCAACCCTGAAAGTAACAAGGAGCCAGTGAAGTGAGGCCAGCACAGGGGGGATGTGCTCTCGCTTACGTGTCCCTGTGAGTAAGCGAGCAGCCTTGTATCCTTGCTAATTATCATTTTCACATATAGTCATTGCCGGAGTATAAGCTATTTTCAAGGTCTTCAAGTCCATGGAACCCTGCGGCCTATAAAGCGATGCGAGTTTATGGTTTTTGACTCCATAAAGTTTTAGTAGGAATGTTATTGTCAAAATGGATTGTCAGATTGGATTTATCAGAGTACTTTGATCATGACGCTGAATAAAA
The DNA here is from genome assembly GCA_964034765.1 of Knipowitschia caucasica. Taxonomy (NCBI): domain Eukaryota; kingdom Metazoa; phylum Chordata; class Actinopteri; order Gobiiformes; family Gobiidae; genus Knipowitschia; species Knipowitschia caucasica. The sequence continues at coordinate 28,668,295 of OZ035838.1, forward strand.
TACCTTTCATTAAATCATTTTGTGTACAGTTACAACAGTTATACATTACAACATGAAATCATGCAGCCTATATACAGAAATGACTTTCTTTTGAAATGTAGATGGAGCAGTTTGTACACAGATGTGCTGTAAATAAAGTACCTTTGGATGTGCATTATTCAAAAAATCACACATTCCAGGATATAAACTTCTATGGCACTAATTTATCTTTATAATGTAATCCTTTCCATTGTCTCTGAAGGGCCTCATCTGGTCATACCAATAATCTTCTGTTTAGAGGATCTTTCAGATGTAAGTCAATGATTTTAACAAAATGACAAAGTGAAGAGTGAAAGTAAAAAGAGAGAACAAATACACCAGCCTTCTTTCCTCTGCTGTGCTCTCAGCCAGGACTATCAACATGGGATTTTCCAGTCCATTGGCTTTAAGGAGTTCCATGACTACCTGATCGCTCCAGAGAGCAGCAGCCAACAGGAAAGAGATGCACTACGCGACAAAGGTCAGCAGATCAGCATTAGTCAAACATTGATATTTATGGAATAATGTAACGTCATTATTATCGGCTGTTCCTGTGTAGGTGTAGAAGCTTTGAAGATTGCTACTAGACGTTATGCTCGCAAACAGAATAAGTGGGTTCGGAACCGCTTTCTTAAACGTGAGTATTGCCGAGATAAGTAGTTCAGAAGCATCAACTGTGTCCAATTTGAGCAGACTTTATCCAGGCGAAGAGTAATGCCAGTTATCACAAGTACAAGTAGTCTCTTTATGCTTAACTGGTTCATTTGTAATCATCTTGGTGCACAGTCATTGAGGAGAATTGATGGCTTTACTCAAGTGATGCTACAGTTGAGGAGAAAGTAAGATTCATGTCACACAATGGAGTGACTAACATTCAGTTTACAAAGATCGGTTGTACAAGACAGAAGAATATAATTGACAATAAGAACAAACTGAATATCTTGATCAGAGACGTCCAAAGTTTTAAGTAAGAGGGCCACTTTAGTTAACCAGGCTTGTCCATCCTATTGCAAAACTGTTAAGATAATTAGTTATTAGAGAGGTGAAGTTGGCTGAATGACATAATTTCACCAGCTTCATTAGCAGATTTAATTGGAGCTTTGTCATGGACATATTGGCAACAAGAAAATAAGTTTTCACTAATATCTGTAATGCTTTATTATTATCAGTTTGGTCACATACACCTAAGGCATTCAGCAACATAAATATTAGGACGTTGACACAATTTTCCAGCACCATGACTTTGAAATGAAATAAAGAAAAGGCATCACACCAGTTTATTAAAATGACATGTCGACAACAGTTGGAAAGGTCGGCATGTTGTTTGGACCCGTGTCAGCTGTTCACCACAGGGACAAAGGGAACTTTCAAAATAAGTTTTCTAAAGTCACAGCACATTGCACCCTGGAGCAGAGAAAATGACAGTATAACGCACTACAGCAAGCTTATCATCCACATGGAGCAATATAAACTTTTTCAACCATATTTTTACAAGAACAACTTTATAAAAGAGCAGCACGTGCGACAATAAGAGCGTCACTCTTGTTAAACTGCTTGTTACACTGTCATTATACAAAAGTTTGGATGAACCAGATGTAAGCAATGGCCTAAAAAACGGTTTGGTGTTCACATTCATCACGCCTCAAAGGACTAGGTTGCAAGGATTGGCAGAGGTTTGATGCTGTACACGCTTGCTGTACTGTCCTTTTGTCCCTCTTTGAGATCTATACATCGTGTCAAAGCAGCGGTCTTCTCTTGCTTCTCCCGCTCCAGCTCCTGCTTGAGCTCGTTCAGTGACTTGTTCAGGGATTGGTTGGCATATTCTTCTGTTTGGAATTTGCCCTGAAACTTCTTGGACCTGCAGCTTTAGCTTGATCTCCCGGTTCTTGGACCTGTAGATCACATCTCTCATCACATCCATTCTTATTGTCTTTGTCCTGGATTTCATGGGGCATTTAAGGTATATAGGAGGATTTTCCCCAATTATATGAAAGAACTGCTCTTTCTACTTTAACTCTAACTCTTTCTATTAAAAAGAACTCTCTGGTCTTGTTTGATGAGCACGTATCACCAGAATGAATCACAATTAGGAGGACCAATAGTCTTGATGATCCACCCAGAAGTAGAAAATCCTCATATACCTTTTTTAAGACCTTCTCCTGAGCCTCATCTTGCAGTTGCCCATCCAGTTCGCCACATTTCTTGAAAAGCTTCTCTAGTTCTCAAAATGCCGTTCTTGGTATTGCTGCAGTTTCTCAGTCATATCTTTGTCAGTTTGACAAGCCCTTTTGCTGGACCCAATTTCCAAATTCCTTAATTTAATCTGTGCTTTTAGTTCCTCATACTCAGTGATGTATTATCTTCTCTCACATCCTGCATCGCTTTTGCTTGTCTGTTGAATTGGATCTCATGAGCACAGATTGAGCATATTCAACTTCACCTCCTCAAGCTGTTTCCCAAACTGTTAGACACTCAGTTCATGCGCATCTTGTCACCCTGACTTTAAGGGCACCAGTAGACTTCGGCTTGTCTGTCGCTCTTAGCCTCTTCTTCCAGCCGATTGCACTCTCTAGTTTTGCCCTGTGAAGCTTTGATTGCCATATCCAGCTTCAGCATCATAAGTGTCATGCCCATCTCGTCCTTATTTTTTTCTTCAGCTGGCCTTCATTGACCACTTGTAGCTTGAGTCGGTCCATTTCACCCAACAACTTTTTAGTGGTTCCAACTGCTGAAACCTCTGTTGCTCCAGCTGTTCAGCAGTCGTAAAGCCTCGGACCAGTTTCACAGCTGTTTCAGAGAGTCCATTCACCTCTTCTGCTGGTTCAGAGGGATAGTCCCATTTAGGGTTTTTCGCCCAGCACTTTGTCACAATCAAAAACAAATGTCTAATACAAATAAAATAAAAAGTAAATGCTGGATTCCAGAGGTTCTGAACTTTACGAGGTATACCATACCTGTTGACTGAGCTGAAGTTGGCTGGATGACACTGGGAACTTGTGTTTATAATCTAAAAGACTTTGGGTTAGCAAGGTAGAGGGCCAAATAAAATTACCCAGAGGGCCACAATTGGTCGTAGTGTGGTCATGCCTGATCTAGATAATCAACCCAATAAAATTGAATAAATTTAGTATTTAATTTTGGCAGTTCAAATAAGGGGTATGGCTCGATGGGGAGGAGAAATGGAACTTTCTCAGCGTGGTCCAGACATCTCCAGCTTTTAAATGTAGATGTCCACCCCCAGAAGTGTGCCCTGCAGTAACCCATCCGCCTAATCCTGTTAGGCCCGAGTGGCTTATGTCCCGTCAGACTCAAAACCTCCTGCCTCCTCCTGGCTGCTGTCTACCCACAACTCGCCATATGGTTACTGTCGCATGTGAATATCTGTTTGGCATGTTTACTGCGTGGTTGCACTGATACAGGCCATGATACCCGAGAAGCTGATCTGTTGTCTGCTTTACTTCCTGTGATGCAGCCATTAAAACACCCCCCCCCCCCCCCCCCCCCTCATTTCCCTGTACATGTGATGGGTGCTGTTATAAGGAATAAACTACTCCTATGCTTGAAGATTTGTCTTTACAAAATATTTTAAACTTGCAAAAACTGCATGTTTTGTCTATTCACAAATTGGTGGAAGCACACATTGACCCTCATTTATGAAACTTGCGCAATTACCAACACAGGATTTATGATTGTGTGAGATCCGCACAGATCTGAGCGTATGCAACCGCGGCTGTTGATAAATGCAGCGCTCCCAGCGTATTCATGAAAGTCACGCCTCGAAATATTCATAAACCGCCTGTTTCACGCCCCGTTTTTACGACAGGTCAGCATGGAAGCCAGCCAGCAAGACTAGTTGGAAGCCTCAAAAGGCCTGTTAGTGACACGCACTGAGTTTTATATTGAGTTTTATTTTATAATTTTGTTTAAAAAGAAATGTACACTAATTTATGTATGCGCGTTTCTCCCCTATAGTGACCCACTGCAGCACTCATCTCTCTTGAACTTTAGAAGTGAATGAATATATGAATCAATGACTGAATGAATGAAGGAATCTTAATATCTCTGATATTATGAATGCAATAGAGCAATCTCTGTGAGAGAGAAAAAGGATGCGTAAGCTTTTGGGAACTGTCCGTCATTTCACAGAGAAACTCTGGCCAAAACGTCTGAATGGCGCGCACCACATTTGAAAAGTTATGTGGTGGGACCTCTGTGGCACCCGCTGCACACTGCCCAAAGAGCCACTGCCCGTGAGCCTGTTCCTACAGATAAGCGCATTGCCATCCTAGCTCTGCTACATGTGGAGTACAGCGTTTATGGGGCTTTATGCACAAAACTAATAAAAGCATTGCTTTGAATGAGGCAAAACAAATAGCCATGCGTATTTACGCAGTGCAGGGCGGGTCACACATTAACTGAGTAAGTAAGTCAAGTGTATTTGTATAGCGCCTTTCACAGACCAGGATCACAAAGCGCTTCACATAAAAAAAAACACATACAACTCAGATTTAAAAACAGAAACAGAAGAGGGTCCTCATCATGATCTGTGATTTATTCGAAGTTTGCGTGTTTCCAGAGTGTTAGTTTTTCTGATGCACAAATTCAATTTTAGAAACATGATGCTCAATGAAAACGCACCTTATAATTTTGCCAGACTGGGATTGTTTATTGTTGTCACATTTTTTTATTTCATGCGTCTTTTGGTGTGTTGTAATGAACGTTGAAATGAGCGTACACATTTACACCTATTGACTTGGCGTATATTCTGTGCGTACCGTACGCCCGTGTCCAGATTGATAAATGCTGAAAAGTGTAAAAAAAGGCGCGTACGCCTCATTTACACCCTGATTTGGACGTACGCAAGTTTCATAAATGATTACCTAATTACCTCCGTCCTGTTGGAGGAGAGGTTGTGACTCCAGAGGTTGTGATTCCAGAGTTTGTATGTTTATATTTGTGATTTACAGTATTTGGTAAATGTTGAAGGTGCACTGCAAGTGGTGGCCATAGTGTTGTATAAACACTTGATCATTGGAGCGTAATAGTCTCCTCTCCTCCTGTCCCTCCTCCTGCAGCGCACATGTCTTCTGACACTTTTATAATCTGATCAAAACTCCAGGCTAAAGATGTGATCAGCCTCATCTGAGGTCAGAGCCACAAATGAAGGAGTGCTGTTTTTACCTGCCCTTTTTGAAACCTTTTTAAATTTTCCAAAATGGAATATATTACAAACTCATCTAGAAAACAATAGTAAGGCTGAATTTATACGGAGGCGCTGCGCAGACGCTGCCAAGCTATTAACAGAAACGACCAGGCTCCTATTGCAAATTTCACAGCGTTCATACGAGGATCAAAAACGATGTAGTTCTAGCTCCCGGACAGTAGTGGGCAGAGGAACTTCACAACACACGTGAGTATACTCACTTCCTCTGGAAGACGTCAAAGATGCACCAACATCATTCTGCATTTTAACAGCAGCTGCGAAAATAGAAACTGAACCTAGAGCTTTGCGTGGTTTCGTTTGGACGAACGAAGCTGTATAATTCTCCTCTGTGTAGCGCTCGAAGCACAAGTAGCTAGTTAGTGTACCCGCCGCCATTGTTGTTTACGTTTGTTCTCGGCTACTGCGCATGTCCAAATGTACGTGCGGGGAGCAGCGGGGAGGTGGGGGTCAGATCAGGCAGGGAATTCACACCCTTTTCCTTACGGTCTCCGTATGAACAGGGGGTAGCAACCGATATCCAGCTATAGCGTTTTACTGCTACAGTGTCTCCGTGTAAACTGGGCCTAAGATTCAAAAGTACTCTTGAATCTGGCTCTGCCGTGAATCACAACCTGATGGGCCTCATGGGTCTGAGGTTTCTGAAAAATATCCACTGATTAAAAAAAAATCTTTTTTGAGTCATTCTTTGCCGATGGGGTAACTGCAGGGGGGTCTAAGAAAAGTTATGCTCTGGGAAGTTTAAGGACATTTATGAACGTTGGTCATCCCACTACCCTATGGACCAATGGGTCCTATGAGTTTGTTATTTCATTTCCTTTTTTAGAACCGTTTGATTCTTTGATCTGTTGAATTGAATTGAAATGAAATGAGAAAGTAACCTCAAAACTGACGATAAATGGTCTTGTTTCGAACTGTATGATCACACATTTTCTGTCTTTAGTACATAGTACGGTTAACAATACAGCAAAAGTGACGACATAAGATGAATGGACTGGAGCTGATAACTGCCGGATTGTATTCATGGTTCTTGATTGTGCAGTATGTGTTGTGACTGTTTAGTCTCATTGTGTCTCATAATGAATATGCATTTTTGTTTTTCCCTGTCAGAGGATAACTCATTGGAGATAAGATTAGTATTTGCAAGGCCATTTTTAATGAAATATGATTGAAATTCTTCAGTAAAACAATGTAATCACACAATACCCACATTTGCACAGCTCCTTTTATAGTTTGTGATATCTGAAGTCTTTTGGTTAAATGACTTTGAGGTGCAATGGAGTAAAAGAAAAAATGACAATAATGGATTTGATGGCCGTTGCTTGTATGACGGCAGCAACATCTTGTGATCCCATTGTTGTGAATGGTGGAAAGTGTGCGCTCAGTCATGTGTATTCTGATCCTGGCTGTAGAGATTGTGTAGCGATGCTCTCCCCTTACTGGCCTTAACTGTTCGTCTTCCCGTCTTTCTGTGACTGTCGACTTGCTTTTTTTTCCTTTCTTGTGTCGGACTCCTCCACACACAGGCATTCCAGGAGGCCTCAGCTGAACGGGCTAATCTCTTTAAGCATTACAGAGCTGACGGGAATTTGCCCCTGACCACACAAACGCTGTGCAGCAGGGTCAACAGGGGCTGCAGTCGGCTGTATAGACTAGTGGGTCAAAGGCAAGGCATGAATTAGACATGACACAGTCGGCTGGGGAAAGTAAAGTAGGTTAGCAAGGGCAGAAAGTGATTATAGCCCCTCAATGTATATGTATGGAGACCTCTTAAAGGGCACACAAAGTAAATGTCCTGAAGTATCAGACTGCTAAAGGTATTGTCCACATGATACAAACAAATATTTTAAACAGAATATTTGACTGAAGAGGTCCTTCCTCAAGTGGAGAAGTGTCAGTATCTGCGGTGATGCTGTTTCTGTATTGGACTTGTGTGGTGAAGGGGGAGCCTTTACTTTATTGGGCAATCTACGTTCCCGCTCACATATGGTCATGAACGTTGCGTAATGACCAAAGAGACAAGATCGCAGGCATTACAAATGAGTTGTGGGTGTAGCTCCCTTACAGATAGTGCTAGGAGCTCAGAGTAGAGCCACAGCTCCTCTATGGAGCCAGTTGAGGTGCCCTGAGCTTCTGTTGCTGATGCTGACTGTTGCCTCTGCAAGTAAATTCAATTATGTTTTAGTGCAAGAATGTATATTTGCACATTTATGTAAATAACTTTTCCATGTGAATCATGTTTCTTGACTATTGGAATTATATGATAACGCATGGACTCTTTTTTTTTTTTTTTTTTTTTTTTTTTCATTAAATTAACTATAATTCTGTCTCTTGTATTTAGTTGAAAATCATGTTTTTTATTTGAGCATCCAGCATTGCTCATTGCTTGAATGTGTCAAATAATTTTTACTGTTTAGTGAATTATTTTGTAATTTTGACTGACTGAAATCTCCTCTTCTAGAGTGGTTGCCAAAAAGATTTAGAAGTCAGGGGTCAAATAGCTCAAATTAAATGAACCAATTTGTCTTTCCTTTTATGTCTGCTTCATTGTGTCTGCTGTCTGTGGATTTTAAGAAGATTTAATCAAATACAGAATATTTGTACAGGTTTGAGTCTTACTATTTATGCTTTATATACGACCCAGACGAGATCAGATGTTTCAGTTATATTCCGAATATACTCACAATGAACAGACTTTGCTTAGGATTTTGATACATTTTCAAAAGGGTTTTCTCATTATTGTGTTCAGTTTATTCTCCTTTTCTTAATGGTATGTTCTGTTATCTTTGTTTTATTTTATTACCAATCTTATAAGATAAATTGTGTTTATAGTATTGTAGTTAAATTGTGGCTTTTTCTTTACATGTATTAATTAAGAAATCTAATAACTTGATGAAAACTACATTGATTATTGAAGTTTAAATAACTTCAATTTACGTTTTTTTTAACGGATATTCTTCATCAACTATTTTCTGAACTGTTTTTGAGACTCACTATACACTGCACTAATCGTACCTTGTTTAAAGGATTGCTGGCACTCTCTCCACTTGTAACCAGGATACACGGGTGTAGTGTGAGTGTTAAGTAATGAGACGTGGCTATTGTTTAGGCAGAAGTGACCAGTAGACAGCAGACGGGAGCAGCTTGCGGGGCGGATGGAGAGTGAGGTAACTTAATATAGCAAAGCCGACAGGTGCGAGACGAGCATATACCCTTGACCCTTATGTAGGAGCTTTCAAACCGACCAAAAACACCCACTCTGTGCTAAAAACAAAGTCCTGGAGAGGGCCTGTCTGCTCCTTCTCATAATACATGAGGGGGTGTAATTGTTTTGGAGGGAAACGTCTCTGAAATGTATTTTTTTGTTTGCGGTTTGCCTTTTTCCTCTTGAATTAATTAAGTTAAAGTCTTGTGTATCTTAAAGTCTTGGCACTTCAATTTTTGTCTGTTATATATATTTTTTCTTGTATGATTTTACTCAGTTGTTGCACAAGTCATTTATTACTTAAGATGTGCGTGTCTCAAACATGCATTTTACCTCCACAAAATGAGTTTATTATCTATAATCTTTGATGGTAAGAGTTCAATATGGCTGCTACGGCATGTTGAACATCATTTTAGAGCACATCTTTTCAGGAAAAGTATCTTTTGTATTTATTCTAAACCTCTGTGCCAATCCATCGTTCCTTTTTGGTTAAATCCAAAAGTTCAGAGAATAGCCACCTGAGAAGATTATGGAAATCTATGATAAATGTAGATAATGTTATTCACACACTAGTTATATCTCTTCTCGGCTACCACCAAGAATTGTTTTCACTTTTGGTGCTCTTCCGTTTTTGGCCAAAATGACGAAGAAACAACATTAACTTCAAACCGGTTACATAAACAGACTTGAAAATCAACTGTGCATAAAGACTTTCCACTAAAATATTGATGGAGAACTCAGTATTACAGTATACACCTGGATCTTTAAGCAATTCTTTACTCCTAGATTGTTTTGAACCTGAAAAACATTGAATATAACCCATTGTAAATCTTCTGAAACATTCATCATTTCTTTTATCTAAGAACGTGAAGCCATTTAGTAAAAAAAGGTTACGAGCACACAATAAGTGACTGAGTAGCTATAGACTTAAAAGGCCCAGACCTTCAATAGCAGCAGCTGTTGTGGCCAACCAGTGTGGATGACAGCCAAATCCGCACAGCTGGGGTGGGGCTCGACGTGGGGGTTGTTGATTTTTATAGGAAAACGTGCACGTACGTCTACACACCAACTCTGCAAACACAAGGAGTTTACAGATGACAAGAACACCGCTTGTTGCAACAGGTGGACTGCAGTTTCACCGCACACACCCGACAAGGACAAGGCAGCTGTTGGCCGATATGGGGGCTTTTCTTCCTGGCAAAACGATCGTCCCACTGCGCCTGAAATGTATACGCTTTTACTATGGGCGCGTGTTTGAGCTGCCCTCCCAGCACATTGTCTCGATAGTATCTTTTTGTCTGCCCACATTCATTCTACTAGATTACGAGTGTTGGATTTCACTCAAGGATAACTTCCCCATCCAACATCTGGTAGTCTACTGTCACCCGCCGCAGTTTGGCTGTTGCTTCTGGAGTAGTTGGTGACAAAAAGGGAAGATAGGCGCACAAAGGGATGGCTCTCAAAGTGAATTAAAACGCCTCATAAAGGTTAACCGTTTGTCCGCTAAAGGTATGCCAGCCACCTGCCTGCCGTTGTGCAACACATAATAGGTTTTCCCCTGTGGTGTGTTAAATGGAATTGGTAACTACACCAGTGTAACCCGAGGCTTTGATTAACGCCGACGATCAAAGGCCTTTATGATCATGCAAGCAATGTGTTAGCCGAGAAGTCAGGCACAGGTCAGCACTCGCAGATAGTAAGTCGGTCAATGTTGAATATATTGAATAGTTTAAAATGTGTAATGTGTTTGATGCCTTTTCTTTTGTAATGTGCATTTAAGAGTGCGTTCCAACAGACGCCATAGCCCAGCCACCGCATAACTGTTTTGGCCTCAAGTCCTTTATCCTGATTATGCTTGGACTGCACTGAATAATTAATATTAAAAAAAATGCTCTTCTGGCTAAAAATCCCTTTCAATTCTTCCAGCTGTAAATATGTGGCTTCTATCAACCTGGAGGTTTTAAGCGCGGACTGATATTATTCTCACTCAGTGGTGACATCTATAGTGTTTGCCAAATATTGAAGAAGCCGATTTGAACATGAGCTAGCTGGAGCCAATTTCCTTATATGGGCCTTTTAGCGACGACGTTAACTTTGTGCCGTAACGGGGAAGACATGTTGCTAAGATGGTTGCTAAGGCGAGCTTTACCCAGCCAATTAAGGCATTTGATTGATCAAACCTTAAGGGTCGTGAATTTACAAAGACTGCGCTAAATCACTGATTTTCGTCTACCCAGAATTGTGAGTGTGAATAAAACGGTTACAGAGGAAGATGAGTCTACTTTTACATGGAAGTCAATAGGAGCTTGAATGAGTTGGAGCAAAACTTCGTCCATGAGCACTTCCCTGTTGGGCTTCATTCAGCTATGGTTTTAAGTCACTGCACTGATAAGATTCCTCGAAAGAGTCAACAAGCTGTGTTAACATAACTAGAGCCTGATTTCTTCCTCCTATTGCTTATTTCCTATGGGTGTGGCTTTGCTGCTGGGCAATGTGGGACAGTAATTTGGACATGCAGACAGAGGGGGCTGCGCTTAGGCCTGACCAGTAGACTGCTGACCTGGGCAAAATACACTGGGTGAGGTGGGAGCGTTCGGGGAGGTGAACGACAGCAAGAATGATGTCCACAGAGAGGCGGGGGGAGGAGAGGGAGACATTATCGAGCCAGTGTGAGTCAGCAGGTTGACGAGGCTGTGGGGCGCGGCTCCAGTACATCACCCCTCTGTTACATTTCTACTTTGTGCTTTGTGCAATTATTAGCTTGATATTACACATAATGCTAATAATGAACAATCCAGGATATGAATTTTTCATTATTAGCTTTTAATGAAATACTTAAATCTGTGTATATGTTATTTCAGGGTGTTTTGAAACTACAGTAGTTTCATGTGCCAGCCCTCATGTTGAATAAAATGCTCTTAAGAATCTGTTCAAATGGGGAAATGTGATATCCCATGTGCTCTGTTTGCGCATAGGTCCAGGTGATGGCGTACCCCCAGTATACGGACTGGACGTGAGTGATGTGTCGCGGTGGGAGGAGACCGTGCTGACCCCTGCACTGCAGATATTGGCCTCTCTCTGTAAGGTGGGGGCCCGCTGCCACTCCTATTTCCTGTTCACCATCTGACTGCTCCATCACCATAGATTTAGTTGTTTCCACTCGTCGTTGTTTCCCACTTGTCGTAAAACTCAACCTCTTCCTAGTCAAACATACAGGTTAAGAACTGTTTCAAAGTGTTCCAGAGTCAAACTTCTTGACACACAACTTTCTTCCTTCAAAATCATGCTGTTATTTCACAGATACTAGCACCATTAATGTCCTATTATTCTCCCAATAATTCTCACTGCAAAAATGGCTTAACGTGACACTAACTGGATTAACTATGTGCCGTGTGTTGCATGTATGTATGAAATTTAGTTAAGAAGTTTACAATAAGTGATACATTCTACTCAAGAGAATTTATATGGACATAAGTCTTAATGTTTTGTTAACTAGTTCTCATAACAATTAAAATGCATTATTGTATTTTTTTCATTTCGGCCAACTTAGGATTTGACTATTAACTATTATTATTCATGACGAAGCGCAATTCCACAAAAGGATAATATGCTTCAATTGTTTGTGTCTCTAAGTATTGGTGTACCTGTAGTCCACGCGCTGTCAGTAAAGTTTGTGAAATGTGGAAGTTTAGTGCAGATTTTATGTTTTTCAAGCACAGAAAGCGGTGATAGAAAAGCACAGGTATAGAGTGTTTTGGTTCGTGTCATAACTGCACTACACACAAAGCCATGTAACTGGATCAAAGAAGACTGAGTAGACTGATCTAATTGTGATGGAGGTAGCTGATGTCTATTTTCTAACTTTGAGTGTAGCTTTGGCTATTGTGGTAGAGGTTTTGCTTTATTGCTATAAATTGCTGAACCACTGCGCTGCAACTGCTGGACCTGAATCATCAAATACTGTCTTATTATTATATTTGTGAGAACAATGTAAAATGTATGTTCATCAATGGCTAAAACAAGTCTCCAAAGGATGTCCCGCTTGCCTACTTCCCATTGTGTGTGAATGAATCCAAAAAAAGGAACTGAAAAAGGTTCAGGAAGGGTGAAAATGGCTATTGTCAGTGTTTGTGCAATAATCCTCGCTAAAATCTACTACACTTATGTGTTCAAATCTGTGGATAGGCTTCCTTAAAGGGTCTGTAAAATGTACTTTGTAAGACCACCTCCAGAATGAACCCACTCTGGACAACAGACTATACTTTTGACTTTAAAGAAAAAACCTTATGAACATGTTTTATCTATAAAGCTTAATTACAAGCTCCTCTGTTAATTTTTAAAAGGCATGCAGAACTGTTGATTGTTCACTTTGTTGTTATTAGTGGGTGCTCTTCATTATCTTCATCATCAACTTTATCATAAAATCAAGATGCTTTCTCATATAGGGCGAGGTACCTGCCGCTTCACCGCTGAGAGTGGATGGAGAGTTAAGAAACAAGCGGAGTCGGCATACCTGCGATCTCTGCGATAAAGTTATTATTGGAGATCTGGAGTGGACAGGTGAGCTCGTTCTTTCTGACATTCAGAAACATTTTGAAACTATCAGTATAAAGGTGTTGGTGTTGATTGGGGGCTTTGATGCGCCAGTGTGTTTTACATCTCTCTTCCATCATCACCGTGTGTGGAGAGAATGCAACAATTTTTGAACTCTGAACATTGTAAAGTGCGTTGGATCACCTCGGTCTGTAAAAATGTGCTATATAAATAGTAAAACCTATTTTTACGATGTAACTAACTGCAATGGAGTGTGAGATAAAGGGTTTTATTTTTGGTTCTGTCTTGCAGCACACCTGAAGTCAAAAAAGCATTACTATCATGTGAAGAAGAAGAGGAAGATAGATGAGGGCGATAACCAATCACGGAGCCAGGAAGTCTCTCAGGACTCTGCTCCTGCTCCCGGCTGCACAGAGTCCCTCCAGGAGTCGTCTCCAGACACCCGGGCAGCCCACACACAAGTACCAGTTACCTCCTAAAGCACATTATCTACTGCGTTAACTGCATTTGTGCCAATTAGTGCTGCACAGATCCACTGAGGGTTGTATTGCAGGCTCAAAGAACATTTCATTAAGACGGACTTTTTAAATCTTGAGCACTGCCATTTTTCTTTTTTTGGCATTTCAGGCATTGTTTATGTATTTTGTACATTTTATTGCGAACTATGTTGCTTTCGTACAGTGCGCCAAAAGAAGCTTGTAAAGACTGTAATCACAATCAATCAAGATGTTTTTTTCAAAGCCTGTACAACTAAATTTCACACAACAAAAAAAGTGCTTCTAAAATTCCTTCCCCCACCATTCAAAAGAAACAGGACAAATTGGAACTAAACATCAAAGATTAGAAAGCCAATCTAGAGAAACGGTAACACAATATAATACAAGACAACACACACTCAAGACAAGATGTAGGCCTATACACTCTCCGACCCTACACCCTTTCCTCTGACTTGCTTATCATTTAGCAGCTGTCTCTGGAAAAATACAGAGCTAAACTGCAAATTCTTGATGATTTTTAACATTGGTGAGCTCTTTTGATTCAACTATCGGACAAGAAATTCAATAAACCGTACCTTCCTCTGAGGGAGTAGTTGAGAAATGACAGTACAAGATTGCCTGAGAGGCGCGAGGATTTCAATAAACAATACCAAAGCCTGTCGAAGGTCTTAATGCTCAATTGTTGATTATAATGCGTCGTGTCTCTGGCAAGCGTCGGATCAGGCGGAGGTGAGACGTTGGCACAACACTGCATTGCTGTTAGTCGGTTGAGCACCTTTCCCGCCAAGGTGTGCTGCCTGCCGCTGTAAAACCACTTACACAATAGCTGGCGGTTCTCCAAAGGGCTACTGGCGCTCCCTTTGGTACTCCCCAGTTATCGCCTTTCTCTCTTGCCCGGCTGCGACTAACTAACCAGCCGATTGTTACACAGTGATCCATCAAGGTTTTTATCACAGGTTGGCGATTATATGCACCTGCTATTTGACCTCCTCCACATTATTAAAACACTTACACCGCAGTATAATTAGAGATACTTGCGCGCTCGTATTTGTCCTACCTCTCATTCTAAGTGGGTCAAGTCTGGCGCATATGGGGGGGGGCTTACATGCACTGTGGGAGTCATGCTGATAGCAAAGGTCACTGTGCAACTGGTGTCTGCTTTTTTGTTTTTCTTTCCTACTGTCCCTACCGTTTTGTTCCTCATTGTTTAAACGCCTTTAACGGTTTTTACACGGCGGACACGTTTGTCTGTTTTTTTTGGGGCTTTTTTTTTTTTGGAGTGCCAGAAGTCTGGGTTGTCATTTTCAAGCACTGCTGAATCATTTCTCATAAAAGGAAGAAGGCTTGAGCAAATGCATGACATAAGCTTGAACTGCACGTCCCCTCGCTCACAGAAGTAGAGAACTAGGGCAGAGTGGCGGTCACAAGGCTAATTAGTGATTTACGCCTAGCCAGCGGAGGCCGTCTTTGTACTCCCACACACACACACACATGCTCGGTGCTGACAGTACAAATGCTCTAGAAATTGACTCAAATAATCTTAACAAATATCTGAGGAGGAATATGACTGATACAACAATGTGTGGACACAAACACTGGTGTAGTTGTGTAGACGCTCTGCAGTCTGTGTGGTGCTACACAGGGCACACATTGTCCTATAGATGGGGCCCTCTATGGGGACGCTGCAGGCTCACTTATGTAATACAAGCTGCAGCCTATATATGAATGACCACTTTGCTGCTGCATTGCCCTCTGCAACTGATTCTATTGCCTCCATTATCCAATTAAAAGCATACAATATAGCCTTTAAATGCACCCTTTTAGGATGTGGTAAATATCTGTTAAATGCAAAGTTTTTTTTAAATATGTTGTAAATACAATTTTCCTTTTAATTAAATAAAAATGTAAGTATAAAATCTGTTTTGCCATTTTTCCTTAATCTGGAGTACTTTGAATAATGTATTGTATTAAGGTATTTCATGTGAACTAATAATTGTATAAGTTAAATGGCAATCAATCCATTCCAGCGGATTGTTGAAGTGTGTTGTTGAACTTGGTGGAGCCTCTTAGATCTTCTGTAGTGGTGTGTCATCCAGGCAGTGACTGTGCGTCAGGCTAATTCAAAGTCTCCTTAATCCTAATCTGTAATCCCATTCGACTAAACATTCTCTACCATATGGACCTGGCGAGACGAAGACTGGCTGGCATGCGCCGAGCCTAACCCTGCAGGGTCAGCTGTAGTAAAACAGTGTCACAAATGCTCTCCTAACAACACAACTGTCTGCTGATTGGAGGAAGGTCACAAATCACACATTGTAGACACCACAGGCACTCGTAATCTGAAATATGTAGAATGTGAAGGTCTCTCAACATTGTTTCCAAACTATTCAAACTATCAGGGAATAGAAATATTTAAGTGTATTTTCATGTCAATTTCCCATTTTGCTTACGTCATTGTTAGTTGGATATTAAACCCCCATCACACACACACAAATTATAAAATTTACACGAGTGCATTGTGTAACTTCTCTGTTGGAGTCCAATGCCTCCTTGCTGCCATGGAGCGGTTACTGCTTGCTTTTGAATGCTCCACACTATGAGATAAAACTTTATGTAAGTACAGTATCTTCCCAGAGGAGGTTATCGACCACGTTTGATTGTTCGTTAGTCAGTGCCATATCTTAAGATATTTTTTTACATTTTCAGAATCACCTCCAAAATATAATGCTCCCATTTTTCCATTTCTGATCACTGAAAACAGGACTTTTATGGGTGGTTTCTGCTTTTTCCCCCTATGCCTCGCTCTGACCTGAGACCATACCCCCTGAGAAAGAGAAGAGAGAGCTCTCTGAGTCCTGACTTTTTAACACATTTGGAAGAAAGTTACATCATCACTCTGCATTTAAATCAAACTAAAGTACTGTGATGAAAGGTTTTATTTATTATTTTAATACTGAGACTATATGAGGCTGCATGGACAGCTGCATTTATGAACTGCTTCACATGGACATCACTGTAGGATTGTGTTTTTGTTCTTGCTCAAACTTACCCCTAGCCATGTGTACAGTGAGGCGTTTGTGTTGTGGCTGTTCTGTGCAGCTGTTTTGACTTCTCTCTCATTCAGTATTTTCACTGCCTCACTTCTGCTCACAAGTAAGAAACCGTAAGCTATGCGGAGAAAAGTGTATACCTAGAATCTAGATACATGTTTTAATCTCCAAAAGCCTGAATTCTTACATTCATTTGGCTCTCTTCTCTGTAGATTTAACTAACTCCAATGCAGATGCAAAACTTTAAGGCCGAGCTGTGGGACTTTCCAGGCAAAAAAAAAAAAAACATTTTAGTTGAACATAAAAGTGTACCCTCCACCAGGAAGTTGTCTTGACCTTTTGCAACCTTCCCTTTCTTCTGTTCTAGAGTTACTTGGAAACCCATAGACAATTACCTTTCTATTACGTAACCATGTGAGAACCATAACACTGCCTGGTCATGTGTGACACTTCAGGACATCATTCTAGTTTTCCGCTTCATGTTCATTCTTCAACACTTGATTGCGTTGCCATTCCTCCATGCAAATGTTCTGCTAGTTTCTAAATCATTTGGGGATATTCGTCTTGGATCCCCCCTCCAGGCAATATTTGCATCCTGGTGCTCTCCCTTATGCTTTATTTATGACTGCTTGACTATATGGAGAGGTTTCCTCCAGTTCATCGCTCAGCTCAGTTTTCTTACAGCACTTTGTCTACATAATTTGGGAAAATAATAATTCAGGGAAGGCCCAGAGATGTGATTTAATGTGAAAGGCCTGTAATGAAAGTCCACCTTTTGTATCTCTCCTACCCAACCTGCTGTGCCTCACTTGTATACATGACCAGTTATGTAATAAAGGGGCGCTAACTTGCCTTTTTCCTTTTTTTTTGTGACTAACCCTCCCCAATCCTGAGCATGACATTCCTTCCTGTTTTTTCAGCAACCCAGTGAACTTTCCGAGGGCAAGACTTCACGTTGTAAACAAAACGGTTCATTGTATTTATTTAACTTTGTTCTCTTGAAGTTTTCTTAAAGGATAAATGTATGCCTCTTGGCTTTAAACTTTCATTTCTTTTCTAAGCCCTAGTCTAGTGTGACAAATGCTGCATAGATCACTATTCTTTGTCTACTCATAAGTTCAGCTTTTTAACAGGAAATGGGTATGTAACTGCCCTTTAAAACCACTTACTTTTGTGTTTGCAGTTCTCCAGTGTGTCGTCAATACCAGACAAAGAGTGTGTGTATGTGTGTGTGTGTGTCTGCGCGCGCATGTGTGTGTTGCTGTTATGTTCTATTCTCAGCTCTTTTTCCCGCCAGTGCAGTGTTTGGTGGGAGTGGTCATGGCCTCGCTCTATGGCAGCAACACAGAGAGCCAGGGCCTTCCCGCCTGATATGCAAATGCTCTGATAAGGGGCGAGACCAGGCTCCTCCCCCTCTGCTGCCTTTAACGCTTTCGGTGCTACAGTGCAGAAGCGTGACCAAGTGTCATCATGTCCATGCACAATGTGTGGAGAGATCATAGTCAATTAAACTTTGATTGTTTTTGTTGTTGTTGTAATATATTAGTTTAGAAATCGCTTGAACTTCAGACTTTTTCTTAAGTAATTCCAGTTATACCGCCAACATTTTCTCTTTGTATTACTCATTTTGGTGTTTTATGTGGCTGAAATCTTCCCTTTAATATTTCTTTCTTTTGCCATGATCATGAACGTAAATATACAAAACTAAATTGTACCCTTTTGTATAAGCCACTATCCAAGTACGCCCATAGTGGCTTGTGTGAAATGCAGTCATTTGGTAAGGAGCATTGACTTCAGTGAGTTATGCAATCTTGTATAACTTTGTGCCCAATCAGGTCAAAGCAGCTGTTGTCTCTACATATACTGTTTATTACGTCCACACACAGGCTTTTTACCCGGCCACCCACAGCAAAAATGAACCAAGCCTTTGTTTAGAGCCACCATCACTCACTGGGCCACTTTTCATATGCACAAATGTTGATTACTGTGGGTCAGCTCATGATCTGATTTCATGTTTTCTTATCTCCTCATTTCTACTGTTCTGTAACTTGTAATGCAACCCTGAAATTTCTCTGCTGTGTGACAAATATAGGAGCTCATAATGTAATCTTAATTTTGTACATTGTTCATTTTCTTGTGAATAATTTAAAAATACTAGACTCTCGGATCATATAATTTAGATTGAGACAAATATGTTGATATTGAAACTGCATTTAATATACATTTTCATATAATTGTATACCACTACAATGTTTATACATGTTTTCCAAACTATAATGTTTACACGAACCAAGTGGATCATGCTGTGGTGTTTCTTTTGTGGGTCCTGAAACGGCCCTGTTCCCATCAATCATGCATCAAATATGTATGATGTATATCACACATACACACACACGCATATCTTCTTTCTCTCAAATATTTTTTTTTATTAAGTGCCTATTGCACCTCTGCTACTGTGACATAAAGTGCTATTGCATTTTATTGCTATTGTTAGCTATTTTTATGATCTGTTTGTTTTGTTTGTATCGTTTCTGCTGCTATTGGAAACCTGAATTTCTCCTACGGGGATCAATAAAGTTTATCTATTTTACTTAAGTAAAAGTGTATATATATCTATAAAACTCAACTCTGGTAAAGATTGTTATCGTCCCATATACATCATTGTTTTACTTTTTATTCAAGTAAAGAAGGACAAAGTAAATTAATTAAATATGTTGTACCAGTAAAATGTTTAGAAAATCATATCGTTGTTGAAGTGTTTCATACTGGCACAGAATAGGATCTGAACGTGTAATAATCTAAAATAATTACACTTAGAAGCAGGGCTAACCACTTCAAACCTGTATTAGTCCATATGGAGCTTGGAAAAACTTTCTCCTGAAAAGACCACAGAGGCTTGGTGTGAAAAGTAAGTAAAAGTAAAAATTGTCCAAAATAAATAGGTAGTAAAGTACAGTAAAAATACTTCCACCTCTACAAAACTCTCAAACCGTATTCTTTTCAGACAACATTTCTGACTGCCCTAAGTTGCCGTTTGTAACCATAGGTAACAGTAACTCATTTACATTATGTGGCATGCAGTGACAACAGTCTATTGTGTTCCTTAACTGTTGTCATGAGCTCACCGCTTACAGTTATCGAGAGATTATAGTTATGTGTGGGGGAAGAGAATGGAGGGAAACCACTGGGCCATATCTTTCGTTTAGGATGATAAGGTATACAGTTTACAGGGGCAGTTAACGGTCTGTGAAAGTCTGCTATAGAAATATGTGCCTCAGACTTTCTCATTGGGATGAATTGATTATAGTCTCCAAATGCATACTCTCCAAACTTCACAAATTCCTAATAATTATCATTAAAATACATATTAATTATTAGTGATTTCATTATATGTTCGATCCATCCATTTTCTACCCTTTAATCCATTTCTGGGTCAGGCGGGGTGGCAATCAGAGATGCCACCCAAGTCTCATAGCACCAGCCCATTATATATTCATTATGTTGTTTACGCTTATTAACTCTGCTTCCATTTCGTTTAAGGAAGCAACTGGTTCCCTGTTTGACAACTGTAAAAATGACCCAACGCAAATAAAGATGTGATTTTATATTGAAAGTGATGTCTTCTGACTGTGCCACAAAACACCCGCCAGTGATGTCACAATACATCTCAAACTCTTATTTTGACACTAGAAATCTATAGAAATATTGATGTCACTGTAATTGGTTATAAAGGCTCTTTATAACCAATACAACCACATTTTTACCACATTAAAAGGTAATGAATGCTTGAATCAGGTGTTTTTGCCTTGTGTTGAGCACATTTTGAATGTCTAAAAAAAAGATTTGCAGTTGGAAAAGCCAAAATGTCTTGTTTTAAAAAGATACAAGAAAAGTCCAGTAATGTCTTTCTTTGGAATGAGAAATAAATTCCACTAGAAATAAAACTAAACTGCTTGTTCCACTGGCAAATGTTATTGTTGTTAAAATATTCTCAAATTAAGATAAAAACCCTTAATTCAAGTATTTATTACCTTGTATTTGTCATTTTTTTGCAGTGCTTCTAATTTTTTGAACTCTAATACTTTTTTTGGGGTCACAAGGTTCTTGTAAAGGTTCTAAGTATACAAAAATGAACAATTGTGTTTTTATTTATTTAGTATCCTTTTCAACGCTGTTTGGTATCTTGACAACCCTATAGCTGAAATAGACATAATTCATCATATTTGCATCTCTTTGCACACACTCATAACTAGACAGCAGTGTTGGAACGATCAAGTTCACTAGCTGTGGCCTATTACTGTCCAGGGCTCTATAAATAAATATCCAGTCTCTCCTGTGTCCTCCTGCCCTACTTCTATACTCCTATAACCACACCTGAATCCAACTTCACCTTTTGGAAAGCAAATCTCCAGGATAGTGGAGGTGGTGTTTTGATGTGTTTGAGATAAATGCATTGATGAGAGAAAACAGCCTCACTGGTAATCTAACGTCGATGTTGCACTGCTCCCTGCTGGTAAAACTTGTACATTGCATATTACAGACGTGGTTTTGATGTGGTAAAGTAGCGAGTAGTGAGTAATGGCATTCTATGCCTGATTTACCAACTTTTATTTCGGTATATACAGTGCCTTGTGAAAGTATTCGGCCCTCTTGAACCTTTCGCCACATTTCAGGCTTCAAACATAAAGATATGAAAATAAATTTTGTCAAGAATCAACAAGTGGGACACAATCGTGAAGTGGAATGAAATCTAAACTTTAACATAAAAAAACTGAAGTGGGGCGTGCAATATTATTCGGCCCCCTTGTGCTAATACTTTGTAGCGCCACCTTTTGCTGCAATTACAGCTGCAAGTCGCTTGGGGTATGTGTCAGTTTTGCACATCGAGAGACTGGAATTCTTTCCCATTCTTCCTTGCAAAACAGCTCGAGCTCAGTGAGGTTGGATGGAGAGCGTTTGTGAACAACAGTCTTCAGCTCTTTCCACAGATTCTCAATTGGATTCAGGTCTGGACTTTGACTTGGCCATTCTAACACCTGGATACGTCTATTTGTGAACCATTCCATTGTAGATTTGGCTTTATGTTTTGGATCATTGTCCTGTTGGAAGATAAATCTCCGTCCCAGTCTCAGGTCTTTTGCAGACTCCAACAGGTTTTCTTCCAGAATGGTCCTGTATTTGGCTCCATCCATCTGTAAACCCGGACAAGTTCAGACTACTCAATTCACATTAGGAAACAGATTCGACACAAACCGATTGAGTTATTGCCCTGAGGCAAAAAAATGAATTAAGTAGTGTAAACTTAAAAAGTAAAACAAAACACAAATTACTATATGGAGTCATAGCCAGTTAATGTGTTTAAGTTTCCCAATTTAAGAACTAATGTTTATATTCAGTTCACTTTTTTGTTTTAGTAGCGTCAATATTAGAAAACTCAAATGTTTGCTTAGTACTACTTAAAAGCTCATATATTTAATTAAAACTAACTTAAAATGTTAAGGCAAACACTCAATATCAACAAGGACATGCTAATGACCAGAAAAGGCAGTTTTTTTTAAATTCTGAATTTTTGCCAGAATTCGTTCAGGCACTTATGGTTCTCCAAGTGATGTGCGTAAGTCAGTCCAAACAAGAGACACTTTTCCCAAAGGAAGACTGCAGAATCCAGAAGGATGCCAACTTGCTCTGGACTTGAATTTTCACCATTGATTATGATTTCTATGGGGATGTGAGTCACCATCAGCAGCATTCTGCAAAGGGGAAACAAGAAGAAACAGCAAGTAACCCGTTTGTAGTGAGTAACGCAAGTACTGGTCCTTCCAATTGTCAATCATTCTGGTCATTTGTGCTCATCAAATAAGACCAGAGTTTTGTTTAAAAAAAAAGGGAGAGGGCAGTTCTTTCCTATAATCTTTCCCAGGAAGCACATTCACATGTGTGACAACATCCTAATGTGTGTTTTGGGTTGTATCTGCTTTTTTTATGTTTTAGAATTTGGAAAACACATCAACCAGTAAAAGAAAAAGTATAATTTGAATATTCAAACATTACTTTGTGACTTGTGTTGAACTTAAAAACATTGTCCAAGAAGAACAGGAAGCCCTCCGTATGGTCCGAACATCAGTTGAGAGTGGGTTACATGCCCTGCAAATAGTTACAACTGATGTTTACCACTTCTAATCGTGAGAAGAGACATGTTGTACCAAGATTAAATGAGGCCAACTCACCTTTTGCTTTTGAATGTTTGCCTTCATATTCTGTCCTTCTGGTGAAGGCCTCTTCAAAGCCAAGGTAGAAACCGTCCAAAGTAGTAAATAATTCTCCAATGGACGTTTTTCCAGTAATTATGTTGAATTCCGAGTTGACCTATAAACAACCCCCAATTATTACTTGCAAAAGTATAACACAAGATTAACAATAAAGAAACAAACCTGGCATTCAGTCACCCCTGAACAATCCGGCTTGACCACTTCAGCTCTGAAAGAAAGGAAAGAACATTTTAAAATAATTTGGTACTTTGAGCAACTATAACCCTAACCCCACAACAGGTCTGTGTAACCTTATCTTTACAGCCATGACACTAACAGTGAAAGTGCGCGCACTGAACTAACCGCCCTCTTTAGTTCAAAGTAAAGACTTGATTCTCTGGTTTGCAGCAGTAGCACCAGAGTTAGCTTAGCTTACATTTCAAACCTCCGGCGGCTCAGCAACCAGCTCTGTGCTTTTCCCATGGACGCTGGAGCAGACTCTCCACGTGGCTCCTGCTGGTCCCCTCTCTGCTGGTCCCCTCTCTGCTCGTCCCCTCTCTGCTGGTCCCCTCTCTGCTCGTCCCCTCTCTGCTCCTGCTGGTCCCCTCTCTGCTCCAGCTTCCGTGGGAAAAGAACGGGAGCAGATCATGGATGTATTATAATAACTGGATAGGGTATTACTAGTTTGTAGCTGAATAACCCATGTGCTCAGGGGATTCTCGCAGTACTGCAGACTGAACCAGACTAAATTCACGTGGGCTACCCAGAAATTTTCCCCATAGAACTCAATGCATATTAAAACAGCTCAACCTCAGCTGACAGAGAACCTACAGCTTTAATAAAGACCGGATTTTTTTTTTGTGTGGGGATTTTAGTGTCCCTTGTCATCCTGAACTTTTTTTCTTCTTAAATCCTTCGGTTTTGTTTAAATCCACACTTTAGTGCCACAAACTCTGCTCGTCTGGCTCTCGCTCTAACTCCCGCTCTGATGAACTGCTCTGATTGGTCAGAGCGCGGCCGAGCCCCTCTGTGCACGTGCGTGAGACCCGGTGTGAGACCCACACACGCGTGTTTGACGCAACGCATTATGGGAGA
This sequence comes from Knipowitschia caucasica, assembly GCA_964034765.1. Lineage (NCBI taxonomy): Eukaryota > Metazoa > Chordata > Actinopteri > Gobiiformes > Gobiidae > Knipowitschia > Knipowitschia caucasica. The sequence continues at coordinate 28,692,183 of OZ035838.1, forward strand.
TCATCCACTGCGCAGAACCGGGAGGCCCAGACGATGCCCAAATACAGGCGAGTTTCCCATAGATCTTTGCGAGTTTCAGGCAACTTCCGCTAATCTTTCAGCCTCCATGCCGTCACAGAGCGCCACTGAGCACAACCATTCATTTGAATAGGGCGCCATCTTGGATCGCCGGGGCTTGGAGCAGATCGCTAACGTCGCTATGTCACTGGAGTCCGGTGTAACACGTGTGCAAGCGTCAGTGACAGAGACTGGCTCCGTGTACCGTATTGAATAAAAAGTGCAAGAAAATAACCTTGTCTAAAAATTGAGAAAAACAATAGACTCAAAACAATGTTCAGGAGATTACATTAGCTTGTGCCGCTGCATAAATAAAATAAATTAAAAAAAAACAAAAATACTTCATACAAAGATTTAACTCACCTTTGACTTGAGGAAGAGTGCGCTCCATCGACTACAGACTGGAAAAATACGTTCAAGTCCGAGGAAAACATGATTTGGTGTCTCTCCCAGGTGGCTTGTGGCAAACTTTAAACAAGACTTTTTATGGATATCTTTGAGAAATGGCTTTCTTCTTGCCACTCTTCCATAAAGGCCAGATTTGTGCAGTGCACGACTGATTGTTGTCCTATGGACAGACTCTCCCACCTCAGCTGTAGTTATCTGCAGTTCATCCAGAGTGATCATGGGCCTCTTGTCTAATTCTCTGATCAGTCTTCTCCTTGTTTGAGATGAAAGTTTGGAGGGACGGCCGGGTCTTGGTAGATTTGCAGTGGTCTGATACTCCTTCCATTTCAATATAATTGTTTGCACAGTGCTCCTTGAGATGTTTAAAGCTTGGGAAATCTTTTTGTATCCAAATCCGGCTTTAAACTTCTCCACAACAGTATCTCGGACCTGCCTGGTGTGTTCCTTTGTCTTCATGGTTCTCTCTGTGCTTTAAACAGAACCACTGATGGTAAATAATTTTCTCTGTAAAACTCATCATACAAGTGTGGCAGAGAGAACTCTTTGGTTGAAGTTGAATGAACTTACCATATTTAGTGTTGCATGTGATGCACTAGAATGAATACATTTAACTTGGTCCAATCTATACTAAGTTCATTCTAAAATATAGTTTGAGTACAAATGTGTATAAGAATGAGTTTTGAGGTCAACACTCATATAAACAAGGAAATGAGATCACTACTACAACTGTATTCATTCTAGTGCATCACATGCAACACTAAATATGGTAAGTTCATTCAACTTCAACCAAAGAGTTCTCTCTGCCACACTTGTATGATGAGTTTTACAGAGAAAATTATTTACCATCAGTGGTTAGAGCTGAAACCATTCGAGTGCAATTAACTTTCGGGTTAACAGTGCAATTTTAGCCATCTTCCCTGTCCCTGCTGAAGGAAAGCAGGCCCAAAGCATGATGCTGCCACCACCATGTTTGACAGTGGGGATGGTGTGTTCAGGGTGATGAGCTGTGTTGCTTTTACGCCAAACATATCGTTTTGCATTGTGGCCAAAAAGTTCGATTTTGGTTTCATCTGACCAGAGCACCTTCTTCCACATGTTTGGTGTCTCTCCCAGGTGGCTTGTGGCAAACTTTAAACAAGACTTTTTATGGATATCTTTGAGAAATGGCTTTCTTCTTGCCACTCTTCCATAAAGGCCAGATTTGTGCAGTGCACGACTGATTGTTGTCCTATGGACAGACTCTCCCACCTCAGCTGTAGTTATCTGCAGTTCATCCAGAGTGATCATGGGCCTCTTGGCTGCATCTCTGATCAGTCTTCTCCTTGTTTGAGATGAAAGTTTGGAGGGACGGCCGGGTCTTGGTAGATTTGCAGTGGTCTGATACTCCTTCCATTTCAATATAATTGTTTGCACAGTGCTCCTTGAGATGTTTAAAGCTTGGGAAATCTTTTTGTATCCAAATCCGGCTTTAAACTTCTCCACAACAGTATCTCGGACCTGCCTGGTGTGTTCCTTTGTCTTCATGGTTCTCTCTGTGCTTTAAACAGAACCCTGAGACTATCAAGGCAAGGCAAGGCAAGGCAAGGCAAGGCAAGGCAAGTTTATTTGTATAGCACAATTCATACACAAGGCAACTCAAAGTGCTGAACAAGATAGCATTAAAATCATAAATAATTACAGAACATTAAAACGAAAGATAAAAATATAAAATCCCTCAGTATCAAAGAGCAGGTGCATTTATACGGAGACTTGATTACACACTGGTGCATTCTATTTATCATCATCAGTCATTTAGGACAACATTGGATCATTCAAAGATCCTCACTGAACTTCTGGAGTGAGTTTGCTGCACTGAAAGTAAAGGGGCCGAATAATATTGCACGCCCCACTTTTCAGTTTATTTGTTAAAGTTTAAATTATCCAATAAATTTCGTTCCACTTCACGATTGTGTCCCACTTGTTGATTCATGACAACAATTAAAATGTATGTCTTTATGTTTGAAGACTAAAATGTGGCGAAATGTTTAAAGGTTTACTTTCGCAAGGCACTGTAATTATTGCGCAATCACGATGGGTAATGCATATTTTATTTTCTCATTGCCAACGATATTCCTATTTTTTCCAAAGGTTTTTGTTTTGTTTTTTATGAAAGTGTTCATACATTTTGTACAGTATTTTGAAGGATTGATGTGGGATGATCTCATTTCTCACCCTTATTTTCTTGTAAAATAAGGGGAAGCTTGTAAGGCAGAGGATCAATAAAGTTTCTAGTTACACATAGCAGCTTTTTATGAGTAAAAGTTAGCCCCTCAAAAGTATCAACTCGATTGTTTGAAAACCAATACTCTAACTAGAAAAAAAAAACTTTCAGTAGTTCTATCCACCAGTATAGCTGGAGATGCTTTCATAGTTAATTTTAAATATTTTTTGTATAGCCCTAAATTACAACAGTAGTCATCTTGGTGCAGTATATTTTTTCCCTACTAAAACAACAAAATAATAATAATGATGCATAAAGAACTTATTGTTTCACTCCATACACGGTGGAGATCCTACGGTAGCCACAGCTGCCCTGGGGCACACTGACAGAAGCGAGGCAACCAATAAACCGTCAGTCTGTGACATTGTACAACAAACAAAATGCCACAACCCAATCAAGTATACTGTGATATTTACAGTAATCCAATTTACTCTCCATTCATGAGCAGATGTGTTCTCTGTGGATAAGATAAGATATTCCGTAATTCGTCCCTCAGTGAGGAATTTTCAGCATCTTTGTTGTGCACATTACAGCAGAGAAAGAAGGAAACCACTCAGATGCACACATCAAAGACAGTCTTATTATTTAAGATAACAGACAATTCCCACCTCTGCACCTTCTCCATCGACTCCCACTGATGACTGCTGTCGTTGTGTCCTTGGGCAAGACACTTAACCCCACTTTGCCCAAAAAGCCCCCGCTGAAAGATCAAGGCTATGCTCACACTCAGAGAGCAGCCGTCCTCCTGTGGACTCACCACCTGCAGAGGGTCAGTGAGGGGCTGGTGCTATGAGACTTGGGTGGCATCTCTGACTGCCACCCCCCTGACCCAGAAATGGATTAAAGGGTAGAAAATGGATGGATGGTTCAGAAGTATATTGTACTTTAGCAGCGGAGAATATGAGCAGAAAAAATATCAGTAATATCAACAGGCAAAGTGACTAGTGAATGGCAGAAGTATCAGATGGGTGGATATGTAATAATTCAGTAATGGTAATAACAGGTAAAGTGACTAAGTTACTAGTGAATTATCGGTGACACTTGTACAGACTCAGCAGGTCTTGTTATACAGTCTGACAGCAACAGGGAAGAAGGACCTGCGAAACCTCTCCTTCACACAGCGAGGATTAGGATAGGATAGGACCCTCTGGATAGTCTCTCTACTGGGCCTCATGGGGATACTGTGTAGGGCCTGACTCATTTCTTATATCTTTTCGGAGTGTCACCAATTATATAAATTTAGCAAAATATAATTGCTATTTAATACATCATAAAGAAGAGGGGGAAACATGGAGCTTACATATATTGTTATTTCTAATCTATGTGTTTGTATAAAGTTTGTTTATAGTTTATCTTTCCATTTCACCTTTTACACTGTGATAGTAATTATTGATGAGTTTCAATATTTTTTGGTTTTGCTTGGATTGTAGACTAATTTACAGTTGAATGTTGTTGCTAAATTAGTACTGGGAAAGGCCGCTTAGAAACGTGAATAGGGCCAGATGTAGCCCCCAGCCCACAGTCCGCCCAGGTCTGATCTAAAGTTTGACAGTCTTTAAAACGGTTGTGCTGTCCCGCCACAGGGATTCAAAGTACACAAAAAATGTCCAAATTTCGATGACTTCTTCTAACTTGACCGGCCCTGTGTCATTTAGACCCCTTTAGACCCAAGCTTGTTATCAACTGAAGGAGGCATGGGTCAGAACGACCCAAAAGGACAGTGTGAGGGAAAGTTCTGTAAAGAATTGTGTTGCAGAGCGTGCGACCAAGACCGCCATCTAGTGGTGGAAGAGCTTATCTACTGAGGACGCTTTTTTTCTTTTCCCCTGACTTTGGAATTGTATTTGCACAGTTGTATTCTCGCACATTGTTCATAGATATTAATTGTGCTGAAAGAAAACCACAGAGGGCGACAGTAGCTCAGTTGGTAGAGCATTGGCCTTAAGGCCAGAAGGTCGTGGGTTCAATTCCAACCTCTGCACCTTCTCCACCGACTCCCACTGATGACTGCTGTCGTTGTGTCCTTGGGCAAGACACTTAACCCCACTTTGCCCAAAGCCCCCACTGAAAGATCAAGGCTATGCTCACACTCAGAGAGCAGCCGTCCTCCTGTGGACTCACCACCTGCAGAGGGTCAGTGAGGGGCTGGTGCTATGAGACTTGGGTGGCATCTCTGACTGCCACCCCCCTGACCCAGAAATGGATTAAAGGGTAGAAAATGGATGGATGGATGGATGGATGGAAAGAAAACCACCACAGACCACAAGTGAGTCGGGACAAAGGGAGAGTTTTCATACGAGGGAACATACTTCACATCTACCATATCCAGATCATTATTATTCTTAACATTGTGCTCCTAAGCATGTTATTTAAGTTTTTGTTTAATATTAGACTATTTTTGCAATACAATTGACTATATATTATAAATACTGTTATACTTTTGGTGTTAAACCTTATGCAGGGATGCTGATTTATACAGAGAAAACATATTGAATGATCATTTAAAAAAGTTTATTTTAGTTTACAGTAGATATAGTTAATGCATTACTCAAAGCAGAACAGTCTCCATTCATGGCAGGAATGTAGTTAAATATCTTTGAGCACCGGTGAGCCGGGAGTGTCTTTCCAGGTTGGAGGCCAGGACTTTTGAATGCTGGGGCGGGCCTTTAGGTGGTCGTAGTATTCTGCGAGATTCTTGTATTTCTCCTCACACAACCTACGGAGAGGAATGTTGAATACATCGTCTACGTGCAGTGCATGAGTAGATACAGATCAGCTCCACCCACAACAGATACTTACCCCATTCTGAAGAGAAAGGCAAGGACCGGAAAGACGATCACATCAGCTAAACTGAAACTCTTCCCAGCCAAGAAAGGCCCATCACCCTGCAGGAAAAGGCAAACATTATAGTCTGCCAGCTATGGTCCACTACAAATGATTTCTGATGTTTTCATTTTGCCGCAATTGTCACCTTTTTCAGGTACTCATTCCAAAGTGTGGCCTCAGTAGTTAGGGCCTCTTTGTGTCGTTTAAGAGTGGCCTCATTTCTTTCAGCTTCAGGGACTCTCCAGGTGTAGAAAGCAGCATCAGCTGGAACATGTTGAAGAACAGGCTTAATTAGGTTTTAAACCGGTATTTCTTAAAAAAAATAAAAAACACAAGTTGATTAAAATTGAATAGGTACCGTATCAACTTCAACAGTTCATATTTGTCTTGGATTCTTTTCAAGATCCAAAGGTGGAACGCATGACGTTTAAACCTTATTGCTTTGATAATGAATGTGCAAAGACAGGGACACCTCCCAATGCAATTCTTTAGGGAACACATGACTAGGTCACAGCTTAAATACAATTCATACACACAAGGCAAATGTTTTAGATGGCCCACATTTTAAGGATTGTGTCTGTGTGTGCACCTGTGTCTGTGCATGTGCTTGTGTGTGTGCGTACTGTCTCTGAGGATATGAACTGCAAGAAAAACAACTCTGGTTTTCAAAACAAAAGCGTTGCTAGTGGATGACACGAGTCTTAAAACCAGATTTAGTGTCTAGTGCGGCAGCTATTGATCTTTCTTTAGTTTGAGTAATCTATGAACTAGTACTTGCATATTACCTAAACATTTCAGACAAAAGTATGATGCATAGTTAAAAGAATGGGTTTGTGCCAGAAATAAAATTATATGTTGAGTCTTGTTCATCTCTGTGTAAAACAAACTTATTGTTGTTGCATTATTATCAAAGCTTTCTATTCATTTGATTTGATTGAATGATTTTTTTTCACCCCTTAAGCAATTATACAATTGTGATCAGGAGTTATGTGAAATGTAGCTGGATTATAAGAAATTAAAAACATACCAAATTTGGACATGAGTGTATTTCCCTCATGCATTCGCTGCATCATCAATGCTCTCTCCCCAATGTCCTTAGGCTTCAGTGGAGTTCCCTGGCCACTGAATCGATCCTATTACCAGGAAAGAAATACAAATAAATACAGTTCAGATCTATTGCAAGAAGATTCAAAAAAAAAAATAATTACCTCCAAATATTCGCAAATAGCATAGGACTCGTTGATTTTTATATTTCCATGTCTGAATGTAGGGAACTATATAGAAATAATAAACAATCTGATGAGATTTGACATCAGAAAGATACTGCGCCTGTAAAAGTACTGGTTGAAATTACCTGGCCTCTTGGATTAATCTCAAGAATCTCCGGCTTCTTGTGATCCTGATTTTCGAAAGACTTCAGGTGGCTGTGGTATTGCAGACCCTTCTCCTCCAGAACAATCATCGGCCTCCAACATGGGGGAGAGCCGGAGCCCCACCACAGATGCATATCATCGGCCATGGTACGAGAGTAAGGTACGTAGAGGTTGGGAATGTGGAGAACTGAGGAAGCCTCCTACTTATATGTTTTTGCAGGAGGTAATTTGCACACGGCTTGATGGTGTCAAATTCTGAGACATCCCACTTTTTTTTATCAGAGCAGTCACACGGCTGTCACTGCCTGCAGCGCATGCAACTGGGTCAACAGCAAAGATTATGCTTTCATTAAACACATGATATCATTGCATTGTTCTTTAACCGTTAATGTGACAAAATGGGAATGATTCGGTATTGTACTCTGCTTTCTCTGTTTGTTTTCCTGTGCTCGTCTCCAATGCGTGACTGACTTCACTACTCACAGTGACTCAGCATTTTTCATTCTTGTTTTACAAATGGCACACAACTAGTCATGCCACTTTTATCAATCACATCTCCTTTGTGCAAAATATAAATATAAATCTATTCTCTGCCCTGTTCTTTGTCAAGAAGAAATGCTTTATCTTGAGAAGACAAGAAGACTAGATCTTGAGAAGATCTTGAGAAAGAAAAATGCACTTTAGCTTTATTTATTTTTTGTTAATCAACTTTGAGGTTTAAGTGATTCATCATGACTATGTACAACCTGATCACAAGCATGTCCGGCCCACTTTTGATACAAATGACAGACTAGTAAACATGATAAATAGTTTAGCAACTTATGAGGCCAATACATTATTACTATACTTTAACAACATTGACATATTTTTACTATGGTGAAAAGTCCACACAACAATTATTTTAATATTATTTAACATAAAACTTTCATAAACATTGCATAAATAATGCATGGCAGGATAGCTCGTTTTCAATGTAATGAACGTTTCTTTACCCACAGTTAATTAATTCTCAACATGCTGTTTTTCTCACATTTTTATCTTTCCTTTTAATGTTCTGTGATTATTTATGATTTTAAGGCTATTTTGTTTTGTTCAGCATGCCTTGCCTTGCCTTGCCTTGCCTTGCCTTGCCATGATGGTTCCACTAGCACGTAGTAAGGGGTCTGTAAAATCTGTAAATAGTTTTTTTACCCTTGTTTTGTAATGTTTTGAAAAAAAAAGCTTATTTAATTTATTTATTAACTCGGTTACAATGATTGTGATCAAATATTAATATATGCAGTCTATGGATCAAATAAATAGAACAAAATAATTGCGGTCCATAGTTGGGCGCCTAATATGACGTCATATATGCGACTAGGGTCGAATAGATCCATGATCCTCAAGCTTCACCGTTGTTGATCAAGAACCAACAACATAACACATACATTTGACATAAACGTATCGATCTAATAATCGGAAAATCTTCACATCAGATCATCAATCGTCACATCAAGTTCTGTAAGGTAATTATAGTCCAGACTATAATGTATATTATTATAACCGGTGCCATTTCCACCTCTGGAAATGAAGCTTTCATGAGTTAACGTCGCTGCTAAGAAACTTTAGCGTAACCTTTCATTTTTTGTACGTGTTTTTCGCGCTGTGACTTTCATCTGTTTTCAGGTTTGAAGAGCCCATTATAACGCCACAATGTCGTACATGTTGCCACATCTTCACAATGGCTGGCAGGTTGACCAGGCTATTCTATCGGAAGAGGATCGTGTTCTCGTTATTCGTTTTGGTCACGACTGGGACCCCACTTGCATGAAGATGGATGAAGTACTGTACAGTATCGCTGAAAAGGTAACGTCCTCGAGAGACATACATGTACGTGTAGTATTGGCATTCTTTAGGTCGACGCTGGATAGCAGTATTAGCATTAGCTGCTAATGTTCCCGTTGCATGGATATAGATCAGGCCTATTCAACTTGCGGAGGGACTAAATCAGCCAATTTTCCATCTCTCCAAACATACAAATGGGGTCTTTGTGCTTTTGCTTTGAGCTAACGTTCATGTCTATGCTTGGTTTCAGTATTCTATTTTTCCATTGTTGGTCCAGTTCTTCTGGATTAACCAGAAGATAAGATAAGATAAGATAAACCTTTATTAGTCTCACAGTGGAGAAATGTCAGTGTCATCGTTGCGCACATTACAGCAGAGAAAGGAAATAAGAGCACTCAGATTGCACACACCAAAGTCTATTATTTAAGATAATAGACAATAAATTTAAGATAAAATAAGAAACTCTGGGCTATAATTGCAGGTTTGGCAGAACAATTATTTTAGACTTCTACTTGTAATTCTTTACAAACAATTTAGAAAATGCTGTTGCCCCATTTTATATATCCAATGTAAATTAGTTGTATTGCTCACTATTCACCCTTATACTGCAATTACTAGCCATTATTTCTTTAAGAAATCGTTTGGCTGTAACAAAGTAATCAATTAATCACAAAGTAATCGATTATTGAAATGGTTGCCAACTAATTCAGTAATCCATTAAAAGTAGATAATCTAACAACCCAATGTGTAACAAGTCATCTCTTTGAAGATGTTCTCCAGGGACTGAGATTTGTTTTAGTAAAATATAAATAAAAAACAACATTCACTGACCTTTACAGATCTAAACTAATTGATTTCCCTGTGTGCCCGCCTCCCCCTAACAAAGTCCGCTCACGCTGACTTTGTAAACACAGCGTGGGGGTTCGGTGTTTGCCGGTATGGTAATTTCAAACCTGAGGATAAACTTTTTTTCAACCATGGCAGTCCCTCAGATAGTTCCTCAGATAAAGCCCTATGTCCTCGATCCAGAATCGGACCCTAATTAATTAGTTAAAAGTAGTATACAAATAAGTTAGTAGTGTCGTACGTACCTACAGATCTCCTTATTAGTGTTTTTATTGTGGGTCACAAGTCACATGATGCTAACACTTGTTTCCTGATAATGGCAGAAAAACAGCAAGGTTCTACATGAAGTGAACAGACTGGTAGACGCGGGACCATAGACAGGACTCTGGAAAGAGGCTGTGCTGTTTTAATAGATAGAAATAAAAAATTAAATTGATCATTCTAAAATTTTCTACCCCTGTCAGTCACCTCCTGGAGGCAAGTTTCTCCATCTCGGTCCCACGTCACAAATTGGTGCCATGTCACAAAGTGAACAGAGGCGTTTTGCTACCTCTCAAGATTGAAAGGGAAAGATCGCTCTCTTGCTTAAAAGCTTGAGGAAATCAATGAGAAACTTACGGTACTTTGGGCGCGTACATGAAGGCCCAATAGCACTTTGATGATGTTTAAAGCACAGAAAAGTCAAAATATTTAATATGGGACTTTTAAAGTTTTTAAGCCACATAAGTGTTGGAGTCTGCAGAGCCCTTAACAATTGCTCAATTATAAAAAAGAAACGAGTTGACTATTTCAAAATAATAATTTGAAGAACAAAAGCCTCCCCTTTGATTATTTGTTTGTATGATTGATTGATTGCTTTAACTGATTTAGTTTATCTATATGTTGCATAGATATTACATTCTATAAACCATGGCTTGTTTATCATTTTGTTTTTTACGCAGGTGAAGAATTTTGCCGTGATCTACCTTGTCGACATCACAGAAGTACCAGACTTCAACAAAATGTACGAGTTATACGACCCTTGCACCGTGATGTTCTTTTTTAGGTAATGAACTTAAAATCTTCTGTTTGTATTTAAGTTGTGTAGATTATTATTTGATGCAATTATTTGTTGCAGGAACAAACACATCATGATAGATCTGGGAACAGGAAACAACAACAAAATCAATTGGACAATGGAGGACAAGCAGGAGATGATAGACATTGTAGAAACTGTTTACAGAGGAGCAAGAAAGGGAAGAGGTCTTGTGGTTTCTCCAAAGGACTATTCTACAAAATACAGATATTGAGGCTGTTGTTTTTTCATTCATGATAGGTTTGTGAAATGTTTGTATGTTACGATTTTCTTGATGTTAGTAAAAATTGACTATTTATACAAACACATTGTTTTCCATGTCCTTTGTTTATATGCAGCTCCCTTTTCACAATAAATGTATTTTTTATGAATCTCTGTTAAATGTATTTAATTTTATTTTCCATATATATTGTTCCAACAGGTGGTGCCAAAGAAATGTAGTTTATTGTAAAAAAGAAAAATAATGGTCTGTTGCACTCCCTAAAATCTTATCTAAAACTTTTTTAATTTCAAAAGCTCATTTCAGGTTGAATTTACATGGCATTTTCCTTAGAGCTTTTGTTGAATTTCATTATCATAAAGGTATTTTCTGGCATGCAGTGTCTTACTGTGCTGTTGGTCTCATACACTGCATGATGCTTTGTTGACGATTGTTAGGGTCATTCAGTAATATTTCCGGGAGAGTTAAAATATATAGTTAGACGTAAATTGTGCAGTCCAAATTAAGACCCTATTTTTTTCCTTTGCCCTGAAGCTTCCTGGTGCCACTAACTACTAAGCAGTAGTTTTACAATCTACCTCAAATCTAATTTCAAACGTCTTGAAAAAGCTTTTAAGGCACAAGTTAACCCTTTAGTGATGATTGCTCAGCTTAAATTATTCATACACAAGCATTTGCAGTAATATAGTAGAAGCAGTGTTTAAAAATATTCATGCATCTGCCATGAGTCAGTGTACTGTACACATAGTACAGCCTACAGGCTTTGAGAGATGCCATGAGTGGATGTTTAGTACAGATATGACAAATACATCTAAAATAAACTATTCCCATCTGCTAGAGCTCCTTCACCTAGAGACTCGCACTGTAAATCATACTTTAAATCCTCAGCTTTTACAGCTGCAACGCACATGGTGCTTATGATTAACTGGATTTGCATGTATCATTCCCAAATGGATGCCACTGCCTCACCAGAGGACCCAATATTTGCCTAAATTGATACAGATTGCAGTAAGCACACAGAAGGGGGGCAGGTTGAGCATATGCAAACAGACATGGAACACAAGAGGCTTCTCTCAGCTTCATTCATCCCGGCCACTTTCATTCACAAGCTCACATATCCCCAATTAGCACATAGCCACTGTCCACAGGGTGGCTGGCAGTTGAACTAACATGTGAACCGGGTCCACAAACAATTATAGATCAAAAGAGAGAGCAGCAACCCAGTCATCAAAATAAGGATTTTTGTAAGATCTAGGCCTGTCAAAACATATATATTTGTCCTGTCATATATTGTGACAGGATATAGAGGGTTTTCATGATTATTTATTATTGACAACAGCAATATAGGCTCTTGTGCAGATCTAATGGGACCGATTTTTTTTAGAAGTGTTAGTATTAGATAGCAATATGGCCTATGTGCAGGACTGTACAAGGACTGTACAAGGACTCCATGTTATGACTATGATGTGACTGTCTCTTTGTGACACGTATGTCTTTCGATGTGTGACGTGACAATGACTATATAAACTGTGTACTGCCTTTATTCTGTCTGAGAGAAAGAAACAGAGTAAACCAGTGGAACTTGAGAGAAACTTAAATAAACTTCCAGAGTTTGGCACACCACGATCCGTCTCTGTCTGCTAAATCCTAACAGATTTGGTGGAGAATGCGCGGCTCAGTGTGTGCCATTCTCTGGATTGTTTTGGGGGAGTTTGCTCTGTTTCTTTTCCTCGGCGTGAGAGATCGGCATGCTGTGTCTGGGAGTGGAGATTCCAGCAGGCTGGAAGAGCTGTTCCTGGATGCTTCTTGTCGCTTCTGTCACTTTTGTTTTTTAAATTGAATATTCCGACGCGGAAAAGAGGTTGGCAGACCTCTCGGACAGTCCTTGGAACCGGTTTGACAAGAATAAGGTAAGCAGACACCTTTTTATATGTAAAGTCTGCATAATTGGATATTAGCTAAATTTTGCTCTGTTTTTGGGGTCTGTCAAACTCTCTAAATTGTATTTGAGAAGAAGTCTCGGGGTTAGAGTCCCTTTGAGAAGAAGCTTCAGGGTTCGAGTCCCTTTGAGAAAACGTTTTCGGGGTTAAAGTCCCTTTGAGAAAGTCTCGAGGTTAAAGTCCCTTTGAGAAAAGCCTCGGGGTTAAAGTCCCTTTGAGAAGAAGCTTCAGGGTTAAAGTCCCTTTGAGAGAAACCATGGTGTAAAAATAAAAAATAAATAAAAAGGGAGGAAAAACGAGTGCAGAGACCTTTGTTGCAAAAGTCTTGAAATTGGCCAATTTCAAGTTTAATGAGTGACAAAAGTTGAAGCAATAACATCTGTTATATTTCAGTGATCACGGTTTAAATTACATACAGAAAAGGGGAGTTTTTGTTTTTGGAGTGAACAGAGTTCACCGGAGAATGCAGAGTTTTATCTAAAGTTGAGCTATGAGAGCTTTCGTGAGTTATTTACATTTTTTGCCGAGTTATATCTACAGTTGAGCTATGAGAGGGTTGTATCCAACAGTTGTTTTTTGTTTTTTAGAAAGAGATTTTGAGTTTAAATTAGTTTGCTACCTCAATAAAATAGAAGCGTAAACGTTAAAGACAAGAGTGCCTTTTGTTACTAGTGTGGAAAGTGATCACTTCTAGACTTGGATGACAAAAGTATAAAGAACAACATAAGTTATATTCGCTTAACAAAGTAATCTTGAAAGTTATTCTTCTGTATCTTTTTGCCTGTGGGTGCACATCTCTATCTTGCTCCCGTTGTCAGGGAAACGGCCCCCTCCTTCGCTGCTCTGGCTCTGAATCAGAGCAAAGCTACTGCTTTAGGATTTTTGGCTTTTCATAGTTGTTATTCCGTTAAATTTGCGAAATTTGCCATTTGAACATTGTGTTATGACACAGTTAAACGTTTTTAAACACCATTAGTAAATATAAGTTTTGAATATTATATGGTTTTTTTTTAAACCCAAATATTAGTGCTAAAGCTGTGCAATTCTTTTTAGACCTAACATATTTCTAGATTCCATTCTTTTAAATCTGCTGCTTATTTTGTGAGTCCATTATTGTATCTCTGATATATTTCATAGCTGTTTGTGAGAATTTTTTTATGTTTTTATTTTAGTTACAAAAGCCGTTTTTCAAACATTTAAATTAGAATCTGTGTTAAAAGTGATTAATGATTATAGACTTTGTCTAAAAAGAAAGAGGGAATTAGGAATTAGGCTGTAAAAGTATTATTAAGTTAAACTACCCAATTCACCCATTGCAAGCGGTGACTTTTTGTTTTTGTTTTGACTACACGCCTGACCTTACTGTTGCTGATGCCACAGAAGAGGAGCCTGGTCTAAAATGTGCTCCAATTCATACTGACTTCATTTGAAAAATGCTGCAATTATTTTAAATTAGTAAAATATATGCTGAGATAAATGCATAGATAATTAAACACAGTACAAAAGTACATAATACATATTTTAAAGTTTGAAGGTTTAAGAGATTTGAGTCTTGTTTTTTATATTAAGAGTTTCTGGTGTTAAAAATGTCATCATTAGTAAGATAATAAGTAATCTTTTATTTACATAGCGCATGTGGGAAAACCCAGAGCGCTCCAAAATTGTTTTGACTTTAGGGAGAAAAACAATCTCATTCGCATACTGATATCTATTGTTTTTTTAAATTGGCCGTCTCAAGGATTGTTTTTCAGACTCTGCCACACTGTACAGGGTCACTGCTGGACTGGACACAGAGGGATCAGAACAGTGGCCCAGAGTAGACACCATCCAACCAGCCGCAGATCGTAAAGGCGCCATAGCTACCTCCGTGTGCCCCTCCCCCACTACAGACCGATGGTCGTAAGTGGCAGTGAGACCGGGGCCACAAAGTGAGGTTTTCTGAAGGCAGTGGTGGGTGAGTTGTTTTGCAATCTGGAAGTGTGCCCACTTTGCTTGTTTACATCACCACAGTGTGACCTTTGACACCTACAGGTGGTTCGAGGAGTCTGGAGACACAACCCCAAAATTTACATACACACACACACACACACACATACATTCATACACTCACACATTCACATTTACATATAGATACATGAAAAAGCAGAACATGAGAAAAAGCATTTTAAAAGTTTACTCCAATGTAAACACATATTTTTAATCGTCTATCACTTGAATCAGTATTTTTTGAGACCAGAAATGTTCATTTGAATTCTATATTGTCATGGACATAATTGACCTCTGTCCTGACACTTTTGATTTGTTGATTTTGTACTGTGTGAAGTAATTACATTGATTATAATTAGATCTGATAAAAACACAAATTAGAGAAGTAAACTGAATCATTGCGCTTGCTTTTTGTCTGAGGGACATTAGCAACAGCATGAATAGAAATTGTGTTAAAGTAGAATCAAAATGACTTAACCATAGAAAGTAACTATTGCATTACAAGCTGTGTACAGGAACTGAGACACTGCACCATTGACCAGAAGTGCATCGCAAATGACCTGATGTGCTTCAACTGAAAAGACTGTATCTGGAGATCCTGATGTGCATCTGGAGAGACCAAAACCATGGCTTGGACCCTACTGATGTCCAAGATGACATCTCTCGAAATATGACCTGACCTGATGGACCAGACTGAGACACCCTCAGAGGACCTGAGGACCCTGAGGATCTGAGGACCTGAGAGAAAAACTGGGGAGTGATGTTTATATTTTTGAAATCATACATTGATGAGTGCTAAATGAGAGAGATACTCATGATTCTTTCTTTTGTTTTTGTTTGTCCCTAGCTTCTGGACATCTGATGATCTATTGGACACAGACATTTGCAGAACAAGAACCAGCCAATGAAAACGTCTATTGCCGATGCTATTGCTACAACCAGAAACTGTGACAAATGCAATATACATGTTAAGTATTCAGACATCTGACAGACAAAAACTTTGAAAATGATAAAGTATGAGTATTGTAGCGTTTTATTAGATGTCAAATAGTAGTAAAAGAGTAGAATTTGACTTCCTTTGTTGTTCATAAACACATTTCCACATAAGAGTTAAAATAGTACCATACAATGTTATCCTTTTGATTGATTCTAATATTATAGCTGATCTGAGTATTTTAGAGATATTAAAAGTGACAGAAGTCACAAATTAGGAATATGCCTTTGCTCAAGC
Organism: Knipowitschia caucasica; assembly: GCA_964034765.1. Classification (NCBI taxonomy): domain Eukaryota; kingdom Metazoa; phylum Chordata; class Actinopteri; order Gobiiformes; family Gobiidae; genus Knipowitschia; species Knipowitschia caucasica. The sequence continues at coordinate 28,708,229 of OZ035838.1, forward strand.
TGCAGCCGAGCTTTGGAGTTAAAAAATAGAGTAAAAATAGAGAAATAGATAAATGCATCAACCATAGATGCTTTCAAAAATAGAGATTATTTGTAGCCAGTGCTAATATCAAATGGTAAAGGGACCATTTCACAAACATTTACTTCAGAAGTAGATAAAGTTACTTACAGTTTTATGTACAGTTTTATTAGATACTTGCCAAATTCACTTGTGTTCACACATGAGTGAATGTTGACAATACAAAAGTCCATATGAGTGTAGTCTAGATTAATGCCTAGATTAATGAGATAGATTACAACCAACAGAGATTCAAAAGCATTTAAAAGCATTTTGATGTATTTGTGTATAGCACAAAAACACAATAGTAGATATTTAGATATTGAGAAGTTTCCAGCACAAACACCATTGTAGAATTACTGACCCCAACCCCAAACCTGCTAAAATAGATTAGCTCTTGTAAGGATAATACTAATTTGATTAATGATGTACATTCATCCCAAACTGCCTGACAATAATATCTTTAGATAATAAAAAGTAATAAATCACTGACCACTATAGAAGTGTAAATGTTGACCATTTGCCTTACTGTGTTCACAGTTTTATTCCTGAGAATGAGAATAGACATGGAGCAAAATCCCACTAATAATATGCCACTGATAATTAGAGTGTAAACCACAGAACAGAGATTTATGTGAATAGATTAGAATAGTTTTAAACTATAGTGAATAGTAAAAGTAAAGTACACAGTCTAAGATTGAAAAGTGAAAATAATACAGTGAAATAAGTGAAGTGTAGTGTAAACAATTAGCATTAGAATAAAAGTATAGAGTAATAAAAGTGAAATTAGCTTCAAATTTGAGACTCAGCTCGTTTTTGTCTGTGTTTTGACTGAATCTGCTGAGTTCTTGTGTGTCCCATAGTTTTTGTTTGTTTTTATTTTTGATTTGTTTTTTGTTTGTTTATTTACTTTATTTTTGTTTGTTTTGTTTTTTTCCCAGGATAGAGGATAAAATCCACTGATATTGATTTGATGATTACGAGTTTAATGCATACATTTTTTTTTTGAATTTTTCCACTTTATTGATTGATCAAATTGAGTGATCACATGTGATTATGTGATCAAAGGGGAGGGTGTTAGTATTAGATAGCAATATGGCCTACGTGCAGGACTGTACAAGGACTCTACAAGGACTCCATGTTATGACTATGATGTGACTGTCTCTTTGTGACACGTATGTCTTTCGATGTGTGACGTGACAATGACTATATAAACTGTGTACTGCCTTTATTCTGTCTGAGAGAAAGAAACAGAGTAAACCAGTGGAACTTGAGAGAAACTTAAATAAACTTCCAGAGTTTGGCACACCACGATCCGTCTCTGTCTGCTAAATCCTAACAGAAGTTGTAAGGAATTGCCAGGCAAGGTTTCAATGCTGAAGATTGAAATACTTTACAATCAATTGACTCCGCCAAATTATAACAATTAACACAACATTGTAAGTTTTCTAGTTTAAACTATCATGTGTGTTTTAAAATGGGTGTAATAGAAGCAGAAAGCCTGTCCCAAAACGGACACACTCCTTGTCCTTCAAGCAGTGAGATCATACGTTGTGTTTATGGATATCAACATGAAATAAAAGTTAGTATTTGAAAACCTATTCTGTATTGTCCCATATTTTGTCATTAGAATCATAGAACAGCACGTGCCACCCCCTCCCCCCAGCTAAGTGTCATCCTCTGTTGTTGTAGGCCCACATCATTTCGTCTGTCGTCTTTTGTTCAAGTCAATGCTCCCTACCTGCCTGTCTGCACTGGTACAGCCCCCTTCACCACACTCTTGTCAATGCATTTTGCCCTTATAAGGAGAGAGCACAGGCAGACTGTACTATCAGCATTGGCTCTATGGGGGTGTTGAAAGGGCCGGAAGACTGATGCTATAGCTGGGTGCTGAGATGCAGAGGAGAGGATAGAGATGGAAGGATGGAAAAGAGATGGGAGCTGCCAGGCAACCACATTTCTGTCAATGGGGCCAAATGAGAGGACAAAAATAGGCACAGGAAGTGTAGGGAGTCGGGACAGGGGGAAAATGCATGTTTGTTTTGAATACAACAATGTACATATTTAGTTTTGATAGTTTGTGTTCTTGGAAAATATGAATTCACAACTGCAACTAATTAGAACCAGTGCCTAATCTAAAACATCTATCTTGTACATATATTTGCCGGAGCAGCACACTGAACCTGTCAGTTCAGTGTGCTGATTTGACAGCCTAAATCAAAATATACATATAGACATGATTTGTTAGATGTTTTAATCTAATCCTACAAGACATATCCACTTTGGGTCATAGATTTGATTACATTTTTAGAGATGCCTTTCAATCTCAATGCAATCTTATTATTTGGTGTGTTGCCATTTGCCAATGACCTGAAAACATGATTCTGACTATATAAATAATCCAAGATGCCCCACATTAAACTTCCATTCCAACTTCCAACCTCCATTATGTATTTGTTAATATTTAAACATGTTAGATTTCAATGTGCTGGCCAAAACAACTAAATTAAATATACATTGAAATTCATTAGTTACCAGGAATATATTTTTACTGTCTTTTTGTGAAGGTAAACTTTACCCAGACGCCTATGCAAATGCTTAGCCACCATCCTACCCAAGGTATCCTTGGTTACCAGTTATTAATTCATTTCTCAACGGCAGGCTGGTGCTTTTGAGAGCATCCCAGGATCAGTTTCCCAGCTGGAGTCTTCATTTTGTTTATTTGAACCAGGCATAGGAGCTAATGATGAGGACGGGTTTTGTGGTAGGCTGGAAAAGAGACCACTGTATGATCAGACATAGTGTAGTGACCCTAGAACACACACGTAAAAATGAAGAGTTGTTTTCGAACTGGGAGGTATAATCAAAGATCTACATACAAATCTGCATCGTTTTTTTTCTTCTTCAGTCCACAGCTGTTTCAATGTGTTTAACTTTAGTGACAACATGAACTATACAAATATAGCTAATAATTGTACGGTAGAGAGTTTTTTACGCCACTTTATTGAACTGCACGCTACATTCCTGCTGAGCACTGACACTGAGCTCATCTTGAACGGTCTACATTTCACATGACAAGGTACTCTAAGGACAGTATGACAATCAGCTGGCACCTCTTCACTACTTGGCAATCTAAACCTAGACTCAAAAAGCCTTCTTGATTTAGGATGTTAGTCCAGGTTTGGGTTAGAAACTAAGCAGAGCTCAAGATGAAATTCAAAAATTATTTGAATTTCACAAATGGAACAATGTGGATTTAGTATGTTTTAAATAAATCCAATATAACTGCTTTCACCTTTATTCAACAATGGGAGTTGCAAGTTTCACGCATACAGTAGTCCCTTGCGAAAATAAAACCCCCACGCTAAACAAGGGACCACTGTATTGTGTGTCCCTGTGAAAAAAGTTGTTGAGAAGCCCAGGTGTACGATCATGTGACCACTGTCAATACGGCCATTTGTTCTCCTTGTTGATATGCATTCTGCATATAGTTATAGCCGTTATTGTACAGTTGTATATAGTTTTGGATCTGCTGACACTGACAAGCGAGCACTGGTACATTGTATTTAAAATAATAATACAATTTACTCTGGTCCTGTACACTGTGTCAACTCTGCGTTTGAATGCTGGTCCAAAAATGTCGGCCTCCAATGTGCCTTGCAGAATTGTTGTGTGTGGGTGCATTAAAGAGTTTAATCAAATATACAGTACAGGAACAGCCTGAGCCCTTTTCTCACTCTAGCAAACACAAACAGCCATTGCCACATTTACTGTAAAGTCTGTGCATCTCTGGAACTGCAGATGATGCTCGCTCACCCACGCACTGTGCAAAAAATACCTCAACGCACATCCTTCCTCACAGGATTCACTGCTCACACGTGTGGCCAGAGCGGAGTAAAGGCCTCTGCTGTAGCAATGTCAAACACTTGTGACATCACAGAGGAGAACAGCCACCCGACCCCTCCCCCCCCCCCCCCCTTCCCTCCCCTGCCGTAACAGTGAGCAGGACAGTGGCTGGTTCTGGGGGGAGGGCGGTGGTTTTGAGGACATGTGGGGTGCACTGGGGGTCTTTGTGATTCAGAGGTGGGAGGAGTGGGGTGCACACTGTGTTCTATTTCTCACAGCAGAGAGAGAGAGAGAGAGAGGAGAGACATAGAGAGGGGAGGGGGAACGGCCGGGGGAGGGCTGTGAGGCGGTGTGTGTGTGTGTGTGCGCTTGCTGTGGAGGTGAACAGCGCCTTCTGGCTTACAAGCAAGACGGATCTACAGCCATCGAAAGCGCCTATACAAGGGACCTCGCTTCCTCTTTCTGCTCCTTCATTGTTTGTTCAGCCAGCTACGGTCCTGCCAGTGTGCACGCCACTCGCCACCTCTCTACCCTTTGTCCAACGCCTTTTGTTCCCAGCATCCATCTGTGCTCCAGCTCAGAGAAGGAAGGAGTCAGGCATCATCATCTTCCCTCCTGCATGATAGCTGGTAAGACAAACCGTGTCTTTTTCAGGTTTTACATAAGGCCAACGTCTTGCTTTTCTATATCCCCTTCTTGTGGAGCACATAGTCGAGGATGGATGAGATGCGAGTGGGGTGGTATTAAAACGGAAATGGGAGTAGCGTGGGTTAAGAATTGTGGGTAAGTGTGCACTGTGCAGGGAAAGTGTATGTTTCCCCTTTGGGATTGGTCAGCTGGAATCTACTGTCCTCTTTGGCAATAGCTAAGGTCTGTGCTCTCTCAAAACATATACAAAATTTCAATCACAGATACATCTGTTTTAACTAGTGATAAAATGCAGTATTTGACCTAGAAGTATTGACAGTCAATGCGCTACACAGCTATTGGTAAAATGTGCTTTTAGGAAGTGGAGAAATTCAGGAAAATGCATACCAATGCATGTTTAAAGTTCAGATTGTTTAGAGAGCTACTGTACGTGCTAAAAACAATAGCCCACAGATCTGATAGGAAAGAGGAGGGTGCATGCGGAATAGAAAAAAAAAAATGGGAAGGGGAGGGAATTTGGGAGGGAAAACCTGAATGGGAGATGATTGCGTGAATGGGAATTTCAAATCTCTCTCGGTTCTACAAATGCCAGAGATGTGCAGCGTACCGGAGCATGGTGGAAGGGTGAGGAAGGGTGAGGGGGGTGAGGCGATCGAATGACCATGTGACTCTGCAGGTCTTTGTGTGCACAGAAGAGAGAAGCTGCAAGGTGGAAACAAGGAAGTAGATGGTTCCCCTGTTAATCTGCTTTATATAATCTATAGTAGATTATGGTAAGGCTGTGTGAGATGCAAGACGTACCTGGAAAGCATTCAACATCTTAAGAATAGCACAGCTGTACTATAATAAAAACTGTATTTTCAATTATATTCAAAATGGTTACATTTAAATGTAAATAATACATATAATAACTACACATTTCCTTATGGAAATTTAAATTAATTAGAAATAAATGATTGTTTATGCAAAAAAAACACATTTTTATGTACGCAAAATTGAAAAATCCTCATTAGATGGTGTGTTACTGATTGATCAGAGTAAACAAAACTATTGCAGAAATCTACCCCATCTGTAAATAACAGTATAGCCCTCAGCTGTTAAAACAATAGTGTCTGTATAAAATACACCTGCACCAGTGATTGTATATTTGGATCTTTCTTTACGCTCATACTGAGTGGAGGCTGCTATGGTATTTATCCGTGCTGTTGCTAGGACACTCCCTTTGAACATTTTACCCGAGCCGTTTGATTGGCCTGCTGCAATGATGCAAGATTCCCTCATTCCAAATCTTCCCATAGAAACATGCCGGTCTGCATTTCCCTCCGCTGCTCTCACAGCTTCCTTGTCAATCTTGGTCTCACAACCACGACCCATTTTGACGTTCATTATGGCCCTGCCTGGCTTCTGTGCCTACTCCTTTCCCGATCATGAGATGTTAATATATGCCATCCCAGCTCATGGTTTCTTTTTCCTGTCAGTTAAATTGCCCACAGATGGAGGTTAAAATATGTACCGGTATCTCCCATTACACTGGAGGATGAGAACTTGTGGTGTGTCTCACTGTCGACAGTGCTGTCCAGAGATGTGTGTATTTTAGTATACAGCGATGTGATCTGATGTGACAAGGCAGAAGAGAGCCACGTTAGGTAGCATCCAGGAATATACTGTAGGCTATAGATATTAGATGATGGCCTGCTTTTAGATTATGAATACACAGTGCCCAAGCATTGACAGTAAACAGAGGCTTTCTAGTTCAATGTTGAGTAATTATGACAAGAATGAAATTTGTGTGTGGGTTGGTGTGTTATTAAACTCTTGACTGTAATAACACACCAACAAATAAATATATATTCTGACTATTCCAAAAATATATAAATAAACTATAGACTCCATTTATATCAAAAAAACAACAGAAATACCTTTTCATTTATCCATGGCATATAATTCATTGATTCAACTATTTTTCTCCGACACACAAAGACCAACCTATTTGTCACGCCATTACCATTCTCAGGCATCATTTCCCATGGTGCCCTTGTTCCTCCTCCACTGATGTGTGCAGTGATTTTGTGATTGGGATGAACATATGCAGGGTTTGCTCTGCGTTAGAGGTGTATGGCCTGAAAATAAATCCAACTATTTCATTTGTCGTTTTTTTTTTTTTAATTCTGTGGAATCAAGTACAGGATAATGTACATGTTTTTTCTTTGGTTCCACATCCACTGCTTAAGGCCTCTAATTTAACTAAATTGTGCAAGAACAGTGTAAACAACAGGGGAGACCAGAAAAGGCACAACTTTTAAAGCGTTTATGATCAGTTTGGAGGAGAGATGGAAAATAGATGAAAAACTCAGATATTGAGAGGAAAATCAGCTAGCCCTTCTTTAATAAAGCATTGGTCATTGGTGACTTTTACTAAAATAAATATAAAATCACAAACATCCATTTTACTTTATTTGCCATATTGCCCAGGCCTAGATGGAGGTAGAAGACAAATATTGACGTACTAAATAACACAGTAGACAACCAACAAATACAACTATGTAATGCTTTGTTGCAAGGCGTAGATGTAGAAGTACAAAAGACAAGCAGACTGGTAAATGTGCTGCAGTTGAAAACATTCGTGTTTTGCTTTTTCAAATGCAGTCACCCTTGAAGAACATCCTCAGAGTTCTCCTTGTATAGGTTGTACAAAAGGGTACTTCTGCTTCTTCTTTTAATTTCATAAAATAAAAAAATGTGGAATCATTTTGGATTTGACATGTGATCCCTCTCAACCTTGTTATCTTTCAGTTCATAATCCATCGTCAGGGTCAGGTACTAGGGATTACCCCCCAAATCAGAAATGATCCCATTAAAGACAGCAACAACAAGGGAACACACAATACCATGAGTGATTTCCAGATATATATATTTTCATCTGCTGTCAGTTAGAAAGACAAACACTGTCCGTTAAATCACTGTAAATCAAAATGTGACTTTTCAATCAAATACAATGATTTCTTTACCTCAAGCACACACTGCATTTCTGTTTAACATATATAAACCTTTGACAGCTGCCATAAAACACACAATCAATGTTAATGGCATGTCATGCAAATTAAGTTGTCTGAATGGTTCGTGAAGCCCTGCAGTTTCTAAGTTTGTTCATGAAAAATGCATGCCATATCGTCTATCGTCCTATAAATGTGTACGGCCATTAGGCATTAAACTCATGGAATATAATACATTGAGTGATAGTGAAGGTAGACATTTCTGTATTAGCACGCATTTCTGCCCTTCGTGGTTATGTTTGCCTTGCAATAGTTGAACCTCAAACAATAGGCAAGTTTGATTATGACTTGATGGACACAATATTGTCTGAATGTAATAATTAAAACATATTGTGATCTTTGTGTTCAATTTGATATACAGAATTATTCAAATCACATAATAGTCAAATATTAGTCTGTAATTACCAGTTTACCAGTACTAGTTTTGATGTTATTCACACTATCTGGTTCTGAATTAGGCCTCAAGTGATATGAAAAAATATAACTGGGTCCAAACATTTTGCCTGCTGCGAGCTGTCAGATTATGCAGGATGAGATCCAAACGCATTGTGATGAGAGTTTTTGTAAATGAGGCCCCAGGATACACCATACTTACAGGTTTAGTCCCAGTCTAACTTAAATCATAATTTCACCTGCAATGCAACGGGTTGCTGACAAAGAGGAAAATGCAATGATTTGTTCATTTGATTGTTTGTTTTAACCCTAGAGCTCTAAGCATTTACAACATTATGTTCAGTGATCAATAAGATATATTGGAGAGTATACTTGACCTATATCCTGCTTCAGTGTGAGGAATTTACATCCAAAATACAAAGCATACATACTTAAATCAAGAAGTGTAATAACAAGTATGATTTGCCCAATGGGACAAGGAAAATGTATTATTTCAAGGGCAGTAGCAAAAATAAAGAAGGATGTAACCTAATTGAAATAATGTTTTACTCATATTTTGCAGTGTATGGCCAAATGGGGAGGGTGAAACATGCACAGGAGGTAGTACAGCATAGGTCACAGAGTGACAATGGAAGTCCTTGGAATGAAGGAGAGTAAAAGGGGAAGAACAGCAGATGCCAGGGGGTTGATTATAAATGCTTTCATGAACACTTTATTGAACACTTTTACTGCATTCTTTAAAACTTATTCTTGCATTACAATGGCATCAACCTGTCCACGTTGACCACAATTTAGTTGATTTATGGCAATGATCTTGTAATTGTTGTATGTTGCTCTGCTAGTGACTAGAGTCAGGTGAAGACAATGCAGCCCACTTTTTGGCATGATAATAACAGTGCTTCTATCATGTGCTTAAGACTATTTTGATAAATCCATATGTTTGTTTGAACCATACAAAAGGCTCCATTTCATGCCGCTCTATTTCTGCAATATAAACCCATTAATGAAAATCTGCTGCATGCTACGGTAAAATTCCCCCGTGCATACAATCATCAGGAAGTCAGCAGATCTGTTTAGCCATTTTACATCTTATGTGGTTTACAGAACAGATTAAAAAGAGATTTATTTGTTATCTGCATGGTTTACAGATTAACAAACAGGATGAAGTTTAAAAGGTATTTAGATTGTACCACAACATTAAAAATGTTATGACTATGCCAATAATTGGGCTACCTCACTACCGGCCGCACATCACCGCGCTTATTTATGTAGCTGGTTGTTTATGATTTGATATGATTGCAAAAATGGAAGAGCAGCAAATGCAAAAAAATAAGAGAAGAAGAGGTGAATGACAGTAGAAGACCGGAATACAACTACAGTGGTTGTTGGCATTTTAGTTATAAAATCTGTTGTTCATAGCAAGAATTGCTGACTTTCATCTTTCCAAGCTGAAGTAACTCAAAATAAAAGATCTGAAGCGTTTCATTTTCAAGGTCCATAATGCAAACAAGACCAATTAACTCAGACAAAATTAATACATACATTTAAATGAGGTGGAAAACACAACCTTGATTTAGCAACTGTGCATTCCAGAAGCATTAATTGTCTAATAGGCTCATGCGGAGCTATAGATATCGATGCTATCTCAGCTATTAAATCCCACTGGTAAAGCCCCAAATTTTAGAATCACACAATTGGCAAAACTACAGTTGAATAAATGTTACAACTTGTATTATATTCCATTCTTTCTCTTGCCATCACATTTATTGAGGGTGTGTAAATCAAAGGGGAAGGGCTTGAATGATGACCTCCTTGCAAGATCCCTTTTTCACACACGTTTTGGTCATTGTTCTCGCCAGTCGCTACCTCACCTCCACCAGCCGAGCACAATTCATAAGTACAGAAGTCTAGGAGAAATTGCCTGTAGCACTCCATCAGGTCCATGCTGAGCTTTAGCTGGCCGCTACACTGCCCTTTTTCATTTACTGCTAGATGTGGAGTCTCCATTCGAACATGACCGCACTCCAATGCCATTTCCAAACAAAAACTGGACAATTGTTCTGTTTTTTTGGGACAGAGAACAACATAGAGAAACAGATCTCTGGTTCTGAATTGATCCTCAATGACTGATGGTGCTACTTGATGGAAGCCCCCTCACTCACTATCTCACCACCAATGGGTTGTGTCATTGTCTATTTAGAGTTATCCACAGCATGCATTCATTTCGCCAAGGAAAGTACTATTCATCCATCCATCCATTTTCTTCCCCTTAATCCATTTCTGGGTCAGGGGGGGGTGGCAGTCAGAGCTGCACCCAGTTCACACAGAGTCCACAGGAGTTGAGATCTTTCAGCGGGGGCTTCAGGCAAAGTGGGGTTAAGTGTCTTGCCCAAGGACACAGCGACAGCAGTCATCAGTGGGAGTCGTGAAGTAGGTCTCGTGGTGCATTCGAACCTACGACCTTCAGGCTCAAAGGCAGATGCTCTACCAACTGAGCCACTGTCGCCCCAGTACTATCATATTTGGAGTGAAACAGTATCTTCTCTGAGTTTCATCGTATATGATAACTTTGATTATATATATATATATATATATATATATATATATATATATATATATATATATATATATATATATATATTAACTTAACTTGATTTATATATTTTATGTAATAGTGTTCTGGACCTGTGTGTTTGACTTGTGTTGAAAACTAATACAAAATAGGTTAAAAAAATAGGACTGAGTATATGATTAATGTCTCAAGGGACAATGCAGAGTTTAGCATTTTGTCATACATTTCTCATTTACTTACCTTAAGAGGCAAACTCCATCAGGCCAGTTTCAAAATCAGATTAAAAGACAGGGAGTAGGTCAGAGATGACATACATCTGGCGTTTTAGCAGAGGCGGCCCTATAAGAGAAAAGATGTCAGACTGGCCATATGCATTCTAGGCTGTTCAAAACTTTATAGTAAAAGGGCCACTTATGATTTTATGATTTCAAGGCCTACTTTGGGTGAGTAAGTCAGAGGGCTACGTCAAAAGACATAGAGGGCTATGGTTGGCTGAACTTTTGGACATTCCAGGTCTTGAGAAAAACACACTGAAATAGCACAACATACTCTCTGAAAATATTAGATAAATAAATCAATTGTTTGGATCCACAAAAACACAAATATACTACTTTTATTTTTAACCTTGTAGAACAAACCTGATGGCTAGGGCATTATATCAAGAGTCAAATGGTTGCTAACTAGTGGCAGTTGTTTGCATGAAGCACAGGTCTTGTCGCTGGCCGCATGTTGCCTGATGTTCAAACGTCCTGGTTCCTGCTGCTGACTAGACGTCTGTGTTCTCTCTGGAGACTGCAGAGTAGTTCACTATTTGATTAGGATGACAGAGATGGACGATCACGCTTCAGTGCTTGCCAGATTAGCAGGGCATAGCAGTGCATTGTAGTGCCACTAAAGGGTGCTTAGGGTATCTTATTATAATAATAATAATATTTATCAGATGCAAGCTTAAATTAAGTCCTATAGGCGTAATGTTGAACTTGGGTTACATAGGGCAATTGTTTTCATGTTGTTTTAATAAGTCAACGTAAAAACACACATACACAAATATTTAAAAGGGTCTGTACAATAATCCTGCAGTAAAGCAGTTGTAAACACAGCTAAACACATTTTCTAACACACTTTCTAACACACTTTCCGGTAGTGTTAGTCAGTTCCAGATTTTTTGTTCCAGATGCAAAAGGGAAACATTGGAAAAGAATAGATCTTTTTTGTGAGTGTCTGTTTAGATAAATTATCTAAATAAATGTGCACATATTATCAATGTCTGTGCTCACTCCATAATAATCTCTATAGCTGATGAATTACACCAGAATTAAGAGAATAAGACCTGCTCAGATAATGTATCAGATAACACAAGGCTGTGAAAATATTGTCTGGCATTAAACCAGTTCATGGCGCTAAAAAGTTTGGAGAGCGCTAAAGATGAGAGCTTTCATTCATGCCATTATTATGCAAATCGTATGCCACAGTTGAATTATTAAGAATCTGGAGAGAGGTTTGTGAGGAGAGCCAAGCAAACAGGTGTCAGTCATGAGGAAAGTGGAGCAGTCAGCTAATTAGTGGAATCAATGACAGTTGTTGTAAACAGTGCCAAACCTGCGTCAAATAAAAGGGGTAACCATGCTGCCATCTCTTCTCAATTAAGCAACCCAATTCTTTTAATTGATTTAGTTCAAGCAAGCCAAAATGCGAATTGACCTCTGTCCTTTGGCCAAACATATGAGGCCAACTCATCAATAGAATATTTACTTAAAACGATCCGAGTCTGTTCACTTAATGTTATGCAAATGCACAACTGAACAGTCAAGCTTACAACCTCCGCTATGGTGAGAGAGTTAATGCTTTTTGTGCCACTCTAAAGAGATTAAAAGTGCGTGGTCAAAGCATCCATCCATCCCACCAGATTGATAACACTGCGTGTGTTGGCCAGGAAGCGTTGCCATGCGAATGAGAGGCTGAGTTTCCTTGGCAACTATTCTTCAAAGCTGCCTCTTCTCTCCTAGCTGCACTTTCACATGCTGTGAGTCAATGATGCAAGTGCAGCCGAGCTTGTGTTCATGCTTACACCATTTAGCAAAGAGACAAGATGCCAGAGTGTGGCTCTGTTCAAATGGAAAAAAATGACAACAAAACTAATCTATGCACTAAAAAGACTTCCTGTCATTGCTTATAAGAATGACTTCTTTACTGTGAACAGAACATACAAACTTCAGTGTGCTTTAATTAAAAGCTAAAATGGAATGAAAATAACAATAATAAAACTTGCTTTTCGAATTGGGTAAATGGGATGAATAGCAATTAATAATAATAATAATGCATTTTATTTATAATCCTAGAATGAGTGAAACACCTTTGCCACAAAGTATAATCCTGGATCCAGGCGGTGATCCATATCATCTCCAAAATAGAATAATTTATTCCATGTCCAATTTACAAGCACTACTGAATTTCCTAAAAAATGGCTGAATATTATATGGTGCTAACCAAAACAACAGACAAACAAATGGTGATTACATAACCCCTTGGAAGAGGCAAATGTATCAAATCAATCAATCAAACTTTATTTGTAGAGCACCTTTCATACACAGGGCAACACAAAACGTAATCCGACATGTTTTAAATAAATACTCACCAATAATTTTGATCCAAATATTTTTTTAATCAAAGCAAGTTTAATTTTTTTGTAATATGATCCAAAAAGTCTAAAATGCCCAGTGCCATACTTTATCTTCAAATTTGGGGCACTATCTTGTCAGCGAAAGAAGTACTATCATAGAAAGGAACATCATAGACATGCATAAAGTACTATAGAACAATCTAAATGCAATTATAATTATTATTGAAGACTTTTGAAAAAAATGGGACTATTGTTGTAAACCTTAATTACCCTGAAAGGCGTTTCAAGTTTTTTTTATCATCTTGGACGACTGGACATATGAAAATATCCATATGAAATACATACTGATTTCTGTAAGACTTGTGTGAGTGGCTCTTCTAATTTCATTTTGAAAAACAGGACTTGAGTAGTTTTTTTATGTGCTTTCAGGTTGTCGGAGCTGATGCTGTGTGGAGCTAACAAGCCCTGGTCAATGCAGTGAAGTGCTTCAGTGGGATAAACACGAGTGAAGGTGAGAATGAGGGGTTTGTTAGGATGTTATTTCAAAGTCTCTCAATCCAAGACATGTAAATGTTCATACTATAGTCTGATAAGACTAAACATAGTTATCTTAAAATTGTATTACGGGTGTCAGTTGGCACAGATTGTGGAAGTATCTTTTTAGCCAAATCAAGTCTGATCAAGAGCCAGGGCTCTAACAGGAGGGATCTTTCACTGAGGCTGAGAGGAAAAGCTGTGGCCTTCGCTGCCGACGTCCACTGTGAACCATGTTTTCTCTTTGAGTATCCACGTGGGAACCTTACCATGTCTAGAAAAGGCCCTTCGTTCAACTTGTCCTCTTAGACTACAGATGAGAGCTGTGTTCCGATTGCATAAGGCCAACACTTTGCTCCACTTTACTTCAAACTAGAAAAAAGGGAAAGTGTTTAGTAATACACAGTCAATAAAGCAACTAAATCATGTTGTATTCTAATCTGAAAATTACATTAAAGCCATGTCCTGAAATATGTTATGACAGATTATAGATTCTTATTAGAGGTATATTCGGAATCCCAGGTGACAACCCATAATCCCCAGGAGGCTTTAAAACAAATGGATGTTGTAATTTGTATTCCTCAACTGGGTTACTTAGAGTCATATAAAGGAATAACACATGTGATGCTGCTTTGCTTGAAATAATATTAAACCTTTAAACGGGTCACACACTTCATTTAATTTTGTTGTACCTTTCCAAATGTGCACTCATACATTGTTCATGTCAGGATAACACGAATACAAATATGAGTACAAAAGACAGCGCAAGATTAAGCAATTGTGAACTGCTGTTTGAACACAATTTGACCACAACCAACCCAGAGGAGGCTGTAAGTGCTGCTCCTAGCCTAAAGGAGAAGTGGGACGAGGAGAGCTGGGGGCTATTTTTGAGGAACTGAGGTCTGGCATCAGAAACAAGCGCACAGAAAGTCACACTACACTCCAAAATCAGTTGCAACAGATTCAACACTATTCCAACCAACTGTATGTATTACGCACAATTTCACTTAATACAAGGTCCCTAAATCTTATTTTCAGTGACATTTATTTGCCTCAGTTGTGAAAGGGGAATTGTTAAAATCCAACAGTTGGTCATTCTACAAACCCACCCAGACACCAGCTATATCCTCCTTTAAATTTACCATGTATGCGGACTTTGGAGTTGATTTTTTTTCTTTGTGCAGATTGTTCCCACTTATAATAGGGGTAAATTAGTAATCAAAGGCCAAAACTACGGGGCCTCAATCACAAAAAGTAGGGCCACTTGCGTGTACTCAAAATTGTGGATTTAATTGGAATTTTAGAGTAAATAGGTCAACATGAATTGTGCCGTGTTGTGGACTTAAAATAACTAGGGGACATTATGGCATGTTCCTGCTTTAGATCTTCAGAAGCAGCACATGCATGCAGTATTTGGATGCAATACTAAAACAACTATAACGTTGATAAACTGGCTGCAAGCGGTTCCGTTTTGAACAGAGCTTGTCAACAACATATGCAACGAAGCCACAAAACTCAAAATATATCGCAGAAAACGAGAAGTGCAAAAGTGATCATATGAGCAAAAGTTAAGTTTAGGGCTTTTACGTTACCGTCACAGATTGCCTTCAGTGCAGGGTGTCTTAGTCCGGTCGAAGATCTGTTTTAGTATAATATTAAAGGCAAACTATTCACAAACAGAAGAATACTGAAGGCACAACAGGTAAGAGAGATATCGGGCATGTTGTCATTGATAAATGGTTAACAGTTACTAACCGCTTCCGCTAACTGCTAATTAGGCTGTAGCTAATTCCTCATTTAAGGCTAGCTGCCTTGTTTTCCATTTTCCTCATTAGTTGGGGATCTTTGTTTTATCCATTTATTTATTAATTGAAGTTGCTAAATAAATACAGATTACTTACTTACATTTATTATCATAGTTATGTCGTTGAGGCAGGTGTAAAACATATTTGGCGAGACTGATCATAGCACGTGCTACATCAGCTGTCTGAAAGCTCCACATCTTAATAGTCTTCCGGGCATCACGAGGCCCGAAGTATCCAAGCAACCGTACAGCACTCACATCCTCGTCTTCGCAATCACTGTTTAGAATCATAGATTTTGTGATTATAGAAAAAAAAAAAAACTGGTTGTGTGAAACATTAGGTAGAATTTTGCTAACCATTTGGCGTTATGTTTCATTCTTTATGTACTTTGGCATGAGAATGTGGATGACGTTGTATGAACTGAATTTTTGATTCCCAATGGCCACCCTCTGCTGGTGACAGTGAGGAACAAGGGAGCTGGAGTACCTATATTAAACCACAAACAATGTAACTTGTGCCTAGCTTTCAAAACGGTGTTTATATGATTAGTTTTGACATGCATGCACTTATAAGGCCTCAGTCACATCTATAGGTCAGTATATACTGAAAAGTAGATTTCCAGCCCTCACTCAGATCTCAGTATGTTGAGGTCCTCTTTGTTCACAAAATGTTATTCTTTCTGTTGGGACAAACATTATGGAACAAATGTGTATGTGTAATACCAAAACTACACCAATGTACTAGGGATGGAAGAACTGGATTTAACTTTTTTGTGAGCAAATTATTAAAAATAACCATAAAACTCTTGTAAATGTAAATCCAAATTCAGTGAAATAAAATATTCTTGAACGATCCTGGACCAATTCTCACAAAAAAAACAAATAATTTTTTTACATGTATTCTTTTCTTGGATGTAGAATGTAGGATGTATGCTGTCCTTGATAACAGCTCCTCAAATTTTATTTTCAGTTAAATTTTTGTATTAACTTTAACACGTTTTATATTTTCTTTTTTGTTACTCCTATCCTTTACAATGTAAGACTAAAAGGTCAATTTTAGATATAAAACATGGCAGGCAGGCCAACAGCATCACAGTGTCCATCTAATGTTCCCACCTTTTTTTGTGCTGCATTGCAACACCTATTGTTGCTGAGTAACAGTAATAGGGTCTGACTTCCTATGCAGACTGAGGGCATGTTGTGAACATGCTAAAGTCGGCTGTGAATCACTCACTGAGGAAATTGACTGACTGGAGCACAGTGTGCTGGTCTCACCTATGACACAGAGCAGTACAGGAACAGAAACTCCATCAATTACTTTTATGACTGGCCCAGTTGTCTGATTAGATTCAACATATGCAGCTAAATGTGTGCAAAAACTAGCATGTTGTGTGATTTGTTCACCACATTTTACTTTTGCAGGACTCTCTTTGTTAGGACAAACACTATGTTTTATTTAAAGTGCACCCCAGGCTTTAACACATGAGAGAACAATAACTATAATAGTCCTCTTTCTCTGGTCCCATTCCTCACAGTTAGACAAGGACATATGGGTAAAACAAGACTTCAGGTCTGTTCTGTGTGAACCACCAGGTGCTTCCCTGTATGCATCTTGTTGTTCTCCTTCCTGTCCAGGTCGCCAGCCATGGGGAACCTCATTAAGGTCCTAGGCAAGGATTTAGAGAACTGTCCACATTTTTTCCTGGACTTTGAAAGTAAGTGGACGTGGGCTGCATGCTCGCTGCCGTATGAATGTGCCTGCCATGTGAGTGTCCATGTGTGGGCAGTGTTCAGTGTGAGGCTAGGGGAGCTCTACTGGTATGTGGCATAAAAGGAGGACAGGAGTGTTTGTGGGCGTGGTTTGCCCAAATGAGAACCACTGTAGTCCTAAACTACTTAACTACTTGTATTCCATCCATCTGCAGAATAATTAAACACAATGATAAAGAGTGTGTGTAATCTCTCGTTTGTCCATTTAGGAGAAGTTTTAATTACATATTTCTACAGTTTACCAGTTGTATCTGAGGAAGGCAATGTACAAATGCATTTATTGTAGAAACAGACTTTTGTGCAGAATTAGAGTTGTCAAAAGTATCAAACATCCGCTATTAATCACTATTAAAACTAGTATCCTAACTAGAAACTAATTTCAGAGCAAGATTAGATTCTAAACAGAATAACATTTTGCCCTGAGAATTGTACAAAAAGAGCCTCTATGAATAATCATTGTGATATAAAAAAACTATTGACATTTAATTTGAAATGTAAATAAAAACAGTAAAAAGAATTCATGTTTAGACATTACCTTGATTCATAAGAGCTTGCTGTGATTTTAAGTGATTTTTACATTTCATTGGCTTCTATTAGATCTCACTAAATGAAGCTAAAATTCCAAAAAGAATAATTACCAATTTTGAAATGACAATTACAATCAAAACATCTTAATTTTAAAGAGGAATTCAGTGGTTCTGAGCCCAGGCTGCCACGCTTCTCCACAACACCATCCATCCGCACCTCCTTTGCATTGGTCCACATCCAGTCCTCGGCCACACCCTCTCCACACGCACGTCCAGCACCACCCCTCATCGCTTGCACATATTACATACTTGTCCCTCTTTGTTTTCCAGGGGGCTCATGGGAAACCTCCTGAAAGTACTGACTTGCACCGAACTTGAGCATGGCCCAATAGTTTTCCTTGACTTTGAACGTGAGACCATCCGCTTCTTATGTTTTTTTCTCCTTATTTCTCATTTGCCTTTTGCTTTACTTCCCCTTTCTTGCTGGCCATTATGTTGTTGCCCCCATTGCTCGTTTTAAGTCTCCTCTTTGATTCCTGCCCATAGGACTGGCATTTCAAGGACATTTGGATTGTTATTATTTCTGGGCAAACAAATACATAATAGCATTACAGCAGTGCCATTGTTTGGGTCTCCATCTCAAAGAAAAAAAGAAATGACAGATGCCAGTCCTTTGAGGGTAGTGCAGATCAGGGAGGATAATTTATAACTCGCTGGGCTCATGTCATCCCATTAAATGTCATCCATTGTGTCTGCTCAAGACTTTGTGGAGTGAAAAATAAGAAATGGTACGCCTCTCATGAACTTATGTGGTTGTCTCCTAAAATATGCTTTGGCTGTGCTTTCTTTCAATCCTCCAATATGAAATAGACAAAACTGTAGCATCTCAAAAAACGATTTGAAAGGTTACGTAGCTCAGGACATTACTTACATTAATTTATATTTAAAGCTGGAGTACCTAACTTTGAAACCACACAAACTAACTATGGATTAGATTTCATGTAACTAGTCCCTCCCTCTCAAATCGGTTTGGTTCTATCATTAGCTTTCACATGCATGTAGTGTTGTCCTCTGTCACCTCTTTAGAAAAAGAGAGTTCTCAGCTCTCAGTATGTAAAATGTTTTAAACAAAAACAACCAAAACAAAAGTTGTGGTCTGGTACTCCAACTTTAAAACTATAAACACCAACCACCAGCCTTTCCATACCTCTAGATTTGACATTTAATCAATCAAATTATTGTTGGTAACAAGTGATGCAATATGGCATTGGTAAGTAACCAATTGGTAGTGGGCACAGCATCATAATTCCAAATGTTTACACCCTGTATATTTCCACTCTATAGCCTAGTCCTTGTCCTTTCTATTCCTGACTCCACTTTACATACTGTTTATAGCTTGTACACTGTTTAATATTCCCCTTTGTTTCGTATCAAAGCCTGTGTGATGAGTCAGGGGCAGCCTCCTCACCTCGTCTCCCCCACACACCCCTGTACCATCTGCGAGCTCTCCCCCACAGTCACCTCTGTAGCACAAAGCAAAGTTTGGGCCAACTTTACATGTCACGTGGCCAGTGTAGGCTATTGATTATTGTTATGGCTATGGTTAAGCCGTTTTATAGTCTATGTCTCCAAAAAATATAGGTTTAAATTAGGTATAGTGTCTAATACGATGGTAGATTTGTTGAAATGTTCTGTAGAATTGCATAGTATTAATTACTGGATTTACCCCCATTAAATGAAACTGCATATTGACAACAAAAAGGATTAATTTTGTGAATCACCCTTCCTAGAAGAAAGCATCCTAATACTGTTATTTAATACAATAAAACAATTATTTTTTTATCTTTTAGACATTGTGCAATCCTGAATACATATGGAGTGAATACATTTCTGTACCATTTTTCTATTGCATGTCACGCCATGCAAGGAAGCATTGCTCTGTGGCTATTATTATGTATAGAGGTCACAATAGTCACTTCCTTATGATGTGATGGCAGCTCTGTGACCTGACTAACACAACAACATGAACTGGTTTATCTCTGATATGCCAATGCATTTCTGATTACTGTCCAGTTGACTAATTTTTCTTATTTTGATTTACTTCCCCAAACACCCCCTCTCTTCTCCATTCCCGCACCTTGCTGTTTCGCTTCCCATTCTCTCTTCTTTCTTCTCTTCCTCTTTCGGTTTGCCGTCTCCGGCTCAGATGCACAGCCCACAGAGGCGGAGACAGCCGTGTACAACCAGGTCAGCGCCGCGCTGGAGGAGGCTCATGGGATCCTGGCCGAGCTGCAGTCTTATAACGGAGCAGGACAGGAGATACGAGAAGTGAGAAAAATGCACAAACACAGAAGGAAAACATGATTATGAGTATGATGTTTTTGAATGACGAGTGATCAATTAGCTGCATGACACTCTTAAACCAATCAACAACATGGTTGTTATAATTTACTATCCATTCTGAAATGATTTTTGACTATTTTGTGTCCAGTTCCACCGTAGAGAAGTAAAAAGCATGAGATTTAGTGTTCCAAAACCAGTTCATCTTTTGTTGTAGTAGTGGAGCCCTTAAACGACCATTCCCCACTGTCCTGGTGGTGACCTGCTTTTTGTGAAGTGGTCTAATACATGCTTCTTGTGATACTGTATATATGTTATTGCTTTGCTTTGAATGTCTCAGTTTGATTTTAATAAATATTCAGGCTAAACAACAACACCAGGACAGTTAAGAACATTTTATGTATATTTGGTTTCATAAATTGGATGTATTACAATGCAAGGCTTGCTATAGGGATTAATATTAAAGCTCTCAAATAACTATATTCGAGTACACACTGTTCAGTCTGTCAGTAATGCAATTGAGAATGAATTATGTAAATGCATTAAACATTAACATGAGTTTATTTTCCAGGCAATACAGAATCCAAGTGATTTAGCTCTTCAAGAGAAGGCTTGGAATGCAGTCTGTCCCCTGGTGGCCAAACTTAAACGCTTTTATGAGTTCTCACTCAGGCTGGGTGAGTACCAAAATAATTAATTAATTATGTGAGCTTCTAATTAGTTGAGCAACATTGTCAACAAATGCTGTTTTTTCTTTCCATGTAATGAGGTGCCATTTTTATTGTTTCACATTTTAGTTTTCTATAGACAGAAAGTAGAGTCACACACATAATCAAGCAAGTCCTTGAAATGGTGAAGCGGTTGTGGAGATACTGCAGCCTTTATAACTCGTCTGTTCCCCACATGCTATTTTCTCGGCCATCTCTGCAGCATCTGAAACGGGTAGCCAGGCAGCCGTTGCTAAGGAAACAGTGGTACATGAATGTCCAGCACAAAAAGGAGAGATGTTATGGAAGAGAGCTGACGCCTCTGCGCTGCTATAATAACAATGCCTCTCAACATGTTCTGCATACATAAAGACTAACAAATATTTAATGACCAAGTAAAAGCATAATCCAATAGTCGTGGAGTTTCTAGCACGGTTTCCCACAATGACATTCACGAGGCGACGAGATAATCACAGCTTTCACACCCATTATTATCTCACTTGCCAATTTCCATATTGCCATTTGTTTTGTGATGGATGCCAATTATCTGTATCTTGCTGTATCTTTAATTGTCCTAACAGGTATAACTAGCTCAGTCTTGTGTTAGCCACAGCTTAGCAAACAGCAGGAAAAACTGTGGGGTTTCTACCCAAGGCCTTTAGATGAAACAGCTGAGCACAGTATTTATAGAAGCCCTACTGCAATTTTAATGCAGAGGAAGGAATGGAGCCTCAGGGGGCCTCGCTTCTATGGCATTGCTACAACAATGTTTTGTCCAGAAGACTAGACACATACAGGTCCAGGTCAAATGGTCAAATGGGATGTAATTCATGGACTTTACAATCTAGTAAAATGGATCAATTATAGATATAGTTTGAGACATTGTTCTTGTTTGTAGATAGCAGTGCTGGATCTAGTCCACAAGGGGCCTAAAGAAAGCCATGCCCAAGTGGAACAATGTTTTCAAATTATTAGATCTTTTAGTGTCTAAATGACGAGGTCAAACAAGAAGTCCAAAATAAAAAAGTCTTATATGGCTCTCAAAAAAACCCTTAAATTAAGCTTGGTAGTTTCATGAAATATGTTAATGAAAATGAGTTAAGAAAATAATTTTAGATTTAATGCCTAACATATTTGCTACATCGCATATATAACAAAGTACAAAACAGTCTATTTTTTTGTTGACTAATCATTGAAGAAAATAATAAACAAACAAAAAATGATTACAAATTGTGGTGACTTTGACCTGAGTAAGTTTTATCTTTAGAGATTGTTTCTTTATTATAATAGTATGAATCTCCATGGGACTTTTTGGTTAAATAAGACCAAAAATATTGCACACTAAAAATAACATTGTTTTAATTTCTAATGTTGGCTAGTGGGGCTCTAATCAGCTGCTTACTCTGCTTATTGGGTAGGACCGGCCGGCTGAAATATAGAAATAGCTTATCCCAGCACCTGTGGAGGAATAAATGAATGAATTAGCATTTTATATGAGCTCACATTTTGATTTTGTGTTATCAGAGAATGCCTTGCGCAGCCTGCTGGAAGCCCTAACCAGTCCGCCCTATGCTCCGATGCAGCACCTGGAGCGAGAGCAGGCTCTAGCCAAGCAGTTTGCAGAGATCCTTCACTTCACACTCAGTTTTGACGAATTAAAAGTGAGAACATTGTTTCTATCACAGACCCGTATGGTTTTCAATGTAAACAATAACAACTATGTTCCTAGATGACAAACCCAGCCATCCAGAATGACTTCAGCTACTACAGGAGGACCATAAGCCGAAACAGGTTGAACAACCAGCAGGTGAGTAGTAAACAGAATTGGCTGTATATTGATTGTAAGCATACTGAATATATATTTTTATTTTATTTCAGCTTGAGGCAGAGAATGAAGTAAATAATGAGATGGCCAATCGGATGTCTCTTTTTTATGCTGAAGCCACGCCCATGCTCAAGACTTTGAGTAATGCGACAACCAAGTTTGTGTCAGAGGTTGGTTTCAACTACAGCATTATGATTCAATATAGGGATAAATTACAATGATATAGATATTTTAAATGTTAATAATGTAGATACAGTACAGTGTTCTGAATGCTGTGGATGCTGTGTTCCTCTCAGTGTAGTCTGCAGCCTTCCTTACCCTTCTTTGACCTTCCTTCTCATTTTTATTGACCTGGATAACATTCAGTTTGGCATTAAATATTAAACAAAGGTCTTAAAAAAATTTTAAGGACAAGGAATGATAAAGTAGGAGATATTTTGAAAGAATTTTGCACCCATGAACACAGAATTAGGCTGCTCCTAAATTCAGCAAAAATACATACTTTATCCTTGCTGCCCCTTCCTTCTCAATTATGTTGACCTTTGTGGCATGAATCTCTCATGTTGAATCAAACATGTTGTATATCACTTGAGAGTACAAAGAGTTACTTTTTTGTCAAAGATACATTTTAAAGCACAAGAAAAGTCAAGCAAGGAGGTACAATTGCTGATTGTGGATGAAGTCTTGCGTTTCTTTTCTGATGTGCTTTGTCGCCCTCTTGTGGAAATGTTTTGTAATCATTTTCTTCTTGTACTTTTCAGAATAAGACGCTGCCGATAGAGGACACCACGGATTGCCTGAGCACCATGGCTTGTGTTTGCCGTGTTATGCTCGAAACACCGTGAGTTCTTCATTCTTCACGCAACTCACACAAAGGAAGACCACCATTTTCCTTTCAGTCACAAGTTTTATGATCCCATTGATTAGATTATGAGTTTTGAAGAAGTGCAGAAATATAAACGCGCTGACTTCTGTGATATTTGTAATGGTACAATTTTGTATTGTGTTAAATAAGAGAGGGGTTCAGGTTTATAGTGTTTGCTTCACCCACCTATTTTTCAAACCTTGTACATGTATTGTATTTATGTTAATCTAATGTGTGTAAACTTGATATAAAAATGAATCTAATCTGATAATTATGTATAATCTGTAGGGAATATCGTTGCCGGTTCACCAACACAGACACCATGCTGTTCTGTATGAGGGTGATGGTGGGCGTCATTATTCTCTATGACCATGTTCATCCAGTCGGGGCTTTTGCAAAGACCTCCAAAATCGATGTGAGTAGCTTCAAGACTTAAAACTCTTCATAAACTATTATTATTATTATCTTAATTAAAAAACCAATACAAAAGTTGACCTCCAATCATCTCTCTCTCTCTCTCTCTCTCTCTCTCTCTATCTCGCTCTCTCTCTCTGTAATAATCTAATATATCCAGAAATGGTCTAGTCTCATCTGATTTGATCTAATGCAATGCATAAGAACTTTAGCTTAGAGACTCCTTGAATATTCAGTGTCTTGGTGTCCCCTTAAATACAATTTGAATTGAAATACATGCAATTTTGTGTAATCAGTGTTTTCAATTTACAATATATCTATGTCTAAAAAAATGAATCGACTTTTACATTTGAGCATAACATATCAGTTGAACCTATAAGAAATACTGAGGTCTGGACATCATGGACCTCAATGCTGCCTTAAACACAAAGAATCCCTGTGACTTGTTTAGACCCTCCTGCCTCCCTAGACACTAAGGACAGTGATGATCCGGACATTTTAAGGACATTTATTATTGTTATTATTGCATTTCCTGTGTTTGATTGTTTTAGTCTCTACAAAGTTGTCAATTGACCCACAACAGATCGTAGTTCTTCAAGATGACTGCTTTAAGGCTATATAAAAAACCCTGAATTGAATTGAGTAGATAAAACATATTCAATGCATATACATTTATTTAATTTGTGATGTGTTTTTGCAGATGAAGGGCTGTATCAAAGTTCTGAAAGAGCAACCATCGAATAGTGTAGAGGGCCTTCTCAACGCCCTGAGGTAAGGAAGGACTACAGAGGCATATTGAAATCAAATGCTGCAAACGTTTGAACATGTTTTGTTTTGTAGGTATACGACACGACATCTAAATGATGACAGCACCTCAAAACAAATCAGGGCCCTTCTGCAATGAGGAAGAAGGAAGAACAAGAGGATGAGAGGAATGAAGCACTTGGAGAGAGAGAGGAGGACGCTGTTACAAGTGGCTGAAAAATCTGTTTACAAAGAAGTTAAATTATCCCCAGGATATAGAAAACTGATGGTAGTGAGAAGATTAAACAAATTATATATATTGTTGGCTGTCCATCATCCTGTTTCTCATTTTGTAAAGTAAGATAAGAGAAAAGTGTCAGAAAATAAAGTATAGATATTTATTGAAATGACTAAAAACATGATAGGACTTAAGAGGAAGCTATATTGCAAAATGTAAGGTTGGAATAATGTGTTGAAAAGAGTTGTCAATCCAGCGGTAGTTGAAATATTTTTGCACACACTTTGAAAACATCGCCATCTGTTTTATCCGAAATTGGATTGTAAATGAACACTCCTGGTTTTGCCTTGTCCCGCGCACTTCTGAAGGGGCTGATCCTTTATGTAAGTAGAATATGTCGTGTTGTGAAGGCTGCACACATGTACTACCAGGTGAACAGTGAAGCAATGTGATGGATACACTCCGGAGATTTGCTTCCACCTGATTTCATTTCTTTGCCACTTTCCATGCAGGGGTTTTTTGCAGGGCACAAGCTGAAGGGAAAAACATGCTTATACAGCGCCACATACCGCACCCCTGTCCACCCATGACATACAACCATTGTCAAACATCGTATCAGCATCCTATTGGGAAGTAGTCTGGCTGGCTTTACCTGAACATGAACTTGTCTTTAGATTGCTCAATGTCTGTTTTAGACTTCACATTACAGCGAGTCAATGTACAAAGAATGAACAACAAATATTGCCATTCTAGCGGCACAAATGGATGTGTTTTGAAACCTATAGCACACTTACTTGATCACGTCGTGCCAAAGCTGATAGGTCAATGCAGATTGCAGAGAGGGGTCGCTTCACGTTATGGACTTTTTATTAAGTGTCCAAAGCAAACGGGAAAACGTCTTCGAAGAGGAAAAAACAGGAGTGACATACAATAATAGAATCACTGGATGTCTATAGCCCTTTGTCTAATTTATTTATTCATATATTTTCTACACAGGGGTATGTGCTCAAGCAAGTCTGTAAAAACCTATAGATGGCATGTTCTAAAAGTCCTGACAGAAAGGTGTAAATAAGGTGTTTTTATTATTTTTAAATGTCCAGTGATGCTGAAATTGGGTACGTGTCGTCTCTCAGAATCCACCGAGTGTTTGGAGTGGACCATCCGACTGGCCATACTTTCATAGTTATGAATGAACCAAAGGGAGTTAGGGCCCTGGGGAGGAGATGTCCATTTGCTTGTTATTTTGTACATTTTGTGCAACAATAAACATCATTTATTTCATTCAGCTGTTGTGTGGTCCATTGTGGTAGAACAGAAATGCAACAATTCAGTTCAGTTCAGTTCAAGTGTTTATTTCGGGCATTTAGAAGACATAAAAATGAATAATAATATAAAAGAAAAGAAAATAGCCCTAAAAGGAGTTGGCAGATAAGCTGGAGCAGCTTATCTGGGCCTAACCCCTATTGCCGATTCATGTGTTAGCCTTTCATTATACTGTAGTAGCTGCAAACTATTCAATTTTAGAAAAGCAAGAATTTTTCCATTCCACTTTTACAATTGAGGAAAGGAGCGTCTACAAAACAATTTGAGCTGTGTATTTGTATATTGGACATATGTTGAGATTAGAATGAATATCAAGTTTTCTGGTGTGGTATAGTAACAGGAAGGACTATACCATGAAAAAACTTTTGTCAGTGAGTAAGAAAAGCGAAACTTTATTCGTCCCACAGTGAGAACATTTCAAGAAGTTGTTCTCCTGCTTGGCGGCATGGTGATTTCACAACAAGAGGGTCCAAGGTTTTATTCCAACACTGTAAAAAATACAACTCAAAATGGTTCACCTTACTAAGATTTTTGCATTCACTGATAATAAAATTGCCAGTTCGAACTACAACTGTCTGTTGTGAGCCACTTGAACTCACTTTCAGAAGTTTCTGATGAAAAGTTCATCTTATTTGATATATTAAGTTGATTTTACTTTGAAGTTGTAGTGAACTTCTGAAAGTGAGTTCAAGTGGCTCACAACAGACAGTTCCAGTTCCAACTGGCAATTTTATTGCCAGTGAATGCAAAAATCTGAGTAAGGTGAACAACTTTGAGTTGTCGTTTTTACAGTTCACCGAGCTAGAGTGAGGTCAACTTATCTGCGTTTGCTCATTTAAATATTTGTCATGGCAACCAGCTGCATTCAACATTTTGAAAAAACTAATTTGACAAAAAAAATCATTGCATTTATTTTTACCAACCGTAATTGACAGGGCCAAGCCAAAGTAGCCCTATATATTCACTGGGTCAGTCTTAGAAACATTAGTTTTCCCACTAATCTAATGGCACGGTGGCTGAGTGGATAGCACTCTCGCTTCTTGACACAAAAGTGCTGGGTTTGGATCCTGGTCAGAACAGCACCCGCATTCTCCGGGTGCTCCGGTTTCCCCTGCCCAAGTGACCTCGGTCTGTAAAATGCACTATATAAATAAACATCATGATGGTTTAATGTGGGGGCTAATTTAAACTCAAAATAGTAAGTTATTGTAGGGGACAGTAATCTGAACTTAAAAAAGTAAGATTTTACAGACTTGAAATTTCCAGTAACTTGAATTTAAAAACTTAGTTGGCAGATCTTGGAAAACTTAGCTGACACAACTTAATAATTGTAGTTCTTCAAAACGTGAAGAATCAAGTTAATGCCTTCAACTTAAAAAGCCTACGCAGCTGGTTGCTTTGAAATTTTGCGTTGAACTAACTTTTTCTTTTTTACAGTGAACTACAAAAGAGGCCTTTCTGTGTGGAGTTTGCATGTTCTACCAGTGACTATGTAGTTTTCCTCCACGTGCTCCGGTTTCCCCTACCACAAACAACAACAAAAAAAACGAATTTGTGTGTGAACGGATGTTGATGGTCACTTCAGCTATTAGATTGTTGGGAATAATGAAAACTCCACCAAAATTGTAGGGCGCTTTGTGAGACCTTGGTCTGTGAAATGTGATATATAAATAAAGATGACTTTTTTCCTGAACCGCGTAATCAAACACACATGACATTTAGCACTTTAAACTTCAATCTAAATCTTCAGAGCCTATAGAGTGCAACCATCCTGTTGCAAGGATTAACAAACACTGCAAACAGTTGATTTTAAAGTAACAAGGACAATAAGGAACTTCTCTTGTTCAAATATTAAAGACAATACGTTTGCTGTAAAACCATAAAACCTTCAGAATGTTATTTCAAAAGATAAAGCCTACAATTGCTGATATATACTAGTGTAAACTTTGGACACTTGTTCTAATATTCTGTTAAATTAATATTTTATTCAAATGAACCAAGTCATCTGGGGACTTTGCTCATCCACTTGACTTAGGACTAATGGCCCTCATTTATGAAACTTGCGTATAAAATCAGGTTGTAAATAAGTCGTACGGAAAAGAAATTACACTTTTCGGCATTGATTAACCTGGAAGTGGGTGTATGGTACGCACAAAATGTACACCGAGCTATTAAACACATCTCAACACAACACGCAAAAAACGCATGAAATTCAAGATTTGGACAACAATAAACACATTCCCACTCTCCAAATAGTATGACTTTATCTTTTTTTTGGCCTCATTCATGATGGTCTCACACGATGGAGCAAATGCACAAGAATATGTATAGTATATGTTCTTAATCAAAACTGACAAAAACTGAAAATTCTATGGGTGTTCCAGGAGGCTGGACCTGCTTTCACCGGGTCCATGCTGCAGTTCCCGTGGTATGCAGGTCTGGGGTTCTCTGGTCTCTCCCGGGGTCCGCAGGTCTCTCCCCGGGGTCCGCAGGTCTCTCCCCGGGAGCCGCTCTGCAGGTCTCTTCCAGAGTCCGCACCGCAGTTATCTCCCGGGTCCTCACCATAGCTCGCTCAAAATATTTCTAGATTAATCTCATATTATTTTGAGATTAATCTCATGATTACCACATAATCAAAGTGACACATGATATTTAGCACTTAAAACTAAATCCTCAGACATTCATCCTGTTGCAAGGATTAACAAACACTGCAAACAGTTGATTTTAAAGTAACAAGGACAATAAGGAACTTCTCTTGTTCAATTATTAAAGACAATACGTTTGCAGTAATTTCAAAAGATAAAGCCAAAAATTGCTGATATGTACACTAGTGCAAACTTTGGACACATGCTCTAATATTCTGTTAAATTCATATTTTATTCAAATTAACCAAGTCATCTGGAGACTTTGCTAATCCACTTGATTTAGGACTAATGGCCCTCATATCTCATATCTAAAAATGTCATATTATTTTGAGATTATTTTTATTTATTATTTATTTATTTATTTAATATGGACATAACAATAACATTGGACGAACCAGATGCATTGCTGTGAGTGTTATAGCCCAGGTGCTAATTTTCAACACTAGTCCACAGGGGGCTTTTACACTACAGAAGATAAAAGACATTTAACAGAATTACAATACAATTTACACATTAATCTAACCTAACCCTAACCCGAACCCCTCTAACCCTCTGACCCTCTAACCCGAACCCCTCTAACCCTAACCCTCTAACCCTAACCCTAACCCTCTAACCCTCTCTAAAATAAAACTATTTTGATTTTATTCTCATAATATTCTGACTTAAATCTTATAGCGTCTTTCAAAAAAAAATCCGGTGACCCTCACGCTCTGCCGTACAATCTCCTTCTCCAAGATTTTTTTTTCTTGCCAGTCTTCCTTTTAATTGTCGCAAAAACGGGATGTGAAACAGGCGGTTTCTGAATATTCATAGGCGCGACATTCATAAATACGTTAAGTTTTCAGTCGCGGCATTTATCAACAGCCGCAGGTTGTTAAACTCGGATCTGGGCAGATCTCACATGCTACAATACAATACAATACAATACAATTTATTCTTGTATAGCCCTAGGTCACAACAGAAGTCATCTCAGAGGACTTAACAAAACCATTGAAATTGTTAGGATTTAGCAGACAGAGACGGATCGTGGTGTGCCAAACTCTGGAAGTTTATTTAAGTTTCTCTCAAGTTCCACTGGTTTACTCTGTTTCGTTCTCTCAGACAGAATAAAGGCAGTACACAGTTTATATAGTCATTGTCACGTCACACATCGAAAGACATACGTGTCACAAAGAGACAGTCACATCATAGTCATAACATGGAGTCCTTGTAGAGTCCTTGTACAGTCCTGCACGTAGGCCATATTGCTATCTAATACTAACACCCTCCCCTTTGATCACATAATCACATGTGATCACTCAATTTGATCAATCAATAAAGTGGAAAGAAAAAAAAAAATCTAAAAAAACTTTTTAAAAATTATTAAAAACAAAGAAAATGTATGCATTAAACTCATAATCATCAAATCAATATCAGTGGATTTTATCCTCTATCCTGGGAAAAAATAAAAATAAAAAAATAAAGTAAATAAACAAAAAACAACAAAAACAAATCAAAAATAAAAACAAACAAAAATAAAAACAAACAAAAACTATTGGACACACAACAACTCAGCAGATTCAGTCAAAACACAGACAAAAACGAGCTGAGTCTCAAATTAGAAGCTAATTTCACTTTTATTACTCTATACTTTTATTCCAATGATAATTGTTTACACTACACTTCACTTATTTCACTTTAATCTTAGACTGTGTACTTTACTCTCTATTCACTATAGTTTAAAACTATTCTAATCTATTTACAAATATGTTTGCATATTTGCTTCTATTGAGCCATATTCTTAAACATACATTTTAATCTAATAAATCTCTCTGTGGTATTACACTTTCATTATCAGTGGCATATTATTAGTGGGATTTTACTCTATGTCTACTCTACATTCTCAGGAATAAAACTGTGAACACAGTAAGACAAATGGTTAATATGAACATTATTATGGCGGTCAGTTTTCCAAATACATTTGTTGAACCAGGAAGTGATGTCACTTCCTCCTCTCAGGCAGTTTGGGATGAATGTACATCATTAATCAAATTAGTATTATCCTTACAAGAGCTAATTAGGTTTGGGGTTGGGGTCAGTTATTCTACAATGGTGTTTGTGCTGGAAACTTCTCAATATCTAAATATCTACTATTGTGTTTTTGTGCTATACACAAATACATCAAAATGCTTTTAAATGCTTTTGAATCTCTCTTGGTTATAATCTATCTCATTGATCTAGGCATTAATCTAGGCTACACTCATATGGACTTTTTGCATAGTCAACATTCACTCATGTTTGAACACAAGTGAATTTGGCAAGTATCTAATAAAACTGTACATAAACTGTAATTAACTTTATCTACTTCTGAAGTAAAGGTTTGTGAAATGGTCCCTTTACCATTCAAATATTAGCACTGGCTAAGAATATTCTCTATTTTTGAAAGCATCTATGGTTGATGCATTTATCTATTCCTATTTTTACGCTATTTTTTAACTCCAAAGCTCGGCTGCAGCTTGAGCAAAGGCATATTCCTAATTTGTGACTTCTGTCACTTTTAATATCTCTAACATAACTCTGATTCTAATATTCTAGCTGCTCTATCAGAAAGATAACATTTTATGGAACTATTTTAACTCTTACGTGGAAATATGTTTATGAACAACAAAGGAAGGACAATTCTACTCTTTTACTACTATTTAACATCTAATACAACACTACAATACTCATACTTTATCATTTTAAAACATTTTAACTGTTGCTCAGTCTCCCAGACAAAAAAGTCAAAGTTTTTGTCTGTCAAATGTCTGAATACTTAACATGTATATTGCATTTGGTCACAGGTTCTGGTTGTAGCAATAGCATCGGCAATAGACGATTTCATTGGCTGGTTCTTGTTCTGCAAATGTCTGTGTCCAATAGATCATCAGATGTCCAGAAGCTAGGGACAAACAAAAACAAAAGAAAGAATCATGAGTATCTCTCTCATTTAGCACTCATCAATGTATGATTTCAAAAATATAAACATCACTCCCCAGTTTTTCTCTCTCAGGTCCTCAGATCCTCAGGTCCTCAGGGTCCCCTGAGGGTGAGTCTCAGTCGTCATCAGGTCAGGTCATAGAGAGATGTCATCTTGGACATCAGTAGGGTCCAAGCCATGGTTTTGGTCTCTCCAGATGCACATCAGGATCTCCAGATACAGTCTTTTCACTTGAAGCACATCAGGTCATTTGCGATGCACTTCTGGTCAATGGTGCAGTGTCTCAGTTCCTGTACACAGCTTGTTATGCAATAGTTACTCTCTATGGTTAAGTCATTTTGATTCTACTTTAAAGACAATTTCTATTCATGCTGTTGCTAATGTCCCTCAGACAAAAGCAAGCGCAGTTTACTTCTCTAATTTGTGTTTTTATCAGATCTAATTCTAATCAATGTAATTACTTCACACAGTACAAAATCAACAAATCAAAAGTGTCAGGACAGAGGTCAATTATGTCCATGACAATATAGAATTCAAATGAACATTTCTGGTCTCAAAAAATACTGATTCAACTAAAGATTCAAGTGATAGACAATTAAAAACATGTGTTTACATTGGAGTAAACTTTTAAAATGCTTTTTCTCATGTTCTGCTTTTTCATGTATCTATATGTAAATGTGAATGTGTGAGTGTATGAATGTATGTGTGATTGTGTGTGTGTGTGTGTATATGTAGAGTGTGAATTTTGGGGTTGTGTCTCCAGACTCCTCGAACCACCTGTAGGTGTCAAAGGTCACACTGTGGTGATGTAAACAAGCAAAGTGGGCACACTTCCAGATTGCAAAACAACTCACCCACCACTGCCTTCAGAAAACCCCACTTTGTGGCCCCGGTCTCACTGCCACCTACGACCATCGGCCTGTAGTGGGGGAGGGGCACACGGAGGTAGCTATGGCGCCTTTACGATCTGCGGCTGGTTGGATGGTGTCTACTCTGGGCCACTGTTCTGATCCCTCAGTGTCCAGTCCAGCAGTCCAGTGACCCTGTACAGTGTGTGCCCTTGGTTCTGGAAAACAACCTTATAGTCAAATTAAAAACAACAGAGATTGTGAATGAGATTGTTTTTCTCCCTAAAGTCAAAACAATTTTGAAGCGCTCTGGGTTTTTCAACATGCGCTATGTAAATAAAGATTACTTATTATCTTACTAATGATGACATTTTTAAGACCAGAAACTCTTAATATAAAAAAACAAGACTCAAATCTCAAAAAACCTTTAAACTTTAAAATATGTGTACTTTTGTACTGTGTGATTAATTATCTTGCACATTTTAGAGCCAGTCTCCTCTGTGTGCATCAGCAACAGTAAGGTCAGGCGTGTAGTCAAAACAAAAACAAAAAGTCGCCACTTGCATGTGAATTGGGTAGTTTAACTTAATAATATAATACTTTTACAGCTAATGCTAATTCCCTCTTTCTTTTTAGACGAAGTCTATAATCAATAATCACTTTTAACACAGATTCTAATTTAAATGTTTAAAAACGGCTTTTGTAACTAAAATAAAAACATAAAACAATTCTCACAAACAGCTATGAAATATATCAGAGATACAATAATGGACTCACAAAATAAGCAGCAGATTTAAAAAGAAAAGCAAAGCTTTTTGTACTAATCTTTGGGTTTCAAAAAACATATAATATTCAAAACTTATTCACTAATGGTGTTTAAAAACGTTTAACTGTGTCATAACACAATGTTCAATTGCAAATTTAGCAAATTTAACGGAATAACAACTATGAAAAGCCAAAAATCCTAAAAGCAGTAGCTTTGCTCTGATTCAGAGCCAGAGCAGCGAAGGAGGGGGCCGTTTCCCTGACAACGGCAGCAAGATAGTGCGGCGCACACACAGGCAGAAAGTAGTGTTTTAGCAAAAATGCAAAAACAGAAAGAAGAATAACTTTCAAGATTACTTTTTAAAGCGAATATAACTGATGTTGTTCTTTAAACTTTTGTCATCCAAGTCTAGAAGTGATCACTTTCCACACTAGTAACAAAAGGCACTCTTGTCTTTAACGTTTACGCTTCTATTTTATCGAGGTAGCAAACTAATTTAAACTCAAAATCTCTTTCTAAAAAAACAAAAACAACTGTTGGATACAACCCTCTCATAGCTTAACTGTAGATAAAACTCTGCAAAAAATGTAAATAACTCACGAAAGCTCTCATAGCTCAACTTTAGATAAAACTCTGCATTCTCCGGTGAACTCTGTTCACGCCAAAAACAAACAAACTAAAAAACAGAAAAACTCCCTTTTTCTGTATGTAATTTAAACCGTGATCACTGAAATATTGTTGCTTCTTTACTTTTGTCATTTATCAGCCTGAAATTCGTCAATTTCAAAGCTTTTGTAACAAAGGCCTCTTTAACACATTTCCCTTTTTATTGCTTTTATGTTTACACCATGGTTTCACTAAGGATCCTACACTTTATCTTTTCTCAAAGGGACTCTAACCCCGAAAACGTTTTCTCAAAGGGACTCTAACCCTGAAGCTTCTTCTCAAAGGGACTCTAACCCCGAGACTTTTTCTCAAAGGGACTCTAACCCCGAGACTTCTTCTCAAAGGGACTCTAACCCCGAGACTTCTTCTCAAAGGGACTCTAACCCCGAGACTTCTTCTCAAAGGGACTCTAACCCCGAGACTTCTTCTCAAAGGGACTCTAACCCCGAGACTTCTTCTCAAAGGGACTCTAACCCCGAGACTTCTTCTCAAAGGGACTCTAACCCCGAGACTTCTTCTCAAATACAATTTAGAGAGTTTGACAGACCCCAAAAACAGACCAAAATTTAGCTAGTATCCAATTATACAGACTTTACATATAAAAAGGTGTCTGCTTACCTTATTCTCGTCAAACAGGTACCAAGGACTGTCCGAGAGGTCTGCCAACCTCTTTTCCGCGTCGGAATATTCAATTTAAAAAACAAAAGTGACAGAAGCGACAAGAAGCATCCAGGAACAGCTCTTCCAGCCTGCTGGAATCTCCGCTCCCAGACACAGCATGCCGGTCTCTCACGCAGAGGAAAAGAAACAGAGCAAACTCCCTCAAAACAATCCAGAGAATGGCACACACTGAGCCGCGCATTCTCCACCAAATCTGTTAGGATTAGGCAGAGAGAGACGGATCGTGGTGTGCCAAACTCTGGAAGTTTATTTAAGTTTCTCTCAAGTTCCACTGGTTTACTTTGTTTCTTTCTCTCAGACAGAATAAAGGCAGTACACAGTTTATATAGTCATTGTCACGTCACACATCGAAAGACATACGTGTCACAAAGAGACAGTCAAATCATAGTCATAACATGGAGTCCTTGTAGAGTCCTTGTACAGTCCTGCACGTAGGCCATATTGCTATCTAATACTAACAAAATCACCAACACAGGTCAGAGAATCAACAGTTAAAACACATGGAGAATATAAAGCACACACAGAAGAAAATGTCCATACATGTTGTAGAATGCTAAAGTGTCCTGATCATCACCAATCCTTTCTGTTGGACACTAACTGTCCAACAAGACCCTCCTGCATCGACAAGGAAAAACTCTTAAAAAACCCAGTGGGAAAAAGTGAGAAACCTTGGGGAGCACTAGGGAAACCCACAGGGAGGGAGACCCATATGAGAAAGGGATCCGCTCCTCCGGACGGACAGGCTAATGATCTAGGACCTAAGCTAGCTACAGAACGTGGACCAGTGGCCGCTGAACGTGGACAGGTCCGGTGCAGGACTGAAGCACTCCCAGGCGGGTCGGGCGGGGCAGTCCGCAGGTGTAGATGGAGGAGGCCAGGCTCAGAGATCCCGTCATCGTATCATGAAACAGACAATGGGACAACGGGTGAATAGCAATGAACAAACTACAGTCAGAATCCTAAAAGTGCTAAACAGATAAAGTAGATAAAGTAGGAAGGAGGAGAGGATAGTGCTCAAGTTACCATACTTCTCCCAGCAAACTGACTCCCTATGCAGCTTGACTGACACTCTGAGGAGTTTAGCCTTCCCCGAGTCTTACCTTCCTAGCCATATGCTAAACTAAAGAGGACTGTTTTAAACCTAGCCTTGAATAAAGAGATTCATGGATTGCACACCAGGTGTGCAAACCGATCCAAGCAAACCTAATTATATATTATATATCATATACACCATATATACCATACATACCATATATATCATATATAATACACCACATAACATACAGCATAATATATAACATAATATACAACATAATACAATACATTATTGTATAATATATAACATAATACAGCATACATATATAACATATACACCATATATTATATATTACCTAATTATATGCTAAATTAAAGTAAAGTGCTTTAAGCCTGGCCTTGAATGTGGAGACCGTATCTGCTTCCTTAACATAAATGAAGCTGATTCCACAGTAAAGGAGCTTGGTAGCTAAATGCTCTGCCACCAACAGTGATTTTTGAGACCTTAGGGACCCCCAGACGTCTGGCGTTTTGTGAGCGCAACGCTCGACTTGGTTGATACGACACTAACGTGTCTTGGAGATAAGAAGGAGCCAAGCCATTTATGGCTTTATATGTTAAGAGAAGGATTTTAAACTTTATTCTGTACTCCACAGGGAGCCAGTGGAGTGATTTTAACACCGGAGTTATGTGCTCCCTCCTTTTGGTACCTGTTAAGATCCTAGCTGCTGTATTCTGAACGAGCTGGAAGCTCTTCAAAGACGCTTTAGGGCACGCTGCCAATAAAGCGTTACAGTAGTCGAGTCTTGAGGTGACAAACGCGTGAATGAGTTTTTCCGCGTCACTTTTAGAAAGGAAATTCCTAATTTTAGCGATGTTCCGTAAGTGGAAGTACGCCGTTTTAGTTGCTTGGCTTATATAAGCCTTGAAGGAGAGTTCTTGGTCAAAAATGACTCCAAGATTCCTCACAGTGTTACTGGGTATAATACTGACATTATCGAGAGTAATTATCTGGTTAGTGAGGGAGTCACGCAGACGCTTCGGACCGAGTAGGATCACTTCTGTCTTCTCCGGGTTGAGAAGTAGGAAGTTAAGAGTCATCCACATTTTAAGGTCCTTTATGCAGGCACTGAGCTTTTCTCAGTGCCTGCTCATATCTCATAAATCCCACGTTGGATCTTGCGTATTAGGAATCTATACCCAAAATATATGCCATTTTCTGCGCAAGTTTGATAAATGAGGGCCATTGTGGGCCAAAAAAATTCTTGAAGCCATTTTCTCAGACCCTTTGGCCTCTGATTCTGATCTTATACTGAAGAACAGCCTGCACAAGGTTCAATTGTTCTACACACAAACACTATCAGTGACCACTCTCCATTGTCCCTTGTTGCAGGACCAGGATGTGGCATATGTACCTCTTGGGGACAGTAAATATTGATCTGACCTCAGAGGCATTGCACTGTAAAATGTGTTTTTAGAAAAAGATCATTTGCAAATACAGCATATTTAAAACTTTTGACAGAGTCAAACAACTCGATTATTTAATTCTTTTTTTTGTCCAACTCAATGTACATACTATACAAACAGAGATTCCATTATACAATTGAGGAATAAAAATGTTTTTCGTTTTCACTGTTACACAAACATGTTCAAACAATTTGAACTGTCAACTGCAGTCTGATCATACGACATTAGTTATAAATAGTTTTATTTATTTATTTTTAGCCAATTTTAAAGCATAAATTCTGCTGTTTTAAACTGCAAGCATGAATGAAATAAACTCTGTTTTCCTGATGAACCAAGTGACAACAAAGTCACTTAACAGTTAGCATTTAAGAAAAACATTCTGTGCGTAATCATTCTCATCCTAGGAGGATTATTTTGGCTTGAAGGTCCAATATTTTGCTCTTCTTCATGTTTCTCTATCCATCCTAATTATATGTGTGATGATAATTTGGGTGACACTATACACCACTTAAAAACTTGTAAAACTATAGCCATTTCTTACATATAGGTTACAGTCAGTTGATGATGATGACTTGAGATGTCAAGTCATCATTAAATGGCCCTAATGCTGTCAAAAGGCATTAATAACCTATGTTTTTTTCAAATACTTCTTTATCTGATGACAGTAGTTCAGCCGAGTTTCAAAACTAGTTTTACAGTCCCTATATCTTGTATTGTTTTCATTTCGATGTCCGCCCTCCACCGTTTCACCAATCAGAAAGTCCATTATCTGGGTTGCCAGAACTCACCGCATCAAGCTAATTTCACTGGTAAAGTAACAAGTGGCCGCAAAACTAACAAAGGTTTGGTTATGATTCTCAAAGGTTTAATGACAAAACAAGGAATAAAACGAGGATTTCTATTGAGGCTTTTGTGAAAAAGGTGTTGGTTTTAGATTTGTTGTTGACAAAACTCTTGTATATTCAGCTATTATGGTCCCAGCTGGATTTGTCTGCATATCTGGGAACCTGAGTCAGGGAGAGTGAGAGGTTGCAGTACCACTTCTGGCCAGATCTTAGCATACTGCTCATTTAAGATCATATGCTGTTAATAGAAAAAGTGAATAGAGCTGTAAGGTAATGTTGTTATAATACAGTAGTGGTTTTGCATTACCAATCTGTGTTCTTATTACAAACCTCGTCAGCCCAATATACAAGCCAACAAGGTTTGTCATCTATGTTGTTAGCTCAATCGTTATTAAATAAGATCCATGGGCTCCATGCGCACTGCGTTTGCACACGATGCGCATGCGCCAGACTTCTATAGATGGGCATGTATCTGAAATGGCAACACATGTTCCAGATCAGCATAGTTAAATGTGTTACTGTTTGAAAAGGAGTCATGATTAATATTTAGTTAAGGGCTTACCCCACACACCCCAGATTAAAGGTCTCATGATGTGCACCATACAGTCTTTGTTAGCTGACCGGATTTAGAGCACAGGTTCAAGTTGTGCATAGGCGGTAAAGCGGAGAAGGTGTAACACATACTTAAAGTAAACATGCTGCTATAAAAGCTCGGCCTGAGTGCATTGCACAGACAGGACATTGGTGAAGGACTCAAGATGAGAACATTTGTCTTTGTATTATTGCTCTGCTTGTGCAGCAACTCTTCTGGTGAAGGTACGGCACCATGTAATACATACAATATAATAAATGGTTCCTTCATGCTGTATACTTACAGGACATGTTTTTCTCTCTGTTTGCACTCAGGTTGTCATCGGGAGCTTCTGGAGAATACAGATTTCCATGGAACGAACATAAAATATGTATA
Source organism: Knipowitschia caucasica (assembly GCA_964034765.1). Taxonomy (NCBI): domain Eukaryota; kingdom Metazoa; phylum Chordata; class Actinopteri; order Gobiiformes; family Gobiidae; genus Knipowitschia; species Knipowitschia caucasica. The sequence continues at coordinate 28,747,388 of OZ035838.1, forward strand.
TTCTCCAGATGTGAACCACTGTCAGCAACTATGCAGCCAAGACCCCGAGTGCCAATTCTTTGTTTTCATCCGTACTGATTGGACCGCGGATAAAAGGTAGCCCCTTTACAAATAACCAACATTTATAGACCTTTTATAGATTGATCTGATTGTACTTCAATCGGTAGGTAATACGTGACAACGTATTCATTTGGACCATTCCAGTAGATAGAGCCAAGGCTCCCTTTAAATGAACAAATGCTGAAAACCAAAAAATAAACATGAATCATTATCATGCCCTTGATTTGACTCCCATTCTGGGTGGCAATCAGAGTTGCACCTAATTCAAAGCACCAGTCCCTCGCTGACCCTCCTGCAGGTGGTGGGTCCACAGTAAGATGGCTGTTCCTTCAATGAAGTCATGGCCTTGGTCTTTCAGTGCGGGCTTCAGGCAAAGTGGGGTTAAGTGTCTTGCCCTGGGACACAACGACAGCTGACATCAGTGGGAGCAGGTGACATGGGTCATGGTGGACTCGAACCCACGATCATTAGGTCTAGAGACCAGTGCTCTACCAACTGAGCTACTGTCGCCCCCGTATCGATTAGTTTGAGTCATTGAGTTGGTACCCTTCTAAAGTAAAACATGTATAATATAGGGCAGCTCACTATTGGTGTGCAGTATTTTCCAGTGTTAAAACAAGACAAAACATTTGTTTTCTCAGGCAAAATCTCTGAGGCAAAATTATAAGCATTGTGGCGATTAATTTTGCAAAAATCATTTTGTGAGATTAGTGAATAAATGGTAATTAAATTCAATTTCAATTCCTAGTTTCCTCTCTGATTTATTTACTATTGCACAGTAGTACCCACACCTGTGTAATGTCTAACAGACTTCTTAACAATTCATTTTTATGTTTGACACATTTAGCCAAAGTGTTTTCTCATTGAATGTTTTAACAAAGTTGAATAAGGGTTTTTATTCCCAACATAATGATAAATGTTACAAGTGACAAATAGCTACTGTTCCTCTCGACTAATATTGATTCCGGTTAGTGCCATCTTCAGGCTTTTTTACAGTGTAGACAGAACCAAAGGGATCTAAAGGGAGGCTAAATAGGAACTTGTTGGATAGGGAGAGTTCCTGGTACTTATATGTGAGAAAAGGCCTGTCTTTAAAACTACCCTTCCTCCTCCCCTTAATTACACTTTTACTGTTACCTGAAGAAGAGCGACTCTGGAAAGCCCACGAAACAGACTGCTCTTCTGGGTGTGACATCCGGTTATTCGCTCAAGACCTGCCCTCAATACTCTGGTAAAGTGGATGTTTCTAAAATGTTTTTGTTATTTTGTTATTATTACGATAATGTTTGATATTTGACTGTATTATGTGTCGTACCAGATGCCTGTTTTCATCAAATATACACAGACATTGACTTTCCTGGAGCTGACTATAAATTTCTGTTCACTGCTGACGCTGAGGCCTGTCAGGATGTCTGCACACATGACCTGGGTTGCCAGTTTTTCACCTGGGTAAACGGTAAATATTCAGCTGCAACAATAAGGTGAGTCCAGGCAGGATTGCACTCTTTATGGTTTGAGAGAAAAAAAAAAGCATTTTAATTCTGTTTTTAGGTACAAATGCCACCTTAAATTTAGCTGGGTCGTACCAGTGACACCAATTGTGGAAACCAAAAAGGGCCTGGTTTCTGGCTTTTCCCACAAATTGCAGATAAGCACAACCCATGAATATGACCTGAATGGTTGTTGCATTATAATATTATTTACCGTATTGTGTGAACATTTTGACTTGACTTTCAGATTTGTTTCCCCCAGAATGCAGTACCAAATACTTTCCCAACACTAATATTCCTGGGAATAACCTTTTAAGTATTCCCGCTGCATCTCCTGAACACTGGCAAACTCTGTGTGCCGCCCACCCATCATGTACTTACTTCACATTTAAAAGGTAACAAATTAATTGTTACATTTGCAAAATATTATTATTTGTACTTATTCTCTCATTTTTTGTCATGTGTTTCAAGCAATATGTGTTACATCAAGGCAATTTTCCATGAGATGAAGACTGTTGTAAATGACGGAGCAACATCAGGATTACCTTCACGCTTCTGTGATCAAAACAAGAGTATGACTTACACACAAAATAAGCTAATGCACAACTCTTTAAAGAAAACAAAAAAACATTTTGTATTGTGTCTCTAATTTTTTACAGGTTGGCTTAACAAGACTTATGAAGGAATTGATTTTTGAGGTTCTGACATGACTATCATTCTGCTGGATGATGCAAAAAGCTGTCAGAAAGCTTGCAGTGAAGACACCAACTGACAGTTTTTTACATATGTCACTGGGGAATACTCGGAGAAAGAGTATCAGTAATGTCATATTAAATTACAAAAGTTACAATAGTTTTAAAATGCGGCTAATTTCTTTTTTTTTCTTCTAGGCGGCGTTGCTATTTGAAGCGAGGCGTCACTATTCCAGATCCACCCAAAGTCACCAAAATGGAAAATGTGATGTCTGGGTTTCCACTGAGAGGCTGTAATCTCCATTTGGTATAGACCTGTACGTCTAAACCATGGGGTAACAACAGGGGACAACAGGTGGAAATTATATTTTGCTTCAATCTGGCGTTAACATTCATGCTCTGTCATGTCTGATCATTAACGTGCACTGTCCCATTAAAATAAATATGCAACTTCCCATGTGTGAGCCTGACCCTTGGATGTTTTTAACAGATCGGTGACGTGAAATCACAGAAATGTTATGAGATTAAAGTCAGATTTTTTTTACTTTAAAGTTGAAACATTGAGATTATTCTCAAAATATCATGAGAATAAACTCAAAATATTATGAGAATAATCTTGAAATCATCTTCTTAATGGAAACAATGGAGCTCCATCGTACAAAGCAGCTAAATGAACAGTGAGACGCCTCATTGTTCATACAGTGTTGGGGAGTAACAGAATACATATAATGTATTCCCTTACATTTGTAAGGGTAATTCAGTATAATTAGTAGGATTATGCATATCTTAGATGCAAAGTATTCTTTGGGTACACTTTGGATCCAAAATACGCATATAGTAGTAACTACTTCGGATTAAAAATTTTGCTCACACATCTTACAAAATTTCTCCCAATCTGTCCTTCCATAATTAAAATATTGTGGCGCCTGCTGTGTCTTCACTATCACCTCTCTTCCGAATTAAAGGGTAACTGGAAAGTGGTGGACAGTAGCTCAGTTGGTAGAGCACTGGCCTTCAGGCCTGAAGGTCGTGGGTTCAATTCCCACCTCCACACCTTCTCCGACTCCCACTGATGACTGCTGTTGTTGTGTCCTTGGGCAAGACACTTAACCCCACTTTGCCCAAAGCCCCCGCTGAAAGATCAAGAATCAAACCGGTTGAAGAATTGGTTAAATTCATCTGCCCGGTGCATGGTCTCCATCTGCTGTCCCGCTGGCCCTTTGTCCACAGCCAGAGATGTTCTTTAGGCCTCTCCACACGTCGCGGGCGTTACCCTGGGCCAGCTTCTGCTCCAGCTTTTTTCCATATTCCCTCTTGGCCCTCTTGGCCCTCCTGATCCTCCACTGGAGCTCGTGCTGGATCTCACATTCCCCCCTCTGGTCACACGTGAATGTGTGACCAGAGGGGGGAAAGATCGATAAACAGCTACATAACATCTGAAGTAGATTGTGATGATGGGGATTTTCTTCCAACACCCAACGATATCCCCAGTCAAGGTCAGCAGCTCTCTACCTGCACCATGCACGGTGATGGCTTCCATCATCCCCCTTTCAAACCAAGCAGACTTTATATTTTTGTTTTCCTGTATGTACACTACCGTTCAAAAGTTGGGGGTCACATTGAAATCTCCTTATTTTGGAAGGAAAAGCACTGTAGATAACTTTAAACTAGTCTTAACTGTAAAGAAATACACTCTATATATTGCTTATGTAGTAAATGACTATTCTGGCCGCAAATGTCTGGATTTTGGTGCAATGTTGTAATTGCTGCAAATGGAGGATTCTTTGACGAAAGCAAAGTTGGATGTAAAACAAATCTTATTTCAAATACAAATCATTATTTCTAACCATGTCAATGTCTTGACTCTATTTTCTATTCATCTCACAACGTATGGTGGTGAATAAGTGGGACTTTTCATGGAAAAACACTTGGGTGACCCCAAACTTTTGAACGGTAGTGTATACACCTGCAGGTTTGAAATAAATAAATGAAATGAAATGAAATGAAATGGCAAAGAACTTCTTCCCCCTTGCCAGAATCTCTTCAAGGCTAGTCATGATCGATAGTCCTGCTCCATGGATTCTCTGAAATTCCAGTCCCAGGTTTTTGCCTCTGCAACAGCTTGGGAAGTGGCACGTTTAAGTCGCAGTCCAGGACCCCTGGATCAAAATCCTGGACTGAGGATTTTGATATTACTCTCATAATATTTTAAGTATATTCACATAATTTTAAGAAATTATTTGCATAATAATATTCTCACAATATTTAAAGTCAAATTATTCTGAATTTAATCTCATAGCAAAATCTCTAGCAAAATAAATGTGAGTGCCTTATGCTCTAGCACACCTAAAGCCAATCTAAAGGAAAACTTCAAGACATTCCAGTGTTTTGCAACTTAATAAAAAACTGCTCTTGCTGTGTTTGGGCCGTTAGTGGGAAGTCAAACCTGGGCTTTCAGCACACGCCATCATGTGAAAGAATCTCCCAAAAACACTCTGCTCTTGTTTGATATCACCAGAATGATCGCACTTGCATGTTCCACACTAAGGCCAGCAGAGGGCCCCCACCTCTCTGCCTTTTCCCAGTGAGAGCACCAGGACAGTGTGACTGTGGCTGTACTGTCTGGAAGCTGCGGTACCGATTGTGGTTCTCAGTCAGAGTCCAGAATAGTCCCATCCAGCGCGTGTGTGCGAACAGCATGCCAAACATTCCATCATCGTACCGCCGTCCAAGCTTGCACGAGAAGTGCACTGCCCCCGCGGCCTGGTCCTGTCGCCAGCCCTGTGCACTCACATCACACACTCGCCCTACAGATCCTGCACTCATACAAACAATATGCACTTAGCAGCACACACACAGCGGGGGACCACAACCACAGACTTTGCATCCTGAAGTGGATCAAAGCACGCAGCCGTAATAAACACACAGGCCTCATTTCAGCTTTTTCATCCCAGAGGAGACATTCTGGCCCTGCAATGCACAATTATGCCCATCTTGAGAAACAACTTGCTGTAACTGTCATATTCATCATAGACATAGACATAGGCAGATAGAAAAGGACAGGGTTATAAGCGTTGTGGTAAATATTGAACAACAGTATATTATATCTATCAAAAATCATTGATATTTTGAGATGATTTAAATATATTTCCCCATACGATCAGAAATGTATAAAATTTGGCTATAATGCAGTTTAATAAAATAACTACAACATGATCTTATTTCAAATGCATTTGGAATTGAATTCTCATTCCGAGGGAGAATGTTTGCGCCATGGGTAGTTCTTGTGTTTAGACAAAATGTACAGACAACTTATAATGAATTGTGCCTATTTCAATTACAGTAATTATCCACTTTGATTGTCACCTTTTGTTGTAATATGGCAAAAAGTGCTATTGTAAAGATAAAAATTCCCCATTGAGTCGAAAAATGTCACCTCATCTTTCTGATCGATGTTCACATTTTTGTTGTGTTGTCTGAAGTTGCACAACTCGCTGAGGATCCTGCCCTTTTAATTTACCCAGTATCAGCATCTAAACCACAAATCTTCAGATCATTCTTTTTGTTTTCCTCCTTTGACTTTCCATTGTTGAGAAGACAGTGCCGCAGACAAAATGAGCCAGAAAGATATCCGTTGGTGTACCGCAAGATTGGAAAGGGAAGAATGGTGGAGGACAGGACAGGCTGATACGAGGCTGTACTTGATTACAGGGACTGGTCAATTATAGGGCAATAGTGATGAGTCTGTTTGCGTCGCAGCGGCATCCCCAAAACATCAGCAGATACCACCATGTTTATGCTTTCTCACCACAAGACCGCAGCCCCCCGCTCCCCCAGCCGCCATGGAGACACTTCAGTCAGAGGGGGAAGTTAGCGGGGAACAAATACCACAGTTCTTTTAGCCAATTGTATCGATGGAAGTTAAAGGGGCCTCATGCAACTTTTTATGGGAACAAAGTTATAATTTGAAGATATTAATATTTGACCTTATAGTGACCCAGTGGTAGAAGGATCAACATGGACCCTTAACTTTTCATTGCAGTGGCCTCTAGGATGATATAGGATCAATTGTTTGGAAAGTTTTCTCAGCTGACAGATTAAACTTGTATAAGGAGTGAGACTAACCAAGTGCTGACGTCTCCCATAGCGTTTGCTGAATGCAAAGAAGTTGATTTGACCATAAGCTAGCTGGAGTCACCTTCCTTATATGGGCATTTGTCCGATGGGGTTAGCTTAGGACGAAAAATCAGATGATGCGTTGCTAAGATCGTTGCAAAGGCAAGCTAGAGTTTCCTCTGCAATTGAAGGCATTGGATTGGTCAATCCTTATGAATCATTTACAAAACCAATATGAAAAAAATATGAACACTATAATCAAAGAGAACCACAGATTTTTAAACCCAAAATGGGGAGTGTGACAAAAACGCTAAATGAGCTAGAGGAGTTTACTTTTCAAGGTAAGTCAATAGGAGCCTGAGCAAAACTTTGTCCACGAGCATTTCCCTAATGGGCTTCATTGATACAATACATTGCTCGTGATCAGCAGCACATATAAACCCTCGAAAGGCACACATGGCGGGGATTACCTGCTGGTGCGGATCAAAAAAATGTGAAATGCAAAATGAGATTTGAGTGAATTGAAATGCTCCACTTTTGCATGGTGATTTGTAAATTGATAGATTGTAAAACATCTGCATTACGAATACAATAGCAACAATATGTGAGATTTCTGAACCCTTTCGCACATTAAAACTGGGGTGGATCTTGAGTCACTGTTACTGGAAATTTCGATCTTGATTGGATATAGTGTGAACCGTTTGAGACCCCCTCAACTGAAAAACAACACAACAATCTATCCTCACCCGTGCTGCCCTTTTCCAGCCCCTGGATCACTACAACAAGGTCAACATAAAAAGTTGCATAGTGCCCTTTCAAGAGAGCGACTATATGCAGCACACAACACTGAATCAAGGATCAAGGCACTTTATGACTTAAGTACTACAATACATATGACAAATTAATTGAACAAACTATTTCACAGTCAAAAGGTCAGTTTTGGATGTTGAATTGGATATGAGTCTCAAATAATACCAGACAAAACAAAAATAGTTTAAAATGGCTTTTCAATGCTAGCACAAGTTACAACTGATTTCAAACTGAATGATGGCTTAATAAAAATAAAAGACATCATTAAAAACTAAATGAAAACATTGAGAGCATGCCCTGATTATAATATAAAAAGTGCACTGTTGCATAATGCCTGCACATATCTTACATTTTATATGACATTGTATCAAATGTAAAATTCCAGCATTAAAGGTGCATATCTGAACTGTCCTGGTGGTGGCCCGCCTTTTTGGGAAGTGGTCCGATACCTGTTTTGTGCAATAGATTATTATTGCTATGCTTGAAATGTGGCTCAGCTTGATTTCAAATATGTACATTTCTTTATTCTGATTATGTTAGTGCTTACAAAACTGATTTTTTTTTTCTTACAGTGAGAAGACATGCAATAGATCGGTGTCTGAAATATTGAACTTCAGCATAATTTTGTGTTTGTCTATTCATTTTATAATAATATTTATATTGTCAAAATATTTAGGCCAAATGTTAAGTTTGTTTTCTCAGCGCAGGGCGAAGAATCTTCTAATAATCACTTTACTAAGATTATGCTGCTGTTTTGTAAATGTTTGAGTGGAACAAAAGTTTCAATCGTTTATCCCAATGTTTTTCTGAAACAATATGTCTTCATCTAAATGTGTTATTGTGACAGGCCTTCTTGTAACTTAAACGAGTTGAAGTTGCATAATTGTTTCCATTGTTAAAGGAAAGTTTAATGACAAACTGTATATTATCCAAGCACAACAACAACAACAACTTGAACCCAACCAAAAAAGTGAGGCCGTCACCAGGACAGCAGAGAAATGTCATTTTGAAATTCACGACATCCTTCTCCAAGTCCATGTTAACTGCAAAAGTAGTGGCAAGTCCTCAAAGTTTTCTGTTAGAACGCCCCAATCTCTGTCCCCCATCCTTGACTGGATTTGCTGGATAAGCCCCTACGTTGGGCTGTGGGAGACCCCAGAGGTGCAAAAGGTCTAAAAGAAGCTTGTGTCGGGGGTGAAGAGGAGGCTGCTGAGGCGGATGAAGACGTTGGCGGGGACATTGCACGGGGTGAGACATCGGACACTCTATGATGGGGAGGCTGCGTTCCTCTGTGGAGTGTGGATACCCGGGGGATAGGCGTGGTCAGGGCCGTGGGAGCGACCAGAGCGTGAGGGTTGAGACGTAGTGACGCAGGTGAAGGAAACGCCCCTAACAACGCCAAGTCCCGGCGGTGGAAAGATGGAGAGGATGAGGCTGGAGGTGCGGGAGATAGAGGAGGGAAGGTAGGCCAGGGCCAAGGGGCGAATGGGACGGCAGAGGCTGGGGCAGGCTGGAGGAGAGGGGGGTCTAACTCGCTTGCACAGTGTGAGAGGTGGGACACAAGGCGGGCGCCTATAGGGTCTGCTGACTCCCCCTCCAGGGAGCTGAGGTACCGCACCACCTCCCCTACGCACTCCCTAAAGCCCAGGGTTCTGTAGTCCACAGCCAGTGCTCGGGCGTCAAAGTAACCTGGAGAAAAGTGCACAGGTTAGATTCAAAATTAAGGCTGGGATACCTTGAGATTAAATCAATGTTTTAAAATAATGTCGAGAAGATAATAGACTCCAGAACACTTTCTATGCAGCAGTGTAGCTTCCCACGAATGTTTTTATACATTTGTCATGAATCAGTTTGTATACTACATTTCTGGACTTTTTATAGTCCTCTATATTAGATATCAGGGCTCCATTTAGTACCACATTTTGCACAAAACTCTGGTGCCTAAAGGGTTAATATTAGGGTTGTACTAACATTTTTTTCTCGGATACATTTGACTTTTCAAAAAAACAAATAATATAGATTTTCATTTATGCATCCCTTTGATTTTATTCTGCTTAACTTGTTTGCATCGAGCACATGGCAATTAAAAGATTCTGAATATCATTATTGATTGCTCATATTTTAAAGTCAATTCTTATTTTATTTTTTTCAAACATGTAGTTATTTTTTATTTATGTTTTCATATTTTGTAATACTCAGAGATTCACATACATTCAAAAGTATGAGGATGTATTTTTTCCACACCGATAAATAAATAAAAATATGAATGTACCAACTTTCATATTTGAGGCAAAGCATTAGGTAGGAGGTCAGAAGTTTTATTTTTAGCGTAGTCGTTGAGAGATATATATCATATTAAATCAAACTAAAAGATATTCAACCCTATGGCTAAAGTGAATTCTTAAAAACAAGTGTACCTTTCCCTCCCATGGCGTGAAGCAGTTTAAGGTGATCCACAGTCATCTGCAAGATTTCTGCTTTTTCCAGTTTGGAAGACCCCTGCGCAGAAGTCATCACAGAGTTAATCACACAGAGTTCAGCACACTTCACACAATAACAGAGATTCCTCTTTATTTACCTGTTTCTCAAAGGCACTGGGCACGAGTCTCCTGAGCTCCGACAGGCTGTGGTTGATCCGGTCTCTCCTCCTCTTTTCTATGATCTACAAGATACACGCCTGATGATTAGTAATGATGAAAATTGGCAAAATGTAGCTGTAAAACTGGGTAAGTATTTCTGATTCATATTGCATTCCTATTTGACATGCTTTTTGTGGTAGGGGAAACCGGAGCACCTGGAGGAAACCTACGCAAACAGAGGGAGAACATGCAAACTCCACACAGAAAGGCCCCGTCTGGAGGTGATATCGAGCCCAGGACCTTCTTGCTGTACTACCAACCACTGCGCCAAAGTGAAACGTTTAAAAGTACTTGACAATGATACAAGTGGTCGTCGTCCTACTTAATATTTCAAGATTTTTTTTAAAGTTTTTTGAGAGCAGTTATTGGTAGAGAATAGAATACATATTATCGTTCTCCATTTGTCTTTACGGACTGTACTTTCTACTCCTCTAGTTATAGTTGAATGTCAAGAACCAAGGACTTTCAAAACGTTTTACCATTTCTTACCAATTGATTATTGCTCAACAAACCAGGGCACTTTCTGTACAGCAACCTGGCTTCCAACTAACGTCCCCCACATTTCTCTTACAACCTTTTCTTTTATAAATGTCTAAAATTAATTTTAGTATTCACATATCTATATTATAATGTTTCAAGGCTCAATTTTCTGAAAAAAAAAAAAAAAAAAAAACAAACATTGGCGCCTATAGAGCAAAAATAAGTTTAAGATTTATTGTCTCCTGTTTTTGTACTATTTGTGCTTAAGTATCACATTTTGCCACTATACAAAACTGATGGTACTCACCCCTCTTCGCTTTTTCCGGGCCAGAACCTGCGAGGCGCTACCAGGGGACATGGAACCAGTCACCGCACTGTACAAACAAGAGCTTCTTTAATTCGTCTCCATACTGTTATTATTATCACTAATACAACACAGGGCCGAAAGGATGGCACGGACGCTATAGCTTTAATCTAGTTTGTTTTTTGGGCAGAGGAAACCCAGAATACCCATAAGGAAAAAGTTGCATTTTTGGACATCAGTGAAATAACATGTTGTTCCTCTTTGGGAGCTATAGAAGGCTTGGAGACACATGATTACACAGCCCCGAGCCGATCATTTTCAGGCACACAGTCACCGTGCCGAAACTCCTCTTGGTTCACACACTTTGAGCTTCTATTAGATTCCAAAAGTGAAAGCTGCCAGTTTGCGGCGTGTTTTTGTTTAGTTCTCATGTTTGAAGGGACCTGATCTTCAAAAGCCCATGCTGGATGCTCTCATGTCATGTCACAAATTTGATTTATCCAAGACTTAAGTGCCGCTGGCTCCTTTGTCGCCAGTGATGTAACCGACACGGCTGTCAGCAGAAGTCTCCAGGCCCTGTGTAGTCATACAGACCATTGGGAAAATATATAATTTACTTTCAGGATTTTATAGAGATTGGTGGATATGTAGACTATTTTGTACTTTAAATATGCCAGAAAGACAAAACCTTTGAGATAAAAAATAAATAAAATTGCAACCTAGTGCAAACTCCAGTTGTTTTAGGAAAAGTACATATAAAAGTCTTCCCACAAAAGAGTTTTAATAAAGTATACAATTTAGTAAAGATATTTTGGAAGTTCTGTCTATATAGGGCTGTCAGAAGTATGAAGAATAAAATAATAAAGCACCCATGAAACTATATGCTTATATGAGTATATGAGTATGTATAGTAAAAATATCTACATGAACATAACAAAACTGTGCATTTCTTGAGCATTACATCTTAAATTAAAACTTAAACATCTTAATTAAAAAACATTAAAAGTAAAATGATTGAAAATTACAATTTATTTTCAGAATTTATGATTAAATGCTGTGATATCATAAATTGTATTGAGTATTTTTTTCTAGTGTGGAAATAGCTTATAGTAAAATACATATAGTAATTACCATAAATTCTTAAATGGGTCTACACACTTGGCACGGCAGTAACTTGTATGTGCTTGTTTGTTTGCTCCTCACCAGTAGCCGTCTTCTTGTCCCACATCAATGAACTCGTCTGTATCCGAATCGGGGGAGCTGTAGTCGTGGGGTCTCTTCATCTTCAACAGCCTCGTCTTTCCCGTGCTTTTTAAGTCCCGTACAGAAGCCAAACTGTCCAGCGTCCCTGAAAGTCCTCTCCACTCTTGGTCCCTTCTGAGAGTCAACTGTGAAAGTTTACCCCCAACGGCCCATGACAACTGCTAAAACTAACAAGATGGTTAGTTTTGAGACTCCAGAGCTGGCATCCAATCATCTGCCACCTCCCTGATGTCTCTTCCTTCCCTCTCTCCCTGTGACACTGGCCCAATGAAATAATAGCACTTCAGCAGTCGGTGCCGTTGCCAGATCAGCTCCCCTCCTCCTGCCCCCAGTCCAGTTCTCCCGTCTCTCTCCCTCTCTCTTTCCCCTCATTGTTGTACAGTCACCCTCACTCAATTAAAGCACCACTCCGGATCTTTCATTTTCCTCCCATTGCTTTTTACCCCGTTCCTTTAATTTCTCCTTGTAACGGAACAATACTGTATGTGGTGGTGAGGAGAGTCTGGCTTCACAACTTTTATATCATCTTCAGTCATTTGTAAAATTCAAATATTTGGGAAAAAAAAACTACATTATTTTTAGACCAATGATACCTTTATGCTTTGAAAAATCCTGTGATGTCTTGGTGTGTCACAAGATTAATTACAGGGCTTTTGCTTTTCTGTGGTAAATGTATCTTGATTTGAGCATTTAGGACAGTCTTAAAATAAGTTTTACTGACGGAACAAGCGGCTCACATTCCAGTTAAATACTTGATTGTCTTTCTCATGATTTAAGAACAAAATTACACATTGTGCTTATGACATTGACTATTTTTGTTTGAAGAAAGTATTGATTAAATCTGGGATATCTAGATTTTTTTCCCTCTCCACAAATAATGCATTTCTTCACAAAAATTCAGTCTGCCTTTATTGTTGTCTTTTGCATACTAAGAAAGAGCCTCTCTGAGTTACTATTTGACTTTTTGGGCTGAGAGCTGATTGGCTGAGTGAGGGGGCTCCTCTCGTTTTCACTTTTCTGTCTAAAAAAGTTGATCTTAAGGGAAAAATGCATTCATGTGAAAATTTGTGATTGAACCAAGCAAAACAGATCCATTATTGTGAGATGGATTTTCTTACATAGTTAAATGTTCTTGTGGTTTGAAAGTTTTGCAGTGCATTAGTGTATGGGACCCGAGAGGAGTGGGTCAAACGTTCTCTTCAGCTGACAAGATAGGACTGTGCCACTACAGAGCCTAACTAAGCCCTTTACTGTGGGGCACTTGGTTCCGCTGCACCGTGGGAAGATCGCTGCAGAAGATTGCCATGGAAACATGAGAGGCGGGCGCCGGTTGTTGGTGCGACGGCCGTGGTTTTGTGTGCACATGCGAGTCTGAAAGTGGCATGGCCCGACGACACAATGCCCGGCCGAGGGTATCTGCTTCCTGAACAGCAGTCTGCCTGGGTGTGTTCACTAAACACAGCACAATAGCACTAAAGCAGCAGTGGAGATATTTTCAAAACATGAGGCCCTTTATTTTCTGTAATGCCTGAATATATGAATAGATAAGAGCACAACTTTCAAGCCAATTCCACCTTAAAAGCATACTTTAACCTTTATATCTATTTAGTTATGATTCAATTATGTATTAAAACAGGGTTATTACATTTATCTATGTGCCATTATAGACCTCATTAGGATTTCATTATTTATAATCCATTAGTCAGCTGATTTTTCTTTAGATTATTCAATTAGATACGAAAGTAAAGTAAATATAGGATTTGTTTAGATGCATTTGAACCAAACAAAAGATAAATGATGCCCCTGGAGAACATCTTAGAGATAACTTTTTACATTACCACTTTATAAATGTATGTTCCATTTGGATGTGGGGTGATTTATGATTATTAAATGTAGCCGTGTTGCCTTTGTGTCTGCGCGATCAGATGACAAAGTAACATTTCAACATTCTATCGCTCTGTTTCTGCGCTCCATTTCAGTCTGGCCTGGATTTTATCATGTGACATCAAAAAACCATTATGTGTGTGTGAGTCCAAGCATGTGCATGTATGTGTGTGTGTGCACGTGTCTGTGCATGCGTATGTGTATGTCTGTAAGTATGTTTGTGCGTGTGTGCATATGTGTGTTTGTGTTTAAGTGTGTTTGCGGCCTTAATCAATGTGAGCAGCTCCAGGGGGCCTTAAAGTGTGGCGAGAATAAGTCAAGATGAATTGGAAAGAGACATTTTTTTTTTGTCAACAGTTCCCACCCTTCTATCGTTTCAATACCACTAATCAACCACTAATACAATCTGGCTTTCATTTGAGAACGGGGGATTTTTTAAAGAGGGGGTTGGCAACTATGAAGTCTGTTATTCCAACGTGACTGCATGACATTCTGTACAATTCATGATACGTTTGTGATTATATGATTTCTTTTTGATAATGCTTTCGGCTGCCAAGTTGCACTGGGGACGTCAATGTATAGGGGCAGTGTTGTGCAAAGTGTGGAACAGTTTGAAAGCACATTTTAATGACATAGTTTTTCACTTTGAATGGAATAAAAGTGAAAAAACCTTTGTTTATTTTCATATAAGTGTTTTTATGCCCTATGCTGCTCAACTTAATTGCCCCATGTGGGATATATAAGGTAGTCTGAATCTGTATTAGACCAAAAGCTGAAATATATAGTACAACAAAATCCCAGCGTTTTTCTTCTGAAAATGTTTTTGCGAGTTTTCGATTTCGGATAATATGCACGTCATATATTGAGGACTTCCCCTTTAAAATATATGAAAGTGATTTTTTTGTTATTGCAACGACCTTATACTTTCTTATCCTGACACTGAAGAATTTGTTTTGCCTCGACAGTGAACGTTTTGACACACCCTATATGCGTTTCCACACCCGTTTAAAAAATTTCTGAAAAAAAAAAAATGCATCAATGAATATATAACACAATTATTCGGTGGTTGTTTGACAGGAGACAGGAGTGTGTGAGAGAGCGGTCCCAGAGCAGTTGACGGCGCGGGGTGGAATTTGAGGAAAGATTTCTGGCGATCTTATTTGACCACTTCAAGTAGGTCCCCGCCCATCTCCCCAAAACCACAACAAGGCCGTGTCCCTTATTGAAATTAACAAGCTCATACTTTTACCATTTGCACACACACGCACACCAGTCTAATGTGAAAGTGTGAATGCAGCAAAGCGCACACGCGAGATCCTCACACGAAACTCGGACAGCCCATGGCCACAATTTACAAAGCCTGGCACTCATCTGTAATTATTGTTTCTGATGCATGACTGTTGCCATTGTTTGGAAATCTGTCAGACGGAACTGGCTTTGTGGCACATTTAGAGTTGGGACTTCTCTTGCCCTCTGCTCCGATCACATTGTTCTATCTCACCACATGGTCTATAGGCCTGAATCTTTCACCATCAGAAATCCAACGTACGCTTACGGTGTTGACACATTTATGGATACCCAAATATCTAGCATCAAGTGAATTTGAAGCAGATTGCATTTGATGTCACTTTTTTTATTTGAACAAACATCAGATGCTGGATTTGAAGCATTTACTTCAATACGGTATTAATTAAAATGTGAAAATCAGAACTATGAAGCAGGCCTATACTCTCGATGGATGAACAAAACGTGTTACATTTGAGGACATGACTTGTTATGTGTAAGAGATACTTGACGTTGACAATCCATAGCTGATGTCAATATTCAACAGAACAAACACATAACTATTGTATTTATGTATGTGTAAGAAACAATACAGTTAAATCCAGCCACAAAATGCAATCGATAATTGGGATTCTTCAGCCTGGAGGGTGGAGACCGTTGAGAATAGTGGGACAGCTCCGTCCTTGAGCAAGAAACTTCACCCAATGCCTCATATGGATCTGGTTTATTAACATTATATGATTTTATATTTAATTATTGTTTCTATATTATGCTAATTTCCGATATTTTAAACCTAATTCTTTCTTCTTTATTATGCTAAAGCAAGAGCTTATATACTTGCTTCTTTATTATGCTAAAATAAGAGATTTTATTTTATTCTAGTAAACAGTTATTGTTCAATTAACTTGTGTCTGCTCTTCATTCCTATTGTTCTGTAACTGGTGATGCAACACTGAAATTTCCCCACTGAGGGACGAATAAAGAGACCCTTTATCTCATGGTTTGTCTAAATCATGGGTGTCAAAGTCAAGGCTCGCAGGCCAGATCCCGCCCGTGAAAGAATGATCTTGGCCCCCGGGATGAGATTTGACTAGTTTTAGAACCGGCCGCACAGAGCCATAAGAAAATATTTGATTATTCGTAGAATGTTCAGGTTCATGTGTTTTCTCTTTGAAGGAAGTCTGTTTTTGTCTGTGAGCCTGTTGAAAATGTTTTCAATTACTTACAGAACCATACAAAAATATTGGATTATTTATTGACTCATTAAATAAAATGCGGTACACTGTGTTAGGTCTGAACTCTAAACCAGTTCGAACCTCAGCTTGTAGCATGTTGGGTTTTTTGGCCCTCTGATGTATTTGACTTTGACATCCCTGGTCTAAATGTTGTCTGTGTTGCCATTATATTGGAGTGTTAATACTGAACATGTCTCAGCAAAAAGACCTTGCGAGGCGGGTTGAATTGCTAGCTGCTCAGTATTTAAAGAAACTTATTGGGAGAAAATCCTGTGTTTTTGTGAATTGGGAATGATTCTATATAGACAAGGAATCTCTAAGAAAAGAAAAACAGACTGGACGATTATGGATTTGTAGAAATATTGAAATGTTGCGCTCAGTGGATGTCCAATATTGGCTTGGATTGGCATGGGAACTGGCAGCAGTGTGGAATGTCCTCTTTACTGTTTCCAGACTCAAGGGGACAGTTGTTGTTGGAATGTACAGTCAGAATGCCTGGCTGTATGGTCTTGTCTGCTCCTCAAGATGAACTGTACAGACCCAGATCTACGGCACATTCCACCCAAGAAACCACTGTGCCAAGGTCTGTCCCAGTGCGCCTTTGTGCTTTTATGGCCTTATTGAGCGGAATGAGCTGTTTATAAACTACTGAACCAGCTTAGACACACATGATATAGACTGCCTGTGTCAAATAGACTGAGCTTGTGTGAGGCCTAAAGGTGTACCAATAACAACTGTGAATAATGAAAAAAAAACAGAAAACATGCAATAATAGTGACAGCAACAAATATTTGGAGTACAGAAACATTTTTATGCTAAAGTTTGCCCCAAAAATAAATAATTGTCCAGCATGGCGGCACGACTGGGTTGCACTCAGCAAGAACGTTGTGGGTTCGATAAGTAAGTTAATAAGTAAACAACATTTCAACAATCTATCGCTCTGTTTCTGCGATCCATTTCAGTCTGGGCTGGATTTTATCATGTGACATCAAAAAACCATTATGTGTGTATGTGTGTCATTTTTGCAAAGTATGTTTCTCCCTGTGTCTGAGTGGGTTTCCTCACCACCCAAAACGTGCACCATGTGAAAATTCCTCCATCTCAGGTACTGACCAAGAGCATCAACATCTGGTACTACAGCAACCACCGCACAAATTGATCTGCAAGGATTGATGGGTCTAATCCACAGGTCAAATTTCACTACAATGCACGTATGCCTTTACATAGTAACATGCAGCCAAATTAAATGCCTAAATGCCTCCATGCAAAACTACGACACAGATGTATTTGGGATTCTTCAGCCTGGAGGGTGGAGACCGCTGGGAATAGTGGGACAGCTGTGTCCTTGAGCAAGAAACTTCACCCAATGCCTATTAATGTTTTATATGTGAGATTTTATACTTCTTTATTATGTTAGAGATAGACATTTTAGGCTAGAGTTAGAGATTTTGTTTTATTTTTTATTAGTATAGTTACGGTTCACTCACTGTATCTTGTGCTGTGTGCTCCTCTTTCCTACTGTTTTGTAACTTGTGATGCAACACTGAAATTTCCCTGCTGTGGGACAAATAAAGAATATCTTGATCTTAATCTAATGAATCTGGTTTATTGATGCTATATGATTTTATAGTCCAGGTCTTTGAGGTCAGAGAGACGGCGCAAAGGTGCAAGGACAGATTTGAGGAAGGCAGGCTGAACGAGTGCGGACAACTGCGGCACATTGTTCATGATGCCTCAAAGTGTCAGGAGGACGGCTGCCAGTCACCTCCCCGTCCCTCTGCTGCCCTGTGTGAAGACAAACAGTGGGCTCAAGGCGAGGGCAGAAAGGGGCTTTTGTGGCTGCGAAGTGGGCCCTCTTTCATGGCTGTTCCCACATACATACGGAGCTGACGGCTGTGACTGCTGCGGTGACTTTCGCTGGTGCCGGGCCCCAGACGGGACGGCGAGGGCCGCGAGAGCCACAGGCAGCCATTGTGCTGTCGCCGCGGAAACCAGCCTCTTTATGTCAGACATGTTTTTCTGTTTGTTTTCTTTTTTATGTCTTTAATGTGGGTAGCGGAGAATGTTTCCCCCTCATCCATCCCCCTCACCACCAATCTATCCCTCCAAGTCTTCCCCCTGGAGATTGTCACTTGCAAAGCTCTCCTGTATCTTTGCCATGACGCTCTCGCCCTCCCTCTCACTCAACTCCCTTTTTATCTCCACTTCATGAGGTTTTGGCACAAGCTGGCACGTTCTCTTCCTAGATCAACTAAGAAAATAAATAAAACAATGTGCGCACAACTCTCAAAAACAACAAACTGCATCCCCAAAGAAGAATTTTTCATTGTTCCCACGCTGAGCCAATTTAACCCTGACAAGATTAAAGCAGAAATATAAGAATCTGGTTGTGATTCGAGCATGAAGAGGCCAAGGATGCCCTATAGTCAAACCTGCAAAAGCCAACTCTTGCTATATTTAAGCGCTTTAAAGAATGTCATTTGGTGCCATGACTCAAAGGCCCTTATCCATAATCACTTCATTCTGACTGCGCTTCTCCGCCACATCACAAGCTTGTCTTTATGAGGCCCAGAGAGACATGGAGAAGAAAGGGAAAGTAAAAAATTGAAAAAACTATGCGCAAATCCTATACGGTCCCTTTTCCGCCGAGCAGCAGGCATGGTGGCTTTATGACACATCTAATATTAGCCATACTTAAGGACTTTCCCATGTGTTTTGTGACTCGGAAGCTGGCCATCATTCAAAGTTTATGGAGGGGACCAATTTTTACAGTGAAGAGCCATTTCATTCCTGCTGCTTTTACTAAAAATAGTTTCTTAAAATAGTTGGGCCTAAATCCTCTTTAACTTGATGTTTTGAAGGGCCACACTTTTAGCCAAGGAGCTAAATGTTTTAACACTAATACAATAATCAGTCATTGAAGTAGAAGCATGTATACTTGCAAGCTTTTTGGATTTTATTACACGTTTATTTGTTAATGGTTTGATACCAAAGCTTCACATCTCTTGAGCAACTGGAGAAGCAGCTCTACTTTGGGCTCTTCCATGTGTAATACACCATGGCGTGATTGCTTAGTGCAGGCATGTCCAAACTCAGTTCACAGTGTCATCCAGCCACCTTCAGCTTTGCCCATTTAAGCATGTTTTACCTCATTGTAAAGACCAGAATGTTATGGTTTAGGTTTAATTCCTGTTTTATTTTGGTTTTATTTTGACATTAGTTCTCTGTGGTTTCATCTTTAGTTTTACTTCCTGTCCTGTTCCCCTGTTTGATTGGCTGCCCCACCCTAAAGTTTTCACCTGTGTCTCTGTCTATATGTACCTGTGCTCATCCTCATGTGCTGCTGATCCATTGTCTTCGTCAGTTCATATTCGTCTGACGTTATCCTGGTTCCCGTGTATCATTTTGGATTTTTGACTTTGTTTTTCCCTGAACTTTAATTTAATTGTCTTCATTAAATCCTTATTTTTGCATTCCTGCATTTTGGGTCCTTCCATCACTTTCACCACATGACACAGACGCTCTGGAATCCAGCAGCTGACTTCATTTGAATATACTGACATTTGTTTTTGATTGAGTCACAGAATTATGTATATGGGACTAATGCGGCTGTTGATATAGTAAACATTTATTATTCAGCCTATTCAGCTCTGTCATACCTCATGAACAGCCTAAGTCCAGTAGAAACATTTTTACAGTCTGGGTTTTTGGCCTTCAATAACTGGCAAAACCTCTACTCTGGTAAAGGTGACTCTCTTACTAAAAAATAAGTTTGGGCACCCCTGGTTTAGTGGCTATTAATCCTGGGACAAAGCAAAAAGGCCAATTACTCTAGGTTACTTATATGCATTATCCAATCTGGTAATGGGCGGCACAGTGGTGCAGTGGTTAGCGATTGTGCTTCACAGCAAGAAGGTCCTGGGTTTCATTCTTCCTCCAGGCCTTTCTGTTTGGAGTTTGCATTTTCTCCCCTTGTCTGCTTCGGTTTCCCCTACCACTTAAAACATGTATACATGCCCCTTCTGTACGGCAACCCCAGTCCCATCTCTGTGAGGAGTGAGAGACAAATGATGACTCTGGTCTGTGAAAGTCGCAATATAATTAAACATTACATATTTACTTACTTACAACTAGTTTACACTTTTACATAATGAAAACACATGTATTGGTATCTGCCTCTGCCCGCAGTAGATCCCCACACTCACTCACAAAGCCATCAGATAGCCGGTGCGTCCTCCCGGCAGTCTGCTTCCCCCTGACAGGCCCTCACTGCACAAATCCCTCTTATATGTTTACACCTCAGATTAGGCCTTATCATCCAAACATCCAGGCAACACCTCACCCTGACGGCAGCCCCCGAGAGCAGCCATAAGCCCCTAAAACCCACATAAAAACCTGCCGCCACCAAACCACCGGGCCATTTTTAGCATTCCTAGAAGAGGATTATATTGAGTGTGCAAGAAAAGACAGGGGAGAGTGATGGATGAGACTTGGGTAACTGCAGAAGAATTGATGTTGCAGAGCGTGTGAGCGTATGGAACCATAGCAACTACATATATCTTACAACATATCACTTACCTCAAAAGAAAAATGGCTGAGTTCTTACTTTACCCATGCCTTATTCAGTTACAACAGCATATTTTTTCTGATTTAAAGGAATAAAGCACAAACAGCTCATTTCAGCTTTCATGGATGAATGCTGATTTTGTGTCCCTGGGCAAGACACTTAACCCATCCGACCTCACTCCCAGTGTCGGAATGCTTGATTTGAAGAATTGACGTGCCAAAACAAGATCCAAACACAATGTTTTTTTAACACAGTGTCTGTTTGCTTTTAAAGTTACAATTTGTAAATCTACTTGAATGTTTTTGTTCCTCCATCCCCATCACTTGGCCTCTGGGGGAACACAAATTCAACTTAAAAAGAATTTTTGAACGTTGGGTCACTCAAAGGCATGCATGTTGCACACAAATATGCTTTCCTTTTTAGAAACAGAAACTAGTTTGAGGTCACGTTAACTGCACAGAGCAGAGTTCTTGTCTTTGATGTGCCGAGCGGAAATGCGGCAAAGACAGTCAGCTCTGCCGGAAGTGTGTGGTGTGGGACGCCTCCATTGACTGACTTTAAATATACAATAATCAAAAGGCTGGCAGCGTGTATTTTGGCCGCTGATGGCTTTGGGAAAAGGGGTAGACGTCTCGGGATGAGCTAATTATAGATAACCCTTCTTCTCAGATCTCATCCACAGCCAGTGCATGTAAAGCAAGTATATATGTTCAATAATACAAAATTAGAAGCACTCAACAAAGTAAGTTTATCAGATTAATGCAGCTGAATTCTGAAACAGTCTCCCTGTAAATGTGAGAGAGGCGTCTTCTCTGACAATGTTCAAATCCAGGTTTACGACGGCTCTGTTTTCCTGTGCGTACAATTGAAGGCTTTTTTTCTCTAATATTAGTGCACTGTGGATATTTTTTTTTTCTTACTATGTGGACTGTGAAGCGCTTTGTGTTGAAAGACGTTCTACAAATCAAGATTGATTGATTGAAAGATTGATAGGTCCTCATCAATCCTGCGAGGGCGATATGGTTAGCACTTGTGCATCTAAGAAAGAAGGTCCTGGGCTCGATTCCACCTCCAGACAGGGCCTTTCTGTGTGGAGTTTGCATGTTCTCCTCATGTCTGCATAGGTTTACTCAAGTTTCCCCAACCATGGACTATAAAAACATGTACAATCTTGCATATGTTTTTAATCAACATTTTCCAAACTTATGCCTTAACCTAACCCTTAAGTTTGTAAACACACAACCACAACTGAAGTCCTTTAAGTTGTCAATAGTTTGCCTTAAAAGACTTGCACTGGGAGAGAAAACCCCTCAAAGTTGTTGGGTGTTGTGAACAGCCTGCATGCGCTCAAGTGTTGTTGAGATGTTGTCATGGAAACTAGGTATTGCTATTAGAATGTACATGAGTCTTGTTTGAAATCTGAAATATTCTTAAATCCTAAATAACTTTACTTATAGCTTCTTGTTTCTTCAGCAGCACTGTCGCAGAAACAAGTCCAAAATAGCGATTGTGAAACGAATATTGCTTAAATTTTATTCACAGCTCAGTGCCCATGTATTATGGAGCATTAGTAATTCACCAAAGCCTCTGAAAGCCCATAAGACACGCCACAAAAGAAAACATGATTCACATTCAAACGTGCATAGATCTTTTTTACAGTCTTGAGCACACACAGCCACACACATAAGGGTCCGCTCTCTGCCTGGCTCCACCACAGGGTCCACCGCACTGCCTCTTTCAGCCCTTTGATCCACAGTCGAGGGTCCTAGCCGCGGTGCCTCTGTCTGAATTCCGTGGATTCTGGTGTAATTCAAAAGTTTCACGCCATATATTTGGTCCCCCCCCAGGAGACAGTGGCGGTGATGGAAAAATGCCACTGCAGTCCCCGACCTCCATTGTCCCCTATAGTCTTTAATCAGGCCCTCTCTGTGGCCTGCCCTGCCATGATGGTGCGTTGTCTCAGCCTGGGAAAATGCCGGGCTAAGTGGCTGTTTTGTGCCGAGACAAAATCCGCAAAAGAGACCAAAGATCTTTGTGCCATCCCTGTAGCTCCCACAATAAGCATGTCTGAACTTACCCCTTAGCATTGAAGGCAGCCATTGTAATCACAAAGAAGCCAAATAATAAACGATGAACTGTTATTTAGTGGTGAAGATGTTGAAGCAGTGAAGGGGATGTACAGTATTTGAGTTAATTTCCGAACCAATTGCAACTATGATTAGCCGTGTTACTTTAAGCCATGGACTTAAGCGTATACAACAGTTCTTTTACTATTTTATAATGTTTTACTCATTTTGTTTGAATGACACAAAATATGCCTGATGGTTTTACACCAATGAATTCAAAGTTTGTGAAGAAAAATGGGGTTATGTTGAAATGTACAGGACGTAGAGAAGATAAGATAAGATGTACTTTATTAATCTCACACAGGAGAAACTTACATGTCACGTTTGGCATGGATAGAAACACTCAAAAAGTAAGAAATGTTCAAAACAGAACAGGACATATTATGTACAAAAGTGGCATTAGAAAGTGGCAATGAGAAGAAGTGTCAATAGTAGTGCAGCGACTTAAAGGAATAGTTCACCGTTTTTACATACTGACATATGTTCTTACCTTACCTTAGACTAGTTAATACGTACCTGTCTGGTCTTAGTCCGTGCGCTCTGTCATGCAAACGGAGCAAAAACGGGAGCACAACCGCAGCCTCCTCTGTATACTGTGTAGGACCAAAAGGTAGCTCCCGCTAGAAGCTACCAAACTCTTCCAAGTGTTCCCTATTAAATGTATATAGTTACGTGACGTGTTACACTGCAAAGTATAGTAACACAGAAATGTAACAGTCGATTTTCTCAGCGGATAAAACGGGTACTATATTGTGAGGCGTAGTAATCTGAGGAGTGCTACGTCCGCGCACTAACTTCTCTCCGGAGACTTCTCTCTCGCTCACTTCCGTCAATAGAAGCAGCGTGACTTGTAGTACACACAGTAGCAGCGAGAGAGAAGTCTCCGGAGAGAAGTTAGTGCGCGGACGTAGCGCTCCTAACTTCTCTGCGCACTAACTTCTCTCTCCGGAAACTTCTCTCTCGCTGCTACTGTGTGTACTACAAGTCACGCTGCTTCTATTGACGGAAGTGAACGAGAGAGAAGTCTCCAGAGAGAAGTTAGTGCGCGGACGTAGCGCTCCTCAGATTACTACGCCTCACAATATAGTACCCGTTTTATCCGCTGAGAAAATCGACTGTTACATTTCTGTGTTACTATACTTTGCAGTGTAACACGTCACGTAACTATATACATTTAATAGGGAACACTTGGAAGAGTTTGGTAGCTTCTAGCGGGAGCTACCTTTTGGTCCTACACAGTATACAGAGGAGGCTGCGGTTGTGCTCCCGTTTTTGCTCCGTTTGCATGACAGAGCGCACGGACTAAGACCAGACAGGTACGTATTAACTAGTCTAAGGTAAGGTAAGAACATATGTCAGTATGTAAAAACGGTGAACTATTCCTTTAAAGTGACTTATTGTACAGTCTGACAGCGGTGGGGATAAAGGCCCTGCGGTAGCGCTCCTTCCTACACTGAGGGTGTCTCAGTCTTCCACTGAAGGAGCTCCTCAGCTCCTCTACAGTCCTGTGCAGTGGGTGGGAGGTATTGTTCATGATGGAGGTGGCTTTGGCTAGCACCCTCCTGTCCCTCACCTCCTCCACAGAGTCCAGGGAGCAGCCCTGAGTGGAGCTGGCCCTCCTGACCAGCTTGTTCAGTCTGTTTCTGTCCCGCTCTGTGCTGCCTGGGGCCCAGCACACGGCAGCGTAGTATATGGCAGAGGCTACCACAGAGTCATAAAAAGTCCTGAGCAGAGGCCTGCTCACTCCGAAGGACCTCAGCCTCCTCAGAAGGAAGAGGCGGCTTTGGCCCTTCTTGTGCAGGGCGTTGGTGTTATGGGACCAGTCCAGTTTATTGTTAATGTGAACACCCAGGTACCCCTGGATGTTCAGCAGCGTGTGGGAAAGTGCTTTTCTCCTGAAATCGATGACTATCTCCTTGGTTACTTACTGGTGTTCAAGCACAAGTGGTTGCACTCACACCAGTCGACAAAGTCCTTGATAACCGACCGATATTTAAGTTCGTTCCCCTCAGACACACAGCCCACGATGGCGGAGTCGTCGGAGAACTTCTGCAGGTGACAGCTGTGTGTGTGACGACACTGTTTTGATTCATGCAACTAATAACCTCTGCCCAGGAGGTAAAGGAATCATCCGAGGTTTGAGGATTTGGACGAAATATTCAACTTGTGCCATGGTCCAGTGAACAATTTTAAAGGTGATCCAAATCACCGTCTGGATGAGGTCTGAGCTCTATCACAAAAGTTTCTTGGCTTTTTATTGTCTTAAATTGGTAGATTGTTTCCACTTAGCTGGAACAATTCTTTTAAATAAATTCTAAGGGGTAAAAATCTAAAACTTAAATTTCAGATCAATGTTCTATAATAATAGAAACTCTGAAAACTGTTTGGAATCAATATTTTAAGACACTAGTTAAACATGTGTATTTTTGGTAAATCAATCCATCAAATAAGGATTTCTGAACACATTGGACATTGGATTTGATCAAGCTTAATATTCCTACTATGATGTCATCACCAACAACCAGGAAGTAAAATTAGAAACTGAGATAATGGTTGTAAAATAATTAGAAAAATCCCAAATGTGATGAAGTGTGTTCTGTGAAAATTCTAAACTTTGACTAAGAATTGTAAGACTATACATTAGCGTCATAAGTACAGGATCTACATGGGTGGTTTTCTGTCTGAAGCACAGGTCAGCCCACTGTTCTCGTGTCAGGTCAGGATAAAATGACTTTACTTTATATGACTTTATAATTAGTCTCTCTATGCGTGAATACTCTTTTACGGGGTGTTGTAAATGTCATTTTCAAAAGACAGGCAGCGCAGACACTCATGTACGCCTACCCAGTGGTTTCTTCTGGGCAGCACAAAGTCTTTGTATTCTGCTCTTATACCCTGGGAAAATATCTGACATAAATAAGACTCTCAAGAGCCAAGCACTTTCAGGGCGTGGTGTAAATTCTGAAGAATCTGCTTGTTTACTCATGCAATGTCTGAAAATAAAAAGAGAACTATGTTTGCTTCAAAATCAAATACAAATAAACAAGGGCTCTTGAGCAGAGTTTGTGGGCAGAGCGAGCTGCCTGTGGTTGACGGATGGTGGAGATGGAATGAAAAGAAGGCCATGTTCTTTCCCCATCTTATTATTATTTTCATCATTGTCAACATTAGTCATAAAGGGTTGGCACATGTCTTTAATTCATGTTAGACCATGAGGGAAACAACTGCTTTAGGCAATGTGCAATACTATAATAATGATAACGTGCAATACTGTACACAAGGAGACCACTGATAACTCACTTGTGTCTCTTTGTTTTTCTTCATGATTTACTCAACAATAGTCATTTATCCTATTGTCAATAATAGAATAGTTTGCTTATTTCATTCAGAGTATTTCATTTTGCACATACCTACCACACTCAAACAAAAATAGAAATCTTAAGTCAACATTGGTTAGAATCTCAATTGGTTAAACTGATATTGGTAGGCTTCACCAAGATATTTGCATCAGTTGTGCGTTATTCTAAACTAGATGAAAACACAACAATACTGTTCATTTCTATATGTTGCATATTCCACAATTATGGCACCACCGTCAAGTGAAAGTCTGATCCTGTCAGACCTCAGTAGCAGGACCTGGTTAGTACTGTGACCTATGGTAACATCAGCTGCCCATAATGGGCTGGCTGAGGCTAAATAGTAACAGACTGCTGTTGTGTCCTGTTGTGTCAAGACAATGCATCCACATTGTCTAGTATGAGTCCGGTGTGTGCGTGAATGACTAATGGTTGGCCAAATACTTTTTACCAACATTTTGGTCGGAATAATTTGGCACTATGACCATAATTGGTTGCTTTAACCAAAAGGTCAGTTGAACACATAACACACGGCAATCCAACTGGTTAGAATTAACAATTTGTTTTTAGAGTGAACTGTGCATAACTGCATATTCTACTTGGGACAAATAAACAACATGAACTTGGCGAATGTTAACTTACATTTTAGGAATGAAATGAGGCTCCGTTTAGATTGTTCATTTGAGCTCAGAGCTATATATACAGTTGATAAAACAGAAAAATACATCAATGTTCATTCAAGAGCTACAAAAGGAAAAGGCAGAAGTAAAATATACTTATAATTCCCTACCCCTTCATTGCATAATTACAATACATGGTGGCTGTTGATTGATGCATGAGCAGTGAACACTATGGATTAGTTAGTTTTGTTTTGTTTTACATTAGATATATTTTACATTGATATAGATTGTAAACAGGAGATAAATGTTTTACTTTTAGTTGTGTGTGCACATGCATGCAAGGTACTTACATTAACCACATGTGGCCCAGCCAAGGGCATGGCCATTACCATGTGATGTATAGATTGGCAGCTCATATTTACAGATAACTATATTCTGCAACCTGAGTTGTTGTAATATTTGAAAAATACCCTTTTTTGTGCCATTGAACAACAATACATTTATACTTTAGAAACGAAATGTAATATATATGTGTGTGTTGTGTGTGCGAAGCAGCCACCAGAGGGCAGCACAGCGCAGCCAGCGGCACAGGAAAACCACACAACAGCGGAAGTGACCATTCCGCCTCTGTTATGGTTAAGCTCTGGTCAGCTGCATCGATTTGGACAAGAAAGGCGTGAATTTGAGTTTAATATATTTTACATGATCCATATTGTCATCTCAGTCACAACGTAAAACAGGTGAGATCAACATGGAATAGTTTCAGACAGATGTGTGTAAATAACAGCCAGGGCTAGCAGTGCCTGTTAGCAGACACTCTTTAATCTTTATCAATGGATCCCCGACGATGGCATTTTACCATTTTAGTGTTTATATTCTAGTATTTAACTGACTGACTGTCTCATGTTGTCTTTACTTCTCCCGGGGCAGAGGTCGGGCAGACATGGAAGTGCCCTGCTATCTCCCGAGGCTTGTGGCTGAGCTCAACGAGCAGCGAAAGAGGGACTTCTTCTGTGACTGCAGTGTGCTGGTGGAGGGGCGTGTGTTTAAAGCCCACAGAAACGTGCTGTTTGCGGGCAGCAGTTACTTCCGGGCACTTCTGGTCCACTTTATACAGGTAAAATCGCCTGAAAATTGTGCCTTAGAATAATCACACACATCACAATCTTTCTGGGTTCCTCCTGGAAGATCCTGGGTTCGAATCCCGGGCTGATCAGGGTCTTTCTGGGTGGAGTTAGCATGTTCTCCCCTGCGTAAGTTTCCTCCGGGTGCTCCGGTTTCCCATAGATGTTTCACCAAACATGCACAATAGGTATGAATGAATGAACGAGTGAATGGATGGTGTTGGTTGGTTGGGCTCTACTGCGCCAGTGTGTTTGGCGTCTCGCATCCGTCATCACCGTGTGTAGAAAGTGAAAAAGTATTTGAACTCTCAACATCGTAGATTTGGGTAACCTTGGTTTGTGAAATATTCTATATAAATATAGATTACTTACTTACTTCTCAATATTTGGAGACTGTTATTTTGTAAGTTGATGCTCCAATATAGATTGCCTGACGACAAAAAAAAAACATTTTGTTGTGGTTCACTGTCAATGACCCAGACTAGGGATGTAAAAAACTATGAATTTTCATGACCGACCACCGAGCCTCATTAACCGGTTGAAACCGGTTAACCGCGTAGTTTAAAATAGTCCACGTTCTTTGAAATAACAGCCATTTCGAGCCGTACTTCTCATAAGTGCAGCTCTGCGTTCTACTGGATCAGAGCCGAGACAGCGGCGCCCAAACCCGCAACAGCTCCGGCACCTTTGCGCACAGAGAACTGCTGTTTTAATCTTCCCATTCTGCTGTGCTGCGGGTTAATACCAAAACTTTCTAGCAGCAAACGACGGCTCGTTCACATGGTCAGAGCAGCGAGTGACGAGCCGCGTCTCACAGGTCTTCACAAAAGTTTAAATACAAGTGATGTGTGTGGAGCTGATCCCGAGGACCATAAACACAAACATGTTCCATGTGGTTTGACTGGAGCCGTGTGTTTGTGCGAATCCTTTGGGCTCCGTGACACAGAGGAGCGCGACAGACCGGTATGTGTGTGTGTATGTATGTGTGTGTGTATGTGTGTGTGTATGTATATGTGTGTGTGTGTAAATGTAAGCTCCAATGTAGTTCTGACCCGCGCCAGTGTGCAGCTTTGACGGTAACAGAGGGGAGAGATGATGCGTGTGGATGTTACGTATGGAGAGGGGGAAAGTGTGTGTGTGCGCGCGCGCGTGCGTGTGTGCATATGTGGCTTGTGCGGCGTGAGAGTCGTCCCGGAGTTTATAATACATGGGCGCACACAGCTAGATACAGACCCGCTCGTCACACCGTGCAAATAGGGCTTAAAATAGCGTTATTAAGAGACCTCCCCTCTCCCCTTTTTCTCTTTTTTAACCGACAGCTTTGACCGGTTAACGCTGTGACGGTCAACCACCGGTTAACCGGTCGCCGATTTACATCCCTAACCCAGACATGGATTAAGGGGAAGAAAATTGATGGATGGTCTTAAATATGAAATCTTGTGCTTGTTATAAGATACATGCTACTACTCCTATGTTTTGAGAATATATCAATAAACCTTGGATTAGACCGCCAAAGAGGAATTATGATAGATATTATCAGATGTGGTATGAGGGCATCAAAAGCAAATGAATGGAGCAAAATGTAAACCTTTTAAAAGTTTCACATTTGATGAAAGATATACAATGGAGCTTCTTCAAGCACCACTTCTAAGAAAACAGTGTGACAGCAAGTCTGATCAAACCTGAATTTGTATTATTATTGTTGACTGCTGACTATTTCTGTATCTTTCAGTTTTATTACCCTGTTATCGTTACAGTAGTATTTTGTAAAATTCATTCTTGTTTATTTTTTTTAACAGGACAGCAGTCAGCGTCATTGCACTGCCTCACTAGACATAGTCACAGCAGATGCCTTTTCAATTATTTTGGACTTTATGTACTCTGGTCGACTGGATCTTCACAGAAACAATGTCATTGAAGTGATGTCCGCAGCCAGTTACCTACAGATGACGGACCTAGTGAACTTCTGTAAAGGCTATATCAACTCCTCTTTGGAAATATGCAACAAGGAAAGGGAAAGAAACTCTGTCAAGCAGCGCCAATCAAAAGACATCACAGATTCTCAAGCAGTGACCGACTCAACAAGTGCAATGACCAACGAGCCCCAAGTAGAGAATGACGAAGCTGATCACACAGCAAGTCAGAGTGGAACCGCTGCTAAAACGCTACCTTCTTTATCCAACGATAGTCCTGCAGGGTCCAGTCGAGATGTGGACAGCAACTTCCACATTCAAGAAGGTTTTAGCGAAAGACACAAAGAAAATCCAGACCAAACTAACCACTCATCTTCCTCATCCTCTGCTATGACGCCTGAACTTATAAACCCAAAGATTGAGTATGACACTGACGAACCAGTGCTTATTGAATCTCCTGAGCCAAAAATCATAGGTACATACAACACCCAGCCTCTACACAGTCTTCATAACAATAGACTCCTTCCTCCATCCCCGTCCAATGAGCGGTCTTCTTATAGTCCTACGTTCAATGCTCGTCATTTGATTGAACTGCTGGCAAGAGGTGAAGGCCCTGTCCCCATTGTGGAGCGCGAGAGTCCACGTTTTGTCCCAGGGCTGGATAGTGAGGCAGGGGGGAACAGAATGGACGACGGATTGAGTTTTGTGGGTTCCTCTATGATGGACGCTCAGGGTGATTGGCTTGGAGATACAGGTAAAATATTTCTGCATTTAAGAATGGTTGTTGAGTTTTTTTTTTTTTTCACGGCAGCAGCTTTTACACACCATTTTCTCTGTACCCTAAACTGTAGGTGATAACCTGATGGTCCAGGTGAAACTTCACAAGTGCCCGTTCTGCCCCTACACTTCTAAACAAAAGGGGATTTTGAAGCGACACATCCGCAGTCACACCGGAGAGCGTCCATTTCCCTGTCCGCTTTGTGGGAAGAGGTTCACGAGACAGGAGCACCTCCGGAGTCATGCTTTCAGTGTGAGTACATAGTTTTGTACACTATTTAAACATGTCCATTTTGTTTATAGTCTCAATATATTGAAACGTCCATATATATTGGGATAGATGTAATCCTTTTTGCCTCTATAACACAACAATCAATTATAAATATATTTAAATTAGTTGGGATTTCAGAATTTCATTTTTAGTGCAAAAGGATTCATGACTGGATTATAAAGGGACACAATCTAGATACAATCTCTTCAAATTTCAAAAAAGTGTAATTACTTTTCTTTACAAAAAAAGAAAGCTGAAACATTGAACTTCTACGAGAAGCACTGGCTCATTGGTTCACTGTTTCCTAAGTAGCTAGAAGTAAAAGTAGCTGCCACTTATTGGCTTTTCTGTTCTATTGTGGTGGATAAATGCATTTGCGTCCGGTAATGTGTAGGTACAAACATGATCAACCCAAACTCTCTGTCTCCACTGGCAGGTTCACAAAGACTGCTGGCCTGTGCCGTGTAAAAGCTGCCGGAGGACCTTCACTG
Source organism: Knipowitschia caucasica (assembly GCA_964034765.1). NCBI lineage: Eukaryota > Metazoa > Chordata > Actinopteri > Gobiiformes > Gobiidae > Knipowitschia > Knipowitschia caucasica. The sequence continues at coordinate 28,778,890 of OZ035838.1, forward strand.
GATCAGCGGTGACTTCAGGCCTAAAGCGCTATGGCCTCTGTGACAGCTGTAACTGCGTGACCACCACAAACGAAGACTCCGGTCACCCTGTTGACCTGGCCGAGCAGGGGGAGCGGGCAAACGGGGGAACAGACTGGTCCAGTTTTATGGACGATGTGGAGGAGGTGGAAGTGGGCCGAGTGGAAGATCTGGTGGATAGGCAGCTTGGTGTCGGCTGTTCTGATGTCGAACCGGTGTAAAGTATTGATTATAATGATGTAATGTTTTTGTTTAATATGAAAAGACAATAATAGCAGCATATCCCTCGCTTCTAATGGTTCAAGCATCCGGCAAGATGATCCAGGCCTTTTAATTCAAATTAGTGTGTGTTTTATGTGCTTCAGTTTCCTACTTACAAAATTATGACTATTCTATATACAATACTATTATCGGACTTTAAAAGCATCAACATTGCGTCCTTCGTGTGAATGTTTGTGATGTACTGTTATTTAACATTTTTTTATGTTTTTCCACTGTAAATAAATACATGCATATTTATGACCTACTGTAGGTTCACTTTTTTGTCATTTACTATAATGCATAATTGTGTAACAGTAATTGCAGTGGTTACGTGCAACTTCTGCTCTGTAAGTCAGAAATGCACATTGCATAAGACCACACAGAACTATATTGAAGCTGAGGTAAACTAACTTCGTGTTATAAATCAGTGTTTTTCAACCACTGTGCTGCGGCACAGTAGTGTGCCGTATGATATTGTCTGGTGTGCCGTGAGAAATTCGTCTACTTTGTCTAAAAATAACTGCATTCGCTGTTGACGAGCAGTGACTTGTTTTGAACTGTGGAGTAACCATGTAATACTTTTTCAAATCAGTAGATGGCAGCAGATAGCTAAGTACTTTGAAACTGAAAAATTGGATGCGACCACTGGCTGTAACAGGTCAGCATTGTGGCGAAAAAGGTAAAATTGGATGCGACCAACAAATGTGGGAGGGAGCGAGACAAGAGCTTTGTTGCGAGTGAGAAGTGAAAGTGATAGAGACGTTTTTGAAAATGAATTATGCCGTTTCTGAACAGGATTAACATCCTCCGCTCTGCCCCGGGGCAGCTGTGGCCGCGTTGTAGTGGTTTAACTATGAAATGTACAATTTTTGTACAACAGCTCTCGCGAACGCACTTCTGAACCACAGACATGCGGACCGGACAGAACCATGGACTCGCGTTCAGGACCTCCCGTGTCCCTCATCCAAAACTCCTGAATTTAAAGCTCGGATACCTAAATTTTTCCCATGCACTAACAATGCATGTTCTTTGTGTGAGTTATTATTTGACTATTTGGGCAGAGAGTGGATTTTCTTAGTTTTTTTCCACACAGTTAGTGCCACTTTATTCCCAAACTCTTGTTAATTGTATCGAGAAATATTAAATAAAGCTTAATATCAAGGCCTGGACTTAAGCATTTTGATGAGAATAACTGTATATTGTGAATATAGGCTACAGAGTATACTGTATACATTATAAGATAAGATAAGATATACTTTATATATCACACAGAGTATGTACAGTATATATTTTTACATTAGTACTGTATGCATTTTTACGTTTTCTCCTGGAGGTGTGCCGCAAGATTTTTTCAGTGAAAAAAGTGTGCCTTGGCTCAAAAAAGGTTGAAAAACACTTATAAATGACAAAAAAAAAAAAAAAAAAACATTAAATCGTGGAGAACCAATCGCCGCAACACGCTCTTTTCTTTTGCATAGTTGTAAAAAAAAGCCCCGTTAGTCAATATTGGACGCTTTGGTTTGCGCTGAGTGGGGGTCCTCTTCTTCACTGAGATTAAAAAATGCATTTGAAACTAGAGAAATGTCTGTAATTTGAACGTCAGGAGATCATCCATGACATTAGGTGACTCACTTTGTGGAAGCGATGAGACCACGTGACTGTTGTGATGACACGTGACCATTGGAAGCAGGAAGTCTGAATGAACTCGTGATCACTTATTTATCATGAGCGCGCTGTCATCTGTAGAACTGTGATACGCTGGGCAGCTTCAGCATAGGTATTGTGATAATTTGTTAGCATACGTCTTCATATCTCAGTCTATGGTCTTATCCCCGGTGTAGTTTAGCGAAAGAGGCCATGTTTTGTGCAGCAGCGCTCCTCTGTGTCTCCGCGGCAGTAGTGGCCGAGGCTCGCTATTCTGCGGACTGGACCAGTCTCGACGCCAGACCTCTGCCCACATGGTATGATGAAGCCAAGCTGGGTATCTTTGTGCACTGGGGAGTGTTTAGTGTGCCTGCTTTCGGGAGTGAGTGGTTCTGGTGGCACTGGCAGGGGCAGCAGCCTCCAGATGCTAACTGTGTGAACTTCATGTCCAAGAACTACCCCCCGGGGTTCAGCTACCCCGAGTTTGCGCCTCAGTTTCACGCACAGTTCTTTGACCCTGGTCAGTGGGCCGACATCTTCAAGGCATCAGGTGCAAAGTGAGTGGAGATTTTCCTGCTCAGATTGTACTTCCTGTTTTGCAAACGAAAGTAGATATACGTTTATGATTGAGCAGGTATGTGGTTCTGACCGCCAAACACCACGAAGGCTTCACAACCTGGGGTTCCCCCTTCACCTGGAACTGGAACTCTGTGGACACAGGCCCTCACAGAGACCTGGTGGGAGATTTGGGGGAGGCAGTCCGAAACAGGTTAGTTCTAGAGCCGTGATTTTCAAAGAAGTGATACCTAAAACAAAACCGATATTCATATAAATGTACATGTTATATTATATTACGTTATAAATAATTGGCCTTTTGATTACCACCATATTTAAACCAGGTGTAAATACTTCTATATCCAAATGGCATTTGAACCAGGTATTAAACAGGATGTCATTTTTTTTTAAATGATAAATTAACTGCAAAGAAATCCATATCTGATCAGATATGTCTTGTGCTGTGACCTACATTAATATAATTTTCTTGTAGGTCCCTTCACTATGGCTTGTACAACTCGTTATATGAGTGGTTTCACCCGCTCTATCTGATAGACAAGAAAAACAGCTTCAAGACGCAGGAGTTTGTTATGAATAAATTGCTTCCAGAGATGTACAACATGGTTGTGAGGTTTGTTAAACACTATTTTTCTAAAGTACAGATACTGAGAATCTCACACAGGGGTCTCCACAGTGTTTTGACCGTTCTTGCTGAATGACCAAATGCCTGATATCCTACATCTATGGCAAATATTTGAATTATTCACTTGTTTTCTCGGGGGCCCTCCGCTCCTTATGCGTATACTATACTGTATACTCTTTTATCCCACAGATATAAACCAGAGTTGATCTGGTCAGATGGAGACTGGGAGGCTCCAGACACGTACTGGAACTCCACTGCATTCTTGGCTTGGCTCTACAATGACAGTCCAGTCAAAGTATGAGCCCACACTGCATACATATCATTTGATATGTTATTTTAGCGGGCCTAATCTTATATTGCTTTAGGATACAGTTGTGACCAATGACAGATGGGGAGCAGGTTGTGCCTGCAAACATGGAGGTTACTATAACTGTGAGGATAAGTACACTCCAGGTGTGCTGCCCAAGCACAAATGGGAGAAATGCACATCTGTGGACACATCATCATGGGGTTTCAGGAGAAACATGAGGCTCAATGAGCTTATGGACCTGCCCACGATCATTAAGGTATGTCAGACATCTGCACCTCTTTCTCTTTTTCAATGTTAGAACGGACAACTCAAAGTACCGGTAGTTCCTTTTAGCTATCATACTTATATCATACTGCTCTCTTGTTGCAGGACCTGGTACAAACTGTGGCTCTGGGAGGTAACTACCTACTGAATGTAGGCCCGACCGCAGATGGAACCATTCCACCCGTGTTTGAGGAGAGGCTTAGGGGGGTTGGCTCCTGGCTACAAACCAACGGAGAAGCCATCTATGCTTCCAAACCCTGGAGGGTCCAGTTTGAGAATTCAAGTCTGCCGATCTGGTAAAAACATATTGATTATTCCAAAAACTTAGGTGTATGAGAGGATTTTCTTTTTCCGGGTGTCTCATGACCCATCATCAGTATTTTACATATTTTTTATTTTTTTGGCAAGGTTTACATCCAAAGATTCCAGTGTGTATGCGATTGTGACCAGCAAGCCTAATATGTCTATTGTGCAACTTTTGGCTCCCAAAACATCGACAAAGACCACGGTAACGATCAGATAATCTGATGTGTTCCTGATATATTGATGGATCTGTGAATGACCACATGTCTGCTGTGCAGGTGACTCTCCTGGGGAATGCTAAAGCTCTGTCCTGGTCTCCTCTGCTCCCTGGAGCTGGCCTCACCGTGCTCCTCCCTGCACTCCCAGACTCTCCGGGTCAGGCCTGGACTCTGAAACTTGAAGGTGTTCAGTAGAGGTTTGATGGTACAAACCCTAGAACTCAGGTTTACATTCTTAAACAAAAATGCACTTTTTGGGTTGGGACCAAATGTTTTAAGAACACTATTTTACATTGATTACCGTAAGTGAAATGAATTGAATGTTTTATAATCATATTTTGTATGATGTTTTTTTTTCTTTAATGAAGTGGATGATTTTTGATTTTTTGTTGATGTATTTCCAATCGGCAATGGGGAACTTGAAATAAATTGAAGGATGCTCCTTAGTGATTGCAGTTGTGTGTGATTGTGTGAACATAATTGTCATACACTGACATACCAAGAGTGTTCTGTAAAAGAGGAAATGTAAAACAAAAAACGCAGACCATAAACTCGCTAAAATAGCTTTATAGTAATCATTATAATAGTAATAATATTATTAACCATTAGAAAATGTTTGAACAACATGACAGTGTTACATTCTGTGTTAGGGTAAACCACATCACAGTGTGCCATCTCTCTGGGCTTTTAGACACATCCAGTTCAAGAAATCATACAGGGAACTGTTTTATATGTACAAAATGGGCACAACAAACATGGATGAATGTATGTTTCATTGCCTAAGCACGGTGCACCTCATCACATTGTTTCATGCACAAAGTGTCCGCTGTGGAGTCACGCAGTACAGTTGTTCAAACGTATGGCATCACTATTGCTATGTGCTCCATCCAACTCATGAGAAATGCATGGTATGTACAGTTTGTGTCTTGGGACTGAGTATAACATGTATAAAACAGGAAACTAAAAAACTTGAGCTGAAGCTGTATCAAATCCGTCTACAAAGGTGTTAAGTGAGAGACCACGGCAAAGTGAAGTGAAGGGCTAGTCTGAAGATGCTACAGTAGAAGTAGAATATCACTGAGGGTTGTTGATGAGATTGAATGTTCTTGTCCTCTTGACCACCCAACAGACCGTCCATCGCTAATCCAACAGCTTCTTAGTTTCCAGGCCAGGATTTTTGTATTAAAATCCACTTTTGTAAGTAGCAGCAATGTAAAGCAATTGTCCTTGTTTCAAATACAGAATCATGTCAACCCAAGCTTAGAACTGACACTGTTTTAACATTAAGCAGAGTAATGGAAATGGATTACTATAATATCTAGTAACAGTTATGTATTAATGGAGAGCAACGTCCAGATATATTTACACATTTGTAAACATGAAAGTGGCAGGGGCTGTTATAATTACACAGTAATCATTTGTCTCTGATCCACAGGTTGAACCTACACAGTAATGTTCACTGTCTGCACTGGAAAAACATTACAGTACAACCACATGAGCCTGCAGAGTGGAAGGCTCTACATACCTCCTCAAGGTCTAGTTATATAACAATTATAGTCTAAATGATCACGTTTAAGGAATTTTAGAGAAAATGACTTAAACTTGAGCTAAACTGGATATCCAGAGAATGAATTCCAGCAAAAAATAGCAGATATATAGATTTAGTGCACGCAATGAAACATTTCAAACATGTGTTTTATTCATGATAATGTCTCACAATTACTTAAAAAAAGTAAAAAATAAATAAAATAAATACATAGGCATATTCATTATCACCACCAACTTTTGGCCTACATATTGTTAAACCATTGGACTTTTTTGAGTGATTGAAAGGAAAAAAATAAAACACACCCAAGACCATTTATGTTGTTTTGGAAATAAAAAGTATTATACTTGCAGATTATATCTATTTGTTATATTAATAAATACATCATTTAGTTATACAATTAGTAGACACATAAACTGGCTACTTGCACCTTTGATCCCTATGTTGATTGACTGCTTCTCCAAAAATGGCTACTGTATCATCAATGCAACTTGAGAGCGCCCTCTAGTGGAAGGCTAACACTAGTCCAGGGTGTAGGAGGTGCTGGACAATCCCCTGAGGACAGAGGGCTTTATCACGAGCTGGACTCACTACTGCTAGACAAGTGAGGTACTCAGAACAAGTCCATTAAACAGTTACATTGTACAGATTAGAGTATTGATCACCACATGGGTCCATAGTCGATACAGTTTCAACAATATGATTCATGAAAAACAAGACCGGAATCTTACAATTGATGTTTCCAGTCAATAAAGACCCCCCAAAAATGCAATATGGAGAAGTGAAGAAGTCTAAAGTCCTTCACAGTGTAGTAACAGTACAAGAGCATGTCTTTGTGCTTTAATCGTTGAGGGCAACTACCAATGAAATGTCCCGAGAAGAAAAAGAAAGCAATGAGTTTTGCCAAGGCTGCCTAGCAACCCCCCGTTGCTTTGACAGAGTTGACTGTGATGTCAACAGAGACGTTTCTGATTCTGGTTTGAAGTCCTCATCAGATACAAAGACTCGTTAAATACTTGTAAAATTTTCAATATTTTCCCCCATCCCACAAAAATACAAAATCTCCCTTGGTAAATTAATTTTCAGAGGACATTGTAGTAAAACATGCAACAATAATTGAATCCTGTCCTGACTATTGCACACGAGGGTGAGGGAGACTGTTATCTTTAGAGGCAATAAAAACATTGTTTAGTTAACAGTATTTTCGTACGTTTTTCTATATACATTTCTTTCTATGGTGTAAACTGAAGCCTCCAGCTGGTTAGGCACATGTAGTTGGTGCTAAAGGATAGAAGAGGTTATAGTTACAGAACCAGGCGGTATCATATAGCAGGCCGAGGGAGAAACGCACTTGGCAAACTCTACTCTTTTGCCAAAAGTACCCTGTGACCCAAAGCAACATAAACCTAAAATAAATCCACTTTGAACTGTTGTCAAAACATACCACACAACTGTAGAATTACAGAAGGCTAGTAGAATCTATTATAGTTCACATTTGATATATTTTTGTACATACTGTACTATTCTAAAAATTATTTGTATAAAATATACATCTGCCATTAAAATATTCCATTTCCAACACATTTCAAATCGTAGAAAAAGAAAAGAATCATGCTTAATAATTCCTCCATCTCTTAAAAATGGTTAATTTTGGACTATTTACCACCTGTCATTGCACACACACACATAATACACACACAATCCTATAATAATGTTCACAAGAATACTTCGATTGGAAACACTCTCCTCTCCAAACTTGTAAAATCATGCTACACATTTTGTTTTTGAAAAGTACAAATTGAGTGATGTAAAGAATACAGAAAATGGGCCAAAACAAAAGCATAAACAAAAAGCCCAACACAAGAGCGTTCTTCTCGATCTTTAGGCATCAGTGATAAATATGCCATCAGTGTCCTGCTGTAGCTGCAAACAGAATGTGCATCATGCGCCTGTGACAATTCGCTATGGCACATCCAAGAAGCAAATGCACTTGACCTATGAATGACTGATAACATTGTTAGTTTTCTTTCAAGGATTATTGTTCCACAAACAAACAACATATATTTTTTCAATTATAGTCTATCACACAGTTGGAGTAAGATTTTCTAATAAAATTACTGTAGAGAAAATGTTTTTTTCATTGCTGTAAATTGGCTATAGATTCTCAAAAAAGCTATTGGTAAAACACATTTTAAAGTGATCAAAAATGTTTGAAATCTTTTAAATAAAAGCATTCTCATCTTTCACTAATTCTACAAACACATGATAGAAAAGGTATTGATTTAAACAACATTAATGGGTGTTTCTTTTCTTCTTTCATGGCTGTTTCGCAGGCTGTATAAACTCCTGCCTGAGGTGGAGAGAATCCTTTGTGGAGCCACTCTGGTCAGTCTGAGTCCTTGAGTGACCACTAGGTGGCACAAAAGTATCACAGTGAAATGGGGGCATCTTAGGTTATGTCCTGAAAAGTCACTGCAATATATTCCCCACCCTAGAACACTACAACTTTTAAATGAGTAAATAAAAACCAAAGGGCTGTGGTTAAGTCTGTGAGGCTCCGGAGCTGTCAAGGCTGTGATGCTACACTGAGAAGCTTTTGGCCAATGAGAGTGCGCACACTATATACAAACCAGACGGCACATTCAAAGGCCTCACTGCTGCAGAGCGGAGAGGCCAAACTAGATCCACTGGTGAGAGGGACTGCCCCATGGACGTGTCCTGGTTCTTTTGGGAGTCACTTTCTCAATTAATAGAAATCTGTCACTAATACTTCATCCATATGGAACGGTCTGTGATCATGGAACAGAGATCAGGTGAATTCAAATGGCACTCAGTGATCCGTACAGGGAGATATAGTCAACTCTTTACGTAGAGGTTTTGTGCCTTTAAAGCCCTTTATTTTCAGTAATGGAGTAGTGCTTGAGGTGCACACGTACGCATGCTACTACAACGCTGACATTGTTGTACAAAAGTTGACTACTTGGGTGGGTTTGTTGACGATAGATACAAATGTGGCTACACCTCTTTTAACAAGATTTCAAAATTCTAAAATGGCTGCCGTTATATTTGCTGCCTCTTTGGACACCAAACAATAGAACTGTATTGCATCTCAAGTCACATACTTCCATACTTAAATATTCTATATGTACATACACTTTTTTAATATAGATTTGTAAAGACTAGACCGAAAGATATATGAACATTTGTGAACAAGAAAATCTACGCTAGATATTTAAATGATAACATCCATCTGAATCTAAGCTCGTTTCTCCATCTCAACCATAGACCAGCAGTGCATAGAAGTATATGAGGTGAGAGACAGTTCTCCTACCAACATGTAAAAGGGATTGGCTCATTGTTTCAACCTGCAGAGAGTGCAGCGAAACTGCAAAAAAGGTTTCTGTACCTTGCTTGTTAAATCCCATACATTCATAACGTTTTTATTAATTATTTTATTATTAAAGTAATAGTAAGACGTTCATATTTAGGGTAATCAAACTTGCCGGTGAATGTCATTTATTTTGCCCTTTTTGATGCTATATATTATACTCTGAACAAAGCGCTTGGGGTGACCTTGGTCTGTTAAAATGCGCTATATAGATAAATATGACTTACTTATTTCTACTCGTTTGCATAATTTGTTGCTAATTAGACATTTGCTCTAACGGTAAATACTGTATGTGCGGAATGTGTGTATGTGTGTAAGTGTGGAATGTTGATTTTAACAATTGCGTACATTTCATCTTTTGCAGTATCGGCACCTCCCTGTTTTGTAGACCTAGTAGTAGTTGTAGTAGTGGTTGTAGTAGTAGTAGTGGTAGTGGTGTGTTCAGAGGCGTGTCTGAGCCTCAGGGATGTAGATCTCGATGCTGTCGCTGGCGCTCTCTGTGGCTGAGTTTTGCCTGAACGACGGTGTGCGCTTGGTCTGCAGCAACCTCCTCCTCGCCTCAGTCCGGCTGCGATCCCCGAGCTCCAGAGACTTCTCCCTCATGGGCAGAGTGTGTCCACCCACGCGGGGCACCACCAGACCCCCGGAACCCCCTGTATCGCCAACGCTGTCCGCTCTCAGGCTGCCGCTCACGCCACCCATGGACTTCTTTGGTAAGGGAGGAGGAGGCTTCTTGTCCTCCTGGTCCAGAGGAGGTGATGGGGCGTACAACAAGGGAAAGGAAAATACACCCAACAAAAGCAACCAAGGGAGAAATGGCGGAGAAATAAAAAAAAAAGGAAAGGAACCAAACATTACAAATCGGGCCACATGGAAAAAGGGAGTAACGATAACGCAAAAAAATGAATGAATGAGGAAAGAAAACATACAAATAGTTAGTTTTTAATTTGAAATATTTTACACGCATGAGCAAAAGTACATTCTTTGCGCGATGGAAATGTTTGGTGCGCAACAGTGGAAGTAATTGGAGGTGATGGTACTGTCAACATTAAACAAGGACATTCTGTAGCTGCAAATGGACACGGCCCTTCAGTCCTGGACACATCTGCGGCCTGTCCATCCATAAAGATCCACTCCCATGACTGTTTTGTATTTCTGATCCTGTGAGATGACTGGTGTAATGAGTTTTGGCTCTGCTCAAAATAAATACTCTTATGTGACTGCAGAATGAATTTGAGTTATAGACAGTATGTTGGCACTTTATTAAAACTAGCTTGAGAGCCTTCTGCCTCAGTTCGTCTTTGCATTCTGTTTGTAGTGCGCCCGCAGAGGCCTAGGGGGGAGCAGGGCCATCTGTGCCACTCTCTTGCACACTGCCATCTTAGCTCGGGGGCCCCGCTGGAGGGGGGGCCGGGCAGCGCAAGAGCCGCCTGAAGATCTCACCTTCTTTTCAGGTGGAATCCTCCAGCCAGAGTCCTTCAGTCTCTGGAGGTCCTGGAACTTGACCCGAACGTCCTCGATGTTGATCTGCAACAGGTCCCAAAAGCTGGCCAGGTCCTGAGATGTGGGCTGGGGGTAGGCCGAGGGGTCCTGCACGACACAGAGGAACATCCCTGAGAAAGTGATCTGCAGACGTGGAGCTGAACAAGGGCAGTTCTGCACTTCCTCTTTATCTGTGTGTCTCAGGAGCTCCTTTGTAAGATTATTTGGTATCTTGGATTGACATTTTTATCTTACTTAAATCTTACATTTTTGTTATCAAATGTTATCCTAATAACCATGATGTAATTGAACCCAATTAATATTTCCACCCTGAAATAATTCCTTTTTTTTTTTGAAGATAGGATGATATGATTATTTAGAATCGCTCAGAGTAAAGATTCATATTCAGAGTTTTGATAATATAATATAACAAATAAGACCCACTCTTACTCTCTGGCTTTTAACACCGCGTGACTTGTGTGGTCCTCTGTTGTATCTTATTGTTTTTACTGCATTTTTATTGTTTTTACTTCATACACTGAAGCTGACTTTTTGTTAATAAAACAAAACATACTGCATATTTGTATATTATGTATATATATACATTTTCTATTCTGTTGTTGTTTTGTTGTTATTCTTTGTTCTTGTTTGCCATAGCTCAAAATAAAGTGTTAATTTATTCATGCATCATAATTGTTTCACTTAACAAAGCTGCATAATTTAAATGCGTTCCTCTGCAGCACTTAAGAAACTTGTTTTAAAAAATTTGCAGTATAAATAAAGTTGATTGGATTCGGTCAATATCTGGATTGCATTTTTCGAAACAATAATATTCCAGCTGCAATCAAACCAATGAGCCGCACATAGAGATACAGCTGTCTCAGAGCAGATCCATGTCAGCAGACTGGTTTTAGGAGAATAGACCCAGTCCACAATTTGACCAATTTTGCCCTCAGATTTGACGTTTTACAGTAGAAATGGTCAACAAATGGGTCATAGCATCTTCATTACTGGAATTTTTTGATAATCCTGATCAGTGGGTCTTGGTTTCGAATCCCGGTTATAACAGGGCCTTTCTGAGTTGAATTTGCATGTTCTCCCTGTGTCTGCGTATGTTTCCTATGGGTGCTCTGGTTTCCCCTACCACTAAAAAAACATGTATAATAGGTCTGGCGCCTTCTGTACTGGCTACCTCGCTTTCTGTGTGGAGTGAGAGACAAATGCCCACAATTGTAAAGCGCTTTGTGACTCTGTTCTGTGAAAGGCGCTATATAGATAAAGATTATTTCTCACTTATACTTACTAGGGATGTATCGTCTCCATGGCTCAAATTCTGGAAAGGTGGCCATACACATAATACCGGGTAGATGTGGAAGTTAACGAGAGGAGACGAGATTATGTCACTTCTCTCTTTTTCTCCACAAACTCAAACTCAAAACTCAAAGCTTGTCACCACAGGCTAATAAAAAGGTTTGAATAACCCTAGGTAGATCCAAAACACCCTTGGATGTGATGTATTGTTATCCCAGAGCAGCATAAATAAGTATATGATCACCAATAATAGCCAAGGGTGTTGTGTAGTAGCTGACACGTTGTGCGTTTGCCTGATGACAGCTTCAACAATTTTTATGATCTCGAAATGTTGCTGTATCTCTTCTTCTCGGTCGCAGGACGTATTATTTCATCGGGAAACAGGACGCAGTTGAAGTCGTGTTTACTGTCAGGATTTGTGTTCAAACATACCACACTCTGTTGGCACAGTCGGAAGAACTGCTGCACCTTCTGATTCATGAGCATCTGGGTGCTGCCAATTGCGTTGCGAATCAGCTCCAGGACTGTAAAAACATGACGGATAAGAAGCATCAATGTGTGTAGCCAGTGTGCATTTTGACATTTTATATCAAAAAGTACTGTTACTGATGCAGACTACAGGTATTTCAAAAGTGCAAATATTTCTTTCAATCAGAGAAGCCCGATCTAAATAAAACACTAGTTAATACATTTGGTCCCATGCATTTGTTGGAGAGAGGTCATTAAAGCAGATAATGCAGCTATAGTAGGAGAGGCCTTAGGAAAAAGCTCTCTCAAGACACTTTTATTAAAAAATCTTCATTGGCTCCTTATTCAGGCAGAGATTGATTCTGTAAATCAGTGTGCTGCCTTACTTATAACACCCTCCAGAGTCTGGTATCTTCATATATTTCTGAATTACTTTGTTTCTGCATATCATCGCAGATCCTTTGAGCTCGACCTTCTTACTGTTCTTACTTGTGTGAAAATGAAAGTAAGAGAAACTGCTTTCACCTGCTCTGCTGTGTATGTAAATGGACTCCTCTTATATGACTGTGATTGTAGGATTACGTTAGGATTTTGGGATGATCTGTGGTGTTTATTTGTTAGATGTCTTGTCGTGATTTGTTCTGTTGAATTGTTGCATTTATTTATGATTTGTGTTGTATTAAAAAAAAAAGAAATCTTCCTTCTTTAACCATCTTTTGAGGCAATAATATCAGTCCAATCAACATTTACACACAAGTGCTAAAAAAATACTATTAGTAATTAAAACAGTAAAATACAAGTTTTGGAATAGATTCCCCAAACAAAGAGTCCCTCACCCTCCTCTGGCAGCTCGTTCTCCTCCGCCTCTCTCTCCATGTTGGAGCACCAGCTCTCCATCCTGTCCACCTCCGTCTGCAGCAGGCGTAAGAAGAACTCCCCGTCCCTCATGCAGGGCGAAGCTCGGCCCGAGTCCGGGAGGCTCCGGGGCCCCTCCAGAGATGGCGTCCCAGCCCAGGCGCGCTCAGACGTGATGGGCAGTGGAGAGTGTGTGCGAGGAGGCAGGTGTGGGTGCTGGTGAGGTCTGCTGTTGACGGGGCAGGGCTCGGTGCTGAAGCCACTTTGGATGAAGTCCTGCTACAGCAAACACACACACACACACATTGTAATGCAGAGAGTCAAATGAGAGTAAAATGTATTAAACATAATATTTAGTTACATTTAGTGTGCATTCACATTCGAGTACATTCTCGGTCACGGTATGTGACCCATTATGTAACGCTACAGACAGTCAGTTATAACGGCCAACAAAAATTACATCAATTAAACTAAAAATTGAGAGGATGGCTACATTTACCAATTATTTTGCTCTACGATTATTATTCTTATGCAATGTGTTGTTTGACCCATACATTTGACCCAGATCTCAGAGCTGATGTCACTGGAGGACATTTTGACAGAGCTTGTTTTGTTATGGAATGATAATATTTTCCAAATCAAGGCTATTCATCACCTGTGCAAACCCATAGTTCTTTGTGCCTTTGGGGTAGCTGCAGGTATAGCCAGCTGTAGGTGAATGATCTGCATCATTGCTTTAATTTTGGACAGAGCTACTGCCAAAGAATGAGAAAAAAAAATACTTTTGCTGTGCTCTTAATTGCTCCAATTGAAAATGCAACTCAGAGCTACAATGATACAGAAAGTTCTACAGCCAATTTGATGGAAGAACTTCACGACACTTATGCTCTGAGCACTTTGTTGTTGGCGTTGTGTCTGATGGTCCACAATGGGGAGGAATCCATAATACACAGCTCGATTCCCTGCGAGACCCACAGCATTATGGGTAAATGTGCAAGTAGCGAATTGGTTCTTATCTCACACACAGAGGCTGAAAGTTGGCACTGCAGAGGGAACTGGATTTGGACTAAGATTGGAACTGGACTTCAACTAAAACAGTACATGATTTGGAAATATGGGGCGAAGACGCTGGAGACAAGTCTGTCTGGACCCTTCCGCTTGAATAGACAATCACAGAAAAAACCTAAGCCTAAACATTCATCGACATTTATTAACATTTATTGTCATTGGTCATCCTGCCCCCTATGCATTTTCTGTGTTCAAACTGTTTGATCGGCCGTTGGTGAATCAACAACTTTGTAAAGTCTCAGAAACCACTGCTGGTGTGAATTAGGGATTTACAAAATTTTATTCAGAATCAGAATCAGAATCAGAATCAGAATCTAATCTAATTCAGAATCAGAATCTAATTGAATCTAATCTAATTGAATGTCTATAAAAAAATATTACTCAAACTATATACATATTTTTTTACATACATTTTCATTAGTGTAATAAAAATGCAGAATCTTCATGTTGATGCTTTTAAACAGTGCAGTAAAGTAAAGTATATACACTCTAAACTAACGATTGTTAGTGTATTTCGTTAAAATACATAAAATCTATACTTTATGCTTATGCAATAAACAAAATAAATAAAAATCAATGAAACTGTAGCATAAGAGCAATCACGCCCCCTTTGTTGATTCAACAATGTATTCAAATGTAAGCATCTCAGTAACCAGGGGCAACCAGGGGCAACCAAGGGCTTGGGGGAAACGTACATGTCAATATGGCTACATTAGGGCTAGATTTGTATTTCCAGAAAAGTAAAAGTTTACCCCTACCAATAGAGGCATGCTATATGAATAAACGTTATTACCCTAATGCAGCCATTCCCAAACTCAGTAACACCGAGGCCCCCTTAAAAATCTGACGGGTCTGCGTGGCCCCCCAAAATAATAACCAAGAAGACAACATTAAGAATAGGCTCTTCTGGTTATTTTATTTTGGGGAAATAGCCTCTGCAACAAACTGATTACAGTGGATTATTCAAGTCAAATAATGAACACAAATATTTTAATATTACAAACAAAACATAAATGTAACATTAAATAATTATATTATTTTGTTTATTTTTTTTATGACCTCCCGCGGCCCCCCTGCAGTACCCTTGCGGCCCACCAGGGGGCCGCGGACCCCACTTTGGGAGACACTGCCCTAATGGATATAAATCAATCAAAATGTGTGTTTATTTCTGTATCAATTAAACAAATACATCTCAAAAATTGGGCTAAACATTTCTCTGTCTATTGAACGACAGGCCTCTAATGCTATTCTATAATTTCTAACAATAAGGGACTGGTGAGGAATGATGAGGTTGCCTTTAGGTGCAGGTATAAAATAAATCAAGGTCTCAGTAGTTCCTTACGTTTGAACCTTTAGGTTAATAATCATGTAATAATTCACAACCTTTTTGGGACTAATTTTAGAAGCATAGAAGACAAACATAAGGACACACCTCTCTGTAGGCCCACTCCCCCTGCGTGTGCACAGTGCGGTGGCATTCGTTGAACTGGCCGGACGACTCGGGCTCTGATGAGTGCCTTTGGAAGGAGCAGCCGAATTGGAGACTTTTATCCTGCGTTGGCACGGCGATGCTGAGCCCCGGGAAGCCCTCTGGGTCCAGGTCGGCCTGCACACTGGCCGTCACACTGTTGGAGCGCTTGAAACGAGCCCGTCTGAAACATCCACGTTCAATCAATCAATCATTCTTTATCTGTAGAGTGCCTTTCCTACTCAGGGAAACACAAAGCGCTTCACAGTCCACATCACACATGGCACAAATCAACACATAAAACACCAAAGTCACCGCCTTTAACCTCTGTGATTCACTGTTTCAATAGTCGCTCCCCACATTTTACCCTGTGTACCCTCACTGGTGCTTGTTGTATGCAGAGTGCACGCACACATAAATACTAGGTTTTGTTGTTATATGATTATTTATTGTATATTATTTTTGAGCATTCATAAAACAAGAAAGATGCTGCACATGCATGATGATGATTAAATACATGCACATGAGCCAAATACAGTAGTGGTCACATGGTTTCTGCAGTGTGCACATATTTTGTGGATGATAACAAGATTCCGAAATTAGGAGCTCAGTTGGTAGAGCGTTGGCCTTTGGGCCTGAGGGCCGTGGATTCGACCCCACCACATGAACTTCTCCACCGACTCCCACTGATGTTTGCTGTTGTTGTGTCCTTGGGCAAGACATTTAGCCACTTTGCCTGAAGCCCCTGCTAAACGATCAAAGCTGTGTTGTCACTGACAGAGGCGCCGTCCTCCTGTGGACACCTCCTGCAGGAGGATCAGTGAGGGACTGGTGCTCTGTGGATTGGGTGCAGCTCTGACTGCCACCCCCCTGACACAGAAATGGATTAAGGGGAAGAAAATGGATGGAATTTATAATACATATCATCATACTACCTCTTTGGGTACCAAAAAAGCAGAATTGCTCTATGAGCTCTTGAATTCAGGACACTTTCTATGCCTGGCTTCTCACAGATGGTCCCCCAAATGTTTCTTCTGCTTTTTATTATAAAGGGCTCTACCTTTTGCCTGTTTTACATCTAATTTAAACAAAATAATCTGGTGCATAAAGGGTTAAGACACCCAACAGATGATAAAAACAATGATTCTTTTGCTTGTTTGTTCTTCATAAAGCCTAATCTTTCACAAAATCGTGTGAACTTTCAAAAAGCAAGAAAAGATGAATGGGACTTTCGATCTCAACAATGAGATCTATTGACACAATGCCCCCTACACGACCCCCTCATTACCTGTCACACTAAATCGGATGGCATATGACGCAGCACTGTGTGCAAATGTCATGTCAATGGACTGGAGTGTGGAGTGTTTACTCCATTATCGCTCCAGCCCTCGCTGCCAGGCACCGTGTGAGCTCACACTTTCATCTCTCCTTTGCCTCGTATCTAACGCCATCATTGTAAGAAGACGGGCGATTGTTAGCAGGTGCATGAATGAGTGAAAATTAACTGTCACACATGTACAGCGAGACAATTTGTTCCATAGTTATAATTAGAAAGTGGTTTGCATCACGTTAAAAAGTGATATTGAATGTAGGAACAGCAGTTGTAGTCATAGTTACAGGCAGCAATGGATAAGAAAACACATTGAATGGAAGTGTTGCTCGGTTCAAGCTGTGACATCTGATGAAATATTAAATTAAATAATAATTTCCAGCCTACAAAATCAACATTAGTGGCTGCACTACGGGGTGCCTGCCTGAGAATCCTTTTCAAATTGCACAAAGGCTCCTGATAAAGACTTTCTGATGATTTAAAGATAGAGGGCTTGAAGCTTGTATTTCATTGACATTTAAGGTCAAACAACAAAACAGCTTATTTTGTTTTTGACTCACCGTTTATCCTCTTCCACTTGAACTCCTATAGAATGAACCTCAGTTAGGGCTTTTGCATCTGCGTCTGAGTCAGAAAGAGTCTCAGAACTGTCCACCTGAAACAAAGAAGCATTCTGTTCTGACAAAAGGCCAAACTATTGTGACATGATGACAGTCATAGTGTTTTACGTTAGACTCTGCTTGCTCTGAGAAAACCCGCCTTTAAAGACCAACTATTGTCGTTCTGCAAGTTTACGCCCAGAGGTCACTCATAACAAAAAGTACATTGAATGAACATGTGCCGAGGCGAAGTAATCTAACAAGAAGTAGGCAACTGCTCGGGCCCGAGACCACATTTTGAAAGGTCAAAAGAGGAGAACCCCAAACTACGTCTCACTATGGAACTATGGCTCCTATTATTGTGTGGAAAGATTGCCGCTGCACTGTGTTTAGAGCGAGTCAGGGGCCAGACGACCTTGCAACACCACTGCATATGTCAAGGATAGAGTCTGTTGTCGTGCTGCAACATGAGCTGCTAGAACTGGAAGATGGCTCTCAGACTCTTCTCTGCTGAACTCTGATACAGACGAGATCGCAGTGTGAAGAGCAGAGCTAACGCGTTCTGCAAAAGGTTTATTCCAATGGCCATAAGACGGCTGAACTCTCCCTAAATCAAGGATTTCACTTTTTAGGATAAACAAACATTGTTAAGTTAGTCTTTATAAAATGTCAATTTTAGTCTGGTTGTTGTGTAATTAAGTTCTGTGTGAACATATAAAATAGCTCAAGCTTAGTTTAGCTAACATCGGGCATTGGCAACGCTGGTCTTTCTAAATCGCACAGACCGTAATTATTTGAGTTCTTTGCAACTATTTTCTTCTACTCAAGGATAACGGTTGTATTATAGGCTAGAATTCGATCTGTCAACATTTTCTGAAATAGTGGTGAATTATTGCTTCAGACGGCCAGGCGAAACTCGGACATTTATAATATTGTCCATTTACTTCTGAAATTCAACTTACAACTTGAAAAATGGCAGACTCAGGACTTGCACGGGGAGATATACAGTATCAAGCCTTAATGCACTGTCCGGAGTTGAAATATCTTTTCCCCTGTTGCTCACACTTCACAATAAACAAGAGTTCTTCCACACTCACCTGCACAGCGATAGACGGCCTCCACTTCCTTGCCAGCCGCCCCTCTTCAGTCACCACTTTGCTCAGCACCATACTGCTCTGGGGCAGAGAGCTGGACTTCCCTAAGCTCCCGACGGCCCTGCCGTCTCGCACTTGTCTGGGCGGCCCCTCCAGAAGGCTATCTGCGGAGCTGCTGTGCTTGGCCCTGACACCGACCCCTGGGCCCCCTCCGTACGGGACAATCTCTCTGGAGCCCCGGACCCCATCCAGACTCTCTGCGGAGTTACTGTGCCTGGCACGGCCTGGCCCAGTGTAGTAGCCCCCCCTGGGGGATCGTGCGGTGATGCCGTCTGAACTGCCCAGGTCCACGGAGTTACTGTGGGGCTTGGTACGTCCTGCTGCGCTCTGGAAGTATGCGTCTTGGGTGGACTCTGTGCTGCTCTGCGCCCGCACAGACAGTGATGACTTGGACATGCGAGGAGGGAGCGGAGGAGGTGCACCTTTACAATAAGGAAAGACTGAAGTGTCAGAAGAGTGGGGAAGAGGAGAACAAAGGCATGGTTTAAAGCTAAATGTACATAATGTTCCAATAGGCAGGCACTCGCATACACAGAGAGGACAGACTGAGGAAAGATAAACAACAGACGAGCCAGGACAAAAAGGAGATAAAGGAAGGTGAGACTAACACAAAATAGCAGAGAAAAAAAAACAATTATTCATGAGGAAATGCAGATACAAGACATGATAAAATATTCATGACTGCGACTTAAAAATACCCACAGAATTCAGCGAGAAGTATGGTGTCAGTAACAGACAAAGTGAGACAACCTGCTTCTCAAGTCGGAGGTAACAGATTCCAGTCAGAGCCGTGTGATCCTCAGGCTTTGTTCAGATGTGTGAGGAAACCAATGTACTCTTGGATGACATGTAATATTTAACTTTAAAGATTGTCTCAGCAAAGTGCAAACAGGATGTTCTGACTTGAATGGATGGTGGTAAAGGACTGGGAGGGCAATGGTGAGAAAGCAAAAAATAAAGACAGAAAGACATACTACAGAAATTAAACAAAAATGGCGAGATTCAATTTAATCTCAAAGAACAATTCTCTGCCTTTGCTCAACACAGTGCTCAATTATTACAAAACCAGCAATTAATTACTAACTAACTTCATTATTTTTGTTTGATGAATTTTTTTGGCCGTTATAATTGTTATCATTTTTTTCCCCACAAAGTCTTAAATGAAAGAGCAGAAGGAGACTGTAATTCAAGAAACAAAAGTACTGCTGCACTTATTTTGCCCTCAGGAACTTGGGCATTCCGACTTTGTTTGTTTTCATGCTCATGCTTTTATCTCAGGAACTTGAAATTTAGATGTCACCAATGATAAAATCACCAGTTTGCTCTTCCACATCATTTAGCAAAGCAAACCTGTCAGATAAGTGGTTGTTTTCACAGTTATTCCTCTCAATGCTCACCCTTAAGCAATTTGTTTGTCATTTTGCAAGTTAACAATGTTTGAATTGCGGATCCCTTAAGTGCATAGTTTAGTCAAAGAGATCAAATGTTTAGGATAAATGAACAAATCAGCAGATGTTGGTCCTTGTTTTTCCGACTTTTCCCGAGTCAACACAACATTTGTCTGACTTCAAGGTTTGGTTTTCGTTGTGCGCTGGAAACGGCTGCAAGTCCTAAGTAGCTCTGAAACAGTTGTTGTTTTGTTATTATTCTTTCTTTTTTTATACCTGAGATGTTGCTACAGTGTTCATGGTTTTGCACTGGTCCACACTGGAGCAGAGAGAATTTGTGGTCTGAAACAAGCAGATTGAGCGAAAATCCACATGAGGAATGCTACATTTTTGAAAAAGGCCAACAAAGCATTCAGCCTTACATCGGTCCAGAGCAGAGAAAATAGTCCGAACCAAGCAGCTACACCACCTCTGCTGCCAGAGGATGGTCCATCTCTGCTGCTTTTACCGGAAGTACTTTGCATTTTAATACTATTGTTACATTTTTTAAGAATGATCGATTTATTTGTTTTTGACACCTGAATTTCTCACACAGGGATCAATAAAATATCTATAAAATATCTACCTATCCGTCTTAATGTAGTATAGGCTCATGTGACTTAGAAGATATTTGATGCTGTTACTGAGAAGTGTAGCGTTAGTAAAAAATTCCACCCGATCAAATGCAACAAGTTTATTAATGTTGGGATACCAAACTTTTGAACTGCAACTAGTTTGGTTCTATCCCTAGTTTGGCCTTGGACACATCTTTAGATGAGCTTTTTCAGACAGAAAAGTTAAAAAGAGAGGACCACCACCAGGATGTCTATATATTTCTGTAGGGACACACAACATGTAATAATACAAAACACCAAAATTAGGTACCACAGATTGATAATTAGAAGCAATTCTTTTAACTGTACTACACATAAAGCTTTCAAATTAGGAGTAGACTTTGCTTTTGAGACTATTGTGGATGCATACATACAGTAAATATATAAATGAAAGGGTAAGAAGCTAATAACATATTGAGCCTCTGCCTCAGCTTCATGACACATATGCCTGTCGCACACACTCACCTGCCCCGCTCTTCACGCCTCCCTGTGGGGCGGACATGGAGAAGACCGAGAGGCAGTCGTCATCTTGGGTGCAGCCCGCCTGGATGGCCCGGACGTAGCTGTGGCTGCGAGTGCGGAACACCCCGGGCAGATCCAGAGCCTCCACCGCCTGGGACTCCACCTCTCCAAACATGGTCTCACACACCGCCTCAAACTGACGGTTCAGCGTGTCTCCCAGCTAAAACAAAAATATCTTTATCTCAGAATAAAAGTGGAAATTGTTGTTGTTTCAGAGCTTTGTATTTCGTGTTGATGTGGATGAAAAACAACTTCAGGTCTGTTTTGAATGATTAAAAAAATCAAAAAAGTAGAATTTGCGTCTCCTTATCTTAATATGGAAAATAATTCTTAAACTGTACAGTGACCATGTCCATTTGTCCATCTAAAAACGGCAGAATTGAGGATTTTCTTTCTTTCGTTTCTTGCACACAATACCATTGAAAAATACCAAATTCACAACATGCAATTTTTGGAGCAGATTTTTCACATGCTAGCCAGTCAGATCTCAGAGGAAAGCCAAATGTTGGACACTGTTTTTTAGATTACAATAGAAGGATAAATGGAAGAAGAAATTCACACGATGAGACTGATCAGTGAGTTTGTACTCATGTGACGCTTGTATTACCGTATGATACAATCTGCACATTAGAACGCAGGAAAATTCTGCTTGGTGCCAATAGCTTAACAATTAATTGAATAATAAAAGTAAAAACATTGTCAACAACTTAGACTAAGAGGATTCAGTCAATCACCAGTTTACTGTTTCATCATGCTTTCTTTAAAACAATTAAGGAATGCATGTCAGGCACCACTCATAAATGACTAGATCTTACACACATTTGTAAGTCTAATGATTGTACTGCTTAATGGTGGCTGTGTTTACCTGGGCACTGGTCAGGGAGCGGGTGTAGCTCCGAGAGCGGGCGTGGCTTTTGGGGGCCGTCCTGTTGCTGGGATAGGGGTCTGTGCACTGCTTACACGAGTACCTGAACACAGTCAAATGTGTCGTAATGTTTATACAAATGTTTAAACCATAATAAGCATTTTCTGTTTTGGTTTTGGTTTCTGTTTTACACGTTTGCATATACAGACTAGATTTATGTGTGGGCAGGTTAAATGACTATACAGCATCCATTCCCAAAGTCAGTAACACCCCCTTAAAAATCTGACGGGTCTGCGCGGCCCCCCGAAATAATAACCAAGAAGACAACGTTAAAAATAGGCTGTTCTCGTTATTTTGTGTGGGAGAAATAGCCTCTGCTGCAAACATGTAAATGACGCACCCCATTTTGTAATACAACAATGATTACAATTTGATTATTCAAGTCGAATAATGAACACAAATATTTTAATATTGCAAACACAATTATATTAATTTAACATACAATAATAATTTTTTATTTTTTTTCTCGGACCCCACTTTGGGAGAAACTGGACTACAGGATACATTTGCCCAATCTCAGTTACTCTTTGGACAATTTAATAGATTCGTTTCCAGTCAGAGGTACAAACAAAATTATTAAAAGATCAGTCGCTTGTGCAAAACATTTTCTGGTATTGCGATGACTTTATAATAGGAATAGGTGGTGGTGGTAGGGCACCTTTGATCCATGCTGACAGAGCGCCTGAAGGCCTCCCGCTGGGCAATCAGGGTGGACTTGGGCGAGGCTTTGGGACTGGCTTCGGAGTCCGCGGAGTCGTCGTCACCCATGGCTTTGATGTAACTACCGCTCCTCATGCGGCGACACGGGATCTCACCCCCCACGTCGTTGCCCCCTCCTCCTGAGAAGGCTCCTCCCCAGTCTTCAGAGGGCACCTGTCATGTGACCACACCACAGGAGATCGCACCAATCAGACGCGTGGATGAACGATGACAGAGGTAAAACGATCAGTGGTGTAGGCGCAATATGAAACTTAATGATAATTAAAATGTTGAATGAAAAGGCCTGATAAATGTACACAGCCTTTAAAATAATAATAGTATCAGGAATAGGAAACAATAAATGTTATCCCCTGAGGCACCAGAGGTTTTCCCAACTCAGAAATTCAATAAATAAAAGGACATGTAACAAATATATAGACATTTTTTTTGTAGGAAGCCAGGTCTCATGTTCTCATTCTGCTAGTTTGGTGCCTCAAGGGTATGAGGTTTGATGACGATGATGGTAAATATGTAAGGGATAATGTATAGTAGGCAGGTCATTATCGGAAGGTACTTATTTTCCGATAATGACCTGCCTACTATACATTATTCTCCTTATTATACGGCTTTGTGCCAACAGAACACACAAAATAAACTTCAGTCCACTTTTATGAATGAAGAACGGATTATTTAATGCAGCCATTCCCAAACTCAGTAACACCGAGGCCCCCTTAAAAATCTGACGGGTCTGCGTGGCCCCCCAAAATAATAACCAAGAAGACAACATTAAGAATAGGCTCTTCTGGTTATTTTATTTTGGGGAAATAGCCTCTGCTACAAACATTGTAATACAAAAATGATTACAGTGGATTATTCAAGTCAAATAATGAACACAAATATTTTAATATTACAAACAAAACATTATAAATTTAACATTAAATAATTATATTATTTTTTTATTTTTTTTATGACCTCCCGCGGCCCCCCTGCAGTACCCTCGCGGCCCACCAGGGGGCCGCGGACCCCACTTTGGGAGACACTGATTTAATGACTGCAAATAAAATAGTTCCCGAAGGTTTTCCTGTGGCTATGCAGAGTAACAGTTAGGCTAGCAACTTCCAAACTAGAACTTGAACTGCATGAAAACTGAACAAAGAATTCTGAACATCAGCGGTGAGTGACCCAAACATAAACTTAACCCAAATCCACAATCCGATCCTCTGCAAATGTGTCCTAAGATGTCCCGGAACATACCTCCAGGTTTATCGCAATTGCTTTTTCTCGCATTAAAACAGTATTTTTGTCATAAAAACCTTAACAGATAATTCTGAAAATCTCTGTGCATGTGTATTAAGAATGTATGTGTATAAAATATTCTCCGATTAACATTTAAATGTGTTGATTGATTGGTATTTGCGTTTATTGAGCGTGGCTAGCTCCGATAGCGACGAAGTGGCGGAAATACTTGCGCAGGAATCTACACATCAGAATTACAAGCAGAGGGTGCGTTGCCATGGATAGCTGTCATTATTGTTTTGAGAGGTCCGTTATCAAGAAATAATGACCGGTAGAACGTTTTGAAATTACATTCAAATCAATGGAGCGTTCTACTGCTGCTGTGAGGCGCTGTACAATAAAACATTTTAAATAATGACTATTTAAAAGTTTTTTCTTGTCCATGAATATTAGGCCTTAGTTCCATAGAAAGTATAGATCTTATTGTAAGTAAAGTATTAGTCATGTTTTGTGACATTTCTCTTTAAAGCCCTACTTACCTGTAAATCCAAAGTATACTAAATTATGAGTAAAAATCGCTGGTTTCTTTCCACCTCTGTAAATAAGATAGTAATATGCAGCATAAATATAATGTTGGCACTGCTTTCTTGGCAGCTTTTTGTTCATTTGTCACATCTCCCAAAGCAGAAATATATTTCATCTGTGAAAATTATTTCACACCTCAAACAGAAGGCTCGCAGTGAATCAGTCTAATTCAGCGACACAGGGATCTAATAGTCAGTCACACACACGCCATGCATGTGCACACTCGCTCACACGTGCACGCTCATGCAGTAACTAGCCGTGATGTCAGAAAGAATAAGGAAGAAAGCAACAAACGGACTTACAGAGAGAGAGAAACCTTGACAGCTGGAGAAACACTGACACAGAGAAGGAAGAATACAGTAAGCAGAAGCAGGCAGACCAACACAGCTAGTCAACACAACAAACAAGCGTGAAGAAGAAGTGTATGGAGAAAGGCAACACAACAAAAAGCTGCAGGCGGATACAGACACACAGAGAAAAAGTTTAAGAAAATGAGTAAAAAGTCATGCGACTTGTATGTTGTTTGTATTTCTGAGTTTGAATAAGTAACCATACATTCTTGACCAAATACCTATGCAATTCTCAAAATGCAAAGTAGATGTTTCTTTTCAGTTTCCTTGTTTACAGACACACTTTTCTTGCACACTGTTTGTATGTTTTCCCAGTTTGCGTAATGTGGCATATTTTTCCATCAATCTAACCCAATATGAATGAGGAACATGATTAATTTGAAAATTTTAGGTCCATGGAGTCAGTCCCTTATCTCGCTTCATGCTTCACCAGTATGTGCCCACCAGTGCTATTGTACAAAGCTTAAGGTCCCGGCA
Organism: Knipowitschia caucasica; assembly: GCA_964034765.1. Lineage (NCBI taxonomy): Eukaryota > Metazoa > Chordata > Actinopteri > Gobiiformes > Gobiidae > Knipowitschia > Knipowitschia caucasica. Next base: position 28,804,610 of record OZ035838.1, read on the forward strand.
GACTTATTAAAATACTCTCAAAGTGCTAAACATGTGATTAGAAGTCACTTATAATTCGTATCTACGGTTGCCCTGGTGACAAAAGTGATGCTGCCAATCCGGTTTTGCATGGTGTTAGCCTTGTTGTCTGTAAATATTTAGTAAATTCTTGATAATAAAAATGACAGCATCTCCACACGCTCACACACACACACACGCACGCCCCGAGGCTTTGATGTCCAGCGGAGACTGTGTTTTTAAGGTCATCACTTTAGAGATGATTCAGCCTAATCTCCCTCTCCCCCGGCTCTCTGCTGCGCTCTCCACAGCCCACAGCTCCCATCGCTTCCCTTATCGCTCCTGTATCCCAGCGTGTGTCACTATCTTCATTTCTCTCTGCTGTATATTCTTATGTTTATCTTATCTGACACACACACAGGCCAAGCTGGAGATAGCATAGAGGATGCTCCAGGAGCTGACCTAATATTGCCTTTACTTTACATTCAAGTATTCATCTTGTTCACTAGAATCATTACCAAGCTACAGATCTTTGATAGAAACCTGAAGAGCTGAGGCATTCAGAGATGATTTCTGTCCCATGTGTTTTTCTATGGCACTTGCTATTGGTAACCAGCAATATAATTTTTCATCATGATCACTAAATTATTCAATCTCTATTTTGGAGAGAGAATGAAACTGCTGGAAGGTGTATTTCTGTTTCCATTTTGAACAATGGCCCACAGCTGGGCATTGGCACCTGTTCTATTGTTTTCTAAATAGACCTTGCAGTGTAGAAATACTTCTATCAGGCTCAAGTGTGCAAGTGAAAACACCTCAAAGAACCGAGCTCTTCTCCACAAATATGCAAATGGCAGTTTTTTTTTTCCTCAAAGAAAGGTTATATTTCTAGCTTGAAGCAGGGAAGATATTTGGAAACACTAAAGCACATGCTTTGGCACGATCAAGGTCAGGCTATGAACAGTTATTTAATGTTGCAATGATTTTTTTAAACAAATGGAGTTTGACGAACAGTATCAAATACTGTAAAAGTCGCATGTCTTGACTTCACTCCTATCAAGGTCATTCATCATGGTGATCGTGGTAGTGTAAGGTAAATAAAAGTAAACAAATGGTACATGCTCGCATTGGTTGAGTAAAGTGAATATGAGAACAAACCTGGAGGTAGTGGAAGCTCCTCTCCTTCATTTTGCTTTCTATTGGCACCAAGGCTTTGTCATAGGCCCCGCCCCTGGCCGAGGGATACACTTCTCTGGCCTGACTGACTGTCATGGCCGACCAGGTGCTCCTCTTCAGGGAGTGCCCATGGTGCCCATGATGTCCTTCCCCTCCTGCCAGAGCGATGGTGGTGCAGGCCATGCACTCCCCGTGTCCTGGGCCCCCTCCACGCTCCTTTGACTTCTTCATAGTGAGCTCCTGTATGGCAGCATCCAAACTCTCATGTCCCTGGGGGTATCTACGCCTGCTGTCCCCCAGGATCCCACTGTCACTGTCAAGGTTGTCATCTGAGCTCCACCAGCCCGCGGTCCGACTGCGGTGACGCCGGCCAGACTCATGTCTAGAGTCGCCGCTTTTACTGCGCTCTCTGGACTTGGTCCTCCTGGTTGAACGAGACTGGTGTCCCGAATAGTGTCCACCCCCATCCTCCCCACCACTCCGGTGTCCTCCTCCTCGCTCACTGCGGTAGTCCCCTCCGGCTCTCATACCATTGTACTCCCGTTTAGATGGCGCTTCTAGAGAGTGGGACTTGGCAAAAAGCCGCTGCACAGAGTTGACCAGATGGCGAATGCGTGATGGGCTCTCACTGCGCTGTTCAGCGCCCCCACTGACTGAGCGTTGGTATTGCAAAGTATGAAAGCCATCAGGGTGAAAAGGAACCTGCTTCTCAAACTGGTCCATCAAGTTGGGAGGGATTCGATGCATCTTACCCCCATGACCTGAGGAGAGGCACTCTTCACAGGAGTCAAAGGACTGCATGGGTGTGTGCTGGCTGGGGTGAGCGCGTGGGAACGTGCCCCCTCCAGAGTGACTATGAGAGTGCGAGTGGGAGTGATGCCTCTCCAGAGCCAGAGCCTCTGCTCCATAGTAGTGTCCATCACCGTGGCCCTGGTAGTGGTCTCTGCCGGGGCCATCGCAGTCACATGGACCCCCACTGGAGTGCTGGGACAGGCTGCGGCTGACATGGTACCCTTTCATAGGCGCCGGGCCATGGTGGGCCGTCCGGGCCGAAAGGGGGCGCTGTGGACGTGACAGGGCTACACTGGGCTCACCTGAAAAAAAAAAAAAAAAAAAGCAGAGGCATTTTAGTAAATGCAGCAGAGTTACCAAATGATCCGCTGCCTTCTTCATGTGCAGCGTGTCTTGGAAGCGAGAACAAGAACCAACAGAAGAAATATCAGTCTATAGTCATTCCTCATCAATGCACATGTGGTCTGCCGATTACTATTATCATTTTACATAAATGTCTTATTTAAAATCATCACAAACTGTAAACTTCCCTTGTCTGCAGATGACACTGTAATTTATAGTTCACAAATCTGAACGAGATCCAAGAATCTCTTCAAATGGACCTTATCCAGGTACAACTCTGGCTTGCTCTGGGCGGCACGGTGGCTGAGTGGATAGCACGATTGCCTCTCAGCAAGAAGGTCCTGGGTTCGAATCTCGGTCGGACCAGGGCCTTTCTGAGTGGAGTTTGCATGTTTGCGTAGGTTTCCTCCGGGTACTCCGGTTTCCCCTACCACTAAAAATATGTACATTAGGTCTGGCATGCGCCTCCTGTTCGGCGACCCTGCTCCCATCTCTGTGTGGAGTGCCCAAAAATAACAAATGTAAACCGCTTTGTGACTCAGGTCTGTGAAAGGCGGTATATAAATAAAGATTACTTACTTACTTGCTCTGCACAACCTAATAATGAACAGTAAAACAACATGCAGTATGCTCTTTGACAAACGCTGGCACCCAGACCTACATAAAATGTCTTTAAACTTATCTAATGATAGTCAACTAGAATCAATACATTCATTTAAATATCTGGTAATCTGGCTTGATCCAGAATTAACCTTCAAACAATATACTGTATTGACTATACAACAAAAAAAGCCAATGCATGTCTTGGACAACTTTACAGATCAATAAACTGCTCCACCCAGGATACTAAAAAAATAAAAAATTACTACGGGGATGTAATATGTCAAAATACGACAAACTCAGTTTTAAAACCATTGACCATACTAACTAACTCACACCAAATGAAAGAATACAGCTCCAATGGCTTACTTTAGTCTTTAAGTGTATTAATTGTGACTTTCCTGATTATTTAAAACAACATCTGATCCCATTTACTGTACGTCACAGCTTTCTCTCAGAAATCTTTCCTGACCTTACTTTAAAGTTCCTCTGGATGAAGAGGGAGGTCGGCAAAAGAGTGCTCTGCTTTGAAGCTCCATCTGATTGGAATCATTTATCTGTTACAATCATACAATCTCGAAAAAGAGATGATGCATCTCAATGGGACTAACTCTAAATACATAAATAAATAATATATAAAAAATATTTGTTTTTTATATATTATTTATTTATATATTGTGAATATAATATTATTATATTCATAATAAATAAATACATAAATAAAATAAACATTAAAAAAAGTCAATGTTTTACTTTACTCAAGCTCCTTTCAAGTCATCCGAAAAGGCAAATAAAAAACTATTTTCTGCAATAAGTTAACCAATCTTAACACTTTTTGATCGATCTAAAGCTAATGATCTTATTTCAACATAAAACATGTTAACAAAATGTCTTTTTCCACAGTTAAAGCAATACGTTTTTGACATCAGGGGTTAAAACCAATGTAAAAATCTAATATTTCATCATAAATGCCCTCACTTTATATCAATAGTTCGTTTAACGTTCTAAGAAATGATACAGTTTTGAGCCTCACAGAAGTCTGTTAAATTTGAGATGGAAGCTGGAAGTCAGGTGGTGCAACCAGAAGGTCTAGTGATGCACCCGCAATGAAAGACAAAATATTATTTAAATATTAGAATTTTTTGTTTAATGTTCGTAAGATTTAAATGAACCACCTTGTCTCTGTATTAATACATACGTTACAAAAATATCTGTTTTGAAAATACTCCTTAAACGTTGATGACCCACATTCAGAAATGATCACGATCCTCCACCATTCCCAGCCCTTGTTTATGTGCATGCAAGTTTTCATATTTATTTCCAGACTTGATTAGATTGACTCAGACTCCGTGGAGTTAGCTGATTCCCTGTGTTGTGCGTTTTGCTTTCTCCGACGCAGCGCGCCGCGAGGAAAGATGGACAGATGCTGGGATAATCATTAAATAGAGCGTGGCCTGTTTGCCTTGATTGGAGGAATGAGAGTGCCACCAGGAGGCTCAGCCACATCAAGCCGTGTCATTGATGTAACCGTGACAACGCCTTTCCTCAAACTCTGAGGTGAATCCATGGACAGACTTGAGACAGGCATAACAGGTTAAGGCCAGTGTCAAACCAACGCACATTCACTTTGACTGTGTGCGGTTAACTCTGTGAATTAGGATAATGATATCTTCACTTGATTGCCTTATTAGTGATTTATCATCTGATAAAGCAATAAACTATTTTCAATTGATGTTCAACTGGTCCAGAATCTTACCAAGGGGGGGCGGGTTTCGGCTCAAAAGTGGCCAAAATGACGTGCGCTGACATGCTTGCAATACCACCCCGGGCCGATGGGGGTGGACCCAGAAGTAGAATTAGCCAATGCTAACAAATAGCACTGGCAGACCTCTCGAAAACGTCTTTACAGGATGGACCAAAAGTTGGCACTTGGCCCAAAGCTCCGTTCCACATGTGTGTCAATGCTGAGGGGGGTGAATTTTTTTGGTCCACTCTGGCTTACTTGCTGTGAATGCTTGAAGTCTCTCGTTTAAATGAATGGAGCTGCGCCGGCTGACGCATGCGCAGATGCGCTTTTTCACTTTTTTCACTTTTCTCTTTTGGATAGCTCCAGTAGAGCACATTTTTTGGCCAAATAGTTAGAACGGCGTGACTCTGTCCGTTAATATAAACAGTCTATGGATCTTACCCATTGTCCATGTTTTAGAGGGAGGGTAAACCGGTGCACCCAGAGGAAACCTACGAATACACGGGGAGAAAATGCAAACTCCACTCCAAACCTTTTTGTTGAAAGACAAAACAGTGCTATCCTATCTGTTAGCATGCCAAACTCTGTAAAATGCAAATAATGAACGTTAAGTAATTATGACAAATAAATATTTATTGTAGACACATAAATAGTAATCCAAGCTGTTTTGTCATCGCAGAATGAACTGAACCTGACTAATAATTTCAGCCTGATTTTCAAACATTAGAATGAACTCTTCAGATTAACACTACGGATAAAAAAAACTCTATGAAGCATGAAGGCCTTGATGAAACAAAGAAACCTGCCCTCCACACATAGAGTTCAAAATGCCGCTAGTATCACTGCTGCTATTGTAACTACCTCCTGCCCATTCATAAACGGTAACACATTGTGCGTTTATGCGTGAGAAACATGTTGCAATCCTCCACCCTCATTATCAAGGTCATTTAATACATTATTTTTTCCAACTCTTTCTCTTTCTGTTTCTGTTTCACGCATTACCACTGCATTATTGCAGATATTGGAAGCTAAAGTTGGTAGTCTGACATGTCTGCTATCTGGAGAAGTCAAACTATCTTTTATTTGTTTTTTAAGTTTTTGGATTTGGAGCAGTCTGCCAGATAGAAGCTGCCACTCACAGTGACACGCACACAGCATGTCTCAATTTTGAGCTGGTATTTGCATGCACATTTAAACAGGCGCGACAGTCAGATGTTCAGATGGCTGTCTTCCTCTCCCCTTCTTTGTCTGTGCTTTGACCCACTTCATCGGCCCTTCACTCATAATCTCCCCCCTGTGTTTCCACCATGTTCGTTTTATTCATTATAATTCTTTCTCCTTCAAGCTCTAACGTCAGTCATATCTTTTATAAAAGCATGTGTTACAGCATTCAAGTGGAGTTGGTTGAAAAATAAAGCTCATACACCATTGTTTTTACTAGGGAGTACCATATCTAGCATATAGTACCAAATCTAGCACTATGATTATACAAATGTAACATGGACAACAATAGAAACAAATCGACAATCTTCAAATTCCTTTTTTTGTTTTGTTTTCCTGGTTCTTTGTACTTACAACAGGGAGAGTATATCGTCTGATCCTGATGGGTCAGATGGGTGTGATAAGCTTTAAGCCAATATTTGTATGAAAACAGACAGAGCTGGAGTTAATGTTATTAAACATGAACTGAGGTTCAGCAGAAAGACTACATCACCTCTCCGGCCAAATACCCCTCTTCATGTCTCCCATCTGTGTGAAATCCGCTGGGCTTATCACCTGAGACAAAGCCCCCACCCTGAGTCTGACCCCGGCTTCATGAAGCTTCACCCTGATGCTATCATTAAATATATTGTGATATAGCTTTTGAGAAATGTTTTAACACAACAGAGTTGGCTGAATCATTGCCTGAAGAAAACTGGGAAAAGCAATTTGTATGATTGTGGTAAGTATTTAAGCTATTCCCTACTTACATAAAAGCATGTACTTGTGTATCATGTACTCATATATTTGAATAGGGCCGTGTGTGAAAAAGACCAGCGACTGCTGGAAATACACTGTCATTAGCACAAGGATATTTTCCATCTGTTGTCAGACAAGCAGACAGAGAACATGCAAACTCGACTCAGAAAGGCTCAAGACCTTTTTACTGAGAGGCGACAGCTTCACTGTCGTTCCAACCATATTTAAATGTAAATACAAAAGTTCAAAGTGAAATTTTATTATGTATTTTTTCTTTTTATAAAAAACATGGATTTATGGTGAACCACATCTACTGTAACCTGTTTTAATGGTGACAATGTATAAACTTTATTCTTAAGCTCCGTTTTAATATATATTTTTTGCCACCTGCTAAACACAGTTAAGCATGGCTTTGTTCCATTTAATAAATAAACTTAATGTATACTTTGCCGCATCCTTCCAATATTACAAGGACAACTTGTCAGGAGCAGTGGTCGCTTGATGATCCATCTCTTGTATTAATGCTCACCTTGACCATGGCATACCACCACCAGAGAATATTACCTATGGTCATGTTTGGGATGATGGGAAAAACGTGACGAGTGTGACGGTGAAAAGCAACCTTCATGTTGTGAGGCATAAGTGCTACACACTCAGCCGCCAATGACCAATAAGCTCAAACTCTGCTCTTGTCAGAGAATATCACAAAATACCTTATTTTGTAGTTCTGTGGAAAATTGGCCTGGGACACCACAGAGGAGAGATTGTATCGTCTGTAAGAAAATACAGACTCCAAGATCCAGGCTATAGTCTTTGTTTGACGGTGTTGTTGTGACAATCAAGACACTCATTTTAACAATTTCTCCTACACCCCAATTCAGTTAATAGGCTTATAAATCATGCCAGATAATGTAGCAAGTACCCAAACTAGTAAACAGTAAGCCTTAGGCAGTGCAGCAGCGTGGGACCCAGCGGGGAGGCATTGTTTAACAGTGTTTGGCATCTGTGATGGTTCCACAGGCTTCAGACTGGAACACTTTCATTTGAAATATTCATGCCATTCTGCCAGCTGCACTGACCCACTTATAGCTCGCAGCTGAGCGTGCCCTCCACAGCGCCTTGGCAACTTATGGGTCAAATGGTATTTCTGTGTCATTTCAGCACCTGAGACAGCAACAGGCATTACATGCTTTAAACTTTTATAAACGTTGCAGGACAAATACACACAACTTCATTGAGCTGCTGACTGTATACATAAAATAATCCATAGGCCTACAATTTTGAACACATGTAGATATGCGTGGCAGAGTGGTTAGTTTGAAGGTCCTGGGCTTGACTCTTAGACGGCCTCATGTCTTCCTATGTTTCCCCCAGGTGCTCTGGTTTCCTTTCTATAAACATGTACCAATTTAGTCTTCATACAATAACTTACATATTTGCAAAGAATGTCTAATAACAGCTAAAAGATACCACCTATACAACAATAATAATTCAACTTTTTTGGAAGTTTACAAGGGTATAATTTATTTTCAATCAATTTCCTTCTATTACATTCACAACAATATTTTCTGTTTTACTATCTAGGACATTCATGTAGGGTAGTGACCCGAAACGTCACATTGTGTGGTGAGAATTAAAATCTCTTGGGAGCAAAAGCTGTGCAGAGTCATCTCCATTTTTTTCAACTATCTAGGACGTTATCATAGAATATTACATTATTAGCTAGATTATATTTCTGATGGCTGATTCTAGAGTTTAACCCAGACCTTTCTTCTCAGTCCCATTACAGCCCTTTTATATGAATGATTACACTTGTTACACGCTGTTTCCATGCTTTCTGTAAAGTCAAGTACCACACTGAGAAAGAGAAATGTGTGTCATTTCTTTCAATGCCTGAATGAGACTAAACATAATTTCCTGATATTGATTTTTATTATTTTAAACATAGCCTAGTGAATCAAAAGAACAGCGATAAAACACATGCTTTCTGGCACAGAGTTAGAGCAGACAAAGCAGGTCAACATTTGGCTCTTAGTCCTGGTTATGCTGCTAATTCTTTGAGCTCCTTCCTATTGTGTATGAGAGTCTGAATACATATACGATACACTGTGCCTCATTGTGGTCCTGGGCAGATACAGCAGCACATTGGAGAGCGCTGAACTGTCCCCAGACCTTCCTTGTTAATTGTTGGAGTTTAACAATGGGAAAGTTTCTATAAGAGTCCTACAGACATGAGAGATGCCATTTCCCGCAGCACTGTCCTCATTGTGAAGACGGTGATGGACAATGTAAAATGTATAAATGTGCTGATGAGAATAGCGGTAAATTGGCCCAGCTGTAAGTTGGCGTTCGCTTCTATCTCGACCAGACAGATAGAGGACACTGGCAGAAGGACCGATTCAGGATTCTCAACCGGTGGCGGGTATTTCTCTCACACAAAAGCATTTATTTTAGCTGACAAGACAATGATAGCCATGGCTCGCATATATCGAGAGTAAGATCGGCAGTGACAAAGCCTGACCGTAACATGACCTACTACTTATATTAATTTTCTTGTTGCAATTTATTCGTACTTCTTATACCTCTGCTTCAAAAGCTACTGCAGATGTAGAAACAAGAAACTCTGCTAAGCTAATAGAACAGGGGTGCTCATTTGTTGATCACAAAGTCAGGGTGGGTGGCTTGCGAGGCATTCTGTTGTGTGGTGAGATGAAAAGGGACCCAAAAATGCAGAAAAAATAAATAATTGAATGAGATAATAAACAAAAGTCTAAGGTAAAAACAAATTCCCAATCCAAAAGGAACATGGGAACCAGGAAACCGGCAGAAGAGGACAAACAAAGACACATGAGGGCGGGGCAAACAATCAAGACAGGGGATCAGGACAGGAACTAAAACTAAAAAATGATGTCAAATAAAAACCAAAGGTGGCCCACCATGACACATTCAGGGCCAGCTGTGCGCTTTCTCGGCCTCTACTTTTACGTATGAATCACTGAAGATACTGGTTAAACATGAGAGTGCACATTTATGTCGGCTCTACAGTCAATTGATATCCTTAACGTGACCACTGCTTTGACAGCATATCATCATGTCTTTCTGTATTAAAAACCCAATATTTAAACCAGGACCAAATGCTGTGTCAATCTGGGATATGCAGTGTTAAGGCTCAGAAAAGCATTGGCAAACTGTTTGGACATGTGTCGGCTTTTCACCACAGGGAAAAGGGGAACGTATCTACGGTCAAAACAAGGATTTAACTTTCCAAATTTAGAGGGATCAGAAGGAATCACATTTAAATATACAATATACACATATAGACAAAAAATAATTTACAAACCCAACTGTATGAAGGAAAGTGCAACAAACCAAACTGTTGATGGTAAGTGCTTTACACAGCTCCAGGGCTGTCCCTCGTGTGACTTGTAGTTTTCTCAACTACTTCACCTGACCCATATGTAAGCAACAAACTCTAAGACGGTTTGATGTTTTGCTGTCTAAATTCCCACTTGGGTTGGTTGGCGCAAAAAGTGTAAGTTTCGAGGGTCAATTGCCATCGAGTTTTCACAGCAAAAGCCCCCAGGTTTTTCATCAGTAAGAAAATCCCATCGAGAGGAGGGAGCAGAAAACAGCTGTGCAGGGGGCAGCGACAAACCAAACCACCCCATACTGAACACACGTCCAAAGCTGCACAGAGACTAGCTCCTGGGCAGAGCGCGTGCACCAACAAAGCAGACGGTAATACACAATCGTTATCAGAGACAGATATATAGATAAGTATAATAGATAGAAGTAACAATATTCATCACAAAAGCACTGCCCTTGTAAATAAAGCAGCTATGGCATTTACAGTATGATAAACACCAAATCATCCAGGAATACGTCATTGAAGACTATGGTGTCAGTCATAAGTATATTTAAACTCATAATTTAAGACTCAAAATAAATTATGAATGGGAAAAAAAAATACATAATTTGAAATAAGTTTCACATTATTGTTCAAAGGTTCGGACCACAAGGAATTTACATTATGCGGAAGGCACTGGTTTGGTGACGGGCTGGTGATGTGGTAGGGCTTTCATACAGGTGTCACCATCTTCTCCCACTACACTGCCACAAATGAAAATGATTTGTATGACCAAGTAAATTTATTATACTGGCGGGTGAAAACAAAAAGAAGAAGAAAGAAATCTAGTAATTGTGAGAAATTGTATTCATCTAAACTCATCACTTAGCAGAAGCACCCTTGATAATCTCGCTAAGATAAGATAAACCAAAAACATATTGTCATATTCATTTTGTTCTAATATGGGTAATGGGTCCCTTTCACATGCCATCTTAAAGTACGTATAACTCACAAAGATACAGAAGTTGAGTTCCCATTGTGAGCAGCAGAAGCCGAAAGAAAAATATCTTTATCCACTCCAACTTAGAAAACCATTTTTATGCCGTTTATTGATTCGTCTTTTGTTGCTTGTGGCAGTTTGAACTTTTAGGAACATATAGATTGAAAAGTGTGAAGACTTGAGGAGCGGAGGGGTTTTGTGAACAAGAGAAAGTGATGATTGACACCACACAGGGGGAAGTATGTCTCTATCTTATGAGGAGAGAACCGAGGAGCCTGGGGGGCAGCTCCATCTCTGTCCCCACACAACTCTTCTTTGTTCTTGGCTTCACTCTTAACTGGTATTTCTCTAAATCTTTCTATCTAGTCATTTCATTTGGATTACTTATCTTTCTTGCAAAAAAAAAAAATGAAAGTGTGTGTCTGATACATTGTTTTTCTTTGAGTACGAAGAGGCAATACAAAACTGAGCTAAAGTAAACCACCAAATTACAAGCAAAATATTTGTATAATAATCAAATCCCTTTTCACACAATTTTCAGTAAATTGCATAAGAATAAACTCAATAAGATCATGACGTTTACATACAACATCAAGCTATAGAGATATAAATAAACTAACCTTGTCCTTAGTAAAAAATAAAAAATAAAACCTCCTTACTGAAGAGCTGTCTTGGTCTTTAAAGTGATTATCTGGAGTTTGTCAGAAACACGAGAGAGGTGCTTGATTTGAAAAAAAAAACGGAGCAAGCTCCTCCCCCTTCCTTTCTGATTGGTCTACGCCTACGTTTCCTTAACACTTATAAATGTTAATCAGAGAACACATTATACATGTACATTATTAATACACATGCACGGAGGTTTTCAGAATTATTTGATAGCATTTTCATAAAAAAAATAGTGTTTTAATGCACAAAAAAGTGATCGCGGCAAACCCGGAAGCTGTTATCATGAATTGCACATTATAGGACACATTTGCAGAGGATCTGATTATGGATATAGGTTCAGTATATACATGAGTAACTCAGCGCAGATGTTCAGAATTCTTTGTTCAGTTTTCATGTAGTTTCAGAGCCTAACAGAGGTTTGATTCGGAGGCTCCGCGAAAACAAACAACTGAGCATGCGCAGCTACGAGCATCAGCGCCGATGATTGACAGCCCTTGGCATCACTTGATTGGTTAACCTCGACGGCACCGTGGATTCTGAGCTATAGCTAAGAGAAGGGAAGGCGGGACTTACCCGTAATATTAGAATTAATAAAATGACTTGTTTTATATCAACATTTAAGGACAAGTCTATTTAATACAATTAAATTTGTAATTCATTTAGAGTTCCAGACTTTCACTTTAATTCGAATAATGCAAAAAATATATAAAAAATATGACTGTATTTGAAATGACAAATATAACAAAAACAAATTTATTTTCTTCACTAATTCCCACTTGCACTTGTTTCAGAACATTGCAGGATTTTCTCTGTTCTCAATTACCCAGCATTGTCCCAGTAATTCCCAGAAAACAAATGCATTGAAACTAGCATTGAAACTGTTTTTGAAATGCATTGAAAAACAGGTCATAATCCGTTTTTCCATTACACATTTACACAAGAAACACCAACATCGAAAAACCACGGCAAAAATTTGATTTTCCATTCTTGATCTTATTTTGAAGCTACAGATTAACGATTATGTTAACAATATCAACACTCACAAAATAAAATTCATTATGAAGAGGAGAGCAGATTAATTAAAGATTACAAGATATAGAATAATATTAATGTATATCAGCGGACACCATTAGCCTTTTTAGATGGCTAACCGTTCACTAGCATAAACACAGTAGGTTTTGCTATTTAAATTTATAAACTTACCTGGAAAATGGTGCCAATCTTATCCACTGTCATGTCGACATCTTTTAAAGTAACCCGTTTGCTGTCTCGATACAAAACAAAAGTTTTCTCCAACTCTGGTATCTCCATTATCATTCAAAAAACTGGAAAACTCTGACTGTGCGGGAAAGCCTCAACAGCTTCCGGGTCAGCTTCAAAATAAGATCAAGAATGGAAAATCAAATTTTTGCCGTGGTTTTTCGATGTTGGTGTTTCTTGTGTAAATGTGTAATGGAAAAACGGATTATGACCTGTTTTTCGTTATCCGTTTTTTAATTTTAAAACACAAAATCGAAAAACGGATTAAATTCTCGTTTTCTGCATTTTATTTTGAAAACGGAAAACGGGAAACGGCCAATATTCGTTTTTTGTATTTTCTTTCCTAATCAAAAATAGAATGGCCGCGACGTACACGGACCGTGGTTGTGACAAAAGGTACAAAAGTTCAATCTGTACCAACACTTTTACAAGGCACTCTATCTCTTGTAAGAAGAGATATATACATTTTCTACCAATGTCTAAGATCACATTGTAAATACGGAAATGATTTGTAAAGCATTAAATTATTCATCAATCCATTTTCTTCCGCTTTATCTGTTGCTGGGTTGAGTGGGCAGCAGTCAACACTACACAGACTCCGACTTCAGTGCGTGTTGGACCCAGGTTCACTGACCTGCGCTGTACATAGGGCTAATTCTTTCTGGGATACGATACGTTGATTAAAAGCTGTTCTTACAATGTTCGAAGTGAACCTGCATGATTTCGGGCAAAAGCAGAGCCAGAGGAGACTGGAGCCATAGTGTACGTTACAATCTGCAATCAACCCGGACTGAATAGTCTGTGTACATCCAGTGTGAGGAGTGGAATCGAGACCTCCCTATCTATTATGATTCTTTGTATTTCAGTCCAAGCGATTATAGTCCAAACTATTTTAGTCCAAATGATTTTAGTCCAAGCGATTTTAGTCCAGACAATTTGAGTTCAGATGATTTTAGTTCAAATGATGAGCGCTGACTTGACTCTAATAATGATCGGACACAACTGGGACAAGATTCGAAAACTCTCAAGAGCTTAACTTGTAGCTCATCGCCACTATTTTTTGTTTCGTTTGCATGGACACCACCAGCTTTAATGTCACATCACACCAACAGATGTCTGATCATGGACATAACCAGCTGACTACAGTGTTGCTAGGTTGCTAGTGAACTAGATCTCCATGTGTAGAACAAATTTGCATAAGACATTGGAGGGGCTGGAGGGTGATTGAAAGAATAGAAGAGATCATTGCTTCCCTCCTTTAGTCTCTTTTAATTGACTCAAGTCAGACAACAATTAAACTTACTGATAACAGATTTGTAAGGGAGATGGATTTGAGAAGACACAGGTGTTTGAAATGCAAATAGTGAATTAAATGCAAACTATACACACATGTATCTGCATAATGTGTTGATGCATAAGCTATTGGGGCCTTGCAATCCACCAGCCTGAATTGTAAACATCTTTGGCAATCCAACCACAATGCAAAAGCGTTGTGTTGTATCTGTGTCTTTACCTCATCATCCTTCTATTCCAGATGCCCTTGCCTCTCCTCTGTGTGTCCTGAGGATGAACTAGCCAGATGGAGGTCTTTAATAACATTTAAACTCAGCCCTGCAGCTAATGATTTTTTGAGCACTTGGTTAAAAGGCACTTGTGTGTGCAAGAAATCTAATCAAAACCTGTGTCCCTAGTTCCTTACAAGGGGAGGCAAGGTGCTATTGTCAAAACTTAGTGAGAAATAATGGCAAAACATCTGTTATATGATTCAATATCATTTCTTATAAATATGATTAGAAAGTACAGTATCGAGTAATAATATGTTGTTCAGTCATCAAATATTGCTGTACTTTTATCATATACTACGACAGAGTATACGAGGACTAGAGTAAACATGTGAACGCCAGATCCCGTCAGACCTCTGAAGCTAAATATGGCAGGGCCTGGTGTAGTGATTTCATAACACTTTGAAGCAACTGTGGTTAAGTTCTAACTCATCATTCTAACATATGCAGAAGCTAGTACTTTTCCCTTGTTTTGGTTATCTCAAGGTTGAAGCTACAAGCACACTGTGGCAGCTGCTGATTGGAGAACTCCATTCCTCCCTGCTGTATATTACCACTTGCAGTCTGTAAAATCCTTGTTCGTGTTTGTGCTGTCTACCATGACAATAAAACATGTCTTCTTTATGAATTAAAGACACTATCCCAGACTTTGTCATCTTCTTCACTGGTTAGTGCTGTGATGGGAGACCTCTGGGAACACCAGGTGCCACAACACACTGTTGTTGTGTCCTTAGGCAAGACACCTCACCTCACATACTGGTTGCCTCACTTCTGTCAGTGTGCCCCAGGGCAGCTGTTACTACCGTAGCAGTTTTTCCCCATTGTGTATGGAAAGAATGAATAATGACACAAGAAGCGTGTTTGAGTGTCCTAAAAAGCGCTATATAATCCTGATGCATTATTTATATTGTGGGGTGAGAGCACTTGCCACTGGGCGCCACGCTACTACCAATGGCATCCAAGTGCAGTCATCAAAAACATTGTCGTCCATTAACGGTAATAAAGTATTCACTCCTGGGGCTATTAACATGAATTAAAATCATCACCTTTTCACCATTATGCAGACTATGCAATTTATAAGCTTAAAATACAAATACAGTTATTTTGAAGCCAATGTTTCCTTTAAACTTCCTCAAGGAGAAAAAAAATACAAAACCTATTCAAGAATGAACCACTTCAGTAATCCTATTAAATACAACTCATGCACAAACAATAGCAATCTTTCCTCACAGAAGCAGCAACACATTTGTCGGACACGAACTGTTTGTTGTTATGTGCATGCTCATTTTTCATCAAGCTCCTAACTTGAAAGAAACAATGAAAGCAAATTTTAAAAAGAGTGTGTTGCGTGAATGCACAATTCAGCACCCAGGCCAATTCATATGCAGCACACACTACTGCACACTGCAGACCTAATATTGTCCAAATCAAATTAACTGAGGCTAATTCCATTCTGTAATAGATATTATCAAAGAGCACACTATTAAAGTGGATTAAACTGCTGCCCCGTCCAAAAGGTACTTGAGTAATCATGACATTTGGAGTACACACCAGCGCAATATCTGGACTCCAGATGCATAATCTTAAGAATAAACATAAACTATAATCTGTCAAACATAGTTCATGATCATGTTAAATATCAATAGGATATTTATTATGTGAAACTAACTTCTTTCTACTTACAAGTGTGAAAAATCATTACAAAAGTACAGGATCCATAAGATGCATAGTCAACGTTTTTCGGCAAGGGGACCTATGTTTTTAGAGCTGATTCTCGCTCAATTGATTGATTAAAAACAATCACCCTCACACTTTAGACACATACAATGCACAATTGTTATTCCAGTTGTATTTTTGATGTATCTATTTTTGAATTCAGATAGTTTCCTCTGCCATCAGACACAGTTGGTAAACAAGGCAAGGATACGCAAGCAACCAATTAGCAGACAGAGCTACGCCCTTGCCTATGACCAGGTTTGTTAATACCTTGATTGGCTGTGGTTATTTAGCAATTTCCTTCCGTAGCTAGCAACGGGGGCGACAGTAGCTCAGTTGGTAGAGCATTGGCCTTAAGCCCAGAAGGTCGTGGGTTCAATTCCCACCTCTGCACCTTCTCCACTGACTCCCACTGATGACTGCTGTCGTTGTGTCCTTGGGCAAGACACTTAACCCCACTTTGCCCAAAGCCCCCACTGAAAGATCAAGGCTATGCTCACACTCAGAGAGCAGCCGTCCTCCTGTGGACTCACCACCTGCAGAGGGTCAGTGAGGGGCTGGTGCTATGAGACTTGGGTGGCATCTCTGACTGTCACCCCCCTGACCCAGAAATGGATTAAAGGGTAGAAAATGGATGGATGGATGGAGCTAGCAACAAACGAAGAGTGGAATGAATGAAAATGAATTATAGATATTGGGGAAGAGGATACGTCTAAATGACACAACAGCCCAAGACACAGCGGGCTGAACTTCAGTGGCTGGACCTCTACTAAAAACTATTTTTTATTATGAACTCTACAATGAAAGCTGTTATAGCTAACACACAAATGATGGTGTTATATTTACTTCCAGCATGCGCAGTCAAGCGTGGAGTGACGGAGGCTTATAATCCGTATAAACCAAATAATGCATTCACAGTTGTAAAGAGTGAATGTGTCGCCCTGCTGGTCTCGCTGTAACTGAAGTCCAAACCAACCTGAGCCTGACTGACAGCACCAGCAAGAGGAACATTCTGTGTATGGGTCGTTTGCGCATCTTTAAAAAACTCACTGTATTTTACTATGATTCGACCTACGTTATCTGCGTATTTACAAATCGATAAAGTAGCATGTCCAAATGAATGGTGTTTTCCTTCGTCCCCTCTCTTTACTTTGTCCATGCGGGTAACTTATAATGCTTGTCAAGGCTGCCCTGGGGTTGACTCGGGCTGCAACAACCGGACCCAGCAACCACCACAAATCATTCCCTCACTTGCCATGGTTCATAGTGCATGCTTTCAAACTCTCAAATCAGAACAAGATGAATAATTTCTCAGTTTCAGCAACTGATCTACACTAAAGCTGCAAGTTCAATGAAACCCCTTGACAAGTCAGCAGTCCCACACAGGGAAGTCCATTCGTTTTCATTCATCCCACTCTTCATTCACGGGCTGAGAATCAATGCCAACACAAAAAATTGATAGAAAGACATAAAAGACACGGTGACATTCAGGTGTCATTGATTGGGAGGCTCAGACAAAAGTAAATCCAACCAGGAGGAGTGAAAAAGTCCTCTGCCATTGTTCTGATTCTCATTAGGCGGCGCAAAATCAGTACAATCTAAAGGGAGGAAAACAATGCGAGCAGGCAAGAGCCGGGGAAGAAAAAGAAGAGGCAAAACAGGAGATAATGAAGACTTCATTAATCAGCGAGGATACAACAAGCACTCGTTTATCAAGCCGCTGTGGATATACCGATACGAATGCTACTGCTGCTGAGATGGCCTTAAAAAGCGGCTGATTGTGAAGTCGGCTCCACGTGTCACCGCATTGTGTAATTTGTCGACCGACGCACAAAAACAAGAAGTGGGGAAGAACAAATAAATAAACTGAAAAGTGCGTTCGGATACAAGGGATTCAAACTGGAGGCAAACGGAGTGAGCAACGTGCCCTGGAAATGGTCATGGATGAATCAAAGCAGATAAAGGTGGGGTTGCTCTCACCAATAATACATGTGTTGTATTAGTACACATGAATATTGTAAAAGTCAGACCACAACAGGCTTTCTTCATCTTATCTTAGAAAACAGGAGGATCACTTTTGCAGATTAGTTAGAAAGAGCGCCGAGGGAGCTGCTACGCTTAGTGAAAATGGTTCTCTTTTTTCACTTTTCTGTCTAAAAAAATCTGCCTTGCCTTTGATAAAAATCTAAAATGCCCATGCACAAGAAAGCAAGCGATAGAACCCAACTGTTTCGAGAGCAATGTAACTCAATTTTTTTGTGCTTTGAAAGTCAGGTATGAATTTAAGAACAATTTTGTCGATTACAATTTGATTAGCTTCCCTAACCAACATTTTATACCATCACATATGCAAACTTTTACTGTTTTTTTTTTTTACTGCATATACATAATATTTGTAGTGTATTGAATGATTCCAAAATTATTGTGATTGTTTTGTTGTCCAGTGTTGTGTGCAGTGCAGTACGTTACATCTCGCTGCTGTTATACTGTCATGGTGTGGATTTTATTTTGTATTTTGGTTTATTTTTGACATCTGTGGTTTGGTTTTAGTTTGACTTTGACGTCCTGTTTCCCTTGTGTTGATTGTCTGCCCCGCCCTAATGTGTTTCACCTGTGTTTCTGTCTATATGTACCCTGTGCTCCTCTCCTCTTGTTGCTGGTTCATTGTATTGTCTGTCCTTGTCAGTCTGTGTTCGTGGTTCTTGGATTGGTTTTTCGCATTACTGCATTTTGAGTCCTCCATCACTTCACCCCATGACATATACAAATGGAAAAACTGGTATGACTGCCTTCTGAAAGTTTAGAGGTATTTAGAGGGCGGCACGGTGGCTGAGTGGATAGCACTCTAGCCTCTCAGCAAGAAGGTCCTGGGTTCGAATCCCGGCCGGACCAGGGGCTTTCTGAGTGGAGTTTGCATGTTCTCCCCGTGTCTGCGTAGGTTTCCTCCGGGTACTCCGGTTTCCCCTACCACTAAAAATATGTACAATAGGTCATGCCCCCTCCCATCTCTGTGTGGAGTGAGAGGACAAGTGCCCAAAAAAATAACAATTGTAAACTGCTTTGTGACTCTGGTCTGTGAAAGGCGGTATATAAATAAAGCTTACTTACTACTTACTTTATATTGTCTGTTTTTTGTTGTCTGTGTCTATGATGATCTGAACCATGAGTCTGTAATAAAGTTATCTATCTATCTATCTATCCATCTATTGTAGTGTGCTTCAAACAACACAAATTGCCCTTATAGTTATGGAGCTTTCGCGAAAGTTCACCGTGGTAGACCCGGCTGTTGCTGCCAGGCCACAGGCTGCTCTTCCTCGACTCATCAATACCAGCAACGCCCACACCCAGTCAACCAATAACCACCAGGACAGCAAGTTAAAAGCCGGAGACGCCCACTTCCCGATCTTCTGAAGTCTGCAAGCTTCTGAAGCCTGCAAGGTGCATGTCGCTAACGCACCTGTTCGCAAATGCATGCGTTGTTCTGGAGGGGTCGCTTCTGCTCACGTGTTGCTCGTGCGCGTGGCCCTGCTGTCCTCAGTCTGGCTGCTCGTGGTCTGCTCCTCCTCCGCGTCCCTGCACCTGCTGTGGTTCGCATATCCCCACTGCTCTCCTCCTCTGCGGGCTCTTTCTGCGGGCTGCTCCGCGGGGCCCCTCCGCGGTTCTGTGCTGCTCGTTCCTCGTGGTCTGCTGCCGCGCGCAGACGGTCTGGCGGTGCCGTGCATGTCCCTGCCTCCGACTGGCGGTGCCGCGTTGTCCCGTTGCTTTCCCAAGTCTCCTGGCATGTGAGTACAGTGAGTGTGCCGACCGCGGACAGTTTAATCCCGGAGTCTAGGCTGCAGGCGGCTGGTTTTTTTGCCCTACGCACTTGACTGCAGGCGTCAGTCTTCGCCCGTGCTTGGTCTGCAGGCTCCGTTTTACACGTGTTGAGCTAACTGAGGGACAATGCATCTTAAATGGCATCAATCTCCAATGTCTGAGGGATATAAGAGGAGCAATGTGCATTAATTCAGATTCATGTTCTGCCACTTGCAGTAAAACCACGTTGGAAAAAATGTGCAAAGACTACCCCATCGTGCTCCAGACGGCACACACAGAGCTCTTGCACGGCGCCATCTTTACAGCATCAATCTCATTACTCGCAAGTCACTATTGTTAAATGATGTATTTAAATTCGTCTATCTGCAGGAGGAAGGAGGGGCCATGCATTTAAATAGCTAGGTCACTAGTATTAAACTGGGTAACTAAACTGCAGTTGTTGCATTTCGAAAGTGCAGCAGAAAGAAAAGGGGCCCAATGTGAATATGCAATGGGTTTGAAGTGGAGCTGGAGCTAATGAACGCATGGATCAGTGATCGTTCATGCGTATCTGCCATAACCAAAGCAGCAAGTTGGCTCCAGGGGACATCTGTTTCTCGCATGGGAATGTTTCGGATTCGGGTTGATTTATTTCCTCAGGCTCTTAAACAACCGTGGGCATGGTTCTCTGACCGCCGCTGCTGCGGTCCCTGCTGCCGTTCCTACTGATGCCTGATCCCGCTGCTGCCTATTCCTGCTGCTGCCTGTCCCTGCTGCCTGCTCCTGCTGCTCCTACTACTACATGTGCCGCTGCTGCTGTTCCTGCCGCTGCCGCTCCGCAGGCTCCCAGGCTGCACCTATCTCTACGGCTCGGCTCTTCAGACACGTACGTAACCTGGCTCACGGAGACAAGCGGCGCACGCTGGCGTGACACGTCTGTTGTTCGTATGAATTGCATTGTGCTGCTGCTGCTTGCTGCTTCTGCTGCCGCTACTGCTGCTATTGCTGCCGCTGCTGCTTCATACTGCATCTGCTGCCGTGCTGCTGCTGCTTCTTTACTTTGACACCTCTCTTCACTGCGCATCTCTTTTACTGAAACACTAAACAGCTTCAACTATATTCTACTGCGGTGGCTTGATACAGGATTATTGCTGTTATTATCTACGGATGCTGCAACCGCTGCTGCTGCTGCTGCTTCATGCTGCTACCGTTACTGCTGCTACTGCTGCCGCTGCTGCTTCATACTGCATCTGCTGCCGTGCTGCTGCTGCTTCATGTACTTGACATCTCTCTTCACTTCGCATCTCTTTTACTGAAACACTAAACAGCTACAACAATATTCTACTGCTCTGGCTTTGATACAGGATTATGGCTGTTATTATCTACGGATGCTGCAACCGCTGCTGCTTCATACTGCTACTGCTGCTACTGCTAATGCTGCTTCTGCTGCTTCATACTGCTACCGTTACTGCTGCTGCTACTGCTGCGCTGCTGCTGCTGCTTCATGTACTTTGACATCCCTCTTCACTTCGCATCTCTTTTACTGAAACACTAAACGGCTACAACAATATTCTACTGCTCTGGCTTTGATACAGGATTATTGCTGCTATTATCGACGGATGCTGCAGCTGCTGCTGCTTCATACTGCTACTGCTGCTGCTGCTTCATACTGCTACTGCTGCTGCTTCATACGGCTACTGCTGCTACTACTGCTGCTGCTGCTTCATTTACTTTGCCATCTCTCTTCACTTCGCATCTCTTTTACTGAAACCCTGAACAGCTACAACAACATTCTACTGCTGTGGCTTTGATACAGAATTATTACTGTTATTTTCTAAGGACGCTGCTGCTGCTGCTGCCGCGGCTTGATACAGGACTTTTGCTGTTATTATCTGAGGCTACTGCTGCTGCCGCTGCTGCTACTGCTACTGCAACCCATTCTCTCAGAAGCTTATCCTGCTTCTAATGGATGCAGCCCGGCTGAGTATGCCGCGCTGCGCCGGACTCGCACCTATGCTCCCAGGGTCGCTTCGGCGGTCGTGCTTCATCTCTCTACTGAATCTTCTGATTCTATCAGATGCAGCTGGCCAAGTAGCTGCGCTGAGCCGTCAATCGGACTCCTAATCAAAGGCATCCATACCTGGTTCTTCACTCTTCTGATCACAGGCTCCCCATCATGCTGCCCATCCTGCAGCGGCGCTGAACTCCGGCTCATCTTCCAAGTACATGTCTGCCCTCCTCGCAGCATCTTCTGCTCGCCTTCTGTGGCTTCTCTGCATAAGCGTTTCACCACTGCTCACTCAACCTTCAATGCGGTCCGAGACACGGCTTCCCGTCCTATCCTACTGGCCTAATTATCTACTCTCCAACCCAAGATTCTAAGCGTAAAGGCGCCTGCAACATCAATGGCCCTCTCCGGTGTGTCTCTCTGCCCCTACAGGTCTCCGCTTCTACACGGACGCTGCCCCTTCCGTGGGTTTTTGGGGGATTCTTCCAGGACCAGTGGTTCGCGGCCGTGGCCCGCTACTTTCCCCGGAGCATTTCCTCTGCCCTACACGAGACATTCCCAGTGGTCGTGGCCTGCGCGCTGCGGAATCACACGTGGCAGAGAAAGAGGATCTCTGTCATGCGTGATCATCTCGACGTAGTGGAAGCATTAAACAAAGGTCGCTCTTCTCACCCAACATAATGTCCCCTGACCATTCAACCTTCATCTCAAACATTCAAAGATCAGAGGCGCCTGCAACACAATAATAGCTCGCTTCGACACATCTCTCTGCCCCTACAGGTCCATGATGCGTTACACTCGCCTCCGCGGCAAAAAGGAGATTTTAACGGACCTCTAATTCTCACTCCAGTCAACCTTCCCATAACAGCAACCTGGTTCAGAGCTCAGCTAAGATCCCTACTGCTCCTCTGCAATTTGTCTCCCCAGCTCTATACAGCCCACTCCTTCAGGATAGGCGCTGCCACGCGCACGACCTCGCTGGGGCTCCCCCACTCTTCCTCTGCAACGGCTGGGGCGCTGGTCCTCTTCGGCTTCTCCACCTACATCCGCCAGATGCGACCGCTATCATGGCAGCACAACGTCTACCGGCTTCATCGTAAGCTCCCAGCAAAGCAAGTAAGCAATAAGATTCTGGTGGCGGCACGCACTTTCCTCAAACGCTCAAAGATTCCTTGCTTCAGCGTCTGGCTGAATATGAGCGTGCGCTCATATTCTCAGTTCGCTCAAAGATTCCTCTGCTGCGGCTGGCCGAGCATGCGCGTGCGCGCATGCTCTCAGTTCGCTCAAAGATTCCTCTGCTGCGGCTGGCTGAACATGCGCGTGCGCGCATGTTCTCAGTTCGCTCAAAGATTCCTCTGCTGCGGCTGGCTGAACATGCGCGTGCGCGCATGTTCTCAGTTCGCTCAAAGATTCCTCTGCTACAGCGGCTGGCTGAACATGCGCGCGTGCGCATGTTCTCAGCTCGCTCTTGCTCTCAGGCCCGCGCAGTACGTCCTGCTATCCCAATCGCAGGCCCGCTTTTGGGGATCATGCACGCGAGCAAGCGCCGTGCTCAACAGCATCCCGCCCGGCCTAGGGCGCCAAACATGCTCAATCAATAAACATGCTTAAATCTAATAAGTCTAATGCGTTTCCTCATGGGTCTCTCCAAGGTGAAATGGAGCTTTCGCGAAAGTTCACCGTGGTAGACCCGGCTGTTGCTGCCAGGCCACAGGCTGCTCTTCCTCGACTCATCAATACCAGCAACGCCCACACCCAGTCAACCAATAACCACCAGGACAGCAAGTTAAAAGCCGGAGACGCCCACTTCCCGATCTTCTGAAGTCTGGCAAGCCGCCGCCGCCCCACCTCCTCCTTCTCGCATGAAGCGTGTTGCCTACTGCCTCTGCCGTCACCAGTGCCTAGGCCCCGGGGGGATCATGCACGCGAGCAAGCGCCGTGCTCAACAGCATCCCGCCCGGGCCTAGGGCGCCAAACATGCTCAATCAATAAACATGCTTAAATCTAATAAGTCTAATGCGTTTCCTCATGGGTACTTTTGATCGGGAATATTTGCAGTGGTTTGGTCCTGTGAGACATTTTTAACATTTTTATCTGGCAGTTCCTTTTGTGGTAATCACAGACCATAAAGCGCTGCTGAGTCTAAAGAAATCTGCAGTGACAACTGATCCATGGCAGGCGCGCAGATGGCTCCTTGAGTTGGACATTTTTGATATTACATTTCATACATCGGGCAGGTAAACAGCTGCAAATGCTGACTCTTGTCCAGGCGCCCCAGACGGAAGAAAATCAAGTGCAGCCGGCATGTTACAGTAGCTGTTACTGACAACTAATATGAGTGTGGACAATGAAAATGACATTTTGTTTGGGGCCATTGGTGACTCACTCTCTTTTGATCAGAAAAGTTGAAACAAACAGTAACAAAGTGATGAGTGTCTTAGTACAGTATTATCATGGGGTGAATGATAGTGCATGTAGGCCTCCTATTGGTTAAACTGGAGGAAACTCCTCCATTCTTTGAGAAAGCTATGGCATGAGTTTCCCAACCTTAACCATTAGACCATGGGATCCTCTGTAGAAAGTTTAAACATAGCCTCTCCACTCACCTGTAAGTTTTCAAGTTATTTTGCCTAAAGTGCTGATTTCACAGCTTTAGCAGCTATTCATGGTGATCCGTTAAGTCCATGTGGTCAAGTCAAGGCCGCGGGCCAAATCCGGCCCGCGAATGAATTATGACGTACTATTACGTCAATTACGTTTTCCGCTATTTTCATGTTCCCAGAGGTCTAGTATCTCTAATATGTTTGGGGATAAGCTTGCGAGTATTGAAATCGAGGCAGCAGGTGGCAGCCAGCGCTCTCTGAATGGTTTGAAAACAGCTAGATTGCACTTGTTGTGGCCTCTTTTTTCTCAGCTTTTGGTGATTTCAGTAAAACTTCCTCTATCAACTGGGATTACAAGCTAGAAACAAATTTATTTTTGTGTCTGAAAGTAGACAGTCTATTCTTTCAGAATTGGTTTCGGTTTCGATGTCATGTTCACAATATTCTGTGGGTCTTGAAAACTCTATAATAATCATCAGAACTGGCTGGCAATGATGGGAGTACCTGTTTGAAAATGACTGGCAGGCAATGAGTTAATAAACATTGAACCAGTCGCCATCAGCAGCAAATTTGGTTTTTTTGGCCCTCTGATCATTTTGACTTTGACTGCCTGCGTTAAGTGGACACTTGAATGCAGAGCGGGGGGCACGCTCCCAAAGAGTAGGCGGATTGTTATTGTCCATACATGACACGGGATGGCCATGTTTTTTGTCTGAGTGTC
Source organism: Knipowitschia caucasica (assembly GCA_964034765.1). Taxonomy (NCBI): domain Eukaryota; kingdom Metazoa; phylum Chordata; class Actinopteri; order Gobiiformes; family Gobiidae; genus Knipowitschia; species Knipowitschia caucasica. The sequence continues at coordinate 28,829,900 of OZ035838.1, forward strand.
TCCCATGTCAAAACGGCATCTCCAATAACACATGAGCGTGCTCGTTACAATTTATCGAGACAGACAGACCTTTTCAATAAAGTGCCGCAGATATTACTGAACTACCTATAACATCCCAGGGTATAGGTATTGTTAGTTAATACAGACTATTTTACACGTTTATGCAAATCTATTTCCACAAAAAGACACATGCAATTACAGTTGCAAATGTTATCTGTGAAGCCTCTGTCAGACACATGGCTCTGCTGAGTAATCATACAGACCAGGGTAGGCAGTTTGAATCCAATTTGTCCAACACTTGTGCAGGTTATGGGGGAAAATCAAAACACGCATACCTCATCTCCATGGACAGTCAGATGGATGGTTAGAAAGATTAAATAGGACCTTAAAAGACAACTTTCTAAAGTCCCTCGCACAAAAGGGTGGTGAATGGGATCAGTTTCTTCCTCAAGTGGAACTTGATACAACTCAAGTGTACATCAAAGCACAGGATTTTCCCATTCTTCCTTGTGCATGGTAGATAGCTAGATAGATAGATAGATAATACTTTATTCATCAGCGAGGGGAAATTCAGTTGTTCTTAGTAGCAAACACGCGGATAAAAAAGACAATACATATAAATATCAATTAAAAAAAATTAAAAACCCCCACATTTACATCAGCGATGACGTTATAAAAATCGAAATTGCAGCAGGGATGAAGGATCTCGGAAGCGCTCAGTCCGTGTCTACGGAGAGGGGAAACGATCCGATCGATTGCTCTTTCTGAGCAGACAGGAGTCCATGCAGAGGGTGCTGGAGTTACTAAGGATGGCCTGGACCGTTCTCCCATGCTCCTCTCCACCACTGCCTCAAACAGAGGTCCAGTGACCCCCAACAACTGACCCCGCCCTCTTACCAGTTTGTCCAGCTGTTACGGTTTTTGACCGATATATTGTTGCCCAAACTAATGACAGCATAAAAGAGAACAGCAGCCACAACAGAATGGTAAAAACATAGACAACATTTGATTAACACATCAAAGGACTTCAGCTCCTCAGAAAAAAGAGCCTGGTCTGACCCCTTTTGTAGAGCGCCCTCTGTGTTGATGTTCCAGTCCAATTTATCATCCGGTGAACACCTAGATATTTGTTAAAGCCACGGAAGCTCCACAGCAATGTCCGGTATTCATCGTGAGCCAAGTCTCCGTTAGACAGAGAAGACTGCTCTCTACCAAGTTTGGTAGGGAACCAAACTTGCCATTGGCTGTTGTTTTAAACTGTAGTCCAGTGTGACAACAGCTTCACATATGCTTTGTTCAAATATGCATTTGCTGACTTTTCTCGCAAATCCACAATTAGTAAGTTACGTCAGAAATCCCAATATGACAAAAAGGTTGTGTTTCACCCACATGAGCAAGGGGACCTTGTGCTACTAGATGACCCTGCTAACAAAATGAATAAGTTGGCTCTGAAATGGAAAGGGCCGTTTGTTATTTTGAAACGTGTGACACAAGATGGACTTCCAGGTGTGACTTATGAAATTACAGATCCTAAGAAAGCACATTCACGGACATGGATTGTACACACACAACAGACTCAAGGCATTTAAAGGAACTTTGCAGAATGTTGTGGATATGGACGGGACGATTTAACCCGGATTGGACAATGCTCCGGCAGCTCCTCCCCTTACTGCTTTATCAGGGGCCCTGCCGTTTCAACCCTCCTACTCCGCCATATGTGCCTTTACGATGTAGGCAGCCTGAGACTGCACCTGCGGTAGAGCCCACTCAGAGCGTTCCATGATCACCCCATGTTTCTAATCCCTCTACTTCCAGCTCTGTGTCCCCGCCAGCCTCCCCCATCACCCGACCTTGTGTGACCGTTTGGTTATTTTAGCAAGGAAAACTTCGAGATAGAACACTGTTTTTTATTATAAATTGTAACCCGCACACCCACAGTCTCAAGAACTGGTGAGCAACAAGATAACAGGGTTACAATATCATAAAACATGCTAACAAGGCTAATCTTCGTTTTTACATTAAGCCAGTCTCACTTTGGTTACCTTAGATTTATTTACCACAATGTACATTGTAATATCCATAAATGCTAACACCTATTAACGGTTGCTTTTATTTTGGCAGAGCCGTTTCCCATATAGTAGCCGCTCCCCCGCGTCACGTCCTCTCACACCGCTGGAGTTGATAGCTGGCAGCAGCCCTCACGTTGCTATCTGTTGTGGCGCTGTTTGAAAACTCTTCAAACAAGCAAACTAAAACTTAACATCAACATGTGATCCTGCGGACCCATTTGTGTGTGATCCGTCCCTTTCTCTACTTATTGGTGAGTCAATACACTGCGTAATGTAATATAAATTTATATAGCGCTTTTTTGGACACTCAAAGACGCTTCACATGTGTCATTATTCATTCACTCCATACACGGTGGTGATAAACTACTAATGTAGCCACAGCTGCCCTGGGGGCACACTGACAGAAGCGAGGCAACCAGTATGTGCCATCGGCCCCTCTGACCACCACCAACCATTCACACACACACCAGACTCATTCTAGGCAATGGGGGTGAAGTGTCTTGCCTAAGGACACAACGGCAGTTTGGCACTTTACAGCCGCAGCCGCCCCACTGTGGCTGGTGTTCCCAGAGGTTAAGTGTCTTGCCAAGGACACAACGGCAGTTTGGCACTTTACAATCAATCAATCAATCAAAGTCGATGGTGAAAGTCTTGATCAAGTTTATTTGTAGAGCGCCTTTCATACACATGGCAACACAAAGCGCTTCACAGTCCACATCACAAATCATCACATAAAACAAACACCAGAATCACAATTAAAACATTAAAATCACACAAAAGATTAAAACACAATTAAAACATTAAAATCACACAAAAGAATAAAACCATTAAAACTTTCAAAATTACACAAGAAATTTAAAAAAATAAATAAATGACAGCAGTGCATTAAAATGGAGATAAAATCCTTCAGTTGTATGCACAGGCAAACAGAACAGTCTTTAACCTGGATTTGAACATTGACAGAGTAGACGCCTCCCTCACATTTTCAGGGAGATTGTTCCAGATCTTAGCTGCATGGATCTGAAACGCAGCCTCCCCATGTTTGGTTCTCACTCTGGGCACCAGCAGGAGGCCAGTCCCTGTGCTCCTCAGAGTCCGGGCTGGTTCATATGACACCAACATGTCACTAATGTATTCTGGTGCAAGGCCATGGAGAGACTTGTACACAAGCAGAGCCGTTTTAAAATCTATTCTTTGAGCCACAGGAAGCCAGTGCAGAGACCTGAGGACCGGACTAATATGGTCATACTTCCTGGTTCCTGTCAGGACTCTAGCTGCTGCATTTTGGATGTACTGCAGCTGCTTACAGGTCTGTTTGGACAGACCTGTAAGCAGGCCATTGCAGTAGTCTAGCCTGCTGGAGACAAATGCATGGACAAGAATCTCCAAGTCTGCCCTGGACACTATATTTCTAACTTTGGCAATGTTCTTCAGATGGTAAAAAGCTGTTGATGTTATTGATTTTATGTGGCTATTGAAATTTAGGTCTGAGTCCAGTATTACCCCCAAATTTCTGACCTTGTCTGAAGGAAGTAGGGAGAGAGACTGAAGTTGACAAATGACGCCCTCTCTTTGTTTCTGGGGACCAAAGACAATGATTTCGGTTTTGTCTGTATTTAGCTGGAGGAAATTATTTTGCATCCAGTCACTGATCTGTTGGATACAGTGAAGGAGCAAATCCAGTGGTCCATGTTCTCCTGCAGTCAGTGAGACATAGATCTGAGTGTCGTCAGCGTAATTGTGGTAGGACACTTTGTTTCTTTGTATTAACTGACCTAACGGCAGCATGTAGAGATTAAATAGGAGAGGTCCCAGGATCGACCCCTGTGGTACACCACAGGTCAGGGCCACATCATCTGAGACGCAGTCTCCAATCTCCACAGAGTACTTCCTATCCTCCAGGTAAGACCTAAACCAGTCTAGGGCTGTGCCAGTGACACCAGCCCAGTCCTCCAGTCTCTGCATGAGGATCTCATGGTCGACAGTGTCGAACGCGGCACTAAGATCTAACATGACCAAAACTGTGACTTTACCTGCATCAGTGTGAAGTCGAATGTCGTTTGTTACCTTCACTAGAGCGGTCTCAGTGCTGTGGTGGGGTCTAAACCCAGACTGGAACATATCAAAAGAATTATTCATTGTTAAAAATTCAGTAAGTTGTTGGGAGGCCACTTTTTCAAGAATTTTTCCAATAAATGGCAGATTCGATATGGGGCGATAATTTTGAAGTCCCGCAGGATCCAGACTGCTCTTTTTTAGGAGAGGTCTTATGACTGCTGTTTTTAGGGCCATAGGAAATGTTCCTGACGACAGAGACATGTTTACTATTTGTGTCAGTGAAGGTAACAAACTGCTCAGGACGGACTTCAGAAATTTAGAGGGCAATATATCCAGGCTACATGTGGAGGAGCTCAGACTCATGATTATCTTTTTGACAGTTTCAGTATCCACAGGTGCAAAGTGAGTTAGCTCAGAAAGCTTCTCTGGCTGTTGCATTGTTATACGTGCTGTGGAGGTGATAGTGTTTTTGATTCCTTGTACTTTGTCATCGAAAAACTGTGCGAACTCATTACACCTAGATTTAGAGGAAAATTCTAGGGGCAACTTTACAGGGGGGTTCGTTAATCTACCAACTGTTGAAAACATAACACGAAAATTGTTACTGCAACCTCCAATAATGTCAGAAAAATACATTTCTCTTGTTCTACGTAGAACCCGGTTAAATTCACCCAACTCATCTTTAAAGATTTCATAATCGCCCTGGAAATTGGACTTTCGCCACTTCCGTTCGGCCCTCCGGCACTCTTGCTTCTGTGCCCTAACCGAGTCTGCCTTAGTCCATGGGGCCTTTTTCTTACTGGTAACTATTTTAACCGTCACAGGAGCAATGGCGTCCAGAACAGTCAGAACACTGGTGGTGACAGAGTTATACAATTCATCAACAGTAGAGCATGGAGTTTTCTCAAAATTTAGCATTCCCATGAACAGTTCACTTGTGTTTTCATGTATGTGTCTTCTTCTAACAGTTGTAAATTCAGCTGGTGGTTTGCTAGCAAAACACATGTCAAAAAATACACAGAAATGATCTGACAAAGCAACATCAACTACATTAACATTTGATACATTAACCCCCTTTGTAATTAGCAGGTCAAGAGTGTGCCCCCTGCTGTGGGTGGGGCCACTCACGTGCTGAATGAAACCAAAGGTCTCAAATACAGAAGCCAGCTCCTTTGCATTTCTGTCATCAACATTATCAACATGTACATTAAAATCACCTGTAATAACTAAACTATCAAAATCTGTGCACACGAATGAAAGTAGTTCAGTAAAATGGTCAATAAAATCGCAACATGACTGTGGTGGCCTGTACAGGACAATGAAAAGAGTAGAAGATTGCTTTTGTTCCATTTTAAAAGAAATATACTCAAACGATGAAAAATTTCCAAGGGGCATTCTATGGGAGACAAAGTGCTCTCTAAAAACTGCAGCTATGCCTCCCCCCCTTTTGTTTTCTCGTATTTCGGATTCGAATTTAAAATTGGGTGGTGTTGCTTCTATTAGAACTGCATTTCCTGTATTTTGGTCCAGCCATGTTTCAGCCATAAGCATAAAATCAAGATCATAAGAAGTGATAAAATTATTAATTAAAAATGATTTGTTACATAGAGATCTGACATTAAGCATAGCAAGTTTAAAAATAACGTCAGAGTCGATTAATGTGGTTGATTGATTTCTACAGGGAACAGAAATTAGATTTGCAGAGTTGGACCGTCTAACTGCTGTCCTGTTTTGATTTCGTTTTTTAGAATTTAAAAACATTTTTGAGCTGGTGCGAGGAACACACACAGTCTCAATTGGCCTAAAATGTGAAAACCCTTGTTGTTCTTTAGCTCCCAGAGTCAGAAGGGAGTCAGCACAGTTCAGTGTTTGGACTGGTAATGCACTGCCAGACGGACAGGGAGCAGTGTTTGCACCGTTGTACTCACCCGGTGCTGGTGAGCAGGAGGCGGGGGAGTGCGGTGGGGTCCGAGGGGGCTCAGATGTAAACAGTCACGCCCCCCTCGGGGAACGCTGAACAACATAACGTATGTAATCCATCAACAGGCTGCTACCGTATCTGTTTGGGTGTAATCCGTCTGGACGATAGGCTTCGTAACGTTTCCAGAAAAGGGCAAAGTTATTCACAAAGACAAAATTAAAAGAGCTGCATGTAGCCTGAAGCCACACATGCAGCGCCACAACACGACTGTAGAGGCAGTCACCTCTGTTTACAGTCGGGATTGGACCAGAAATAAAAACAGATAGTCCGGAGGATTGAAGGAGGTGGAACAGATCCATAAAATGTTTCTTCGTGACTTCTGACTGCTGAAGTTTCATGTCGTTAATTCCCACATGCACGACTACCTTGGAAACGGTATCAGGCAGGGACTGAAGCAGAGGAGGGAGACGTATGAGCAGGTCTGGTACAGTAGCTCCGGGAATACAGCGAGTGACCCCGTTAAAGAAGCGGACGTGTCTCACGATGGAATCTCCAATAATCAGAGTGGTCGGGGCGAAGAGTGGCCTCGGAGAAGGAGCTCGGTGGACGGAACCAGCGGGTTCACCCGAAGCAGGACCGGAGCCTGAGCGCCGCTGAACACATGGAGAGGAGGAGCGGGGGTGCTGACTCTCAGCTACAGGCGACCCACGCTGTGTGCTCGGGGACGCTGGAGCGGTGAGAGGGGCTGGCTCTGGGCGCTGCTGCTGACCCGGTGGAGGTGAGCGGTGGTGATGATGGCTAGCTACCCCAGTCTGAGGCTGCTGCACTGGGGTCAACATGGCTGGTGGACCGCTCTTTCGCCTGAGGACTGCTTCCTTTAGGAGCGTTTTCCTCGCAGTGGACTTGGATCCTCGAGCAGTAGAGTACGCTGCAGTGTCCAGGGATTCTGCTGAGGGGGCCGGGATGTTGGTGGAGAGGGCTGCATAGCGGTTTGCCAGACTCAGGACATGGGCCACGGCGCAGGATGGCTCCTCGGAATCCGCGGGCTCGTTATTCGTAAGCGGGCGCTTAGGTGTAGAACAGGAGGGTCCGGAGCTGACGGATCTCTCCCACACGACAGTGTCACAATATGCAGCGCTCAGTGACATCAGCCGTGAGTGCTGCCCACCAGCGACTTCAAAAAGTTTGGATACTAGAGATTGTTTCTCATTCAACTCTGCGGTGAGACGAAGGACTTCTTTTCGTAGATCTGCAATGGTGGCACGGTCGCTCTCACGGAGCTCCAAGGTGAGGCGACTAATATTGTGCATGTTTGAGCCAATTTCATTGTCACTTTCCATGTCCTCGTTAGCTTGTGTTAGCCTCTGTGCTACTAGTGGGTTTCAGTCGGGACTAAGTGCTATTTGCTGAAACCACTGAATTAAAAAGATAAAACACTCAGATATATTAAAAAACTGAACAATAAAAACGCGCTAAAAAGTTGTTAAAAGTTTACTAAAAAGGTGCACAGAGCAGCCCTGCAGTACTGCTTACTGTTATATGCAGTAACACTTTGGATTTTCAATTTTAAAGCACACTTGTGTTCATAAATATTGTTTTCTAAAGCCTTAGTTGTTTTGCAGTAGTTTTGTACCGCCTCTTTTAGTCGACCCATCGAGCTCCAGTTATGTTGTTTGTTGTTCATTTTTTACATAAACTCTGTGTCCATCGTCGCTCTTCCTTCAGTTGTGTTACCGTGAGCTTTCTTAGTTGCATACACTTTGTTAATAGTCTCCAGGGAGATATTTCACGGATGTTCATGAGTCGCTCTTATTAAAATATGTCCTAGAATGTTTTCCTTCCGGTATCTACAAAGACCAGTACTCCTCATTACCTTATGTGTTAGATCTTTTGATTCAGTCATTACTTTGTGTTTAGACTCATGGGCAGGTTGAACAGAAGTTCCCAAGACATTGCACTTCCAACTTAATTTAAGAATATATCTTGGGAACCTCATATTCAAACCACATAAAAAATGTAATTGTAATAATATCCATCCATTTAGTTTTGCGTTCTGAAAACACTCCCAGTTCAGGCGTCTCCAAACCTGTTGCTCAGGAGCTCCCAGTTGCTCGCTACAGTACATCCCCATTACAATTATTGTAAATATTTACTTTTATTTATTTATTTATTTATTTATTTGTTTATTTGAGCAGACAAGTACTGCTCAAAAGGAGTGGGCCGAAGCAAAAGCTTATTGGTGCCCACCCCCAAAACACTACATAAAAATATACACACTTTACATAGAACAGCAACTATGTAAATGTAAAAAAAAAAAAAAAAAAACTTTGTACACTAATATTATGTTTGTATAAGACTATAAAATCCATCATTTATTCATTAAAATTGTTAAGTGCCCCAGGTTTAACATGATCAGTTAAAGCATAAATACACAAGTCAAGTTAAGTCTGTGAAAACAGTTCTGAAAGCTCTCTAATACACCAGTGTGACGGAGTGACCCGCCCCTGAGCACGCTGTCCCACTGAGCGCATGACAGGCTGTGCTCTATGTTGGCGGTGCCCTGCGCCTAAACCTGCGTTCATTGATCACCGCTTGTACAGTGACTGTGTTTATCACATGTAGCGTGCACTAACACGTCTCCAGGGCTGAAGCGTTGCACGGTGCATCTAAATCACATTTGCAGTTTCACTCGCCTCTGTGCTGGAGTCTCCATGGCTCCTCCGTGGCGCATTTTGTTCGTGTACCTTTGGCTTAAATGTCTCGCGGTGTCTGTGGGTCATGTGGACCGTTATGGGACATTAACATTTGTTCTTTCTTGTTTGTTGCTGCAAAAACCTAATTTATTGTGTATACAGAAAAGTTAAATGTATGAAATCATGAACTTGTGAGAAAGTACCCATGTATTGTAGATACAGTGCCTTGCGAAAGTATTCGGCCCCCTTGAACCTTTCAACATTTCGCCACATTGCAGGCTTCAAACATAAAGATACAAAATTTAATTTTTTTGACATGAATCAACAACAAGTGGGACACAATCGTGAAGTGGAACGAAATCTATTGGATAATTTAAACTTTTTTAACAAATAAAAAACTGAAAAGTGGGGTGTGCAATATTATTCGGCCCCTTTACTTTCAGTGCAGCAAACTCACTCCAGAAGTTCAGTGAGGATCTTTGAATGATCCAATGTTGTCCTAAATGACTGATGATAATAAATAGAATGCACCTGTGTGTAATGAAGTCTCCGTATAAATGCACCTGCTCTTTGATAGTCTCAGGGTTCTGTTTAAAGCGCAGAGAACCATGAAGACAAAGGAACACACCAGGCAGGTCAGAGATACTGTTTTGGAGAAGTTTAAAGCCGCATTTGTATACAAAAAGATTTCCCAAGCTTTAAACATCTCAAGGAGCACTGTGCAAGCAATTATATTGAAATGGAAGGAGTATCAGACCACTGCAAATCTACCAAGACCCGGCCGTCCCTCCAAACTTTCATCTCAAACAAGGAGAAGACTGATCAGAGATGCAGCCAAGAGGCCCATGATCACTCTGGATGAACTGCAGATAACTACAGCTGAGGTGGGAGAGTCTGTCCATAGGACAACAATCAGTCGTGCACTGCACAAATCTGGCCTTTATGGAAGAGTAGAAGAAAGCCATTTCTCAAAAATATCCAGAAAAAGTCTTGTTTAGAGTTTGCCACAAGCCACCTGGGAGACACACCAAACATGTGGAAGAAGGTGCTCTGGTCAGATGAAACCAAAATCGAACTTTTTGGCCACAATGCAAAACGATATGTTTGGCGTAAAAGCAACACAGCTCATCACCCTGAACACACCATCCCCACTGTCAAACATGGTGGTGGCAGCATCATGGTTTGGGCCTGCTTTTCTTCAGCAGGGACAGGGAAGATGGCTAAAATTGATGGGAAGATGGATGGAGCCAAATACAGGACCATTCTGGAAGAAAACCTGTTGGAGTCTGCAAAAGACCTGAGACTGGGACGGAGATTTATCTTCCAACAGGACAATGATCCAAAACATAAAGCCAAATCTACAATGGAATGGTTCACAAATAGACGTATCCAGGTGTTAGAATGGCCAAGTCAAAGTCCAGACCTGAATCCAATCGAGAATCTGTGGAAAGAGCTGACTGCTGTTCACAAACGCTCTCCATCCAACCTCACTGAGCTCGAGCTGTTGTGCAAGGAAGAATGGGCAAAAATTCCAGTGTCTCGATGTGCAAAAATGATTGAGACATACACCCCCAAAGCGACTTGCAGCTGTAATTGCAGCAAAAGGTGGCGCTACAAAAGTATTAGCGCAAGGGGGCCTAATAATATTGCACACCCCACTTTTCAGTTTTTTATTTCGTTAAAAAAGTTTAAATTATCCAATAAATTTTGTTCCACTTCACGATTATGTCCCACTTGTTGTTGATTCTTGACAAAAAATGTAATCTTTGTTTGAAGCCTGAAATGTGGCGAAATGTTGAAAGGTTCATACTTTCGCAAGGCACTGTATTATGTATTTTAGGATGATTGATTCTGTAGGCTGTAATGTGAGAGGGGAAAGCTGGATATATTTGGTGTGCTAGTCTGCCCTGAGGCAGTCGGGGCTTGGTTACGCAGAAGGCAACATTGACTGCAGGAGCGAGAGTGAGAGTCAGGAAGAAAAAACTTCTAGTAGAAGTTGTGTATACAGTATTTTTGTTGTAAATGAAGACTGAAGACTTTTCACGATGCTCTGTAAATATGGATCTGTACTTTTTCCCAGGGTTTTCATACTGAGTGCTCTTGATGTAAAATTTCTAAAACGCCTTTTCCGACTCAGCCATGTTTGTGAAAAAGAATCCATCACAACCAAACTTAGGCTTTTGTCCTTTTTTGATGCTAATTCTTGTGGGGTTTGCATACAGTCTTGAAAGGCTGAGATTAGAGATTACCGCACTCAAACATGCATCAATCAATCAATCAAAAAATCAAGTTTAGTTAAAATGAGCCTATATATCTTCCCCTCTCTGGTTGTTTCCCACTGCCAAGTATGAAATTGATAAGCCAAATGGCACATGAGTCATCACATTGTTTATAAAGGCTCGGGCCGCACGCTGATGTGATTTGACGCGTACGAAAAGATCCTAATGTGTTTGTGAGAGCGTTTCTCTTTGTGATCTTTGGTCATGTGGAGATGCTGACAGTTTTTGGACGTGGTGACAATCTAATGAGCAGGAGCTCTAATGAGAGGCAGCAGCTCCAGCGGAGGAAGAGGGAGGGAGCAGAAACATTTTTACTGCCATTTGTCTTATTTTGTATGTGTTTAATTCAATTCAACATAATTTACATGGCAATATCTACAACTATGCTGCTGGTTATGTCCAAGAGATATTTGCAGATGCAAAAAGATGCAAAAAGGAATCCACATTTTGTCACCACTTATTGTCATTGTCACCACACCAAACCAGAACCCCCAGGCTGCAAATCCAAATCTCTAATTAATGTTTGATGAGTTAATATCTTTCTTGCATCTGTTTGTTTAGTAATTGAAAATAACTTCTATCTGCAGAGTCCTGATCCAAGTGTTTCGTGAGAAAATTTTATCCAAACAAAATATTGAGTTAATTCTGCTTGTGGGATTGAAAACTCCACTAATGAGAACAAAAAAGGTTTTAGGTTCAATCCTGTGCCAGTCCGGGCCTTTCTGTGTGGAGTTTGCATGTTTCTACCTGTGTCTGGTCTGGGAGGATTTCCACCGGGCGCTCCGGTTTCCCCCACCACCCAAGACATGCACCGGTATAAATGTGGTGAGTGAGTGAGAGATGTTGGTCGGAGAGGGCGATGGCACAGACTGGCTGCCTCGATTCTGTCAGTCAGTCCCTGGGCAGCGGAGGCGACTGTAGAGAACCATGCAGGTGCTTTGAGAGACTTTAAATGCAAGGCATGTTGTCACATGTCAAATAAGGGAATTTTCCTCAGATTTCTATAACTGACAAGTAGATATTTGCATTTGAATAACTGGGTTTGCATAACCAAATATGCAGTTTTTAGCATCTGCATGTTTGATGTTATTGTTATTTGAGTAAAATGTTATCAACTTGTATGTTTATATGAATATAACATAGTTTAGTGTCTAACTATGTATTCAATACAATAATTACTATTATTATAATTTGTCAAAACAAATAAATATTTATTAGAGATTTTGAAGGCTTTTGCTTAATTAAATATAAAACATGTACAGGTACTGGGCTATTAAAAAAAATCTGAAATATTGATGACTTTTTTATTTATTAATCCTTTTATGTTATTAATCTTATGCATTCTGATTCAAAAGAGTAAATAAATCTGGCTTTTCAATTCATATAAAAAAAAAAAAACGTTTGTCATGTATTGGTCATTTTAACAACGTTTATATGAAGTTTTGACTTTCAGCATTTCATTATTTTCTTACGATTAATGAACACATCCATTCCATCTCTCTCTCCAAGTTGCCTGGTTACATCTTCCTCTCAAAGATATCACACCATGACTATAATTGGCCGACTTCCGCACTAATCATTGCATTTTCACACCTTTGTTTCCCGTCTTTGCTAACTACATTCTCCCAGGTCTGAGATAAATTCTTTCAGATCTTTGCTGCACATAACAGCGGCCCTATTCGACACCATTACCTGTATTGCTTTGGGGCTACACGCAGAATCACCACCATTTTTGATGAAAGATGAAAAAATGTAGTTGGTTTATTTGATGTTACTTTCTTGGTTGATGTCACTCAACTGGGCATTTGTGCACAGCTTGGATCGGCTAACACACGCACTTTGGCATTTCTCTCTGTCATTAGCATTTGGGTGGCATTTTACACATTCATGCCCTTATTGCAGTTTTCCAACCTCCTTCCCACCCTTCTTGTGGCTTTTGCACACAAACAGATTGTGTGCAAAAGCCATTTCTGAACTGGCTTTCTGATAGATGGTGCGTCTTTGATTGTCACCAGTCTGGAGGATAATCGCGTTCTCCTCTCTTCTCTAATGATGTGGTCCGGTCATCGCCGTGGGCAACCGCATCCCACGGTAGTCTGATGTTGACAATCTGCGCACAAAGGCGGACATAGATCAGGAAGTGTGACGGCCAATTAATGAGAAGGGCGGGTCTATCGTGTGGGAAGAAGGAGGTATCATTTAAAACAACATTAGCCCTTTTCGGCTCATTAATGGGCCTTTTTTAGAACCTCAGTTCAATCTTGTAACCCTTCCTGTGTAGTTTTTGGTCAAAATATGATATATTTTATGAAACTCAGGCTCTTTCTTGTGTAACCCAGTTGTTGGAAACAAAATCAAATGTTGTTGAAAATAATGTGTGTTGTGAATTTTCATTTTCCAGGAAAGAACACTGTACTGGATTCTAAGGCTGCACAATTAATTGCAATCCAATCAAAATCTCAGTCTCATGGTTGATTAGTAATTTAATACATTTCAAATAGTTCAATCATTTAAAATTATAATAATAATGCATTGGTTTAATATAGTGATTTTCATAACACTCAAAGACGCTCCATGTGGCATTGTTGATTATCTCCATACACGCTGGGGATAAGCTACAACTGTAGCCACAGCTGCCCTTGGGTAGAGGGTTAGAAGCGAAGCAACCAGGATGTACCATCGGCCCCTCTGACCACCACCAACCATTCACGCACACACCAGACTGATAGGCAATGTGGATGAATAACAGTTTGGCCCCATAGTGGCACCTGGTGTTCCCAGAGGTCTAGCACTAACCAGACATTTTGAGTCAATTATTTCCTTCACAAATGCTGCTATCGCCATGATCACTGCAAAAGAACAGATATTTTTATTTTCATTTGTTGAGTTGTATGAGTGCATGAAGTTTTAATCTGTAAATGAGAAGACAGGTTCAGGATCAACCAACTTAGCTGCAGATTTTATGTGAGAATTGCTTGTGATTTAATTTCAACCGTGAAAATATTGTATAATAAATAAATACAATTGCCAAGGTTATTTAAAAAAAATCACAACTATATATTTCTATCAATTCATACAGCCATAATGGATTCCTCACCAAAAACGTTCTTCTCATTGATTATGGTTTGACGATTATGGTAAGATGATGAAGTGTGCATTTGTATGTGTCTAGTTCATCATATTATTAAATATTCAAATTAGACGGAGCTTTCAAATATTTCTATGGGACTGATTTCAGCACTGTTTTTCGTCAACTACATGCCATTTTTGTATTTTCATATATTTTAGTTTTTATATAGAGGTCATGAAGAAGCAAAAATGATAAAACATCCGGTCCAGACAATTGGTTAATGGATAATTATTCCTATACTCAAACACCATCAGTAATGCATAAATCTAATAAGAGGAAAAGGTCAGGTGCATTGTGGGCAGACATTGCTCTCAGTTAAATAAGGTTACATTAGTTTGTTATTGCTGTATTTTGCTTGTTGACTTTAAAGGGTTGTGGACAAAAAAAACGGATATAAAGGTTCTGGATAAAGTGGATAGAAAACCAAATATATTGTTGGTATGTTTTTTTCTTTCCTTCTGTTTCAAGACAGGGTGCAGATGTGCTTAATTATAACGCAATATTCTTATTTTATTCTTTATTCTTTGATGAATTTATGCTTTCTACTCCTCCAACACAAAAGGAAAACATTTGTATGCATGTCTATGTGAATGGGGCTGAGTGTAATTAATGAACAGCGAGGAGCAAACCTACACAGGCACAGGGAGAACATGCAAATTCCACTCAGAAAGGCATTGCTCCACCTGGGACTTCAAGATTGAGAGGCAACAGCTCTACCCACTGTGCCACCGTGTCCGCAACAGATGTGAACCTCAAAGCTGCAGCTAAAAATGTTTCCAAATGGACTTATGGACTCATACAGTTTCCAGGTTTTTTGTTTTTTATTGGCGTGTCCAGTTTGAAAGACATCCACTATGGTGTATAACGATTGTTGAAATGTTCCGTGACCACACTAAAAGTCTAGACTGTATAATTGACAAACAACGTACGGATGTGATAGAACGTTTTACCTAAAAAAAAAACCTAATTCCTCCACCGTTACTCAAGTAGCGAACGGCTTAAGAACTTTAACAAAAGTTTACAAAGTATCCATATTTTAACTGAAATACTTAGACTACCTAGACTTAAGGCAGTGTCTCCCAAAGTGGGGTCCGTGGCCGGGTACTGCAGAGGTCATCAAAAAAAAGGAAATATATATAATTATTGTATGTTAAATTACAATATTTGTGTTCATTATTTGACTTGAATCATCAAATTGTAATAAACTATCCATATTTTAACTGAAATACCTAGACTAGCACCTTAAGGTAGTGTCTCCCAAAGTGGGGTCCGCGGCCGGGTACTGCAGAGGTCATCAAAAAAAAAGTATATATATAATTATTGTATGTTAAATTACAATATTTGTGTTCATTATTTGACTTAAATCATCAAATTGTAATCATTTGTGTTTTATAAAGTGGGGATGGTCATTTACATGTTTGTAGCAGAGGCTATTTCCCCCAAATAAAATAACGAGAAGAGCCTATTTATAACGTTGTCTTCTTGGTTATTATTTTGGGGGGCCGCGCAGACCCGTCAGATTTTTAAGGGGGCCCCGGTGTTACTGACTTTGGGAATGGCTGCCTTAAGGTATAATACATTATCACTGTGAACAATAGCTTTCTTCCTCTATATTGGAAAGCAATTGGATGAAGCCATAAATTGCATTGTGTGTAGTATGTGTTACCGATTGAGTGAGTGTGTCGTCAAGGCGTTCAGTGGTAACCTAGAAACGGGCGGTGTCTGCGAGAGGACTGACCTTTACCTGATCTTGATGTGATGGAGCACTCTGCATGGACCCTTTTGACTGCTGCGCTGCTATGTATTTCGTATCGCTTTTGGGGGGATTTTGTTTTTTCTTTCCCTAAAGTATTATTTGATAAGTCACTCTGGTTTCCCCTACCAACCAAAACATGCACCGCATAAGATCCTTCAGTGATGGTAGTTCCTCAGAGGAAAGAAAATATGACAAAAATGAGATCTCAATACAGACTGATTTGTTTCTTCTAGACAAGTTTGAGCCTTGTTTGAGATCATTTTGGGAAGAAGGCTTATTCCCCCTGAGAAATAGGCTGAACGTCTACATCTGGGGAAGACCACAGCTGATCCTGACAGGTGGCCCCAGCGTCATCGGAAAGATAAAGTAAGCGTATACAACAGTCATTTGCCCCGAAATAGACTTGAAAGTAAAAGAGGGAGAAGCAATCAATTTGGATGCTGCAGAGCTGAGGTTTGACACACACCTTTGTGCATTATGCAAACACAAAGATGCAAATGAACGCTGCTCATCTGTGACAAATGTTCTGCCCGTGGCCCCGCTCCTGCTGCAGACGGGCCGAGATGTGACGATAGCTGTAGATGTGCTTTGAAGCTCTCATTGGCACCACTTTCTGCTTATTTCCTTCACACAATTTGCTCTAAAATGAATTGAAGTTTCTGTGAGACAATCTGTTCTACGCTTTTTATACATTGACTGAAGTTCCACTTGATCACGGCTCAACACAGAGTGGTTTGAGGCGCCACCTGCATGTGAAAGCCAGATCCTGTCAGACCTCTGAAGCTAAGCAGGGAAGGGCTTGGTTAGTAGTGAGATGGGATAATCTTTGGGAACGGCAGGTGTCACATTGGGGCGGCTGTGGCTGTGCCAAACTGTTGTTGTGTCCTTAGGCAAGACACTTCACCCACATTGCCAAGAATGGGGTGACAGTAGCTCAGTTGGTAGAGCATTGGCCTTTGAGCCTGAAGGTCGTGGGTTCGAGCCCACCACAAGACTTTCTCCACCGGCTCCCACTGATGTCTGCTGTGGTTGTGTCCTTGGCAAGACACTTAACCTCTGGGAACACCAGCAACAGTGGGGCGGCTGCGGCTGTAAAGTGCCAAACTGCTGTTGTGTCCTTAGGCAAGACACTTTACCTCTATTGTCTAGAATGAGTCTGGTGTGTGTATGTGAATGGTTGGTGGTGGTTGGAGGGGCCGATGGAACATACTGGTTGCCTCGCTTCTGTCAGTGTGCCCCAGGGCAGTGCTATTTTAGAAGTGAAAGATTATAATGTTATTGTTTTCTTGCACACACAGTCCCTGGCATGTATCGACGTTCTCTTTTGGGCAAATACACACCAGCTAAAGATTGTTTTATTTCTGACCACAAAGTGAAGCAGGGCATTCATTGCATGGCGCCGGAAAAACGGGCGCCATGGCAGGAGCTCTGGTGTGTATGGTGCACACTGAAATGTTATCACTGTGGGACACATTTTTCCAATGTGGTTTTACTGCAAATGGCAAATAAATTCTTGAAATATTGAAATTACCGGCACACTTAACATCCACATGTATCTACTGCCTGCAAACCCAAAGCACCTCCTTAGCTTCCAAAGTGAAAAACGTTATGCTCATCTCATCTGACTAACTTCTTTCGACAAAGAAGGACAATCATTCATTTTGTCTGGTCCGGCTGCTAAAATCAGTCCAACAAACCTGTTTGAAGGTGCATTTTTGATTAAGCCGTCTTTGACAGCCCTTCATCTACAAACAGTGTGTGTATTTCAAAGCCAATTAGCACCTTTACACACAAGTGCACTAAGCTAGCCTTGCACCATCAGCCACACTGCCCCACCGCCACGCACACTGACCTGTACCTGAGTGCTGTCGCTAATTTGGCTGAACGGACCGCAGCGAGAGGAATAATGAGCTTTTCATGACGTCCCTCCAACAGTTTTGCTCCAGTGTAACATCAGCCTTGACCTTAGTGTGACTCCTGACAAATTATATTCAGCCCTACCCCCACAAAAAAAAAAAATGTTTTGGGATGAGACAGGGGGGGGGGATTTAAATTTTTTAGTGCAACTCCTAATCATCGCCTAACCCTGAGCTGGATATCAAAATAAATAAAATGCTATATTTTGTGTAGAGTATGGTGTAATCGCATTCAATTCATCCAGACGATACAGCTATAGAAGGGGGAGGGCGGGCGACCTTGAGTGAAGCGAGATGACGAGTGTTGACACCATGAACTGGAGCTGCTACCCGGTTCATATTACCACCAGTCTCATCAAATGGACGTCCTTTCACTGGCCTGCTCTCTCGCCAACTGACACATCTGACCTATCCCCAAACAAATCCACAGATAGACCACAAAGGGAGAACTCGACCAGGCTGAATTTGCATCACTCAATTTTTGCACTAAAGATGCAGGAGTCTATCAATATATAATGCATGGTGGAATGACAGCTCAACCACGGTGAGAATATTTCAAGCTACACCTTTTACAGGTCTGAGTGTGAATAATGAGCAGGATATTGATTCTGCGGCCACGCCATCGGAATATCACAGCTTTGTACAGTGATTTGCACAAGTTCAATCCATCCATCCATCCATTTTCTTCCCCTTAATCCATTTCTGGGTCGGGGGGGTGGCCAGAGCTGCACCCAGTACACAGAGCACCAGCCCCTCACTGATCCTCCTGCAGGTGGTGAGTCCACAGGAGCTGAGATCTTTCAGCGGGAGCTTCAGACAAAGTGGGGTTAAGTGTCTTGCCCAAGGACACAACGACAGCAGTCATCAGTGGGAGTCGTGAAGTAGGTCTCACGGTGGGCTTGAACCCATGACCTTCAGGCTCAAAGGCCAATGCTCTACCAACTGAGCTACTGTCGCCCCAATCCAATTCGTCCTTCAATCCATCCTTGAGAAATATGGGTGACTTTGACGTTGGTGGGAGTTCAGGTGCACTTTTAGCTATTCTTTCTTTAGAAGCATGTGCTTATGGTGGAGTGGTTAGTGTAGAGGTGGCCAATAAATACATATGATAGAGGAAACAACGGTGTGGTTGTTTGCTGCAGCTGCTCCGTTCAGTCCATCTTAGCAATAGAGTGCTCTTGAGTTTCAGAATACGTAAAACAAGCAGCCACTCCTCAACATAACACTGAACAAAGCCAAAACGTCTGGACGCAAAGTGGTCTTCATTAGTGCTGTCATATTTGTTTGCACATACATGTTATGATAAATACCATGATTGTGTATGCGTACATAATTAAGGGGTGAAGTAAAAAATAAAGAATAAATCTGCAAAAAGCAAAATCCGTGAGGTAGGAGCACTAGGTTTTAAGGCTGTAAAACCTCTTACCACCAATTTTATACAGTTTTCTAACCACTTGAACTCCCGACTTCTGATCATGTGCGATTGTGGAGATATCGAATTTGAGCTTTGAAGGTCTGAGCTGTCAAAAGTCGTGCAAACACTGAGGGCTACAAGAAGACTGAGTCATGATGGATTCCCACAATATCGTCTTAATTAATTGAAATATTAAACAGAAACTTAATGTGACTTCACGGAAGATTCATTTCCAAATCACACCCTATATCACTAAACCAGCCATCTCTTAGAACTTGAATGTGTTGCTGGCAAAATTACAACTTAGTAGAGAATCAAAAAATTGGAACACAAAAAATAAAGAAAACAGCCATTAGTCCATCGGGTAGTGGGAAAACCAATGTCCATAAATATCCATAAATGACATCCGTTTTGTGTATTATCACTTTCAAATGAATTAATTCTACATTCATATTTTCTAAACATCATTCTAACAGAATATTGTAGCGACAAGTAAGAAAACAATTCAGCCATTTAAACATCAACCACCACTTGTTTCTGCAACTGCTAGAAAGTATTGTGATGCCCATTTTAGTGCAACAAGGACAACTTTTCAATTTTTTAAAGTGTATTGTTCTGTTCCCACCTCTGCACCTTCTCCATCGACTCCCACTGATGACTGCTGTCGTTGTGTCCTTGGGCAAGACACTTAACCCCACTTTGCCCAAAAGCCCCCACTGAAAGATCAAGGCTATGCTCACACTTAGAGCAGCTGTCCTCCTGTGGACTCACCACCTGCAGAGGGTCAGTGAGGGGCTGGTGCTGTGAGACTTGGGTGGCATCTCTGATTGCCACCCCCCTGACCCAGAAATGGATTAAAGGGTAGAAAATGGATGGATGGATGTATTGTTCTGTAAAGAAAACTGAGTAAGTCTGCAGCAAGACACCATCGGCCAAGAAGATAAAGAAGTAGAAGATTGATGGAGGCAAGAGTGTGGGAGAAAGAACAGGGTTGTGCATACTGTACAGCTGCTGCAGAGGCCTCACCTAATGGGCAGCCAGGGATGTGTGTGAGTCTGGGGAAGAAGGAGGGGGAGGGAGGGGGGCTGAGGAGCGCTGGAGGAGCACTGGAGGAGCACTGGAGGAGCGATGAAAAATGGCGCTCTGTCAGGTGAGCTGTGCACCCGCAACTGGCTCTTAGTGTTTTGGCCTGACCACAGAGAATATAAGTGTGTTTGTGTGTGTGCGTGTGTGCGCACGTGTGTGTGTGTGTGCATGTGTGTGTGTGTGTGTGTGTGTGTGAATACACAGTATTCAAATATTCACAATCCTTTGCCCCAGAGCAAAGATAGAGATTGCATCTGAGCCAACACATCCAAAACAATGAGAAAAATCACCGCTAAAAGTTTGTCTAAAGCCCCATGAGCTCATCTTACATCTTGCTGGATGAAAACTCCATATTTTAGGAATATGATGTGATTATCTGTAAAACAATGACAATTATCATTCTTTTGTTTCACGTTTTCTTCCCTCCGCAGAGTATTTTCCGCCTGGGGCACGAAAACAATTCAGCATTCGGTGTTCTGACTTTTTAATTCTTTTGTTATTTTCATCTATATTTTAAGTGTTGTAAAGGCTTTGGTAAAGCAAGCAGGTGGTATGGTATTTCAAATCGCACATCCATGGTGGTTGCCATGGGTAACCTTGAAATGGTTTGTGGTGTCGCTTTTGAAACCACTTAACCACACATTTAGACCCAAAAAGTGCTGCAACATGTTGTTAGTGAATTACTTTTTTCACTTAAATGTTTTATTTACCAGATTGTGAAACCAACCAAGCAAAAATGGAAAATGTGAAGTTGCCCCTTCTGTGAACCCGTGCTAATGCAATTCTCTAAGCAAGCATAAAGTGTATTGATGGCAATACGGCTAGTTTACTTCTCTCTGAGTTGCTTCTCTCTGGAGCCTGCGCTCCTTCTGTTTGTGGATATGTATTTGCAGTATCACATCAATAATGTCTCATATGTTAGTGGCTGTTGGACTGCCTTGGTTTCTACAATCAAATGTTTACACGGCAGTAAATAAGTAAATTATAACAAACTGATAATATAGTGCTTGTCTTGAAAGTGTCGATGATTTCAGAATGGAGAAAACATGCCTTCTATGAAAAGCATTTTGTCAACCTTCAAAGACTAAGATTAAGAGATTAAGAGAATTTCAGTGTTGCATCACAAGTTATAGAACAGTAGGAAAGAGGAGCACACGGCACAAGTTAAGTGAAGTCAAAGGTGAATAATACAATATGTGCTTGGTAAACACATTGCTGTCATGCATTTAATTATCTTAATATATGTTCAAATGATACAAAGAAATATATGATGTTCAGAATTTTATATCTATTCACTTTGATGCATTAGTGTCTCATTCCTTGGAAAAGTGAGCCTTTTGTGCCAGTGTTTGCCAACTGTGGATGGGTGGGCACCTGGAGGGATGCCAGGGTTTTACAGGGTTACAGGTATTATGAACATTTAACCTAGAGCTTTGCCACAAATGTTATAATAACAATCTCCAATTTGGTAAAAAAAAAAATAAAAAAAAATAATGGACAGTATAGGTGTAACTGTGTCACGTGGCTGTGTTTTTTACCTCTACATAATAATAATAAAAATCATCGTTATTACTTTTATTATGAATGTAAAGGACACTGTGATTGGCTTAAATATTATGCAAAATGAATAATATATGGTGATAATTGATCATCATTCTGTTTTGTTTTTAGTTTAAGAGCTAGAAACCGAACCCTCATTGAACGTGATAATAATAATAATACTTTTCTGTCTGCAAAAACACACATTATGCTCAGAGAAAATCTAAAACTCAAGGAAAATAAAATACATCATTTATTGTGCTTATTTCTGAGACAAGGTTAGCCATTCCTTGTTTCTGTGTGTCTTATTTCTTTTGTGTTCTCCAAGTCTGTCATCTCTGTCGCTGTGTCCCTGAGCCTCAGCAGGGGGCACCACCTCACAGTACGACAGCGTAATAAGGACGACTTCATATATGCATGAGCTGTCTATGACTTATATTCCAACTACTGCTCTTTCTAATATTCCTGCATATAGCTCCTGTTAAATTCCACCCCCTGCTAAGCGGATAGAAATATCTTATAGCGTCTTTGCAAAGCCCTGGTCAATGTAGTGTTAATGGTATATAATTGGAAATGGCTGGCGGTGTAGAAGTTGCTTGCGCTGTCTAAACCTAATCCCATAGAAATCCCTAAGAGCATATTAAAAATCTTTATGCTGAGCAGTGGTTGGCAAACGGAACTAAGTCCTCGGACTTTGGGTTGCAGCAGAGTTGAAATAGTTTTTCTTTTAGAACATTGTCAACACAGATTTATTTATTTATTGTTTATTTGGTTGGGACAGTGCATGTTAATGAACACATGTAACTCCGGATTGTAGCTTTGGGGTCATTTTCATCCACTGTTGCACTCACAAACACGCACTCATTCACCCAGAACTATTGTACATGTTTTTAGCGGTAGAGGAAACTGGAGCACCCGGAGGAAACCTATATATACACCCCATATATTGAAGAAATTGTTCTTTTTGACAGGTGCGTAGAAGGTCAGTTTGCACTCAGATCTGAATCATTCCTTGCATAATTTCTCTCAAAGCTAATTGAGTCAATGTGAGTCAATACTCACATTGCCATCTGCTTTGTATTATGTGTTGAAATACGTGTGTATATATAAACGGCATGTATCATATTATTGTGAATAGTTCCGTGTGACACAAGCAAACATTGAGTTCACAAGTATCACCACATAGCATCTCTCCCTGCAGTGGCCGGCCATCTTTCTGCTGTCTTTTGACCTGGCGTGAACTGGCCGTGCTTCTTGTCCCACAGGGGATTCCAGCTCTAATTAATGCCCCTACTGCAGTGGCTTGTTAGGCCTGGAGATGAAGAGCAGGCGGGCGGGAGTCCGTAAGAGCCAATCGAACATTGATTGTATATTTGCATAAACAGCTGCAGTGGAAGAGAGCCCAATGTCACCCCCACTTGCTTGCATTGCATTCTTGAGACATACTCCGGCAAAACGATATAAACAAGGTAAGCGTGAAGAAAAGAGATGATTAGAGTCCAGTGAATGGCCAAAAGCTCCTGCAATGCGGCATCTGTAACAATATCGAAATCAACCGCTATGGTCATTGTATCATGCTCCCATTCGTTCGTCTGAAGAGGTCATAAAGCGGGAAGAAGGTATCAACAGCTTTCTTTAAAGGAAATATTATGCAAAATCTATTAAAGTAAACAAAAACTGTATGATCAGCCGTGCATAACTGTACAATGCGGCTGCAGAGGACACTGCGCTGAGGGGCAGGACAGGACTGAGGGCGAGGGGAAGACCACCATAGTCCTCTGAACTAATCACTGGGCTGCCACAAAGCTGTACCTCTAACTAAAGGTAGCTGTCATACTAGCGGTTACATGATGTTATATATGATGTTGTTGGAGTATACATAAAATTACACATGATAAAAACTCTCATAATCTCCCGATCATGTTTTGTTTATTTTTTTTTATGATGCGCATTATTTCTTAATTCAATATGTTTTTAGCCTTTCATTGTGAATACAAAATCTATGAGCTTGAAATTATCCCTTAAATTGCGCACATTGGTTTGGCACTGTGTTTTGTCGGGTAATTCCAAATCCAAAAGATGAATGTGGTTGAAAATAAGACCTTTATCATAAGAAAAATTTGATTCCTTACGTTGTTCCTTTATGTATATGGACTCGAATCCAAACATTTTCTACCAAGCTCATTCATCAAAACCAAATCGACTGTCATGAATCTGTAATATGACATTTTGTGTTCTCAAATGTGTGCATATGGTTGACCTCTATTCAATTTTGACCATAATATGTTGATCTGACAGCTCGCTAATCAAACTTCACAGTTCACATCGGCCGACAGCAGTTGGCAAACAGATTAAAACTAGATTTATTTACTGCATCTGTTGTCGCGTTCCATTTTGGTGTTGCACTCATGACAGCTGAGAAAAAGCCTCTGAACAAATACATCACTTCCATTCCAGAAAGTTGTTACTGCAAATAATTTTGTAACAAAGGATTCTTTTTTAACTATTTTGTCAATCTATTTTATAAGGTCACTTGAAAGCCGCCTGCATCTGTATCATAGCTAATATATAATTTTTACTTTAGAAGTGTTCACCTTAAAATGACTCCTTGAAAACTGTTGTATCTGCATCTTTAGAGGAGAGGCATTTTCTCTGCAGTTCTGTCCTTCTGTTCTGCATAAGAATTTGGTTTTAACCTGGTTAAGTAAAGGCTGTGTTAAAATTTGTAGATCCATTCCTCTGATCTACAGTAGCACCTCCCTCTTCAATGCTGTGGACACATAAGATGTTTTAGTGAAGAATTGAGATGTGTGTGAAATATGCCAAATCAAAAGACTTGTTTTGATGACATAATGCAGGATACAGGGAGGATTCTGAGCTGATTTATTTTCATACACTGACGTTGTATTGGCGTTCATACAGACAGAATGGACGCCAATGTCAGTGGTAGTGCTCATGGTATTGTATTAGGAGAAGTGGCAGCTGTAATACTTCAGGTCAAACCACATTATTAAATTGCTGTCATTCTGAGTTCATGAACCATAAATTGATCCTACTGTACGACTAATTCTCCAAAGCTTTTCTAGCATAACTTCCTGTTAGTGTGCATTTAGTGTAGTGGCGCAGATCGGTGTCCATGCTGAGGGCTTTGTCACAGCTGACCTATATTAGATGAAAGCAGCTGCATCAGGGGCCTGCAGGGACGGCCAAAGAGTTGTGTTCTAATTATCTCTGCAGCGGGCTGGCGGCACGTCACCACTAACACACACTCTCATAGACAGAGAGCGCGCACACGGACACACTCGAAAATCAATGGGAACCCGTAGAGCATCTGCCAGCCGGTGCTTGATGGACGACAGGCGCAGATCCTCCGTGGAAGGCTGGCATCACTACGCTGGCGAATGTCACACTGTGCATATTAAAGATCGTGGGGACTGGATCGGACAAGGACCTTCAGGAGGGATGGCAAATATCAACATGATGTTAGTCTGTTGGGGTTATGTCATGGCAGTTGTTGATGGCTCGAGCAGCAAAGTTGAAAAGTTTCTGTGTATTCCCAAAATCTTTAAAAATAAATATAATTAATTACCTATCATTTTTGGATTATTGGATGAGACAGCACAGAGCAAATTGTCAGAGCCAGACATAGATCTCGCCTCTCTCTGCAGTCGCCATGGAGTTTGGCAAATCCGCTCATTTAGTCCATTTAGCACATAACAATTATTTCATTTAGCATTTACACTGTATTACCCATCGGAACAATTGGTGCATAATTCACTGGGAAAAACTCACAAAGGAAACTATGCATTTATGCCTATAGACAATAAACCAAAAAATCAAATCGCCGTGTTTTTTTTTGTTTTTTTCTTGCCGTGATTTTTCAAGAGCTTTAATTGGATAAGACACCAAATCGCCAGAAACTCACACAAGATCTATTTCTGCAGACGTCATAGAGTTTGGATTGCAATTTCACATCACAATGAGTTTATTGTAATTCTACTTTTTGTATTTATCAGTCACAAAAACAATCGTTGCGATTGTGAATTCACTGGGAATGTCAAATAGGCTCCTCTTAAATGAGTGCTCTCAGTCTGTGTGGCTATATCAAAAGAATGATTTAGAGTCCCATGTTTTACCCAACATCAGTGTAGACTACACTTTTTACTGCTTTTATCATCACTTGTGTGGGGATTGCAGAGCCTCTCCTGTTGTTATCCTGACAGTGTGAGCGGGCTGCTGTTGCCATAGAGCCTCACACCATCTCTTGGGTTCAAAGAACAAACGAGCCCAAAGAACAAACGCTAAAATGCTGTGGGCTTTTGCATGTGTAATATTGGAATCAATGTGAATAAGTAGTTTATAGAACCCTGTGGTACTTTGGCTCACATTCTAATCTTTCTATAATACTCGGGAGCATTTAGGGGTTTTCATATTACCCACTGAATCAGCTGGTTCCTCTCTCCTGCAATAAGTCAGTTCCGGTGCTGCCTTTAGTGTTATAGCAAGAGTATGCTAATTTATGTTTTAGTCAGTTTGGTTTGTAGTTTTAAGTCAGTGGCTGATTCTGTTTATAATTTGCTTTCTTTTGACTTTATGACTATAACAATAGAATACAAGCAGTTGCTCCTGTCAAGTCAATGCAGTTAATAGTTAACAGTCGATAAAAACTGCAAGGCTGGAAAGTTTTTTATTACATTGTGCTTATTTTTGCTGACTCGTGAAAAAAAGAGAAGAGTCGAGAAGATTTAATTAATACCTAGGTACTGCAGATGAAAAACTGCTAATTTGTTATTTTATCTATGAATCATAATTCTTTTGTTTATCTATCTTATTTGAATGGAACAGTGCACTTTGAAAATGGGGTACTTGTGCACCACGGGACATGTGAAAGCTAGATCCTGTCAGAAGCTAAGCCGGGCAGGGCCTGATTAGTTCTGTGATGGGAGAGCTCTGGGAACACCAGGTGCCACAGTGGGGCAGCTGCGGCTGTAAAGTCCCAAACTGTTGTTGTGTGCTTAGGCAAGACGCTTCAACCACATTGCCGAGAATAAGTCTGGTGTGAATGGTTGGTGGTGGTCGTAGGGGCCAATGGCACTGTTTGCCTTGTTTCTATCAGCTGTGGCTACAGTAGTTTATCTCCACTATGTACGGAGTAAATGAATATGTGAAGTGTCTTTGAGTGTCCATAAAAGAACTATATTGTTCAGCACTTTGAGTTGCCTTGTGTATGAAATGTGCTATAAAAATAAACTTGCCTTGCCTTATATATATCATTTTTTTCCTTACATAATCCATGTTGCAAATGATGCTGTCGTCATTTTATCTTTTGCCTACTTTGAAAAAAGAACCCTGTGAATCCCTTTTTTTCATGGTGCACCATGTGCACCATGTGCACTTGTATATTGTAAATAGTAACTGTAACTCTATTTTAAATTTAAATTTATTCTTTAGAAGTGTTTTTTATTCTTATTTTTATTATCTCTTTTTGACTGTTGCACTGAGCCAAAGCAATTTCCAAGTCTGTGACCTCCCGTTACTTACGTTGGCAATAAAAATGATTCTGATTCTGATTAAAAAATCTTATCTAAAGCAGTGGCAGAAGCCAAAAATACATGCATGTGAAAAGTAGTGAAATAACCAAACAGTTTTAGAGCCGGAGGCTAGTTACATGGATTGTATTACACATATATCGAAGAATACTTTGAAGTTAGAAACCCACTATAACAATCTTACAGCATCCTTTGATTTATTTCAAACTTTTGGGGAAGGATTGTCGCTTTTCCTTGACTGATGTGAGATGTCCTGTTTGCAGAGTTTGCCGAGTTCAAGGCTCCCTAATTTATCTTTTCTTTGTGTCTCTCCTTCCTCAGAGTGACTGGGAGAATTTATTCAGCCGGCTTTTCCTTCCTGAGAAAAAAAACATGGAGCCCTGTTTCCTGATGGCACTGTGGTAAGTCCAAGCATATTCTCGCACACAAGCAACACTGGCCCCTCCTCACCTGTGGAAAGTAAATCATTGTATTTTCTTACACAACCGACCTTGAAATGTATCCCCCAAAGGAATGCGTCAGAGTTCCCAGTAGACCCACTCCTGGATTAAGCCGTGTCACTGAAGCGGCGCTAAGGAAGTGGGGATCAGACGCATGCCACTCAAGCTGTTTCTCCAGTGTTACTCGTTTGATCTCTCATGTGGAGGAGTCTTTTAAGCTTACATTCACAATCATGGCCGCTACAGTAAAATCAATATTCATGGAGCTTTTGCGTTGAATGTCAAGGAAAGGGATGCAGCATGACATTTTTATAAATTTGAAAATAATGACAAGAAATCCTTATGTTCCAGCAATTCCAAACAAACTTGCCATATAGTAAAACATGCTGTACCAATGTGTGGTCAAAGAATGCCAAGACCAGGGAAAGTTTAGCAGAAATGAATCTTCACAGCTACTCCACTACGAGAAAATGTTTCTTACTGTTTTGCCAGATCTACAAATGCTGCAGACTGTAGTAATATAAAAATAGGCAGACATGTGCCGCCCTGCCCAGTTGTATTCTTATTTATAGTTCCTATCTCTTTTTTTGTCTTTCTCACTGTCCCATTCTTTTTATGTGGCTCAACTAAACATTGGTTTTCAGCTATACACACACTATATGCCAGGGGTCCCAGACTTGGGGCCCCAACATAAGCAGAAAACAGACCTGCAATCCCTTTTGAAAATCAAAATGACTAAAATGACTATTGCTGCTATTACTGCAAAATATAGTGCTGTCATTCTCTGAAATAATCCCCAACCAGCACCATGGGATCCACTGCTTTGTACAGGCCACAGTCGCATTTCTTCTTTCTAATAGCAACCACATAGATAAAACATGTGATATGTATTTAAAAATAATTGTCATCAAGAGTTACCAGTAAGTGTTATTATTATTATTAATAATATTATAATTATTAATATTATTACAAGAGTATTATTTGTAGTCGTATAATATAAGTTTTTCTCTTTCAGTTCCAACCTTGCAAATACTCCATACATTATTTTGGTAATGGTAATATCACTTTTGCCGGAGAAAAGCAAGGTTTCTAAAACAAAACCAAAAGGGCAATGCGCACTCAAATTAGATATCAAAAAAATGTTTTATTCAATGACATTTCAGCCAGTACAGCCTTCATCAGATCGAGTCTTTTCTCTTTGAACCATAATATACACAAATCACGGTTTATTCACCTTTTGTTCAATTTTGCTTTCCTCTTTTTGCTGCATTTTCAGGTCTTTTTCATGTGTCACTCATTCAGAATATTGTGTTTCCTATGGGGTGAGATTTGAGCCACAATGATTCATCTATGCAATAAAAAAAAAAACCTGTATTTATGGATTAATTCACGGAAAATCTAACTTTTGTTCAAAATAAAAAAAAAAATTTAATAGAAGTTGCCAAGTGACCAAGTGCTATTGGCGGGATTACTACTGTTTCAATGGTTCAGAAAACACTTGTTATTCTAGGACAATGGGCAGAATTCACATTGAAATTGATGATGCCACAGTTCAAGGAGTTATTCAAAATTTCAGAAATGGTTGCAATCTTGTGAGCAGTTCCACATCCTTTGGCTATTCAGAGTCTCATTGTGTTTCCTGGAGGACTTAGACAGACAGACAGACTTCCCAATGGCTCCATCGACTGCACTATTTGTGAGTCTCACTTTCCGCATGTGGGCCCAGGTCACTGCTGTCAACGTATTCTTTCGCAGTTCCGATTTTTCAAACGGCATTCCTTCCTTTGTGCTCAGCGGTGTAATGGAGTAATGGGAAAGGCTCAAAAAGAAGCTGTGGCTCCCTTCAGATTTTGCACTAGAGAGGAGAATGATAATGTTCAAAGATTTCTTAGAGAGAAGAAAGTTGGAGTTCTTGTGATGTCTCGTTTCAGGTTTTGTGTGTGTGTGACGACATAATTTATTTATTATTCCTAATTAAATTAAATGAGGGGTGTATGCCAACTTCTCTGCTCATCTCTACGGAAACCCATTCTTGAAATATTCCACAATGTTTTTATGTTTTTGTTTATTTAGACTGTGCATATTCATGTAAATACACTTTTTGTAATTGTAGCTATGTAGTCAACCTCCATCTGTCGTCCCACATACACACTCATTCAACCCTCACCTATCACACATGGAAACCGGAGCACCCGGAGGAAACATGCACAGACAGGGGGAGAACATGCAAACTCTACACAGAAAGGTCCTGGAGGTGGAATCGAACCTTCTTGCCGCCCCTACAAGTGAGACAAGACAACTACCAGGTCAAGTTATAGATCACATTTGAGGAGGGGTCCTTGGGCATCCCTGGTTTATATCAAATGATGATATAAATCAATATCATCATTTATATCTGCATTTAAACAAAAAAAAAGATAATGTTTTTAGGCATGTCTTCTCTGTATTACACAATTTTCTTAGATTATTTCCGATGTGACTCCATACGTGTATATATATATATATATATGTATGTATATATGTGTTTTTATTATATTCTTAATTATTATTTTGATGTTGTTTGTAATTGTTTTCCCATTGAGCTTTCATGTTGTTGTTGTGTGTGCGTGAGTGTTGTATAGTTCTGTGGCCCCTGTCATGATTTTCAACTCTTAAACTATTAATTGGCAGGGGGCAGTAACATGGCTTAACATCATATTAAAAGAAAACAACCACGTCATTTATTGCATTCTAAAAGTTAAGTATATTTTTTGTTCCCCGATAAAACATGCATTTAACATCCCTGTATTAGACTGAGAGAAACTGGAAAGCAGCGATAGCTTCATTACAAACATCAATCAAGTGAAGAAAAACTGTTCCCTCAAATTGCTTGAACCTTTGGAATTCATATTGACGTGTTGCGGAGGCCTTTGTGGGAGAAATTATTGACAGTTTTATTTTCTCTGCAATCAAATCACATCAGTAGCCATTGAGTACTGTATACGAGCCTATGCGCCTAACGACTTCCAAAGCTTTGACTTCCTATTGTAGAATCCTCGGCAAACAGTGCGATGCTTGAAATGGCTGATTTTCTGCATTTCTGATTTGTCGGCTTCCCTGTCCAACTCGCCTTGAGTCTCTAATTCTCTGTCAGTGTCTGTCTTCTTCACTCCTGTTGATTTATGGATATCTTTTATCAATTCTGAAAGCGAGGCTCATCTGTTCCGAACTTCCACTAGTCTCATATTATTCGGTGAAGTGCATGGATTGGGGGAGAATTAAGTGTATGTGTGTGTGTGTGTGTGTGTGTGTGTGTGTGTGTGTGTGTATGTGTGTGTGTGTGTGTGTGTGTGTGTGTGTGTGTGTGTGTGTGTGTGTGTGTGTGTGTGCGTGCATGTGGAGCCAGAGCCAGCCAGTGGATCAGCCTTCATATGATTTAATCAAAGCCATCCATCACATCTGGATAATTAGACAGCAGCGTAGATCGTAAACCTGAGCCTATTGCTTTAAGCTGTTTTCTCCTCGTGGAACATGTCACAGTGAAAAGAGAGACTCCTACATAGTGTTCACTGGGATGAAAAAGATTTGAGTTTAAAGAGGCAACACCAAAGAGCCGTTTAGGAGTTATAGTCCCGTTCATCTGTGGGTCAGCGGGTGACAGTCAATTAAGAATGAAATTCTCCGTACACTGCCTGATAATGATGCTGGAGGACTAAATGTCAACAAAAAGTTCAAACGATCTGTCAGTTATTTGAATAGATTTAAACAATTAAGTTAAAAATGGCATTTATACTGCCTTTGATAAGGGAAGTCAAGAGGTTCAGATTCTCCTCCGGGAAACTGGTTGAGTTTGGCAACATCAAGGATGCAGTGTAACATTGCAATTACATTTTGCTTATATCCTGCCTTTGTGATTGACAGGTTGGTGAATCTATATTCTATTGCAGTATAGCTTAGACTTTCTTGGCTCATGGTCAGTAGTTTTGGTAAAATCTCTATTGAAGAGGCTTTACATAGATTTCCTCCAATTATGATAATTACCATTCTGGAGATGATACACTGCATGCACAGATTAGCAGTAATCCTGCAAACTTGAATTTTAATTACATTAACTCTTAGTCACTCGCATCTCCCTATACACTTCTAATGATGACTCAAGTTTACATTGATTTGATGAGGGTGTGTGGGCTGGGATTTGTGGCCTCTCCTGGGGTTTTAAAATAACAAAGAATAATGAACGTGTGTATATCCTAATGAAAACCAGCCCACCATGTACACTTCTGTTGTACAGTATAAGACGAACAGTTTCACTAACGAAGTGTGCTTGTGTACTATCATTTTGATAATAGAACATGTTCAGCCTCAAGGCTGGTTATAGATTTTGTTGGGAAAAAAGGTGTTCTTTCTATAGTATAGTATAATAACAACTATAATGTTATAAGCATCTGACTGTTGCCAAGATACAGATAAATTCTGTCTTTGCTCTATAAAGTTCAAATATAGTTTACGTTAAAAGACACAATTATTCTTTATGTCTTGCTCAAGCAGACACAAATCAATCAAGACTCTCTAATAGGTCACTCTGCGACCAAACAAAGGTCTGGGAATTTGTCTTGGCAAAAACAAAAGAAATATGAATAACATGTGTTCTGATAAAATCTTTCATATCATTTTATTATCATTGACATTCACCTCCTATTTTAGGATATTAACGATGTGAAACATTTACTGTTTGTATTGAATGAGAAAAAAATGGGTTTTGCAAATATGCAAAATGACTTGGAAGAGTTTCATAACATTAATTGGGTAATAGTTAAACATAATGCTTCATTATAAATTTTCCATAAATGTTGTAGAAGCGAGTTTACAGCTTTGGTCTGGAAGTGCCTCAATATTTTGCTTCTGTTTAGTTGGTCATCTTTCGAAGGTTGTCCGTCTTCATGTGTGACTATGCTGCTAATCTGTAAACTTTGGACCAACCTTATAACACACTAAATCACTATATCATATCAAATCTTTACTATGCTGTCAAATAATCACAATATTCTTATGTGCTTATTTGCAATAATGTCATTGAGTTAATCTCAATTAATTGCAATTTTTTCCCTATTCTAAATTACTTGTGATTACTGATGGTGCCCGGAAATCATCAGTGAGCGTGACTGCTTTTGTTCTCTCCAACATCTGCTGTACCTACAGTACACACCGCACACGTCTGTAAAAGCAGAAAGGCTCACGCAGCGTCATTTAAGTGAGACGCTTCTCAGCCCAAAATATAAACCACACATATTTTTGCAGTGCTGTGACTGAACAAATACATATAGACTTTGTGTGAATAGTTATTGACACTAGATGGACTTCAACACATGTATAATACAACAGCAAACACCTTTTGCTGCTGTATATCAGTCCTCTGCCTGCACCATCTTCTACACTTCTCCATAGACTTTACAGGAGCAGCAGCAGGAGTCGCAAGCCTATTTTGTTTTGTTTCCGGCCTAGCTACAGCTACATCCAAAATGTGTTTTATTCTTTTTGAATTCTTACTTTTTCTATACTAGTTGTTGCAACGGCATGTGAGAATAACTACAATGTGTGCTAGGGCAAAAAGAATAATTGTTTAATAGAAATATAATTGTTCAATAGAATTGATGTTAAACCTTGTTAATAACCCCGACAGCTCAAGTTTAAATTATATTTTTAGCATTGTTCTACTTTTACATGAATTGTGTTGACGCTTGTGTACTGTATATCTTTAAGCTTACACTACATTGACTCAGTTCAGTTCAAGCTTATGATGAATGTTCTGAATCCAATGTCAATTCCAACCATTTCAAAGTCACACATGAGATTATAAAGTATATTGTTGCTACCAGGGCAAGAGCACAATAATTAAATGGAATGAATGTATGTTGCAGCCCGTGATGCTGAGTGATTGATGGATGTTCTAAATGTGGCCTTTATATTATAGAGCTGTAGTGAAAATAGCCTTGTTGTGGTGAATAAGGAAAACAATGTTAGATTAAAAAAATATGTTAGTAGACCATCTGTCTTACTACTGAGGCTTTGCAGCATGCATCTCAGGTGTGAAAGAACAAATACATTTTAAATGTTTGCCCTTTTCCAATCTTAAGCGTTAATGTTGAATTATTACTTCCAACACTGTTCAGGACACTTACTGTATATCAGCTACAGTGGCACTAATTACATCACAAAAAATAGACCATTTTATATTCTATAAAATAAATGGATCTCAGAAGTCCTGTGAGTGACAGGGCACTTTGGAAAACTCTCGGCTTCATATTCTGGTGTTATCAGTGCGCTGTGACACCATAAGCCCTGCTGCCTTCATTACCCCTCTTTCAGGTGGTAATAATGGGTTTGGAAACACAAGACAAAGGCATGAATATAATATACATTGGAAATTATATTATATATAGCAGCTCAAAATCTATCTCAAATATATCTAAGTTTTGCTGCCAATGCTACATTATTGTCCCTTCTTTGACCAGAAGAGTAGCTCTGAGATTTGTGTGTATTTATGTATCTTTTTATTTTATTTTTTATTTGATGGACAATTGTACACAATCAACATGTGAAACACTACAACATTTATAGCCAGGCTAACATATATTTATTTATTGTATTTATTCATTTGGAACACAGTGAAGCGCTTTGGGTGACCTTGGTTTGTAAAAATATGTTATATAAATAAAGATTACTTACTTACTTATATACTTAAAGCCGAGGCATTATATAACATAAATTATTATAATGGTTCAAAACTACTATCACTCCTTTGGTAATTTAACAGCGAGTCAGACCAAAACAATACTTACTTTAAATACTTTTAATGTCATTGACGACTCTGTTCTTAGGCCGCATTCAGACCGCTGACGCTGGAAAGCACTTTCCATGCACACTAGACGCAAATTCTCTGAATTTCAGACGCTAGGGGTGTTCAGACCAGAAGTCCTAGGCTGCGGTGGCACCCGGCTGCGGTGGTGCCCGGCTGCGGTGGTGCCCGGCTGCGGTGGCACCCGGCTGCGGTGGGGCCCGGCTGCGGTGGTGCCCGGCTGCGGTGGTGCCCGGCTGCGGTGGTGCCCGGCTGCGGTGGTGCCCGGCTGCGGTGGTGCCCGGCTGCGGTGGCGCCCGGCTGCGGTGGCACCCGGCTGCGGTGGTGCCCGGCTGCGGTGGCACCCGGCGGAAGTAGAGGAAGTGCTTTGATGCTAACAGAGTTAAGCTAGCGGCTTTTTGTGTAAAGTTCTTCTCCAATAATGCAGCTCTGCAGCCTCTCTGTGTCCAGGAACCTTCCAGAGACTTTTTATTCAGTATTTGTTCACGGAGGTGCTCCATACGTTTATTTTTTATTATTAGACGGTACTTCCGCATCGGCGAACATGCTATCTGCGCTAGTGTATTGTCACTGGAGAATGACAACTAAGGCTGGAGGCATATGTTCACAAGCACAGAGTCCCTCATTGTCAATCCTGGTTTAGTCCTGGTTTAGCTCCTGTTTTTGCTGTTTACGAGTATTTTCATTCTGCTCGCTAGGCCGCTAATGTCCCCGTGACCATTTTGTCGCTCTCTGATTGGTTGCTTCACGAGCGTTCCGAGGAAAAAGTTCAGCAATGTTTACCTCCTGCGTGCGTCGATTTCCGCTCCTGCGCCTTTGCCGCGCAGTCCGTGCGTCTTTACCGCGCAGTCTGTGCGTGCATCCCGAGACGCACATACAGTTCCACGCTCGAACGCGCGCTCCAAGTAACTTTGCATTGAAAGTCGCAGCAAGGCATGATCCTGTCTGAACGCGGCTTTATTCTTACCATATGAACTCTGCAGGAAAGAGAGTTTTCTTCTGCTACATCTTTATCAAAAAACTTGGTGAAAGTATGTTTAACTTCTCTTCCATGATCACACAGTGTGCTTGAGAGGCGTGAGATAAGATGAAATTAGAATGTTGCCGTTGTCCAAAAGCAGAAGTGACATTACTCACAGACGGCTGGGTGCTGAGTCTGTTAAATGATAATGACATTTGATTAAAACTGTGGCAAATGTGATCCCGTCTTTCTGAACGAAGCCATGAACCTGTTACAAAGCAATATAGCAGAAGTGAGACAGCGGGAGGACAAGGTAATGCCGGAGAGCCATGTTTCATAAGGTGATGGAGTTTTCTTATGAACACATCACAGACTTGCAGCAAAATGTTAACCTTTACAGTAACTACGTCCATATTATCCCTTTGTCATTGCGTTGCCTTTGCCAGCCGCATCATGTCATTTAAGTGATGGAGTCTAGTGAGAGTTCTTGGGTTTTGCTTGTAATAGCTTTAGCACTTGGGATAATGGTTTGTAATGCACTGGCGGCCGCTCTGTGATGGCCAGTGGACACACTTTACAAGAGCAGAGCACCAATGAACTGGACGTGTAATGAGTGCAGGGGAAAACAGAAGTGACATTGAAAATAGAAATCCAGACTCGGGGTGTTTGCGGTTCCAAACATAACCCTGTCGACCTTTTGTGTTTGTGAAAATCTAGTGCTTAAACTAGCACTTTATTTCACAAACAACCATTTTGTAGAAAATGTAATTGGATTCAAAATAATTGTCACATGTGGGGCTGAGAAATGAATGAGACATTTGTAATTGTTAATTATTTATAGTTTAATTAGAAGAGACTCAGACAAAGTACGCATACGAAATATGGTTACTGAGTTATGTTTGCATGAAGTAAACTGGTTGCTGTGTGATTTGGAAAAAATACCCATCAGAAAAATTCTATGTTATATATAGGAGGAACTATAAATAGTGGTTATGAAGATGAAATTCCCTCGAGGTTTAGAACTTGTTGGCAGTGGAAAATGAAGTGATGAGCCACTGATATTATGGAGGAAAGACTCACTGTTTAAGTGGTGATGGGGAAGAGAGGGGTTGCAGAACGAGCTTATAATGATACTAGTATTCCAGTCTAAGCTCGCTTCATTGCGGTGAAATATTCTGTCAATGTTAAATAGCTTTTATTACATACATTAAGATTAGGGATGTGCATTGTCTTGTAATTGCATCATGTATTAAACATAGGTCACATGGTCTAAAATTGATTTGATGAGATTTCTCAGATGTACATTTGTGTGGCGCTTTAGTACCATTTAGCACATGCACAAAAGCAAAGAAGAAATTCAATGAAATAATACAAATTATGATTAAAAATGCTTTACTGAACAACAAAACTAGATTATCTGTGCATGCAAACTGTGCCACCACAATGACTTAAAGCACTCATTGAAAACTTGTTTCATGTGAATATCCACCATTGTGTAGAGATGGTACATTGCTTTACCGATTGCAGACTTTTTAGCATAATCTTATCAACATGCATTATGCACTATGACTTGGGACTCCTACATTTTTCCTCCTCCTCCTCGATGAATTATAAACGAAACCCATATGTATGGCCTTGTAAATCTAGATCACCAACTGTGTGCTGATGGAGGCTTGCTGGCCCAGAATGCCCCAGGGCTTTCGAGGCGGGCGGGCAGCTGAATGTGAGGTCCACCACTTTTTGTTGTTTTATGTTTGTTTCAGAGACTTCCAGAGATCCATATGTTCCCTCAAACTTATGTCATCCCTTGATCATAACATTTCACCTTGCATAATCCAGTAAACTCAAGGTCTACAACACTTACATGTCTTTTAGCGAGCCCCAGCCAGAAATTGCTATTCGATTCCAAAAGGAGCCCTCCACCGTAGACTACTTTTCTATTCTGAATTCTTAATACCTGTTGGTGAATGTGTGTGCTGTCAAAATCATATTCAGAAAGTGGTGACTTTTTATTGCCCTGGCTCTGTGAGGGCCTCAGTATTTTTCCCTCATTAGCGATGCATTAATGAGACCAACCACTGACCTTGGCACATTCACTCCACTAGTGTGTTTCTCATCATTAGTCTTTTTCAAGCCTTTGTGAATGTAGCGAAAATGCATGTTAAGTCTAACTGCTGTGTCTTGGATATGATTCGGTATCTAAAGACTTCTTGTTTTGCCTACTATGACTCTGATTCAGCTGTGATGCCCCATATGCCACAGACACTGAAGATATTTAATAAGAATTCCCACCACTTAACAGAGCCTGAAAAGTTTCCTAAATAGTGCAACTTGTTAACAAAAGATTTTTCCCTTTGTTACATTTTTTCCGCATTACTTCGGGGAGGACAAATAATTGTTGCAGATGGTTTTAATACATGTTAACACAATACAGTGGTCCCTCGCTTATTCTGAAAAATATGTTTGTTACATTTTCTGTTACATTCTAAAAAATTACCAGCAATAAGCAAAATCTGCAAAGTAGTAGTTATATGTATTAAGGCTGATATCTAACCTGTTTGTTGTGGGTCTGAGTGCTGCTGCAGCTGTCAAAGGCCGTGCACAGTAAAATACAGGAGCAGGACTGAGGGCTTCGTGATTCACACATGGTGATGACGGACGCGAGACACCGAATACACTGGTGCATCAAAGCCTCCGACCAAACACCATCCATTCACTCAATCATACCTAATGTACATGTTTATAGTGGTAGGGGAAACTGGAGCACTTGAAGAAACCTACGCAGGCACGGGGAGAACATGTAAACTCCACTCAGAAAGGCCCGGGATTTGAACTTAGGACCTTCTTCCTGAAATGCAAGAGTGAACTCAGCCATCGTGCCGCTCCTCAATTAAACACATGATGAACCCCGTTAAAGCGGGAGACCACTATACTACGCTTGTTGAATATTTTCTAATTTACTGTTTTGAAAAAGGTTATATTTTCTGTCTTTGCTTGTGACCTAATACCGATGGTGGAAATAGACCTTGTTTGTTCAGGCGTGAGGCCACTTGCATTTCTGTGTCAATGGCTCAAGTGGTTTCAGTGTTCTCATGTTTGGAGTCCCATGCCTGGAGTGATCAGGCCTTGACATGATTGTGTCGGCAGTGTAGATGAGAGTTGCTTTTTGTTTGTGGATATGTGCTCAGAAATTCATTTTGACGGAGCAGTCTCGGTGCAGATCTATGGAAGCATATAAGGACGCAGCGAACGGCCATAGGAGACACTGGAGCTTAAGGTTTGTGTTTTTGTGGATGTGGACGATACTGGTTATGTTTACAAATGACAATGTTTGTGTTCATGATTGATTGTAAATAATCATGTGACATTCTCCTGTATTCTGGATTCTGAAAAAAATTTAATTGTACCTTTGATGCTGGATCCAGGTGGTTCTTTCTCCCTGCTCAACTTGTCCTTATGCCCACTTTATGCTGGGAATGGATGGATGGATGGATGGACAACTCATTTAAATGTACTTCCCGCATAATTAACACATAATACAGTGGTCTGTGACAAAATCAGGTGTGAATCGGACATGGACATTCATCAAAACTCATGGACATTGGTCATCTGCACCTTATGGACCAATGCCAATGTTTTTTCTGTTTTATTTCTTGTGTTTGAACGGTTTGATTCTCTGATCTGTGTTGGTAAATTCAACGGTTGTGTAAAGTCCTCCGAGATAACTACTGTTGTCATTTAGGGCTATACAAGAATAAATTGGATTGAATGTAATTGAATTGAATTGAATTGAACTATAATCGTCACCAATAATCACGTTAAGGTCATGCTTTTACATGCTAAGCAAAGCAATAACATCTCCATGTAGTCAAGCATTGAACGATTTATTCCAAATGTGCATATAAAGCAATAACATTATTGTTTGATTTTGTTAAAAATCAACATTTCCTTTGTAATTCAGATCAATTGGACAAAATTGATGTTGGTGTTTTCATTATTCAACACATTAAAAAAACTACTTTTTCATCAACTTTCTACTATTTTAAATCACGCGGGTGAAACATGAAAGTGCGAAGTGGAAAGATGTGGTGCTGTTGGGAGGAGAAGGGCAGCTCAAATCAGTCGTTGCATTTCTGCGGATGAACAATGATTGCTTAAGAGTGTCTAAAGTATGATCAGACGAGCTGAGAGGAAAAAGAGCCGGAAGATGAGACTGTGGAGTCTTCTTATAATCAACACTTGAGCTGCTTTTAGATAATTCACTTCAGTAAACAGGATGCCAGAGCTGCTATTCTGATTGAACCCATTTCACAAACATAGTCTACATGATGTTATCAAAACAATTGTTGTGACATAATGTGACATAAACAGATAATCACATGAAAGAAGGAAAAAAGAATGCAGAAATATTACTACTCAAAAGTATGCGTTAGAGCAAAAAGAATTGTTGGAATATGGGTATTGTTGTTAGTCTGTGTGGAGTCATACAGGTTTTATAGTAGCAATGCTGAGCCATTTGTTTAAGTTATTACCTCGGCCTAGGGGCAAAGTGATCATCAGCGTTTGTCTGTTGTCTTGTTTGTTTTTTCAGAGAGAAATATTAAAAAGTTATGAAAGGAACTGGATGAGATTTTCAGGAAACATGAGCAATGGTGTTGATCGGGGGATTACATTTTGGAGGTGATCTAAATGAACGGATGCAGGAATAAAACAGTATCTTTCAACAGAGGTCTTTGTGTTATAAAATGTGTTGTGTAACTGTGGCTGCAGACCAAAAGAGACCGTGTGTGGAGAAAGATGCATTTCTCAGAGTTCAGAAAGTTTGTGTCGTTCCTCCATTTTGAAAACCACGTAACATAGACCTACTAGATTTGAGATCACATGATTAAACACAGGTTAGGTGCTTTTATTGGATTTTTATTATCCATCATGAATCAAAATCCCGATCTGAAGCCCTTCTCCCGTGGCCCTGTCAGAAGTGATCCACCGCCTGAGACCTTTTCAAAATGGTGTGGTGTGCAGCGCTGTACATGTGCAGGCTGTTAGAGTCTGTGTGTCCGGAGCATGAGTCAGCCTCTGCTGTCTAACCTTTCCACTGGATCAACTGCAGGTCGCACACACGCACACACACAGCCGCACACTCTCTTTATATGGAGTTACAAAGGTCAGAGACCTGCCCCAAACAAGGATATTTCCTCTCAACAAGTCGCGGTGAGTTGGGCAGGGAAATGTGTGCGGCTAAAGATGTCGCAAGTAACAAACCAATTTGGAGGAGAAATGTACTTTTGTATTTGTGTATTTTGTGAAGATATAAAGAGAGATTGACTCTAATTCAAACAATTCTAACTGACTGGTAGATTTGATAGCAGTTGGGCATTCCAATTATGGGTACCTCACGATATGATACGATACACGATACAAAGCTCACAATAACAATATTTTCACGATAACGATATTATCACGATAACGATTTTATCACAGTATGACGATTATTGATATATTGGTCAGAAATATACCACATGCCAATTTATGGGATAAATAAAAGAAAAAATACACTTTATTTCATGATAAATGGAATGGAGATGCGTAATGTAGCGATATAATAAAGTATTGATACCAATAAAAATAAATTCAAAAACGATATCGCGGGAGAAAGTATCGCGATATATCGAAAAATCGATATACGTATCGTCACATCGTTGAGGCGAGATGTTGATGGTTCAGTTTTGTCACATGTGGGTTTTAAGAGTCAAAGTTTTGTGCAAAGTTTAGTTTAAGCAGTCATCTGCACCTGTGAAACCACAAAGCTAATGTTTTCATAGCAGCCTCCGCGGCTGCTGACGTAGGCTGATGACGCGTCCTGTGGCAACTCCACAGCTTACAACTGGTCTGTCGGGTTGATAATGGAAAATGGGGAAAAACTTGATCTAATTAAATATTTCGTTTGAACACACTATTGTTAATCATATTGAATACAGTACAATACATGTATTAAATTAATTCCAGTATCCTGTATGCCTTATTAGCTGTAGAGTTGCCACAGGACGCGTCATCCGCCATCTTGGAATGTTACGGCTGCCGTGAGACGCGCATGCGCAGGTTTGCATTACATCATAAACAGCTGAGGCAGTGCATCTCTTCAAGGCAGTGTATCTCGGCGTTACACCGGCCTGCTTTAAATCCTCCATCATAGTCCCTGTCCCGAACCAGGATAAATGGACTTAATGACTACAGACCTGTGGCACTGACAGGGCTGTGTTCTTTCTCCCCTGCTCTTCTCCCTGTACACCAACCACTGCACCTCCAGCCACGACACCGTGAAGCTCTTCAAGTTCATCGTTCTCCAACAACGATGAGTCCGCCTACAGGAGGGAGGTGGACCGGCTGGTGTCCTGGTGCAGTGGTAACAACCTGGAGCGGAACGCCCAGAAGACAGTGGAGATGATTGTGAACTACAGAAAGAGCACAGTCCCCCTGCCCCTGCCCTCCCTTATGGACTCCCCCATCACCTCTGTGGAGTCATTTCGTTTCCTGGGCACCACCCTCACCCAGGACCTCAAGTGGGAGCCGACCATCAGCTCCCTCATCAAGAAGGCCCAGCAGAGGATGTACTTCCTGCGGCAGCTCAGGAAAGCCAAGCTGCCTGCACAGATGTTGGTGCAGTTCTACACGGGCATCATCGAGTCCATCCTCACCTCCTCCATCACCGTGTGGTTCGCTGGAGCCACAGTCAGGGACAAGCACAGACTACAGCGCATTGTGCGCTCTGCAGAGGAAGTGATCGGCCGCAGCCTTCCATCGCTGCAGGACCTGTACCTCGCTCGAGGCCTGGCTGGTCGTATTACAGCCGACCCCTCTCACCCTGCACATGGACTATTCCAACCACTCCCCTCAAGGCGCGTTCAGACCAAAAGCTTCAAAAAGCTTTTGACGCGCTTCAACTGACGCCGGGATAGTTTTGTCATTTTGGTACTTGAAGCTTTTGACGCGCCTGACGCCGGTGGGAGGAGCTTCTCTGTTGTCTGTAGTCAGGACAGCGGTGGATTTTTCAATGAGCAGCGAGCATTTATTTGTTATATAAAGCAAAATAACGTTGCTGTAGGGCTTCAACAAAATATGTTCTGGGTTCACCACAGACTTGAGAGGCTGCAGTGTTTGCAGAGTTCCGTCATTTACTCCAGGAGCTGCGTACGGAGGAGTTTCGCTGTCAGCGGTACTTCCGCATGTCACTCACCCAGTCTGAGTTCC
Source organism: Knipowitschia caucasica (assembly GCA_964034765.1). Classification (NCBI taxonomy): domain Eukaryota; kingdom Metazoa; phylum Chordata; class Actinopteri; order Gobiiformes; family Gobiidae; genus Knipowitschia; species Knipowitschia caucasica. Next base: position 28,872,794 of record OZ035838.1, read on the forward strand.
CAAACCCCGGAGCTCGCCTCTCCCTCCCTCTCCCCGGCTCACGCTCGCCTCTCCCCGGCTCTCGCCCGCCCGGAGCTGCCTTGCTCTGAGCCAGACTCATCGTCAGCCTGTTCTTATATCAAATAAACTACGTTTACTACACAGCATGTGTACAATGATTTTGTTACTCAGAACGTTACTACTCATACAAATAATATTACTAATAACAATAATGACAATAAAACAGCAGCAGCAGATACATGACTTCTCTCCATGACAGAAACAGACCCGCAGCTGCTGCTGCTCCTCGTCTCCTGATTGGTTGAAGCCCGCGTCAAAGCTTCAAAAGCTCAGCTTTGCTCAGCTTCGGCGTCAGAGGGATTGTTTTGATACGCGAGCGTTTCGCGCGTCAAAAGCTTCAAGTGAGCGCGTATTACGCGCGACTCTTGAAGCTTTTGACGCGCGTCAAGTGACGCCGGGGCTCTTGGCTTCACCTGACGCGCATCACCATTCACTTTCAATGCAAACCTCACGCTTTTGACGCCGAAGTTAAGTCCGGTGTGAACGCCCCTTCAGGCTGGAGACATACGGTCCATCAGGACCCAAACTTCCCGCCACAAGAACAGTTTCTTCCCCTCTGCTGTTGGACTCTTGAACACTTCATAACCGCCCTTTAGAAATCCCCTCACTGCCCTATATAAAAGCAAAGGAAGGTTTCGCACCCATCATTTGTACTTCTTAGCAAGTTTTCCTGAAGTTTCGTCCTCAATCCAAAGGACTTCTTCAGGGAATGAATTCTCAGACTGCGCGTTGGAGATGTATAACCTGTGGGTGTGGTTAGCCACACCCTAATCCTGATACTAACTGATATGTAGAAGGGAGCAGGTCTAACAAGCCTGCTGAGGCTAACGACCCTAACTCATTAGCATGTCACTGACCTTGTCCCAAGTTAGGGCGTTGTTTTTAGGATGTCGTCATAGATGCGAGGCAAAACAAATCTTAACCCTCCTCCTCTGTTAAGAGAAGGTTTTTGTTTCCTCACAAAAATGGCTTCTTTCACTCCTCTCTCAAACCAATTCTTCTCCCGAGCCAGAATGTTAACCTCGGTGTCATCCACCGTGTGGTTGGAGGCCTTGAGGTGGAGATGAACAGCCGACTGTGGCCCACTAGAGTTTTCTCTACGATGTTGGTAAAGTCGTTTCTGTAGAGTTTGTTTAGTTTCTCCAATATAGTGGTCAGTGCACTCCTCTTCACTACATTTGATTGAATACACCACATTGCTCTGTTTGTGTCTGGGTGTTTTGTCTTTGGGATGCACTAATTTCTGTCTTAACGTGTTTAAAGGTTTGAAATACACAGGGATTTTGTGTTGCCTAAAGATTCTTTGTAGTTTCTCTGAAACTCCCGCCACATACGGTAAGGACACCCCTCTTCTTCTAATTTCTTCTGTCTGTTGGACTGTGTCTCTGGCCTTTCTCGTCCTTTGGGCTTTAGTAAAAGACCACTTGGGGTAGCCACATCTGGAAAGTGCTCTCTGAATATGTTTGGTTTCTCTGTTCTTTCCCTCCGAGCTAGTGGGGACCTGGTGGGCTCGGTGTTGAAGCGTTCTAATGACCCCGAGTTTGTGTCGTAGCAGATGATTTGAATCAAAGGCCAAGTACTGGTCAGTGTGAGTGGACTTTCTGAAGACCTCAGTCTCTAATTGTCCGTTCAAGTAAAATTCTGGCTCGGGAGAAGAATTGGTTTGAGAGAGGAGTGAAAGAAGCCATTTTTGTGAGGAAACAAAAACCTTCTCTTAACAGAGGGGGAGGGTTAAGATTTGTTTTGCCTCGCATCTATGATGACATCCTAAAAACAACGCCCTAACTTGGGATAAGGTCAGTGACATGCTAATGAGTTAGGGTTGTTAGCCTCAGCAGGGTCGTTAGACCTGCTCCCTTCTACATCAAGCAGACCTTAGATTGTTTATGAGTTAGTATCAGGATTAGGGTGTGGCTAACCACACCCATAGGTTCTAAATCTCCAACGCGCAGTCTGAGAATTCATTCCCTGAAGAAGTCCTTTGGATTGAGGACGAAACGTCGGGAAAACTTTCTAAAAAGTACAGATGATGCTTTGACTAATCCCTGTACGACTGAGGGATTGCACAAACTTGCCCTTTATAAAGTCACTTTACTGCCCATCATAACGTCACTTTACTTTACTTTACTGCTCTCACATTATATTGTGTGCACCATGTGCACTTGTATATTGTATATAGTAATTGTAATAATTCTATTTAAAATTGTATTCCTTAGAAGTGTTTTTTTTATTTTTTATAATTATGCCTTTTCTACTCTGACTGTTGCACTGAGCCAAAACGATTTCCAAGTCTGTGACTTCCTGTTACTTACATGGCATTAAAAATGATTCTGATTCTTAGCAGGGCAAGACATAAGGACATACAGAGAACCAGCCACCATCTCCTAAAGCCGAGTGACCCCTTCCAAGCCACGTGGTAAAATGTCCTAACAACAACGTTGCACATAGTGCAGGTTGGCACCGGTTTAAAAAAATTGTTATTGATATGAATTTTTTGAAGAATCAATCATGAACAGTGTCCCAGTCAAAGTCCATGAGTTGGCTCGAAATATTTGTCCTTCATCTGAGGTTACATGCTGAATTTTAATAATATTCATAGGTTTCAGCTTCCTTTTCAACGTTGTTGAATTTAGACATTTTCTAAGATATAATTGCAGGTTAAAATACTGCAATTACTGATCCTTGGTTCATCAATCGTCAGAGCACACATGGTCACATTCAGACTGATTACTACAGTATTCCGTGCTTTTCTACCTTGCTTTTAGTTTCATGGACACTAGCATCTTTTCCAAAGTACGCTGCTGTAGCTCTTGACACAGGTCTTTCACACAAATTTCGTGCCAGGCCTTTTCAAATATGGTCATCTCTTTATCTATCAATCATTACCTTCATTACTTCTGTAAGAGAAGCAAAGGGTGAGTTAATTAAAATTACAATGAAGCAGGTAACTTCCACTTCCAAAAATTGCAATTTTTACTTCTATAAAGAAGCTAAGAAAAAATTAATCCTGGAAGACACGACTTTTACTCATCCTGGCTGCACACAATCATCTCCTAAACCCACAAGTGCAATCACTCTTCCAGTTATGTCGCGCTCAGCGTCTCCCCTCTTGTCCCCTCTTTTCACCCAGACGTATATTGTCCGAGCCCTGGGGGAAAGACATTGATTTTTATCTGCACATGCCAATCATTGCATATCCTCAGTCTGGGCACCTAAGTTCTGTTTGAAAAAGCTCTGGTCTTACTTTTCTTTGTCTTGCTTGGTGTAATCCTTATGACTGTTCTGGTGTAGTTTAATTAACTACATGTAAGATTTTCATTTAAAATTCCATCTTCATATTTTACATGTGTCCCCACCCAGATAACAGACTTCATATTTGACCTTTTCGAAACAACAGTTAAAAGTTGAGTTATTCTTAATTAAAGATACATTGAGCATGATGTCCACATTATTTATGTTAACAGTTTTCAAGCAGATCGTCCTATCAGAGAACAGAATGAAGTTCTCATTTGGGTTGCCTGGCACCATGCATATATCAATGAATGAAAACACAAAAATAAGTGTAATACAGAGATTGTACCATGGCTAAATACCAGATAGTTTGCACCAGATGGGTATTTAGAAGCGACATGTGCCACTGGAAGATTTTTTTGCAACAAAGGTTGGAATATATATATATATATATATATATATATATATATATATATATATATATATATATATATATATATATATAATATATATATATATATATATATATATATATATATATATTATATATATATATATATATATATATATATATATATATATATACATATATATAATATATAATATGTATATATTATATATATATATATATATATAACACACCAACCTGTGCACAGCCTGGATTGATTACCAGAAAGCCTACGACTCAATGCCACACACATGGATCATGGAATGCTTGAAGTTGTACAATATCAACAGGGCTCTAAGGGACTTCGTTGCAAACTCGATGGGAATGTGGAAGACTACCCTTGAGGCAAATGGCAAGCCGCTCGCACAAGTGACCATCAAATGTGGTATCTACCAAGGAGATGCTCTGTCCCCACTACTGTTCTGCATAGGCCTCAACCCTCTAAGCCAAGTAATTGACCAGACTGGCTATGGATACCGCCTCAGGAACGGAGCAAAGATCAGTCACCTCCTCTACATGGATGACATCAAGCTGTACGCCAAGAGCGAGAGAGACATCGACTCTCTGATCCAAACAACCAGGATCTACAGCCATGACATCGGGATGTCATTCGGGCTCGAGAAATGTAGCAGGATGGTGACTCGGAGAGGCAAGGTAGTCCACACAGAAGGGATCTCACTCCCAGAGGGAACAATAGCAGACGTTGAGGACAGTTACAAGTATCTCGGTATACCACAGGCAAATGGCAACCTCGAACAGGTGACGAGGAAAGCGGCAACTGCCAAATACCTCCAGCGAGTAAGGCAGGTCCTAAGAAGCCGGCTCAATGGCAAGAACAACAATGAGAGCCACTGTCCAGGACGAAACATCCAAACTCCATAACTACATCATGGAGAAGGCCAAAACGGATGACGTACTCAGTGAATGTCTCAGGCAGTGGCGAGATGAGGAGGTGCTGGAGGAGAGCCCATCATGGGAGAACAAGCCCCTACACGGCATGTACCACCGGAGCATAACAGAAGTGGCTGATCTCAAGAAGTCCTACCAATGGCTAGAAAGGGCTGGCCTACAGGACAGCACAGAGGCACTCATCATGGCTGCACAGGAACAGGCACTGAGCACCAGAGCGATAGAGGCCCAGATATACCACACCAGACAAGACCCAAGGTGTCGGTTGTGCAAAGAGGCACCTGAGACGATCCAACACATAACTGCAGGGTGCAAGATGCTGGCAGGGAAGGCCTACATGGAACGCCATAACCAAGTGGCTGGCATAGTGTACAGAAACATCTGTGGAGAGTATGGGCTGGAAACCCCAAGGTCTAAGTGGGAAAACTCCTCCAAAGGTGGTGGAGAATGAGCGTGCGAAGATCCTGTGGGACTTCCAGATACAGACCGACCGAATGGTAATGGCAAACCAACCTGACATCGTGGTGGTAGACAAAGGGCAGAGGACAGCCGTGGTGGTGGACGTGGCAATTCCAAGCGATGGTAACATCCGGAAAAAAAGAACATGAAAAGCTTGAGAAATACCAAGGTCTCAGAGAGGAGCTGGAGAGGGCCTGGAGGGTAAAGGTGACAGTAGTACCCGTGGTGATCGGTGCACTCGGGCAGTGACCCCGAAGCTAGATGAGTGGTTACAGCGGATCCCCGGAACAACCTCGGACATCTCGGTCCAGAAATGTGCAGTGCTAGGAACAGCAAAGATACTGCGCAGAACCCTCAAGCTCCCTGGCCTCTGGTAGAGGACCCGAGCTTAGAGAGGGATAACCGGCCGCGGAGGGCCAAAGGTGAGTGGACAATTTTTTTTTTTTTATATATATATATATTAGGGCTGTCAAACGGTCAACATTTTTTATCGAGTTTATTGCAGCTTAAAAATTAATCGTAATGAATAGCATTTCAAGCTATAGGCAAAATTATGCCCTATTTTTCTGTAAATGGTTGTTTGAATGGAAAGATAAATGGCTACATAGTGTACATATGTTGTATTTGTTTATTATAAGAACAATTAATAACATTATTAACATGCTGTGTTTATGTAAGTTGTATTAAAACAGTAATTTCATTCATTCAGCCTGCATGAATTCAGGCAAAGTGCTGAGTTGGCAGGGCTGTTACGAACAGGCCACGTCCTCTAGCGTCTGGATGTAAACAGAACAGCATGGCAGCAGAGCGTGGCTATATCCTCTGGCTGTAACTGCAGACACAGCTAAACAGCCCAAAAGACGCAACAGTGAAGAGGAGAAGAGGGAACTAAAGTGGAAAATGATCAAAGAAGAAATTGAGCCCGGGTGAATATAGCTAGCTTACATCGCATCCTCTGGAGAGACCTGCGGGTGCGTACCGCCTCAAACTAACTATGGACGCAAAACTAGCTGTAATCTTTCAGTTATTGTACTGTATATTTTATTCGCAGTGCGTTGCTTTGGTACCATTTCATCAGTGATTGCTGTACAGTTAATAATAAGTTGTGCTAATGCTAACTAATGCCTACGTGCTCTGTCGCCATCTCACACACATTTGTGTCCCATAGACTGTAAATATTACGGACGTAGTCACGCCTATCTCCGCCGTTCAAACAAATGGGCAAAAAATTGTGCTGTACTGGAGCTACCCAAAATGGCCGCGAGTGGTCCCGCCCACAAGAAATTGTGGAAAACGCATCTGCGCATGCATCAGCCGGCGCAAGCTCCATTCATTTGAACGAGAGACTTCAAAAATTCACAGCAAGTAAACTAGAGTGGTCCAAAAGAATTCACCCCCCTCAACATTGACACACATGTGGAACGGAGCTTGGGCCAAGAGCCAACTTTTGGACCATCCTGTAAAGGTGTTTTCGAGAGGTAAGAATATGCTATATTTTAGCATTGGCTAATTCTTATTCTGGGTCCACCCCCATCGACCCGGGGTGGTATTGCAAGCATGTCAGCGCACGTCATTTTGGCCGCTTTTGAGCTGGAACCCGCCCCCACTGGTGTGTCCGTGTCACTTCTGAGTGTTATTATGGGATCCGTGGGCGGGTCATTTGGTTCATGCGTCAAAAGCATTTTTTGACGCAATTATTGAAAACAATTAATTAGCGTGCGTTAACGTGATAGTTTTGACAGTCCTAATATATATATATATTAGGGACATTATATATATATATATATATATATTATATATATATATATATATTAGGGCTGAGAATTAATTAGAGGCTTTGTAATTAATTAATTGCATTTTAATCGCCTTTAAATATTTGACCTGAGAACAGTGAGAATAAATTTTTTCACATGGATTTTTTGTTTACAATTGAATAATGACTGAATACATAAGCTTAAGCAATACATGTTAATTGTGGATGATAAGGGGATCAGACGGACTTCTTTCCATCAAATAACATTTCTGTCATTGCCTCCACAGACTCTGACAACAACACATGCTTTTTATGCCCAAAATCCACTGCACTCACAGTGAGCATTAAAGCTGGGCATGCGCTGTGTTGCTATAGCTTTTATAATACATTTTCGATGTATACATTCGGACTAAACATCACCTCTGTCTCGCTCCTCCGCCTCCTTCGCCTCACGCTCACACAAAGTCCATCACTCCATACATAGCGCTCATTCCGTCTCTAACTCACTCGGATTTAGACACCGCTAAAGTTGTTCTATGCTTGTAATAATGTACTTTTAAACAAAAAACAGTCACGGGGCTCGAGCTGGTGCTCCAATACAATCTGTCCGTCTGAAACTCATCCAGTAAGGAACGTTCCGCGATGCAAAAAACCATGTGATTAAAATGCGTCAATTTTTTTAACGCGCTTTATTTTTGTGGCGTTAATTAATCTTAATTTTACGCGTTAAAGTCCCGAATATATACAGTGGGGCAAAAAAGTATTTAGACAGCCACCGATTGTGCAAGTTCTCCCACTTAAAATAATGACAGAGGTCTGTAATTTTCATCATAGGTACACTTCAACTGTAAGAGACAGAATGTGAAAACAAATCCAGGAATTCACATTGTAGGATTTTTAAATAATTTATTTGTAAATTATGGTGGAAAATAAGTATTTGGTCACTTCAATGGTGAATGACCTGCAGAGAGCTGGGACCAAAGTAACAAAGGTTACCATCGGTAAAACACATGACAGGAAATCAAATCCTGCAGTGCCAGACGTGTCCCCCTGCTGAAGCCAGTGCATGTCCAGGCCCGTCTGAAGTTTGCCAGAGAGCACATGGATGATACAGCAGAGGATTGGGAGAACATCATCTGGTCAGATGAAACCAAAGTAGAACTGTTTGGTGTAAACTCAACTTGTCATGTTTGGAGGAAGACAAATACTGAGTTGCATCCCAAGAACATCATACCTACTGTGAAGCATGGGGGTGGAAACGTCATGCTTTGGGGCTGTTTTTCTGCTAAGGGGACAGGACGACTGATCCGTATTAAGGAAAGAATGAATGGGGCCATGTATCGTGAGATTTTGAGCCAAAACCTCCTTCCATCAGTGAGAGCTTTGAAGATGAAACGTGGCTGGGTCTTCCAGCATGACAATGATCCTAAACACACCGCCCGGGCAACGAAGGAGTGGCTCCATAAGAAGCATTTGAAAGTCCTGGAGTGGCCTAGCCAGTCTCCAGACCTCAACCCCATTGAAAATCTGTGGAGGGAGTTGAAAGTCTGTGTTCACTGCTCTTGAGAAGATCTGCATGGAGGAATGGGCCAAAATACCAGCTCCTGTGTGTTCAAACCTGGTACAGACCTATAGTAATAGTTTGACCTCTGTTATTGCCAGCAAAGGTTGAATTTTTTTTATTGACCAAATACTTATTTTCCACCATAATTTACAAATAAATTCTTCAAAAATCCTACAATATGAATTCCTGGATTTTCACTTTCTGTCTCGCACAGTTGAAGTGTACCTATGATGAAAATTACGGACCTCTGTCATTATTTTAAGTGGGAGAACTTGCGCAATCGGTGGCTGACTAAATACTTTTTTGCCCCACTGTATATATTCGGGACTTTAACGCGTAAATTAAGATTAATTAACGCCACAAAAATAAGCGCGTTAAAAAAATTGACGCATTTTAATCACATGGTTTTTTGCATCGCGGAACGTTCCTTACTGGATGAGTTTCAGACGGACAGATTGTATTGGAGCACCAGCTCGAGCCCCGTGACTTTTTTTGTTTAAAAGTACATTATTACAAGCATAGAACAACTTTAGCGGTGTCTAAATCCGAGTGAGTTAGAGACGGGAATGAGCGCTATGTATGGAGTGATGGACTTTGTGTGAGCGGAGGCGAAGGAGGCGGAGGAGCGAGACAGAGGTGATGTTTAGTCCGAATGTATACATCGAAAATGTATTATAAAAGCTATAGCAAACAGCGCATGCCCAGCTTTAATGCTCACTGTGAGTGCAGTGGATTTTGGGCATAAAAAGCATGTGTTGTTGTCAGAGTCTGTGGAGGCAATGACAGAAATGTTATTTGATGGAAAGAAGTCCGTCTGATCCCCTTATCATCCACAATTAACATGTATTGCTTAAGCTTATGTATTCAGTCATTATTCAATTGTAAACAAAAAATCCATGTGAAAAAAATTTATTCTCACTGTTCTCAGGTCAAATATTTAAAGGCGATTAAAATGCAATTAATTAATTACAAAGCCTCTAATTAATTCTCAGCCCTAATATATATATATATATATATATATATATATATATATATATATATATAATGTCCTAATATATATATATATTAGGACTGTCAAAACTATCACGTTAACGCACGCTAATTAATTGTTTTCAATAATTGCGTCAAAAAATGCTTTTGACGCATGAACCAAATGACCCGCCCACGGATCCCATAATAACACTCAGAAGTGACACGGACACACCAGTGGGGGCGGGTTCCAGCTCAAAAGCGGCCAAAATGACGTGCGCTGACATGCTTGCAATACCACCCCGGGTCGATGGGGGTGGACCCAGAATAAGAATTAGCCAATGCTAAAATATAGCATATTCTTACCTCTCGAAAACACCTTTACAGGATGGTCCAAAAGTTGGCTCTTGGCCCAAGCTCCGTTCCACATGTGTGTCAATGTTGAGGGGGGTGAATTCTTTTGGACCACTCTAGTTTACTTGCTGTGAATTTTTGAAGTCTCTCGTTCAAATGAATGGAGCTTGCGCCGGCTGATGCATGCGCAGATGCGTTTTCCACAATTTTCTTGTGGGCGGGACCACTCGCGGCCATTTTGGGTAGCTCCAGTACAGCACAATTTTTTGCCCATTTGTTTGAACGGCGGAGATAGGCGTGACTACGTCCGTAATATTTACAGTCTATGGGACACAAATGTGTGTGAGATGGCGACAGAGCACGTAGGCATTAGTTAGCATTAGCACAACTTATTATTAACTGTACAGCAATCACTGATGAAATGGTACCAAAGCAACGCACTGCGAATAAAATATACAGTACAATAACTGAAAGATTACAGCTAGTTTTGCGTCCATAGTTAGTTTGAGGCGGTACGCACCCGCAGGTCTCTCCAGAGGATGCGATGTAAGCTAGCTATATTCACCCGGGCTCAATTTCTTCTTTGATCATTTTTCCACTTTAGTTCCCTCTTCTCCTCTTCACTGTTGCGTCTTTTGGGCTGTTTAGCTGTGTCTGCAGTTACAGCCAGAGGATATAGCCACGCTCTGCTGCCATGCTGTTCTGTTTACATCCAGACGCTAGAGGACGTGGCCTGTTCGTAACAGCCCTGCCAACTCAGCACTTTGCCTGAATTCATGCAGGCTGAATGAATGAAATTACTGGTTTTAATACAACTTACATAAACACAGCATGTTAATAATGTTATTAATTGTTCTTATAATAAACAAATACAACATATGTACACTATGTAGCCATTTATCTTTCCATTCAAACAACCATTTACAGAAAAATAGGGCATAATTTTGCCTATAGCTTGAAATGCTATTCATTACGATTAATTTTTAAGCTGCAATAAACTCGATAAAAAATGTTGACCGTTTGACAGCCCTAATATATATATATATAAAAAAAAAAAAATTGTCCACTCACCTTTGGCCCTCCGCGGCCGGTTATCCCTCTCTAAGCTCGGGTCCTCTACCAGAGGCCAGGGAGCTTGAGGGTTCTGCGCAGTATCTTTGCTGTTCCTAGCACTGCACATTTCTGGACCGAGATGTCCGAGGTTGTTCCGGGGATCCGCTGTAACCACTCATCTAGCTTCGGGGTCACTGCCCCGAGTGCACCGATCACCACGGGTACTACTGTCACCTTTACCCTCCAGGCCCTCTCCAGCTCCTCTCTGAGACCTTGGTATTTCTCAAGCTTTTCATGTTCTTTTTTCCGGATGTTACCATCGCTTGGAATTGCCACGTCCACCACCACGGCTGTCCTCTGCCCTTTGTCTACCACCACGATGTCAGGTTGGTTTGCCATTACCATTCGGTCGGTCTGTATCTGGAAGTCCCACAGGATCTTCGCACGCTCATTCTCCACCACCTTTGGAGGAGTTTCCCACTTAGACCTTGGGGTTTCCAGCCCATACTCTCCACAGATGTTTCTGTACACTATGCCAGCCACTTGGTTATGGCGTTCCATGTAGGCCTTCCCTGCCAGCATCTTGCACCCTGCAGTTATGTGTTGGATCGTCTCAGGTGCCTCTTTGCACAACCGACACCTTGGGTCTTGTCTGGTGTGGTATATCTGGGCCTCTATCGCTCTGGTGCTCAGTGCCTGTTCCTGTGCAGCCATGATGAGTGCCTCTGTGCTGTCCTGTAGGCCAGCCCTTTCTAGCCATTGGTAGGACTTCTTGAGATCAGCCACTTCTGTTATGCTCCGGTGGTACATGCCGTGTAGGGGCTTGTTCTCCCATGATGGGCTCTCCTCCAGCACCTCCTCATCTCGCCACTGCCTGAGACATTCACTGAGTACGTCATCCGTTTTGGCCTTCTCCATGATGTAGTTATGGAGTTTGGATGTTTCGTCCTGGACAGTGGCTCTCACACTCACTAGTCCTCGGCCTCCTTCTTTACGGCTTACGTACAGTCTCAGGGTGCTGGATTTGGGATGGAACCCGCCATGCATGGTAAGGAGCTTTCGAGTTTTAACATCCGTGGTCTGAATCTCTTCCTTTGGCCACCTGATTATTCCTGCAGGGTATCTGATCACTGGCAGGGCGTAGCTGTTAATTGCCCGGGCCTTGTTCTTGCCATTGAGCCGGCTTCTTAGGACCTGCCTTACTCGCTGGAGGTATTTGGCAGTTGCCGCTTTCCTCGTCACCTGTTCGAGGTTGCCATTTGCCTGTGGTATACCGAGATACTTGTAACTGTCCTCAACGTCTGCTATTGTTCCCTCTGGGAGTGAGATCCCTTCTGTGTGGACTACCTTGCCTCTCCGAGTCACCATCCTGCTACATTTCTCGAGCCCGAATGACATCCCGATGTCATGGCTGTAGATCCTGGTTGTTTGGATCAGAGAGTCGATGTCTCTCTCGCTCTTGGCGTACAGCTTGATGTCATCCATGTAGAGGAGGTGACTGATCTTTGCTCCGTTCCTGAGGCGGTATCCATAGCCAGTCTGGTCAATTACTTGGCTTAGAGGGTTGAGGCCTATGCAGAACAGTAGTGGGGACAGAGCATCTCCTTGGTAGATACCACATTTGATGGTCACTTGTGCGAGCGGCTTGCCATTTGCCTCAAGGGTAGTCTTCCACATTCCCATCGAGTTTGCAACGAAGTCCCTTAGAGCCCTGTTGATATTGTACAACTTCAAGCATTCCATGATCCATGTGTGTGGCATTGAGTCGTAGGCTTTCTGGTAATCAATCCAGGCTGTGCACAGGTTGGTGTGTTATATATATATATATATATAATATATACATATTATATATTATATATATGTATATATATATATATATATATATATATATATATATATATATATAATATATACATATATATATATATATATATATATATATATATATTATATATATATATATATATATATATATATATATATATATATATATATATATATATATATATATATATTCCAACCTTTGTTGCAAAAAAATCTTCCAGTGGCACATGTCGCTTCTAAATACCCATCTGGTGCAAACTATCTGGTATTTAGCCATGGTACAATCTCTGTATTACACTTATTTTTGTGTTTTCATTCATTGATATATGCATGGTGCCAGGCAACCCAAATGAGAACTTCATTCTGTTCTCTGATAGGACGATCTGCTTGAAAACTGTTAACATAAATAATGTGGACATCATGCTCAATGTATCTTTAATTAAGAATAACTCAACTTTTAACTGTTGTTTCGAAAAGGTCAAATATGAAGTCTGTTATCTGGGTGGGGACACATGTAAAATATGAAGATGGAATTTTAAATGAAAATCTTACATGTAGTTAATTAAACTACACCAGAACAGTCATAAGGATTACACCAAGCAAGACAAAGAAAAGTAAGACCAGAGCTTTTTCAAACAGAACTTAGGTGCCCAGACTGAGGATATGCAATGATTGGCATGTGCAGATAAAAATCAATGTCTTTCCCCCAGGGCTCGGACAATATACGTCTGGGTGAAAAGAGGGGACAAGAGGGGAGACGCTGAGCGCGACATAACTGGAAGAGTGATTGCACTTGTGGGTTTAGGAGATGATTGTGTGCAGCCAGGATGAGTAAAAGTCGTGTCTTCCAGGATTAATTTTTTCTTAGCTTCTTTATAGAAGTAAAAATTGCAATTTTTGGAAGTGGAAGTTACCTGCTTCATTGTAATTTTAATTAACTCACCCTTTGCTTCTCTTACAGAAGTAATGAAGGTAATGATTGATAGATAAAGAGATGACCATATTTGAAAAGGCCTGGCACGAAATTTGTGTGAAAGACCTGTGTCAAGAGCTACAGCAGCGTACTTTGGAAAAGATGCTAGTGTCCATGAAACTAAAAGCAAGGTAGAAAAGCACGGAATACTGTAGTAATCAGTCTGAATGTGACCATGTGTGCTCTGACGATTGATGAACCAAGGATCAGTAATTGCAGTATTTTAACCTGCAATTATATCTTAGAAAATGTCTAAATTCAACAACGTTGAAAAGGAAGCTGAAACCTATGAATATTATTAAAATTCAGCATGTAACCTCAGATGAAGGACAAATATTTCGAGCCAACTCATGGACTTTGACTGGGACACTGTTCATGATTGATTCTTCAAAAAATTCATATCAATAACAATTTTTTTTAAACCGGTGCCAACCTGCACTATGTGCAACGTTGTTGTTAGGACATTTTACCACGTGGCTTGGAAGGGGGTCACTCGGCTTTAGGAGATGGTGGCTGGTTCTCTGTATGTCCTTATGTCTTGCCCTGCTAAGAATCAGAATCATTTTTAATGCCATGTAAGTAACAGGAAGTCACAGACTTGGAAATCGTTTTGGCTCAGTGCAACAGTCAGAGTAGAAAAGGCATAATTATAAAAAATAAAAAAAACACTTCTAAGGAATACAATTTTAAATAGAATTATTACAATTACTATATACAATATACAAGTGCACATGGTGCACACAATATAATGTGAGAGCAGTAAAGTAAAGTAAAGTGACGTTATGATGGGCAGTAAAGTGACTTTATAAAGGGCAAGTTTGTGCAATCCCTCAGTCGTACAGGGATTAGTCAAAGCATCATCTGTACTTTTTTAGAAAGTTTTCCCGACGTTTCGTCCTCAATCCAAAGGACTTCTTCAGGGAATGAATTCTCAGACTGCGCGTTGGAGATTTAGAACCTATGGGTGTGGTTAGCCACACCCTAATCCTGATACTAACTCATAAACAATCTAAGGTCTGCTTGATGTAGAAGGGAGCAGGTCTAACGACCCTGCTGAGGCTAACAACCCTAACTCATTAGCATGTCACTGACCTTATCCCAAGTTAGGGCGTTGTTTTTAGGATGTCATCATAGATGCGAGGCAAAACAAATCTTAACCCTCCCCCTCTGTTAAGAGAAGGTTTTTGTTTCCTCACAAAAATGGCTTCTTTCACTCCTCTCTCAAACCAATTCTTCTCCCGAGCCAGAATTTTACTTGAACGGACAATTAGAGACTGAGGTCTTCAGAAAGTCCACTCACACTGACCAGTACTTGGCCTTTGATTCAAATCATCTGCTACGACACAAACTCGGGGTCATTAGAACGCTTCAACACCGAGCCCACCAGGTCCCCACTAGCTCGGAGGGAAAGAACAGAGAAACCAAACATATTCAGAGAGCACTTTCCAGATGTGGCTACCCCAAGTGGTCTTTTACTAAAGCCCAAAGGACGAGAAAGGCCAGAGACACAGTCCAACAGACAGAAGAAATTAGAAGAAGAGGGGTGTCCTTACCGTATGTGGCGGGAGTTTCAGAGAAACTACAAAGAATCTTTAGGCAACACAAAATCCCTGTGTATTTCAAACCTTTAAACACGTTAAGACAGAAATTAGTGCATCCCAAAGACAAAACACCCAGACACAAACAGAGCAATGTGGTGTATTCAATCAAATGTAGTGAAGAGGAGTGCACTGACCACTATATTGGAGAAACTAAACAAACTCTACAGAAACGACTTTACCAACATCGTAGAGAAAACTCTAGTGGGCCACAGTCGGCTGTTCATCTCCACCTCAAGGCCTCCAACCACACGGTGGATGACACCGAGGTTAACATTCTGGCTCGGGAGAAGAATTGGTTTGAGAGAGGAGTGAAAGAAGCCATTTTTGTGAGGAAACAAAAACCTTCTCTTAACAGAGGAGGAGGGTTAAGATTTGTTTTGCCTCGCATCTATGACGACATCCTAAAAACAACGCCCTAACTTGGGACAAGGTCAGTGACATGCTAATGAGTTAGGGTCGTTAGCCTCAGCAGGCTTGTTAGACCTGCTCCCTTCTACATATCAGTTAGTATCAGGATTAGGGTGTGGCTAACCACACCCACAGGTTATACATCTCCAACGCGCAGTCTGAGAATTCATTCCCTGAAGAAGTCCTTTGGATTGAGGACGAAACTTCAGGAAAACTTGCTAAGAAGTACAAATGATGGGTGCGAAACCTTCCTTTGCTTTTATATAGGGCAGTGAGGGGATTTCTAAAGGGCGGTTATGAAGTGTTCAAGAGTCCAACAGCAGAGGGGAAGAAACTGTTCTTGTGGCGGGAAGTTTGGGTCCTGATGGACCGTATGTCTCCAGCCTGAAGGGGCGTTCACACCGGACTTAACTTCGGCGTCAAAAGCGTGAGGTTTGCATTGAAAGTGAATGGTGATGCGCGTCAGGTGAAGCCAAGAGCCCCGGCGTCACTTGACGCGCGTCAAAAGCTTCAAGAGTCGCGCGTAATACGCGCTCACTTGAAGCTTTTGACGCGCGAAACGCTCGCGTATCAAAACAATCCCTCTGACGCCGAAGCTGAGCAAAGCTGAGCTTTTGAAGCTTTGACGCGGGCTTCAACCAATCAGGAGACGAGGAGCAGCAGCAGCAGAGGGTCTGTCTTTGTCATGAAGAAAAGTCATGTATCTGCTGCTGCTGTTTTATAGTCATTATTGTTATTAGTAATATTATTTGTATGAGTAGTAACGTTCTGAGTAACAAAATCATTGTACACATGCTGTGTAGTAAACGTAGTTTATTTGATATAAGAACAGGCTGACGATGAGTCTGGCTCAGAGCAAGGCAGCTCCGGGCGGGCGAGAGCCGGGGAGAGGCGAGCGTGAGCGGGGAGAGGGAGGGAGAGGCGAGCTCCGGGTTTGGGAACTCAGACTGGGTGAGTGACATGCGGAGTACGCTGACAGCGAAACTCCTCCGTACGCAGCTCCTGGAGTAAATGACGGAACTCTGCAAACACTGCAGCCTCTCAAGTCTGTGGTGAACCCAGAACATATTTGTTGAAGCCCTACAGCAACGTTATTTTGCTTTATATAACAAATAAATGCTCGCTGCTCATTGAAAAATCCACCGCTGTCCTGACTACAGACAACAGAGAAGCTCCTCCCACCGGCGTCAGGCGCGTCAAAAGCTTCAAGTACCAAAATGACAAAACTATCCCGGCGTCAGTTGAAGCGCGTCAAAAGCTTTTTGAAGCTTTTGGTCTGAACGCGCCTTGAGGGGAGTGGTTGGAATAGTCCATGTGCAGGGTGAGAGGGGTCGGCTGTAATACGACCAGCCAGGCCTCGAGCGAGGTACAGGTCCTGCAGCGATGGAAGGCTGCGGCCGATCACTTCCTCTGCAGAGCGCACAATGCGCTGTAGTCTGTGCTTGTCCCTGACTGTGGCTCCAGCGAACCACACGGTGATGGAGGAGGTGAGGATGGACTCGATGATGCCCGTGTAGAACTGCACCAACATCTGTGCAGGCAGCTTGGCTTTCCTGAGCTGCCGCAGGAAGTACATCCTCTGCTGGGCCTTCTTGATGAGGGAGCTGATGGTCGGCTCCCACTTGAGGTCCTGGGTGAGGGTGGTGCCCAGGAAACGAAACTGTGTGCTTCTTTCTGTGTTCAAATCATCTCCACTGTCTTCTGGCGTTCCGCTACCAGGTTGTTACCCAACTGCACCAGGACACCAGCCGGTCCCACCTCCCTCCTGGAGGCGGACTCATCGTTGTTGGAGAACGATGAACTTGAAGAGCTTTCACGGTGTCGTGGCTGGAGGTGCAGTGGTTGGTGTACAGGGAGAAGAGCAGGGGAGAAAGAACACAGCCCTGTCAGTGCCACAGGTCTGTAGTCATTAAGTCCATTTATCCTGGTTCGGGACAGGGACTATGATGGAGGATTTAAAGCAGGCCGGTGTAACGCCGAGATACACTGCCTTGAAGAGATGCACTGCCTCAGGCTGTTTATGATGTAATGCAAACCTGCGCATGCGCGTCTCACGGCAGCCGTAACATTCCAAGAGGCGGATGACGCGTCTGTGGCAACTCTACAGCTAATAAGGCATACAGGATACTGGAATTAATTTAATACATGTATTGTACTGTATTCAATATGATTAAACAATAGTGTGTTCAAACGAACATATTTAATTAGATCAAGTTTTTTCCCCATTTTCCATTATCAAACCCGACAGACCAGTTGTAAGCTGTGGAGTTGCCACAGGACGCGTCATCAGCCTACGTCAGCAGCCGCGGAGGCTGCTATGAAAACATTAGCTTTGTGGTTTCACAGGTGCAGATGACTGCTTAAACTAAACTTTGCACAAAACTTTGACTCTTAAAACCCACATGTGACAAAACTGAACCATCAACATCTCGCCTCAACGATTGTGACGATACGTATATCGATTTTTCGATATATCGCGATACTTCTCTCCCGCGATATCGTTTTTGAATTTATTTTTATTGGTATCAATACTTTATTAGATCGCTACATTACGCATCTCCATTCCATTTATCATGAAATAAAGTGTATTTTTTCTTTTATTTATCCCATAAATTGGCATGTGGTATATTTCTGACCAATATATCAATAATCGTCATACTGTGATAAAATCGTTATCGTGATAATATCGTTATCGTGAAAATATTGTTATTGTGAGCTGTTGTATCGTGTATCGAATCATATCGTGAGGTACCCATAATTGGAATGCCCAACTGCTATCAAATCTACCAGTCAGTTAGAATTGTATGAATTAGAGTCAATCTCTCTTTATATCTTCACAAAATACACAAATACAAAAGTACATTTCTCCTCCAAATTGGTTTGTTACTTGCGACATCTTTAGCCGCACACATTTCCCTGCCCAACTCACCGCGACTTGTTGAGAGGAAATATCCTTGTTTGGGGCAGGTCTCTGACCTTTGTAACTCCATATAAAGAGAGTGTGCGGCTGTGTGTGTGCGTGTGTGCGACCTGCAGTGATCCAGTGGAAAGGTTAGACAGCAGAGGCTGAACTCATGCTCCGGACACACAGACTCCTAACAGCCTGCCACATGGTACAGCGCTGCAACACCACACCATTTGAAAAGGTCTCAGGCGGTGGATCACATTCTGACAGGGCCACGGGAGAAGGGCTATCAGATCGGGAATTTTGATTCATGATGGATAATAAAAATCCCAATAAAAGCACCTAACCTGTGTTTAATCATGTGATCTCAAATCTAGTAGGTCTATGTTACGTGGTTTTCAAAATGGAGGAACGACACAAACTTTCTGAACTCTGAGAAATGCATCTTTCTCCACACACCGGTCTCTTTTTGGTCTGCAGCCCACAGTTACACAACACATTTATAACACAAAGACCTCTGTTTGAAAGATACTGTTTTATTCCTGCATCCGTTCATTTAGATCACCTCCAAAATGTAATCCCCCGATCAACACCATTGCTCATGTTTCCTGAAAATCTCTAACAACAATACCCCATAATTCCAACAATTCTTTTTGCTCTAACGCATACTTTTGAGTAGTAATATTTCTGCATTCTTTTTCCTTCTTTCATGTGATTATCTGTTTATGTCACATTATGTCACAACAATTGTTTTGATAACATCATGTAGACTATGTTTGTGAAATGGGTTCAATCAGAATAGCAGCTCTGGCATCCTGTTTACTGAAGTGAATTATCTAAAAGCAGCTCAAGTGTTGATTATAAGAAGACTCCACAGTCTCATCTTCCGGCTCTTTTTCCTCTCAGCTCGTCTGATCATACTTTAGACACTCTTAAGCAATCATTGTTCATCCGCAGAAATGCAACGACTGATTTGAGCTGCCCTTCTCCTCCCAACAGCACCACATCTTTCCACTTCGCACTTTCATGTTTCACCCGCGTGATTTAAAATAGTAGAAAGTTGATGAAAAAGTAGTTTTTTTAATGTGTTGAATAATGAAAACACCAACATCAATTTTGTCCAATTGATCTGAATTACAAAGGAAATGTTGATTTTTAACAAAATCAAACAATAATGTTATTGCTTTATATGCACATTTGGAATAAATCGTTCAATGCTTGACTACATGGAGATGTTATTGCTTTGCTTAGCATGTAAAAGCATGACCTTAACGTGATTATTGGTGACGATTATAGTTCAATTCAATTCAATTCAATTACATTCAATCCAATTTATTCTTGTATAGCCCTAAATGACAACAGTAGTTATCTCGGAGGACTTTACACAACCGTTGAATTTACCAACACAGATCAGAGAATCAAACCGTTCAAACACAAGAAATAAAACAGAAAAAACATTGGCATTGGTCCATAAGGTGCAGATGACCAATGTCCATGAGTTTTGATGAATGTCCATGTCCGATTCACACCTGATTTTGTCACAGACCACTGTATTATGTGTTAATTATGCGGGAAGTACATTTAAATGAGTTGTCCATCCATCCATCCATCCATTCCCAGCATAAAGTGGGCATAAGGACAAGTTGAGCAGGGAGAAAGAACCACCTGGATCCAGCATCAAAGGTACAATTAAATTTTTTTCAGAATCCAGAATACAGGAGAATGTCACATGATTATTTACAATCAATCATGAACACAAACATTGTCATTTGTAAACATAACCAGTATCGTCCACATCCACAAAAACACAAACCTTAAGCTCCAGTGTCTCCTATGGCCGTTCGCTGCGTCCTTATATGCTTCCATAGATCTGCACCGAGACTGCTCCGTCAAAATGAATTTCTGAGCACATATCCACAAACAAAAAGCAACTCTCATCTACACTGCCGACACAATCATGTCAAGGCCTGATCACTCCAGGCATGGGACTCCAAACATGAGAACACTGAAACCACTTGAGCCATTGACACAGAAATGCAAGTGGCCTCACGCCTGAACAAACAAGGTCTATTTCCACCATCGGTATTAGGTCACAAGCAAAGACAGAAAATATAACCTTTTTCAAAACAGTAAATTAGAAAATATTCAACAAGCGTAGTATAGTGGTCTCCCGCTTTAACGGGGTTCATCATGTGTTTAATTGAGGAGCGGCACGATGGCTGAGTTCACTCTTGCATTTCAGGAAGAAGGTCCTAAGTTCAAATCCCGGGCCTTTCTGAGTGGAGTTTACATGTTCTCCCCGTGCCTGCGTAGGTTTCTTCAAGTGCTCCAGTTTCCCCTACCACTATAAACATGTACATTAGGTATGATTGAGTGAATGGATGGTGTTTGGTCGGAGGCTTTGATGCACCAGTGTATTCGGTGTCTCGCGTCCGTCATCACCATGTGTGAATCACGAAGCCCTCAGTCCTGCTCCTGTATTTTACTGTGCACGGCCTTTGACAGCTGCAGCAGCACTCAGACCCACAACAAACAGGTTAGATATCAGCCTTAATACATATAACTACTACTTTGCAGATTTTGCTTATTGCTGGTAATTTTTTAGAATGTAACAGAAAATGTAACAAACATATTTTTCAGAATAAGCGAGGGACCACTGTATTGTGTTAACATGTATTAAAACCATCTGCAACAATTATTTGTCCTCCCCGAAGTAATGCGGAAAAAATGTAACAAAGGGAAAAATCTTTTGTTAACAAGTTGCACTATTTAGGAAACTTTTCAGGCTCTGTTAAGTGGTGGGAATTCTTATTAAATATCTTCAGTGTCTGTGGCATATGGGGCATCACAGCTGAATCAGAGTCATAGTAGGCAAAACAAGAAGTCTTTAGATACCGAATCATATCCAAGACACAGCAGTTAGACTTAACATGCATTTTCGCTACATTCACAAAGGCTTGAAAAAGACTAATGATGAGAAACACACTAGTGGAGTGAATGTGCCAAGGTCAGTGGTTGGTCTCATTAATGCATCGCTAATGAGGGAAAAATACTGAGGCCCTCACAGAGCCAGGCAATAAAAAGTCACCACTTTCTGAATATGATTTTGACAGCACACACATTCACCAACAGGTATTAAGAATTCAGAATAGAAAAGTAGTCTACGGTGGAGGGCTCCTTTTGGAATCGAATAGCAATTTCTGGCTGGGGCTCGCTAAAAGACATGTAAGTGTTGTAGACCTTGAGTTTACTGGATTATGCAAGGTGAAATGTTATGATCAAGGGATGACATAAGTTTGAGGGAACATATGGATCTCTGGAAGTCTCTGAAACAAACATAAAACAACAAAAAGTGGTGGACCTCACATTCAGCTGCCCGCCCGCCTCGAAAGCCCTGGGGCATTCTGGGCCAGCAAGCCTCCATCAGCACACAGTTGGTGATCTAGATTTACAAGGCCATACATATGGGTTTCGTTTATAATTCATCGAGGAGGAGGAGGAAAAATGTAGGAGTCCCAAGTCATAGTGCATAATGCATGTTGATAAGATTATGCTAAAAAGTCTGCAATCGGTAAAGCAATGTACCATCTCTACACAATGGTGGATATTCACATGAAACAAGTTTTCAATGAGTGCTTTAAGTCATTGTGGTGGCACAGTTTGCATGCACAGATAATCTAGTTTTGTTGTTCAGTAAAGCATTTTTAATCATAATTTGTATTATTTCATTGAATTTCTTCTTTGCTTTTGTGCATGTGCTAAATGGTACTAAAGCGCCACACAAATGTACATCTGAGAAATCTCATCAAATCAATTTTAGACCATGTGACCTATGTTTAATACATGATGCAATTACAAGACAATGCACATCCCTAATCTTAATGTATGTAATAAAAGCTATTTAACATTGACAGAATATTCACCGCAATGAAGCGAGCTTAGACTGGAATACTAGTATCATTATAAGCTCGTTCTGCAACCCCTCTCTTCCCCATCACCACTTAAACAGTGAGTCTTTCCTCCATAATATCAGTGGCTCATCACTTCATTTTCCACTGCCAACAAGTTCTAAACCTCGAGGGAATTTCATCTTCATAACCACTATTTATAGTTCCTCCTATATATAACATAGAATTTTTCTGATGGGTATTTTTTCCAAATCACACAGCAACCAGTTTACTTCATGCAAACATAACTCAGTAACCATATTTCGTATGCGTACTTTGTCTGAGTCTCTTCTAATTAAACTATAAATAATTAACAATTACAAATGTCTCATTCATTTCTCAGCCCCACATGTGACAATTATTTTGAATCCAATTACATTTTCTACAAAATGGTTGTTTGTGAAATAAAGTGCTAGTTTAAGCACTAGATTTTCACAAACACAAAAGGTCGACAGGGTTATGTTTGGAACCGCAAACACCCCGAGTCTGGATTTCTATTTTCAATGTCACTTCTGTTTTCCCCTGCACTCATTACACGTCCAGTTCATTGGTGCTCTGCTCTTGTAAAGTGTGTCCACTGGCCATCACAGAGCGGCCGCCAGTGCATTACAAACCATTATCCCAAGTGCTAAAGCTATTACAAGCAAAACCCAAGAACTCTCACTAGACTCCATCACTTAAATGACATGATGCGGCTGGCAAAGGCAACGCAATGACAAAGGATAATATGGACGTAGTTACTGTAAAGGTTAACATTTTGCTGCAAGTCTGTGATGTGTTCATAAGAAAACTCCATCACCTTATGAAACATGGCTCTCCGGCATTACCTTGTCCTCCCGCTGTCTCACTTCTGCTATATTGCTTTGTAACAGGTTCATGGCTTCGTTCAGAAAGACGGGATCACATTTGCCACAGTTTTAATCAAATGTCATTATCATTTAACAGACTCAGCACCCAGCCGTCTGTGAGTAATGTCACTTCTGCTTTTGGACAACGGCAACATTCTAATTTCATCTTATCTCACGCCTCTCAAGCACACTGTGTGATCATGGAAGAGAAGTTAAACATACTTTCACCAAGTTTTTTGATAAAGATGTAGCAGAAGAAAACTCTCTTTCCTGCAGAGTTCATATGGTAAGAATAAAGCCGCGTTCAGACAGGATCATGCCTTGCTGCGACTTTCAATGCAAAGTTACTTGGAGCGCGCGTTCGAGCGTGGAACTGTATGTGCGTCTCGGGATGCACGCACAGACTGCGCGGTAAAGACGCACGGACTGCGCGGCAAAGGCGCAGGAGCGGAAAATCGACGCACGCAGGAGGTAAACATTGCTGAACTTTTTCCTCGGAACGCTCGTGAAGCAACCAATCAGAGAGCGACAAAATGGTCACGGGGACATTAGCGGCCTAGCGAGCAGAATGAAAATACTCGTAAACAGCAAAAACAGGAGCTAAACCAGGACTAAACCAGGATTGACAATGAGGGACTCTGTGCTTGTGAACATATGCCTCCAGCCTTAGTTGTCATTCTCCAGTGACAATACACTAGCGCAGATAGCATGTTCGCCGATGCGGAAGTACCGTCTAATAATAAAAAATAAACGTATGGAGCACCTCCGTGAACAAATACTGAATAAAAAGTCTCTGGAAGGTTCCTGGACACAGAGAGGCTGCAGAGCTGCATTATTGGAGAAGAACTTTACACAAAAAGCCGCTAGCTTAACTCTGTTAGCATCAAAGCACTTCCTCTACTTCCGCCGGGTGCCACCGCAGCCGGGCACCACCGCAGCCGGGTGCCACCGCAGCCGGGCGCCACCGCAGCCGGCACCACCGCAGCCGGGCACCACCGCAGCCGGGCACCACCGCAGCCGGGCACCACCGCAGCCGGGCACCACCGCAGCCGGGCACCACCGCAGCCGGGTGCCACCGCAGCCGGGCACCACCGCAGCCGGGCACCACCGCAGCCGGGTGCCACCGCAGCCTAGGACTTCTGGTCTGAACACCCCTAGCGTCTGAAATTCAGAGAATTTGCGTCTAGTGTGCATGGAAAGTGCTTTCCAGCGTCAGCGGTCTGAATGCGGCCTAAGAACAGAGTCGTCAATGACATTAAAAGTATTTAAAGTAAGTATTGTTTTGGTCTGACTCGCTGTTAAATTACCAAAGGAGTGATAGTAGTTTTGAACCATTATAATAATTTATGTTATATAATGCCTCGGCTTTAAGTATATAAGTAAGTAAGTAATCTTTATTTATATAACATATTTTTACAAACCAAGGTCACCCAAAGCGCTTCACTGTGTTCCAAATGAATAAATACAATAAATAAATATATGTTAGCCTGGCTATAAATGTTGTAGTGTTTCACATGTTGATTGTGTACAATTGTCCATCAAATAAAAAATAAAATAAAAAGATACATAAATACACACAAATCTCAGAGCTACTCTTCTGGTCAAAGAAGGGACAATAATGTAGCATTGGCACAAAACTTAGATATATTTGAGATAGATTTTGAGCTGCTATATATAATATAATTTCCAATGTATATTATATTCATGCCTTTGTCTTGTGTTTCCAAACCCATTATTACCACCTGAAAGAGGGGTAATGAAGGCAGCAGGGCTTATGGTGTCACAGCGCACTGATAACACCAGAATATGAAGCCGAGAGTTTTCCAAAGTGCCCTGTCACTCACAGGACTTCTGAGATCCATTTATTTTATAGAATATAAAATGGTCTATTTTTTGTGATGTAATTAGTGCCACTGTAGCTGATATACAGTAAGTGTCCTGAACAGTGTTGGAAGTAATAATTCAACATTAACGCTTAAGATTGGAAAAGGGCAAACATTTAAAATGTATTTGTTCTTTCACACCTGAGATGCATGCTGCAAAGCCTCAGTAGTAAGACAGATGGTCTACTAACATATTTTTTTAATCTAACATTGTTTTTCCTTATTCACCACAACAAGGCTATTTTCACTACAGCTCTATAATATAAAGGCCACATTTAGAACATCCATCAATCACTCAGCATCACGGGCTGCAACATACATTCATTCCATTTAATTATTGTGCTCTTGCCCTGGTAGCAACAATATACTTTATAATCTCATGTGTGACTTTGAAATGGTTGGAATTGACATTGGATTCAGAACATTCATCATAAGCTTGAACTGAACTGAGTCAATGTAGTGTAAGCTTAAAGATATACAGTACACAAGCGTCAACACAATTCATGTAAAAGTAGAACAATGCTAAAAATATAATTTAAACTTGAGCTGTCGGGGTTATTAACAAGGTTTAACATCAATTCTATTGAACAATTATATTTCTATTAAACAATTATTCTTTTTGCCCTAGCACACATTGTAGTTATTCTCACATGCCGTTGCAACAACTAGTATAGAAAAAGTAAGAATTCAAAAAGAATAAAACACATTTTGGATGTAGCTGTAGCTAGGCCGGAAACAAAACAAAATAGGCTTGCGACTCCTGCTGCTGCTCCTGTAAAGTCTATGGAGAAGTGTAGAAGATGGTGCAGGCAGAGGACTGATATACAGCAGCAAAAGGTGTTTGCTGTTGTATTATACATGTGTTGAAGTCCATCTAGTGTCAATAACTATTCACACAAGTCTATATGTATTTGTTCAGTCACAGCACTGCAAAAATATGTGTGGTTTATATTTTGGGCTGAGAAGCGTCTCACTTAAATGACGCTGCGTGAGCCTTTCTGCTTTTACAGACGTGTGCGGTGTGTACTGTAGGTACAGCAGATGTTGGAGAGAACAAAAGCAGTCACGCTCACTGATGATTTCCGGGCACCATCAGTAATCACAAGTAATTTAGAATAGGGAAAAAATTGCAATTAATTGAGATTAACTCAATGACATTATTGCAAATAAGCACATAAGAATATTGTGATTATTTGACAGCATAGTAAAGATTTGATATGATATAGTGATTTAGTGTGTTATAAGGTTGGTCCAAAGTTTACAGATTAGCAGCATAGTCACACATGAAGACGGACAACCTTCGAAAGATGACCAACTAAACAGAAGCAAAATATTGAGGCACTTCCAGACCAAAGCTGTAAACTCGCTTCTACAACATTTATGGAAAATTTATAATGAAGCATTATGTTTAACTATTACCCAATTAATGTTATGAAACTCTTCCAAGTCATTTTGCATATTTGCAAAACCCATTTTTTTCTCATTCAATACAAACAGTAAATGTTTCACATCGTTAATATCCTAAAATAGGAGGTGAATGTCAATGATAATAAAATGATATGAAAGATTTTATCAGAACACATGTTATTCATATTTCTTTTGTTTTTGCCAAGACAAATTCCCAGACCTTTGTTTGGTCGCAGAGTGACCTATTAGAGAGTCTTGATTGATTTGTGTCTGCTTGAGCAAGACATAAAGAATAATTGTGTCTTTTAACGTAAACTATATTTGAACTTTATAGAGCAAAGACAGAATTTATCTGTATCTTGGCAACAGTCAGATGCTTATAACATTATAGTTGTTATTATACTATACTATAGAAAGAACACCTTTTTTCCCAACAAAATCTATAACCAGCCTTGAGGCTGAACATGTTCTATTATCAAAATGATAGTACACAAGCACACTTCGTTAGTGAAACTGTTCGTCTTATACTGTACAACAGAAGTGTACATGGTGGGCTGGTTTTCATTAGGATATACACACGTTCATTATTCTTTGTTATTTTAAAACCCCAGGAGAGGCCACAAATCCCAGCCCACACACCCTCATCAAATCAATGTAAACTTGAGTCATCATTAGAAGTGTATAGGGAGATGCGAGTGACTAAGAGTTAATGTAATTAAAATTCAAGTTTGCAGGATTACTGCTAATCTGTGCATGCAGTGTATCATCTCCAGAATGGGTAATTATCATAATTGGAGTAAAATCTATGTAAAGCCTCTTCAATAGAGATTTTACCAAAACTACTGACCCTGCCAAACCAACCAAGAAAGTCTAAGCTATACTGCAATAGAATATAGATTCACCACAAGAAAATCCTGTCAATCACAAGGCAGGCAGAGAAGATATAAGCAAAATGTAATTGCTCTTTGGTGTTGCCTCTTTAAACTCAAATCGTTTTCATCCCAATGACCACTATGTAGGAGTTCTCTCTGTTTCACTGTGACAATGTTCCACGGAGAGAAAACAGCTTAAAGCAATAGGCTCAGGTTTACGATCTACGCTGCTGTCTAATTATCCAGATGTGATGGATTGCTTTGATTAAATCATATGAAGGCTGATCCACTGGCTGGCTCTGGCTCCACATGCACGCACACACACACACACACACACACACACACACACACACACACATCACACACACACACACATACACACACACTCCACACACACACACACACACCACACACACACATACACTTAATTCCTCCCCCAATCCATGCACTTCACCACCGAATGAATATGAGACAAGTGGAAGTTCGGAACAGATGAGCCTCGCTTTCAGAATTGATAAAAGATATCCATAAATCAACAGGAGTAGAAGACAGACACTGACAGAGAATTAGAGACTCAAGCGAGTTGGACAGGAACCGACAAATCAGAAATGCAGAAAATCAGCCATTTCAAGCATCGCACTGTTGGCCGAGGATTCTACAATAGAAGTCAAAGCTTTGGAAGTCGTTAGGCGCATAGGCCGTATACAGTACTCAATGGCTACTGATGTGATTTGATTGCAGAGAAAATAAAACTGTCAATAATTTTCTCCCACAATGCCTCCGCAACACGTCAATATGAATTCCAAAGGTTCAAGCAATTTGAGGGAACAGTTTTTCTTCACTTGATTGATGTTTTGTAATGAAGCTATCGCTGCTTTCCAGTTTCTCTCATCTAATACAGGGATGTTAAATGCATGTTTTATCGGGAACAAAAAATATACTTAACTTTTAGAATGCAATAAATGACGTGGTTGTTTTCTTTTAATATGATGTTAAGCCATGTTACTGCCCCCTGCCAATTAATAGTTTAAGAGTTGAAAATCATGACAGGGCCACAAACTATACAACACTCACGCACACACAACAACAACATGAAAGCTCAATGGGAAAACAATTACAAACAACATCAAAATAATAATTAAGAATATAATAAAAACACATATATACATACATATATATATATATATATACACTATGGAGTCACATCGAAATAATCTAAGAAAATTGTGTAATACAAGAAGACATGCCTAAAAACATTATCTTTTTTTGTTTAAAAATGCAGATATAAATGATGATATTGATTTATATCATCATTTGATATAACCAGGATGCCAAGGACCCCTCCTCAAATGTATCTATAACTTGACCTGGTAGTTGTCTTGTCTCACTTGTAGGGGCGGCAAGAAGGTTCGATTCCACCTCCAGACCTTTCTGTGTAGAGTTTGCATGTTCTCCCCCGTCTGTGCATGTTTCCTCCGGTGCTCCGGTTTCCATGTGTGATAGGTGAGGGTTGAATGAGTGTGTATGTGGGACGACAGATGGAGGTTGACTACATAGCTACTATTACAAAAAGTGTATTTACATGAATATGCACAGTCTAAATAAAACAAAAACATAAAAACATTGTGGAATATTTCAAGAATGGGTTTCCGTAGAGATGAGCAGAGAAGTTGGCATACACCCCTCATTTAATTTAATTAGGAATAATAAATAAATTATGTCGTCACACACACACAAAACCTGTAAACGAGACATCACAAGAACTCCAACTTTCTTCTCTCTAAGAAATCTTTGAACATTATCATTCTCCTCTCTAGTGCAAAATCTGAAGGGAGCCACAGCTTCTTTTTGAGCCTTTCCCATTACTCCATTACACCGCTGAGCACAAAGAAGAATGCCGTTTGAAAAATCGGAACTGCGAAAGAATACGTTGACAGCAGTGACCTGGGCCCACATGCGGAAAGTGAGACTCACAAATAGTGCAGTCGATGGAGCCATTGGGAAGTCTGTCTGTCTGTCTAAGTCCTCCAGGAAACACAATGAGACTCTGAATAGCCAAAGGATGTGGAACTGCTCACAAGATTGCAACCATTTCTGAAATTTTGAATAACTCCTTGAACTGTGGCATCATCAATTTCAATGTGAATTCTGCCCATTGTCCTAGAATAACAAGTGTTTTCTGAACCATTGAAACAGTAGTAATCCCGCCAATAGCACTTGGTCACTTGGCAACTTCTATTAAATTTTTTTTTTATTTTGAACAAAAGTTAGATTTTCCGTGAATTAATCCATAAATACAGGTTTTTTTTTTTATTGCATAGATGAATCATTGTGGCTCAAATCTCACCCCATAGGAAACACAATATTCTGAATGAGTGACACATGAAAAAGACCTGAAAATGCAGCAAAAAGAGAAAGCAAAATTGAACAAAGGTGAATAAAACCGTGATTTGTGTATATTATGGTTCAAAGAGAAAAGACTCGATCTGATGAAGGCTGTACTGCTGAAATGTCATTGAATAAAACATTTTTTGATATCTAATTTGAGTGGCATTGCCCTTTTGGTTTTGTTTTAGAAACCTTGCTTTTCTCCGGCAAAAGTGATATTACCATTACCAAAATAATGTATGGAGTATTTGCAAGGTTGGAACTGAAAGAGAAAAACTTATATTATACGACTACAAATAATACTCATGTAATAATATTAATAATTATAATATTATTAATAATAATAATAACACTTACTGGTAACTCTTATGACAATTAATTTTAAATACATATCACATTTTTTATCTATTGGTTGCTATTAGAAAGAAGAAATGCGACTGTGGCCTGTACAAAGCAGTGGATCCCATGGTGCTGGTTGGGGATTATTTCAGAGAATGACAGCACTATATTTTGCAGTAATAGCAGCAATAGTCATTTTAGTCATTTTGATTTTCAAAAGGGATTGCAGGTCTGTTTTTCTGCTTATGTTGGGGCCCAAGTCTGGGACCCCTGGCATATAGTGTGTTATACTGAAAACCAATGTTTAGTTGAGCCACATAAAAAGAAGGGACAGTGAGAAAGACAAAAAAAGAGATAGGAACTATAAATAAGAATACAACTGGGCAGCGCACATGTCTGCCTATTTTTATATTACTACAGTCTGCAGCATTTGTAGATCGGCAAAACAGTAAGAAACATTTTCTCGTAGTGGAGTAGCTGTGAAGATTCATTTCTGCTAAACTTTCCCTGGTCTTGGCATTCTTTGACCACACATTGGTACAGCATGTTTTACTATATGGCAAGTTTGTTTGGAATTGCTGGAACATAAGGATTTCTTGTCATTATTTTCAATTTATAAAATGTCATGCTGCATCCCTTTCCTTGACATTCAACGCAAAAGCTCCATGAATATTGATTTTACTGTAGCGCCATGATTGTGAATGTAAGCTTAAAAGACTCCTCCACATGAGAATCAAACGAGTAACACTGAGAAACAGCTTGATGGCATGCGTCTGATCCCCACTTCCTTAGCGCCGCTTCAGTGACACGCTTAATCCAGGAGTGGGTCTACTGGGAACTCTGACGCATTCCTTTGGGGGATACATTTCAAGGTCGGTTGTGTAAGAAAATACAATGATTTACTTTCCACAGTGAGGAGGGGCCAGTGTTGCTTGTGTGCGAGAATATGCTTGGACTTACCACAGTGCCATCAGGAAACAGGGCTCCATGTTTTTTTTCTCAGGAAGGAAAAGCCGGCTGAATAAATTCTCCCAGTCACTCTGAGAGGAGCCTTGAACTCGGCAAACTCTGCAAACAGGACATCTCACATCAGTCAAGGAAAAGCGACAATCCTTCCCCAAAAGTTTGAAATAAATCAAAGGATGCTGTAAGATTGTTATAGTGGGTTTCTAACTTCAAAGTATTCTTCGATATATGTGTAAATACAATCCATGTAACTAGCCTCCGGCTCTAAAACTGTTTGGTTATTTCACTACTTTTCACATGCATGTATTTTTGGCTTCTGCCACTGCTTTAGATAAGATTTTTTAAACAGAAAAAAAGGGATTCACAGGGTTCTTTTTTCAAAGTAGGCAAAAGATAAAATGACGACAGCATCATTTGCAACATGGATTATGTAAGGAAAAAAATGATATATATAAGGCAAGGCAAGTTTATTTTTATAGCACATTTCATACACAAGGCAACTCAAAGTGCTGAACAATATAGTTCTTTTATGGACACTCAAAGACACTTCACATATTCATTTACTCCGTACATAGTGGAGATAAACTACTGTAGCCACAGCTGATAGAAACAAGGCAAACAGTGCCATTGGCCCCTACGACCACCACCAACCATTCACACCAGACTTATTCTCGGCAATGTGGTTGAAGCGTCTTGCCTAAGCACACAACAACAGTTTGGGACTTTACAGCCGCAGCTGCCCCACTGTGGCACCTGGTGTTCCCAGAGCTCTCCCATCACAGAACTAATCAGGCCCTGCCCGGCTTAGCTTCTGACAGGATCTAGCTTTCACATGTCCCGTGGTGCACAAGTACCCCATTTTCAAAGTGCACTGTTCCATTCAAATAAGATAGATAAACAAAAGAATTATGATTCATAGATAAAATAACAAATTAGCAGTTTTTCATCTGCAGTACCTAGGTATTAATTAAATCTTCTCGACTCTTCTCTTTTTTTCACGAGTCAGCAAAAATAAGCACAATGTAATAAAAAACTTTCCAGCCTTGCAGTTTTTATCGACTGTTAACTATTAACTGCATTGACTTGACAGGAGCAACTGCTTGTATTCTATTGTTATAGTCATAAAGTCAAAAGAAAGCAAATTATAAACAGAATCAGCCACTGACTTAAAACTACAAACCAAACTGACTAAAACATAAATTAGCATACTCTTGCTATAACACTAAAGGCAGCACCGGAACTGACTTATTGCAGGAGAGAGGAACCAGCTGATTCAGTGGGTAATATGAAAACCCCTAAATGCTCCCGAGTATTATAGAAAGATTAGAATGTGAGCCAAAGTACCACAGGGTTCTATAAACTACTTATTCACATTGATTCCAATATTACACATGCAAAAGCCCACAGCATTTTAGCGTTTGTTCTTTGGGCTCGTTTGTTCTTTGAACCCAAGAGATGGTGTGAGGCTCTATGGCAACAGCAGCCCGCTCACACTGTCAGGATAACAACAGGAGAGGCTCTGCAATCCCCACACAAGTGATGATAAAAGCAGTAAAAAGTGTAGTCTACACTGATGTTGGGTAAAACATGGGACTCTAAATCATTCTTTTGATATAGCCACACAGACTGAGAGCACTCATTTAAGAGGAGCCTATTTGACATTCCCAGTGAATTCACAATCGCAACGATTGTTTTTGTGACTGATAAATACAAAAAGTAGAATTACAATAAACTCATTGTGATGTGAAATTGCAATCCAAACTCTATGACGTCTGCAGAAATAGATCTTGTGTGAGTTTCTGGCGATTTGGTGTCTTATCCAATTAAAGCTCTTGAAAAATCACGGCAAGAAAAAAACAAAAAAAAACACGGCGATTTGATTTTTTGGTTTATTGTCTATAGGCATAAATGCATAGTTTCCTTTGTGAGTTTTTCCCAGTGAATTATGCACCAATTGTTCCGATGGGTAATACAGTGTAAATGCTAAATGAAATAATTGTTATGTGCTAAATGGACTAAATGAGCGGATTTGCCAAACTCCATGGCGACTGCAGAGAGAGGCGAGATCTATGTCTGGCTCTGACAATTTGCTCTGTGCTGTCTCATCCAATAATCCAAAAATGATAGGTAATTAATTATATTTATTTTTAAAGATTTTGGGAATACACAGAAACTTTTCAACTTTGCTGCTCGAGCCATCAACAACTGCCATGACATAACCCCAACAGACTAACATCATGTTGATATTTGCCATCCCTCCTGAAGGTCCTTGTCCGATCCAGTCCCCACGATCTTTAATATGCACAGTGTGACATTCGCCAGCGTAGTGATGCCAGCCTTCCACGGAGGATCTGCGCCTGTCGTCCATCAAGCACCGGCTGGCAGATGCTCTACGGGTTCCCATTGATTTTCGAGTGTGTCCGTGTGCGCGCTCTCTGTCTATGAGAGTGTGTGTTAGTGGTGACGTGCCGCCAGCCCGCTGCAGAGATAATTAGAACACAACTCTTTGGCCGTCCCTGCAGGCCCCTGATGCAGCTGCTTTCATCTAATATAGGTCAGCTGTGACAAAGCCCTCAGCATGGACACCGATCTGCGCCACTACACTAAATGCACACTAACAGGAAGTTATGCTAGAAAAGCTTTGGAGAATTAGTCGTACAGTAGGATCAATTTATGGTTCATGAACTCAGAATGACAGCAATTTAATAATGTGGTTTGACCTGAAGTATTACAGCTGCCACTTCTCCTAATACAATACCATGAGCACTACCACTGACATTGGCGTCCATTCTGTCTGTATGAACGCCAATACAACGTCAGTGTATGAAAATAAATCAGCTCAGAATCCTCCCTGTATCCTGCATTATGTCATCAAAACAAGTCTTTTGATTTGGCATATTTCACACACATCTCAATTCTTCACTAAAACATCTTATGTGTCCACAGCATTGAAGAGGGAGGTGCTACTGTAGATCAGAGGAATGGATCTACAAATTTTAACACAGCCTTTACTTAACCAGGTTAAAACCAAATTCTTATGCAGAACAGAAGGACAGAACTGCAGAGAAAATGCCTCTCCTCTAAAGATGCAGATACAACAGTTTTCAAGGAGTCATTTTAAGGTGAACACTTCTAAAGTAAAAATTATATATTAGCTATGATACAGATGCAGGCGGCTTTCAAGTGACCTTATAAAATAGATTGACAAAATAGTTAAAAAAGAATCCTTTGTTACAAAATTATTTGCAGTAACAACTTTCTGGAATGGAAGTGATGTATTTGTTCAGAGGCTTTTTCTCAGCTGTCATGAGTGCAACACCAAAATGGAACGCGACAACAGATGCAGTAAATAAATCTAGTTTTAATCTGTTTGCCAACTGCTGTCGGCCGATGTGAACTGTGAAGTTTGATTAGCGAGCTGTCAGATCAACATATTATGGTCAAAATTGAATAGAGGTCAACCATATGCACACATTTGAGAACACAAAATGTCATATTACAGATTCATGACAGTCGATTTGGTTTTGATGAATGAGCTTGGTAGAAAATGTTTGGATTCGAGTCCATATACATAAAGGAACAACGTAAGGAATCAAATTTTTCTTATGATAAAGGTCTTATTTTCAACCACATTCATCTTTTGGATTTGGAATTACCCGACAAAACACAGTGCCAAACCAATGTGCGCAATTTAAGGGATAATTTCAAGCTCATAGATTTTGTATTCACAATGAAAGGCTAAAAACATATTGAATTAAGAAATAATGCGCATCATAAAAAAAAATAAACAAAACATGATCGGGAGATTATGAGAGTTTTTATCATGTGTAATTTTATGTATACTCCAACAACATCATATATAACATCATGTAACCGCTAGTATGACAGCTACCTTTAGTTAGAGGTACAGCTTTGTGGCAGCCCAGTGATTAGTTCAGAGGACTATGGTGGTCTTCCCCTCGCCCTCAGTCCTGTCCTGCCCCTCAGCGCAGTGTCCTCTGCAGCCGCATTGTACAGTTATGCACGGCTGATCATACAGTTTTTGTTTACTTTAATAGATTTTGCATAATATTTCCTTTAAAGAAAGCTGTTGATACCTTCTTCCCGCTTTATGACCTCTTCAGACGAACGAATGGGAGCATGATACAATGACCATAGCGGTTGATTTCGATATTGTTACAGATGCCGCATTGCAGGAGCTTTTGGCCATTCACTGGACTCTAATCATCTCTTTTCTTCACGCTTACCTTGTTTATATCGTTTTGCCGGAGTATGTCTCAAGAATGCAATGCAAGCAAGTGGGGGTGACATTGGGCTCTCTTCCACTGCAGCTGTTTATGCAAATATACAATCAATGTTCGATTGGCTCTTACGGACTCCCGCCCGCCTGCTCTTCATCTCCAGGCCTAACAAGCCACTGCAGTAGGGGCATTAATTAGAGCTGGAATCCCCTGTGGGACAAGAAGCACGGCCAGTTCACGCCAGGTCAAAAGACAGCAGAAAGATGGCCGGCCACTGCAGGGAGAGATGCTATGTGGTGATACTTGTGAACTCAATGTTTGCTTGTGTCACACGGAACTATTCACAATAATATGATACATGCCGTTTATATATACACACGTATTTCAACACATAATACAAAGCAGATGGCAATGTGAGTATTGACTCACATTGACTCAATTAGCTTTGAGAGAAATTATGCAAGGAATGATTCAGATCTGAGTGCAAACTGACCTTCTACGCACCTGTCAAAAAGAACAATTTCTTCAATATATGGGGTGTATATATAGGTTTCCTCCGGGTGCTCCAGTTTCCTCTACCGCTAAAAACATGTACAATAGTTCTGGGTGAATGAGTGCGTGTTTGTGAGTGCAACAGTGGATGAAAATGACCCCAAAGCTACAATCCGGAGTTACATGTGTTCATTAACATGCACTGTCCCAACCAAATAAACAATAAATAAATAAATCTGTGTTGACAATGTTCTAAAAGAAAAACTATTTCAACTCTGCTGCAACCCAAAGTCCGAGGACTTAGTTCCGTTTGCCAACCACTGCTCAGCATAAAGATTTTTAATATGCTCTTAGGGATTTCTATGGGATTAGGTTTAGACAGCGCAAGCAACTTCTACACCGCCAGCCATTTCCAATTATATACCATTAACACTACATTGACCAGGGCTTTGCAAAGACGCTATAAGATATTTCTATCCGCTTAGCAGGGGGTGGAATTTAACAGGAGCTATATGCAGGAATATTAGAAAGAGCAGTAGTTGGAATATAAGTCATAGACAGCTCATGCATATATGAAGTCGTCCTTATTACGCTGTCGTACTGTGAGGTGGTGCCCCCTGCTGAGGCTCAGGGACACAGCGACAGACAGAGATGACAGACTTGGAGAACACAAAAGAAATAAGACACACAGAAACAAGGAATGGCTAACCTTGTCTCAGAAATAAGCACACGTGACACAGTTACACCTATACTGTCCATTATTTTTTTTATTTTTTTTTTTACCCAAATTGGAGATTGTTATTATAAAACATTTGTGGCAAAGCTCTAGGTTAAATGTTCATAATACCTGTAACCCTGTAAACCCTGGCATCCCTCCAGGCCCCACCCATCCACAGTTGGCAAACACTGGCACAAAAGGCTCACTTTTCCAAGGAATGAGACCTTAATGCATCAAAGTGAATAGATATAAAATTCTGAACATCATATATTTCTTTGTATCATTTGAACATATATTAAGATAATTAAATGCATGACAGCAATGTGTTTACCAAGCACATATTGTATTATTCACCTTTGACTTCACTTAACTTGTGCCGTTGTGCTCCTCTTTCCTACTGTTCTTAACTTGTGATGCAACACTGAAATTCTCTTAATCTCTTAATCTTAGTCTTTGAAGGTTGACAAAATGCTTTTCATAGAAGGCATGTTTTCTCCATTCTGAAATCATCGACACTTTCAAGACAAGCACTATATTATCAGTTTGTTATAAAGTTTACTTATTTACTGCCGTGTAAACATTTGATTGTAGAAACCAAGGCAGTCCCACAGCCATAAACCATATGAGACATAATTGATGTGATACAGCAAATACATATCCACAAACAGAAGGAGCGGCAGGCTCAGAGAGAAGAACTCAGAGAGAAGTAAACTAGCGTATTGCCATCAATACACTTTATGCTTGCTTAGAGACTATTTGCATTAGCACGGGTTCACAGAAGGGGCAACTTCACATTTTCCATTTTTGCTTGGTTGGTTTCACAATCTGGTTAAATAAAACATTTAAGTGAAAAAAGTAATTCACTAACAACATGTTGCAGCACTTTTTGGGTCTAAATGTGTGGTTAAGTGGTTTCAAAAGCGACACCACAAACCATTTCAAGGTTACCCATGGCAACCACCATGGATGTGCGATTTGAAATACCATACCACCTGTTGCTTTACCAATAGCCTTTACAACACTTAAAATATAGATGAAAATAACAAAAGATTAAAAAGTCAGAACACCGAATGCTGAATTGTTTTCGTTTTGCCCCAGGCGGAAACTACTCTGCGGAGGGAAGAAAAACGTTGAAACAAAAGAATGATAATTGTCATTGTTTTACAGATAATCACATCATATTCCTAAAATATGGAGTTTTCATCCAGCAAGATGTAAGATGAGCTCATGGGGCTTTAGACAAACTTTTAGCGGTGATTTTTCTCATTGTTTTGGATGTGTTGGCTCAGATGCAATCTCTATCTTTGCTTGGGGGCAAGGATTGTGTAATATTTGAATACTGTGTATTCACACACACACACACACAACACACACATGCTCAACACACACACGTGCGCACCCACGCAAACACACACAAACACACTTATATTCTCTGTGGTCAGGCCAAAACACTAAGAGCCAGTTGCGGGTGCACAGCTCACCTGACAGAGCCCATTTTTCATCGCTCCTCCAGTGCTCCTCCAGTGCTCCTCCAGCGCTTCCCTCAGCCCCCCTCCCTCCCCCTCCTTCTTTCCCCCCCAGACTCACACACATCCCTGGCTGCCCATTAGGTGAGGCCTCTGCAGCAGCTGTACAGTATGCACAACCCTGTTCTTTCTCCCACACTCTTGCCTCCATCAATCTTCTACTTCTTTATCTTCTTGGCCGATGGTGTCTTGCTGCAGACTTACTCAGTTTTCTTTACAGAACATTACATCCATCCATCCATTTTCTACCCTTTAAATCCATTTCTGGGTCAGGGGGGGTGGCAATCAGAGATGCCACCCAAGTCTCACAGCACCAGCCCCTCACTGACCCTCTGCAGGTGGTGAGTCCACAGGAGGACAGCTGCTCTAAGTGTGAGCATAGCCTTGATCTTTCAGTGGGGGCTTTTGGGCAAAGTGGGGTTAAGTGTCTTGCCCAAGGACACAACGACAGCAGTCATCAGTCAGAGGTGGGAACAGAACAATACACTTTAAAAAATTGAAAAGTTGTCCTTGTTGCACTAAAATGGGCATCACAATACTTTCTAGCAGTTGCAGAAACAAGTGGTGGTTGATGTTTAAATGGCTGAATTGTTTTCTTACTTGTCGCTACAATATTCTGTTAGAATGATGTTTAGAAAATATGAATGTAGAATTAATTCATTTGAAAGTGATAATACACAAAACGGATGTCATTTATGGATATTTATGGACATTGGTTTTCCCACTACCCGATGGACTAATGGCTGTTTTCTTTATTTTTTGTGTTCCAATTTTTTGATTCTCTACTAAGTTGTAATTTTGCCAGCAACACATTCAAGTTCTAAGAGATGGCTGGTTTAGTGATATAGGGTGTGATTTGGAAATGAATCTTCCGTGAAGTCACATTAAGTTTCTGTTTAATATTTCAATTAATTAAGACGATATTGTGGGAATCCATCATGACTCAGTCTTCTTGTAGCCCTCAGTGTTTGCACGACTTTTGACAGCTCAGACCTTCAAAGCTCAAATTCGATATCTCCACAATCGCACATGATCAGAAGTCGGGAGTTCAAGTGGTTAGAAAACTGTATAAAATTGGTGGTAAGAGGTTTTACAGCCTTAAAACCTAGTGCTCCTACCTCACGGATTTTGCTTTTTGCAGATTTATTCTTTATTTTTTACTTCACCCCTTAATTATGTACGCATACACAATCATGGTATTTATCATAACATGTATGTGCAAACAAATATGACAGCACTAATGAAGACCACTTTGCGTCCAGACGTTTTGGCTTTGTTCAGTGTTATGTTGAGGAGTGGCTGCTTGTTTTACGTATTCTGAAACTCAAGAGCACTCTATTGCTAAGATGGACTGAACGGAGCAGCTGCAGCAAACAACCACACCGTTGTTTCCTCTATCATATGTATTTATTGGCCACCTCTACACTAACCACTCCACCATAAGCACATGCTTCTAAAGAAAGAATAGCTAAAAGTGCACCTGAACTCCCACCAACGTCAAAGTCACCCATATTTCTCAAGGATGGATTGAAGGACGAATTGGATTGGGGCGACAGTAGCTCAGTTGGTAGAGCATTGGCCTTTGAGCCTGAAGGTCATGGGTTCAAGCCCACCGTGAGACCTACTTCACGACTCCCACTGATGACTGCTGTCGTTGTGTCCTTGGGCAAGACACTTAACCCCACTTTGTCTGAAGCTCCCGCTGAAAGATCTCAGCTCCTGTGGACTCACCACCTGCAGGAGGATCAGTGAGGGGCTGGTGCTCTGTGTACTGGGTGCAGCTCTGG
Source organism: Knipowitschia caucasica (assembly GCA_964034765.1). Lineage (NCBI taxonomy): Eukaryota > Metazoa > Chordata > Actinopteri > Gobiiformes > Gobiidae > Knipowitschia > Knipowitschia caucasica. The sequence goes on from OZ035838.1 coordinate 28,912,719, forward strand.
CCACCCCCCCGACCCAGAAATGGATTAAGGGGAAGAAAATGGATGGATGGATGGATTGAACTTGTGCAAATCACTGTACAAAGCTGTGATATTCCGATGGCGTGGCCGCAGAATCAATATCCTGCTCATTATTCACACTCAGACCTGTAAAAGGTGTAGCTTGAAATATTCTCACCGTGGTTGAGCTGTCATTCCACCATGCATTATATATTGATAGACTCCTGCATCTTTAGTGCAAAAATTGAGTGATGCAAATTCAGCCTGGTCGAGTTCTCCCTTTGTGGTCTATCTGTGGATTTGTTTGGGGATAGGTCAGATGTGTCAGTTGGCGAGAGCAGGCCAGTGAAAGGACGTCCATTTGATGAGACTGGTGGTAATATGAACCGGGTAGCAGCTCCAGTTCATGGTGTCAACACTCGTCATCTCGCTTCACTCAAGGTCGCCCGCCCTCCCCCTTCTATAGCTGTATCGTCTGGATGAATTGAATGCGATTACACCATACTCTACACAAAATATAGCATTTTATTTATTTTGATATCCAGCTCAGGGTTAGGCGATGATTAGGAGTTGCACTAAAAAATTTAAATCCCCCCCCCCTGTCTCATCCCAAAACATTTTTTTTTTTTTGTGGGGGTAGGGCTGAATATAATTTGTCAGGAGTCACACTAAGGTCAAGGCTGATGTTACACTGGAGCAAAACTGTTGGAGGGACGTCATGAAAAGCTCATTATTCCTCTCGCTGCGGTCCGTTCAGCCAAATTAGCGACAGCACTCAGGTACAGGTCAGTGTGCGTGGCGGTGGGGCAGTGTGGCTGATGGTGCAAGGCTAGCTTAGTGCACTTGTGTGTAAAGGTGCTAATTGGCTTTGAAATACACACACTGTTTGTAGATGAAGGGCTGTCAAAGACGGCTTAATCAAAAATGCACCTTCAAACAGGTTTGTTGGACTGATTTTAGCAGCCGGACCAGACAAAATGAATGATTGTCCTTCTTTGTCGAAAGAAGTTAGTCAGATGAGATGAGCATAACGTTTTTCACTTTGGAAGCTAAGGAGGTGCTTTGGGTTTGCAGGCAGTAGATACATGTGGATGTTAAGTGTGCCGGTAATTTCAATATTTCAAGAATTTATTTGCCATTTGCAGTAAAACCACATTGGAAAAATGTGTCCCACAGTGATAACATTTCAGTGTGCACCATACACACCAGAGCTCCTGCCATGGCGCCCGTTTTTCCGGCGCCATGCAATGAATGCCCTGCTTCACTTTGTGGTCAGAAATAAAACAATCTTTAGCTGGTGTGTATTTGCCCAAAAGAGAACGTCGATACATGCCAGGGACTGTGTGTGCAAGAAAACAATAACATTATAATCTTTCACTTCTAAAATAGCACTGCCCTGGGGCACACTGACAGAAGCGAGGCAACCAGTATGTTCCATCGGCCCCTCCAACCACCACCAACCATTCACATACACACACCAGACTCATTCTAGACAATAGAGGTAAAGTGTCTTGCCTAAGGACACAACAGCAGTTTGGCACTTTACAGCCGCAGCCGCCCCACTGTTGCTGGTGTTCCCAGAGGTTAAGTGTCTTGCCAAGGACACAACCACAGCAGACATCAGTGGGAGCCGGTGGAGAAAGTCTTGTGGTGGGCTCGAACCCACGACCTTCAGGCTCAAAGGCCAATGCTCTACCAACTGAGCTACTGTCACCCCATTCTTGGCAATGTGGGTGAAGTGTCTTGCCTAAGGACACAACAACAGTTTGGCACAGCCACAGCCGCCCCAATGTGACACCTGCCGTTCCCAAAGATTATCCCATCTCACTACTAACCAAGCCCTTCCCTGCTTAGCTTCAGAGGTCTGACAGGATCTGGCTTTCACATGCAGGTGGCGCCTCAAACCACTCTGTGTTGAGCCGTGATCAAGTGGAACTTCAGTCAATGTATAAAAAGCGTAGAACAGATTGTCTCACAGAAACTTCAATTCATTTTAGAGCAAATTGTGTGAAGGAAATAAGCAGAAAGTGGTGCCAATGAGAGCTTCAAAGCACATCTACAGCTATCGTCACATCTCGGCCCGTCTGCAGCAGGAGCGGGGCCACGGGCAGAACATTTGTCACAGATGAGCAGCGTTCATTTGCATCTTTGTGTTTGCATAATGCACAAAGGTGTGTGTCAAACCTCAGCTCTGCAGCATCCAAATTGATTGCTTCTCCCTCTTTTACTTTCAAGTCTATTTCGGGGCAAATGACTGTTGTATACGCTTACTTTATCTTTCCGATGACGCTGGGGCCACCTGTCAGGATCAGCTGTGGTCTTCCCCAGATGTAGAACGTTCAGCCTATTTCTCAGGGGGAATAAGCCTTCTTCCCAAAATGATCTCAAACAAGGCTCAAACTTGTCTAGAAGAAACAAATCAGTCTGTATTGAGATCTCATTTTTGTCATATTTTCTTTCCTCTGAGGAACTACCATCACTGAAGGATCTTATGCGGTGCATGTTTTGGTTGGTAGGGGAAACCAGAGTGACTTATCAAATAATACTTTAGGGAAAGAAAAAACAAAATCCCCCCAAAAGCGATACGAAATACATAGCAGCGCAGCAGTCAAAAGGGTCCATGCAGAGTGCTCCATCACATCAAGATCAGGTAAAGGTCAGTCCTCTCGCAGACACCGCCCGTTTCTAGGTTACCACTGAACGCCTTGACGACACACTCACTCAATCGGTAACACATACTACACACAATGCAATTTATGGCTTCATCCAATTGCTTTCCAATATAGAGGAAGAAAGCTATTGTTCACAGTGATAATGTATTATACCTTAAGGCAGCCATTCCCAAAGTCAGTAACACCGGGGCCCCCTTAAAAATCTGACGGGTCTGCGCGGCCCCCCAAAATAATAACCAAGAAGACAACGTTATAAATAGGCTCTTCTCGTTATTTTATTTGGGGGAAATAGCCTCTGCTACAAACATGTAAATGACCATCCCCACTTTATAAAACACAAATGATTACAATTTGATGATTTAAGTCAAATAATGAACACAAATATTGTAATTTAACATACAATAATTATATATATACTTTTTTTTTGATGACCTCTGCAGTACCCGGCCGCGGACCCCACTTTGGGAGACACTACCTTAAGGTGCTAGTCTAGGTATTTCAGTTAAAATATGGATAGTTTATTACAATTTGATGATTCAAGTCAAATAATGAACACAAATATTGTAATTTAACATACAATAATTATATATATTTCCTTTTTTTTGATGACCTCTGCAGTACCCGGCCACGGACCCCACTTTGGGAGACACTGCCTTAAGTCTAGGTAGTCTAAGTATTTCAGTTAAAATATGGATACTTTGTAAACTTTTGTTAAAGTTCTTAAGCCGTTCGCTACTTGAGTAACGGTGGAGGAATTAGGTTTTTTTTTTAGGTAAAACGTTCTATCACATCCGTACGTTGTTGTCAATTATACAGTCTAGACTTTTAGTGTGGTCACGGAACATTTCAACAATCGTTATACACCATAGTGGATGTCTTTCAAACTGGACACGCCAATAAAAAACAAAAAACCTGGAAACTGTATGAGTCCATAAGTCCATTTGGAAACATTTTTAGCTGCAGCTTTGAGGTTCACATCTGTTGCGGACACGGTGGCACAGTGGGTAGAGCTGTTGCCTCTCAATCTTGAAGTCCCAGGTGGAGCAATGCCTTTCTGAGTGGAATTTGCATGTTCTCCCCTGTGCCTGTGTAGGTTTGCTCCTCGCTGTTCATTAATTACACTCAGCCCCATTCACATAGACATGCATACAAATGTTTTCCTTTTGTGTTGGAGGAGTAGAAAGCATAAATTCATCAAAGAATAAAGAATAAAATAAGAATATTGCGTTATAATTAAGCACATCTGCACCCTGTCTTGAAACAGAAGGAAAGAAAAAAACATACCAACAATATATTTGGTTTTCTATCCACTTTATCCAGAACCTTTATATCCGTTTTTTTTGTCCACAACCCTTTAAAGTCAACAAGCAAAATACAGCAATAACAAACTAATGTAACCTTATTTAACTGAGAGCAATGTCTGCCCACAATGCACCTGACCTTTTCCTCTTATTAGATTTATGCATTACTGATGGTGTTTGAGTATAGGAATAATTATCCATTAACCAATTGTCTGGACCGGATGTTTTATCATTTTTGCTTCTTCATGACCTCTATATAAAAACTAAAATATATGAAAATACAAAAATGGCATGTAGTTGACGAAAAACAGTGCTGAAATCAGTCCCATAGAAATATTTGAAAGCTCCGTCTAATTTGAATATTTAATAATATGATGAACTAGACACATACAAATGCACACTTCATCATCTTACCATAATCGTCAAACCATAATCAATGAGAAGAACGTTTTTGGTGAGGAATCCATTATGGCTGTATGAATTGATAGAAATATATAGTTGTGATTTTTTTTAAATAACCTTGGCAATTGTATTTATTTATTATACAATATTTTCACGGTTGAAATTAAATCACAAGCAATTCTCACATAAAATCTGCAGCTAAGTTGGTTGATCCTGAACCTGTCTTCTCATTTACAGATTAAAACTTCATGCACTCATACAACTCAACAAATGAAAATAAAAATATCTGTTCTTTTGCAGTGATCATGGCGATAGCAGCATTTGTGAAGGAAATAATTGACTCAAAATGTCTGGTTAGTGCTAGACCTCTGGGAACACCAGGTGCCACTATGGGGCCAAACTGTTATTCATCCACATTGCCTATCAGTCTGGTGTGTGCGTGAATGGTTGGTGGTGGTCAGAGGGGCCGATGGTACATCCTGGTTGCTTCGCTTCTAACCCTCTACCCAAGGGCAGCTGTGGCTACAGTTGTAGCTTATCCCCAGCGTGTATGGAGATAATCAACAATGCCACATGGAGCGTCTTTGAGTGTTATGAAAATCACTATATTAAACCAATGCATTATTATTATAATTTTAAATGATTGAACTATTTGAAATGTATTAAATTACTAATCAACCATGAGACTGAGATTTTGATTGGATTGCAATTAATTGTGCAGCCTTAGAATCCAGTACAGTGTTCTTTCCTGGAAAATGAAAATTCACAACACACATTATTTTCAACAACATTTGATTTTGTTTCCAACAACTGGGTTACACAAGAAAGAGCCTGAGTTTCATAAAATATATCATATTTTGACCAAAAACTACACAGGAAGGGTTACAAGATTGAACTGAGGTTCTAAAAAAGGCCCATTAATGAGCCGAAAAGGGCTAATGTTGTTTTAAATGATACCTCCTTCTTCCCACACGATAGACCCGCCCTTCTCATTAATTGGCCGTCACACTTCCTGATCTATGTCCGCCTTTGTGCGCAGATTGTCAACATCAGACTACCGTGGGATGCGGTTGCCCACGGCGATGACCGGACCACATCATTAGAGAAGAGAGGAGAACGCGATTATCCTCCAGACTGGTGACAATCAAAGACGCACCATCTATCAGAAAGCCAGTTCAGAAATGGCTTTTGCACACAATCTGTTTTGTGTGCAAAAGCCACAAGAAGGGTGGGAAGGAGGTTGGAAAACTGCAATAAGGGCATGAATGTGTAAAATGCCACCCAAATGCTAATGACAGAGAGAAATGCCAAAGTGCGTGTGTTAGCCGATCCAAGCTGTGCACAAATGCCCAGTTGAGTGACATCAACCAAGAAAGTAACATCAAATAAACCAACTACATTTTTTCATCTTTCATCAAAAATGGTGGTGATTCTGCGTGTAGCCCCAAAGCAATACAGGTAATGGTGTCGAATAGGGCCGCTGTTATGGTGCAGCAAAGATCTGAAAGAATTTATCTCAGACCTGGGGAGAATGTAGTTAGCAAAGACGGGAAACAAAGGTGTGAAAATGCAATGATTAGTGCGGAAGTCGGCCAATTATAGTCATGGTGTGATATCTTTGAGAGGAAGATGTAACCAGGCAACTTGGAGAGAGAGATGGAATGGATGTGTTCATTAATCGTAAGAAAATAATGAAATGCTGAAAGTCAAAACTTCATATAAACGTTGTTAAAATGACCAATACATGACAACGTTTTTTTTTTTTTATATGAATTGAAAAGCCAGATTTATTTACTCTTTTGAATCAGAATGCATAAGATTAATAACATAAAAGGATTAATAAATAAAAAAGTCATCAATATTTCAGATTTTTTTTAATAGCCCAGTACCTGTACATGTTTTATATTTAATTAAGCAAAAGCCTTCAAAATCTCTAATAAATATTTATTTGTTTTGACAAATTATAATAATAGTAATTATTGTATTGAATACATAGTTAGACACTAAACTATGTTATATTCATATAAACATACAAGTTGATAACATTTTACTCAAATAACAATAACATCAAACATGCAGATGCTAAAAACTGCATATTTGGTTATGCAAACCCAGTTATTCAAATGCAAATATCTACTTGTCAGTTATAGAAATCTGAGGAAAATTCCCTTATTTGACATGTGACAACATGCCTTGCATTTAAAGTCTCTCAAAGCACCTGCATGGTTCTCTACAGTCGCCTCCGCTGCCCAGGGACTGACTGACAGAATCGAGGCAGCCAGTCTGTGCCATCGCCCTCTCCGACCAACATCTCTCACTCACTCACCACATTTATACCGGTGCATGTCTTGGGTGGTGGGGGAAACCGGAGCGCCCGGTGGAAATCCTCCCAGACCAGACACAGGTAGAAACATGCAAACTCCACACAGAAAGGCCCGGACTGGCACAGGATTGAACCTAAAACCTTTTTTGTTCTCATTAGTGGAGTTTTCAATCCCACAAGCAGAATTAACTCAATATTTTGTTTGGATAAAATTTTCTCACGAAACACTTGGATCAGGACTCTGCAGATAGAAGTTATTTTCAATTACTAAACAAACAGATGCAAGAAAGATATTAACTCATCAAACATTAATTAGAGATTTGGATTTGCAGCCTGGGGGTTCTGGTTTGGTGTGGTGACAATGACAATAAGTGGTGACAAAATGTGGATTCCTTTTTGCATCTTTTTGCATCTGCAAATATCTCTTGGACATAACCAGCAGCATAGTTGTAGATATTGCCATGTAAATTATGTTGAATTGAATTAAACACATACAAAATAAGACAAATGGCAGTAAAAAATGTTTCTGCTCCCTCCCTCTTCCTCCGCTGGAGCTGCTGCCTCTCATTAGAGCTCCTGCTCATTAGATTGTCACCACGTCCAAAAACTGTCAGCATCTCCACATGACCAAAGATCACAAAGAGAAACGCTCTCACAAACACATTAGGATCTTTTCGTACGCGTCAAATCACATCAGCGTGCGGCCCGAGCCTTTATAAACAATGTGATGACTCATGTGCCATTTGGCTTATCAATTTCATACTTGGCAGTGGAAACAACCAGAGAGGGGAAGATATATAGGCTCATTTTAACTAAACTTGATTTTTTGATTGATTGATTGATGCATGTTTGAGTGCGGTAATCTCTAATCTCAGCCTTTCAAGACTGTATGCAAACCCCACAAGAATTAGCATCAAAAAAGGACAAAAGCCTAAGTTTGGTTGTGATGGATTCTTTTTCACAAACATGGCTGAGTCGGAAAAGGCGTTTTAGAAATTTTACATCAAGAGCACTCAGTATGAAAACCCTGGGAAAAAGTACAGATCCATATTTACAGAGCATCGTGAAAAGTCTTCAGTCTTCATTTACAACAAAAATACTGTATACACAACTTCTACTAGAAGTTTTTTCTTCCTGACTCTCACTCTCGCTCCTGCAGTCAATGTTGCCTTCTGCGTAACCAAGCCCCGACTGCCTCAGGGCAGACTAGCACACCAAATATATCCAGCTTTCCCCTCTCACATTACAGCCTACAGAATCAATCATCCTAAAATACATAATACAGTGCCTTGCGAAAGTATGAACCTTTCAACATTTCGCCACATTTCAGGCTTCAAACAAAGATTACATTTTTTGTCAAGAATCAACAACAAGTGGGACATAATCGTGAAGTGGAACAAAATTTATTGGATAATTTAAACTTTTTTAACAAATAAAAAACTGAAAAGTGGGGTGTGCAATATTATTAGGCCCCCTTGCGCTAATACTTTGTAGCGCCACCTTTTGCTGCAATTACAGCTGCAAGTCGCTTGGGGTATGTCTCAATCATTTTTGCACATCGAGACACTGGAATTTTTGCCCATTCTTCCTTGCACAACAGCTCGAGCTCAGTGAGGTTGGATGGAGAGCGTTTGTGAACAGCAGTCAGCTCTTTCCACAGATTCTCGATTGGATTCAGGTCTGGACTTTGACTTGGCCATTCTAACACCTGGATACGTCTATTTGTGAACCATTCCATTGTAGATTTGGCTTTATGTTTTGGATCATTGTCCTGTTGGAAGATAAATCTCCGTCCCAGTCTCAGGTCTTTTGCAGACTCCAACAGGTTTTCTTCCAGAATGGTCCTGTATTTGGCTCCATCCATCTTCCCATCAATTTTAGCCATCTTCCCTGTCCCTGCTGAAGAAAAGCAGGCCCAAACCATGATGCTGCCACCACCATGTTTGACAGTGGGGATGGTGTGTTCAGGGTGATGAGCTGTGTTGCTTTTACGCCAAACATATCGTTTTGCATTGTGGCCAAAAAGTTCGATTTTGGTTTCATCTGACCAGAGCACCTTCTTCCACATGTTTGGTGTGTCTCCCAGGTGGCTTGTGGCAAACTCTAAACAAGACTTTTTCTGGATATTTTTGAGAAATGGCTTTCTTCTACTCTTCCATAAAGGCCAGATTTGTGCAGTGCACGACTGATTGTTGTCCTATGGACAGACTCTCCCACCTCAGCTGTAGTTATCTGCAGTTCATCCAGAGTGATCATGGGCCTCTTGGCTGCATCTCTGATCAGTCTTCTCCTTGTTTGAGATGAAAGTTTGGAGGGACGGCCGGGTCTTGGTAGATTTGCAGTGGTCTGATACTCCTTCCATTTCAATATAATTGCTTGCACAGTGCTCCTTGAGATGTTTAAAGCTTGGGAAATCTTTTTGTATACAAATGCGGCTTTAAACTTCTCCAAAACAGTATCTCTGACCTGCCTGGTGTGTTCCTTTGTCTTCATGGTTCTCTGCGCTTTAAACAGAACCCTGAGACTATCAAAGAGCAGGTGCATTTATACGGAGACTTCATTACACACAGGTGCATTCTATTTATTATCATCAGTCATTTAGGACAACATTGGATCATTCAAAGATCCTCACTGAACTTCTGGAGTGAGTTTGCTGCACTGAAAGTAAAGGGGCCGAATAATATTGCACACCCCACTTTTCAGTTTTTTATTTGTTAAAAAAGTTTAAATTATCCAATAGATTTCGTTCCACTTCACGATTGTGTCCCACTTGTTGTTGATTCATGTCAAAAAAATTAAATTTTGTATCTTTATGTTTGAAGCCTGCAATGTGGCGAAATGTTGAAAGGTTCAAGGGGGCCGAATACTTTCGCAAGGCACTGTATCTACAATACATGGGTACTTTCTCACAAGTTCATGATTTCATACATTTAACTTTTCTGTATACACAATAAATTAGGTTTTGCAGCAACAAACAAGAAAGAACAAATGTTAATGTCCATACGGTCCACATGACCCACAGACACCGCGAGACATTTAAGCCAAAGGTACACGAACAAAATGCGCCACGGAGGAGCCATGGAGACTCCAGCACAGAGGCGAGTGAAACTGCAAATGTGATTTAGATGCACCGTGCAACGCTTCAGCCCTGGAGACGTGTTAGTGCACGCTACATGTGATAAACACAGTCACTGTACAAGCGGTGATCAATGAACGCAGGTTTAGGCGCAGGGCACCGCCAACATAGAGCACAGCCTGTCATGCGCTCAGTGGGACAGCGTGCTCAGGGGCGGGTCACTCCGTCACACTGGTGTATTAGAGAGCTTTCAGAACTGTTTTCACAGACTTAACTTGACTTGTGTATTTATGCTTTAACTGATCATGTTAAACCTGGGGCACTTAACAATTTTAATGAATAAATGATGGATTTTATAGTCTTATACAAACATAATATTAGTGTACAAAGTTTTTTTTTTTTTTTTTTTACATTTACATAGTTGCTGTTCTATGTAAAGTGTGTATATTTTTATGTAGTGTTTTGGGGGTGGGCACCAATAAGCTTTTGCTTCGGCCCACTCCTTTTGAGCAGTACTTGTCTGCTCAAATAAACAAATAAATAAATAAATAAATAAATAAAAGTAAATATTTACAATAATTGTAATGGGGATGTACTGTAGCGAGCAACTGGGAGCTCCTGAGCAACAGGTTTGGAGACGCCTGAACTGGGAGTGTTTTCAGAACGCAAAACTAAATGGATGGATATTATTACAATTACATTTTTTATGTGGTTTGAATATGAGGTTCCCAAGATATATTCTTAAATTAAGTTGGAAGTGCAATGTCTTGGGAACTTCTGTTCAACCTGCCCATGAGTCTAAACACAAAGTAATGACTGAATCAAAAGATCTAACACATAAGGTAATGAGGAGTACTGGTCTTTGTAGATACCGGAAGGAAAACATTCTAGGACATATTTTAATAAGAGCGACTCATGAACATCCGTGAAATATCTCCCTGGAGACTATTAACAAAGTGTATGCAACTAAGAAAGCTCACGGTAACACAACTGAAGGAAGAGCGACGATGGACACAGAGTTTATGTAAAAAATGAACAACAAACAACATAACTGGAGCTCGATGGGTCGACTAAAAGAGGCGGTACAAAACTACTGCAAAACAACTAAGGCTTTAGAAAACAATATTTATGAACACAAGTGTGCTTTAAAATTGAAAATCCAAAGTGTTACTGCATATAACAGTAAGCAGTACTGCAGGGCTGCTCTGTGCACCTTTTTAGTAAACTTTTAACAACTTTTTAGCGCGTTTTTATTGTTCAGTTTTTTAATATATCTGAGTGTTTTATCTTTTTAATTCAGTGGTTTCAGCAAATAGCACTTAGTCCCGACTGAAACCCACTAGTAGCACAGAGGCTAACACAAGCTAACGAGGACATGGAAAGTGACAATGAAATTGGCTCAAACATGCACAATATTAGTCGCCTCACCTTGGAGCTCCGTGAGAGCGACCGTGCCACCATTGCAGATCTACGAAAAGAAGTCCTTCGTCTCACCGCAGAGTTGAATGAGAAACAATCTCTAGTATCCAAACTTTTTGAAGTCGCTGGTGGGCAGCACTCACGGCTGATGTCACTGAGCGCTGCATATTGTGACACTGTCGTGTGGGAGAGATCCGTCAGCTCCGGACCCTCCTGTTCTACACCTAAGCGCCCGCTTACGAATAACGAGCCCGCGGATTCCGAGGAGCCATCCTGCGCCGTGGCCCATGTCCTGAGTCTGGCAAACCGCTATGCAGCCCTCTCCACCAACATCCCGGCCCCCTCAGCAGAATCCCTGGACACTGCAGCGTACTCTACTGCTCGAGGATCCAAGTCCACTGCGAGGAAAACGCTCCTAAAGGAAGCAGTCCTCAGGCGAAAGAGCGGTCCACCAGCCATGTTGACCCCAGTGCAGCAGCCTCAGACTGGGGTAGCTAGCCATCATCACCACCGCTCACCTCCACCGGGTCAGCAGCAGCGCCCAGAGCCAGCCCCTCTCACCGCTCCAGCGTCCCCGAGCACACAGCGTGGGTCGCCTGTAGCTGAGAGTCAGCACCCCCGCTCCTCCTCTCCATGTGTTCAGCGGCGCTCAGGCTCCGGTCCTGCTTCGGGTGAACCCGCTGGTTCCGTCCACCGAGCTCCTTCTCCGAGGCCACTCTTCGCCCCGACCACTCTGATTATTGGAGATTCCATCGTGAGACACGTCCGCTTCTTTAACGGGGTCACTCGCTGTATTCCCGGAGCTACTGTACCAGACCTGCTCATACGTCTCCCTCCTCTGCTTCAGTCCCTGCCTGATACCGTTTCCAAGGTAGTCGTGCATGTGGGAATTAACGACATGAAACTTCAGCAGTCAGAAGTCACGAAGAAACATTTTATGGATCTGTTCCACCTCCTTCAATCCTCCGGACTATCTGTTTTTATTTCTGGTCCAATCCCGACTGTAAACAGAGGTGACTGCCTCTACAGTCGTGTTGTGGCGCTGCATGTGTGGCTTCAGGCTACATGCAGCTCTTTTAATTTTGTCTTTGTGAATAACTTTGCCCTTTTCTGGAAACGTTACGAAGCCTATCGTCCAGACGGATTACACCCAAACAGATACGGTAGCAGCCTGTTGATGGATTACATACGTTATGTTGTTCAGCGTTCCCCGAGGGGGGCGTGACTGTTTACATCTGAGCCCCCTCGGACCCCACCGCACTCCCCCGCCTCCTGCTCACCAGCACCGGGTGAGTACAACGGTGCAAACACTGCTCCCTGTCCGTCTGGCAGTGCATTACCAGTCCAAACACTGAACTGTGCTGACTCCCTTCTGACTCTGGGAGCTAAAGAACAACAAGGGTTTTCACATTTTAGGCCAATTGAGACTGTGTGTGTTCCTCGCACCAGCTCAAAAATGTTTTTAAATTCTAAAAAACGAAATCAAAACAGGACAGCAGTTAGACGGTCCAACTCTGCAAATCTAATTTCTGTTCCCTGTAGAAATCAATCAACCACATTAATCGACTCTGACGTTATTTTTAAACTTGCTATGCTTAATGTCAGATCTCTATGTAACAAATCATTTTTAATTAATAATTTTATCACTTCTTATGATCTTGATTTTATGCTTATGGCTGAAACATGGCTGGACCAAAATACAGGAAATGCAGTTCTAATAGAAGCAACACCACCCAATTTTAAATTCGAATCCGAAATACGAGAAAACAAAAGGGGGGGAGGCATAGCTGCAGTTTTTAGAGAGCACTTTGTCTCCCATAGAATGCCCCTTGGAAATTTTTCATCGTTTGAGTATATTTCTTTTAAAATGGAACAAAAGCAATCTTCTACTCTTTTCATTGTCCTGTACAGGCCACCACAGTCATGTTGCGATTTTATTGACCATTTTACTGAACTACTTTCATTCGTGTGCACAGATTTTGATAGTTTAGTTATTACAGGTGATTTTAATGTACATGTTGATAATGTTGATGACAGAAATGCAAAGGAGCTGGCTTCTGTATTTGAGACCTTTGGTTTCATTCAGCACGTGAGTGGCCCCACCCACAGCAGGGGGCACACTCTTGACCTGCTAATTACAAAGGGGGTTAATGTATCAAATGTTAATGTAGTTGATGTTGCTTTGTCAGATCATTTCTGTGTATTTTTTGACATGTGTTTTGCTAGCAAACCACCAGCTGAATTTACAACTGTTAGAAGAAGACACATACATGAAAACACAAGTGAACTGTTCATGGGAATGCTAAATTTTGAGAAAACTCCATGCTCTACTGTTGATGAATTGTATAACTCTGTCACCACCAGTGTTCTGACTGTTCTGGACGCCATTGCTCCTGTGACGGTTAAAATAGTTACCAGTAAGAAAAAGGCCCCATGGACTAAGGCAGACTCGGTTAGGGCACAGAAGCAAGAGTGCCGGAGGGCCGAACGGAAGTGGCGAAAGTCCAATTTCCAGGGCGATTATGAAATCTTTAAAGATGAGTTGGGTGAATTTAACCGGGTTCTACGTAGAACAAGAGAAATGTATTTTTCTGACATTATTGGAGGTTGCAGTAACAATTTTCGTGTTATGTTTTCAACAGTTGGTAGATTAACGAACCCCCCTGTAAAGTTGCCCCTAGAATTTTCCTCTAAATCTAGGTGTAATGAGTTCGCACAGTTTTTCGATGACAAAGTACAAGGAATCAAAAACACTATCACCTCCACAGCACGTATAACAATGCAACAGCCAGAGAAGCTTTCTGAGCTAACTCACTTTGCACCTGTGGATACTGAAACTGTCAAAAAGATAATCATGAGTCTGAGCTCCTCCACATGTAGCCTGGATATATTGCCCTCTAAATTTCTGAAGTCCGTCCTGAGCAGTTTGTTACCTTCACTGACACAAATAGTAAAATGTCTCTGTCGTCAGGAACATTTCCTATGGCCCTAAAAACAGCAGTCATAAGACCTCTCCTAAAAAAGAGCAGTCTGGATCCTGCGGGACTTCAAAATTATCGCCCCATATCGAATCTGCCATTTATTGGAAAAATTCTTGAAAAAGTGGCCTCCCAACAACTTACTGAATTTTTAACAATGAATAATTCTTTTGATATGTTCCAGTCTGGGTTTAGACCCCACCACAGCACTGAGACCGCTCTAGTGAAGGTAACAAACGACATTCGACTTCACACTGATGCAGGTAAAGTCACAGTTTTGGTCATGTTAGATCTTAGTGCCGCGTTCGACACTGTCGACCATGAGATCCTCATGCAGAGACTGGAGGACTGGGCTGGTGTCACTGGCACAGCCCTAGACTGGTTTAGGTCTTACCTGGAGGATAGGAAGTACTCTGTGGAGATTGGAGACTGCGTCTCAGATGATGTGGCCCTGACCTGTGGTGTACCACAGGGGTCGATCTTGGGACCTCTCCTATTTAATCTCTACATGCTGCCGTTAGGTCAGTTAATACAAAGAAACAAAGTGTCCTACCACAATTACGCTGACGACACTCAGATCTATGTCTCACTGACTGCAGGAGAACATGGACCACTGGATTTGCTCCTTCATTGTATCCAACAGATCAGTGACTGGATGCAAAATAATTTCCTCCAGCTAAATACAGACAAAACCGAAATCATTGTCTTTGGTCCCCAGAAACAAAGAGAGGGCGTCATTTGTCAACTTCAGTCTCTCTCCCTACTTCCTTCAGACAAGGTCAGAAATTTGGGGGTAATACTGGACTCAGACCTAAATTTCAATAGCCACATAAAATCAATAACATCAACAGCTTTTTACCATCTGAAGAACATTGCCAAAGTTAGAAATATAGTGTCCAGGGCAGACTTGGAGATTCTTGTCCATGCATTTGTCTCCAGCAGGCTAGACTACTGCAATGGCCTGCTCACAGGTCTGTCCAAACAGACCTGTAAGCAGCTGCAGTACATCCAAAATGCAGCAGCTAGAGTCCTGACAGGAACCAGGAAGTATGACCATATTAGTCCGGTCCTCAGGTCTCTGCACTGGCTTCCTGTGGCTCAAAGAATAGATTTTAAAACGGCTCTGCTTGTGTACAAGTCTCTCCATGGCCTTGCACCAGAATACATTAGTGACATGTTGGTGTCATATGAACCAGCCCGGACTCTGAGGAGCACAGGGACTGGCCTCCTGCTGGTGCCCAGAGTGAGAACCAAACATGGGGAGGCTGCGTTTCAGATCCATGCAGCTAAGATCTGGAACAATCTCCCTGAAAATGTGAGGGAGGCGTCTACTCTGTCAATGTTCAAATCCAGGTTAAAGACTGTTCTGTTTGCCTGTGCATACAACTGAAGGATTTTATCTCCATTTTTAATGCACTGCTGTCATTTATTTTATTTTTTTAAATTTCTTGTGTAATTTTGAAAGTTTTAATGGTTTTATTCTTTTGTGTGATTTTAATGTTTTAATTGTGTTTTAATCTTTTGTGTGATTTTAATGTTTTAATTGTGATTCTGGTGTTTGTTTTATGTGATGATTTGTGATGTGGACTGTGAAGCGCTTTGTGTTGCCATGTGTATGAAAGGCGCTCTACAAATAAACTTTGATTGATTGATTGATTGATAAGCCAAAATAAATTTCACAGATAATTTTGAATACTTTCTATATATACAATATAAAACAGGCTCTTTGCATATGAGCCTCTTTTCAAAAAACCTCCTGTTCCGTTCTTAAAGGTCCTGAAGACAGCGGGTGTAAAACAATGTCATTGTTGTAGGCCAGAGGACAGGCCTATGCATATTTTTATCGACTAATTATTGATGAATTGACTAAACAACTAAAACCTGACAGCCCTAAACAGAACCAATATCCAGAAGATCAATGAGGGTTAGGACCATAATTATTTCATCAAATTGAATGGACACCAGTTTGTTAAATAAACCATGTATAAATAACCTTCACAATTAGAAAAATACAAGTACAATTAATCAAGCTCTATGGATTATAACATTTCTTTGGAACACAATCAGGACGTTTGCTATTTTCAATTTTTGGCATTCTTCTAAAAGCAACAACACAATATTCTCCCAGTTCTGAGACGTACACATATATGCAGTTGGGGATAGAACTTTGTCAGGAAAAAAGTGACAGCGACTTTCAAGCTACATCTCTAGGGATTTTCCTTCATAAATAATGTATCTACTTTATATTAGGTTGCTGGTGGAATTTCTGAATAATTACACATCCATTCAAAGCCTTATGCACACCACAGGAGAAATTATTGTGTAAAGAGCATTGGCAAAAACTACGGATTTCACCATTTTGTTCTATATACAGCTTTGCATAATGACACTGTGGTTCGCCCGTGTCCCTCGCGCAGGTCCACTCTGGGCACTTAGCGAGTGCATCGGCATTCATATTGGATGAGAAAACAATGTCTTACCAACACACATGCACCGTTGGTTTATTAATTCATCAGATGAGACTAGCCTGCTCTGCAAACCTACATTTATATGCAGAGCGCTAGCATCTGTGGAGTGGTTGCATTCCCCTGGTTGCAGAAGCCCTACGTAGCCACAGCATCCAGTCAAAAGCGAAGCCAAAACATACACAGAAAAAAAAACAGTTTTACAGAATTTCCCTTGTGCGTATTATAACTTAAGCTGGTTTGCGCTGCTCATCTTGTGCCCCGGGGTTTAGGGCAGAGCGCCAGAGTATAGCATAAGTTCACCCTATGACCCGCCCTGGGGAGAACCACACATAAAGAATGTGTATGTCGATAGTATAGATCCCACATAGAATCACAGCAGCCTCCTGTTTCGCCCGCATTCAAAAAATACTCAACATTTCCATGAATTTGATTAGCGGCGATGCAAAAAAAAAAACTCTGTTGCCGGCGGTGACGTCACTGTGTTCTGCGGGAATAAACAAGCTGTTCCCGAAATGCCAGAATTAAAGCATGATTTTCAAAGCTGTAAACAAGGTGATGTAAGTGTAAGTAAATTTCATCATGTCACAAACTTGATGCGGATAAAAGTGCAAGATCAGGAGGTGATTGGTCGTTTCTTTTACATGGAATTACAAAAAGCGCAGATTTTTTCACCAATACATGCCTGGCTGTGGTTGAAAGTGCACTACACAGATGATTCAGGTCTGACTTCACAGATGTGTAAGAGCAAAGTAGCACATTACTACCAATAAACTTCAACGTCAGCGAGTTCTTTCTCAAACAGAATCCAGGTCCGCTCATTCACTACAATAGGAAATCAAATCATTGTCTCTGTATCAAACCAAGATTGACGTTTCCAGCTCCATTTTTGTGGTTGAGGTTCAGAATATTGCATTTTGTTCGTTTCACAAAGCTTACTCTATGTCAGTGTTCCCCAACCTATTTGAGCTGTGGCACACCTTTTCCATTTTAGAGAAATTACAGTATGTGGCACACTGTTAACTGAAAATTAAGCAAAAATGAAACTTCACAATTAACAATGCAAAGTTATGATCAAGTGTAATGAATAACCAAACATGCACAGAAAGAAGAAACAACTATTTTCTTTCTTCTCACATAATTTTCTATCTCGTTATTTCAAAACATTAATAATTTAGATTTCAAAAGGCACACCAGACAAAATCTCAAGGCGCACTACCTGGCCACGGCACACTGGTTAAAAATCGCTGCTCTATGTGATCAACTACAAAAAAAAAAGTTTCAACATGTACTGTACTTATAAAAGTACACAAACATCCGCCACAACATGCACGGTATGTTCTTTTAATTCATGAGTGGCCATTACAATTTGAGAAACACTTAACTGCTTGTTGCTAGTGTTTTCACATTCACAAGCTCACACGGCTGTGGGCTCGATGCGCTGTCAGAGAAGTCAGGTTTGCATACGCAGAGGACGATCGACCAGTAGATGGGGATCAATGTTATGAGCACCCCTGATATAAGGCTTTACAACAGCCACAGTTTGAGGCCGGACGAAAGACAGTGATCTAAATGGCCTTTTTAAACGCTCTGATTTAAACTTCACATTTTGTATTGTAATGTTTTACGTCTTTTTATCTTTCTTATTGCATGCCCTCTGTCTGATTTATGTCCCTGTATTTCCTTTTTATATTTTTTTATCATTATTTATTTTGTGTTGTTTTAGAATGTAAACACTGTTTTAGAAAAGTGCTATAAAAAAGGATATATTTATTTTTATTTATGAACAAAACAGAGCTAGATAGATAGATTGATAGATAGATATACTTTATTGATCCAAAAAGGAAATTGTGCATTGGTCCCTTGCTCGCAATCATGCAAACATGCAGACATTGGATAGAGTTAAAAGATACAAAACAGTTAAAAAAGACAATAAAATACATTAAAATCATTAAAAGAGAAGTTAAGGCTACCTACAGCTAACCACGATAAACTGAGGGGGTGCCAAAATAACCACTACACCGCAAAACATGATAATCCAAAAGTGGAGACCAAGGGAAATTCTTTTATCCACCACGAAAAATTGAAGGCAAAATGTATTATCTACATTCACTAGAGGAAGAGTGAAGACAGTTATTACTCACAGAATAACTTTACGCACAGAAAGGTTTAGCTGTGTCATTTTGCACTTCCTTTTATACATCTCCATGGGCTGCTGTTTGTCTGATTGTATGATATCAACTGAAACGCACACTGTCCCGATCTACCGATACTTACCTGTCTTTGCCTTGAAATTAACTTCAAAATAATACTCTGTTGATATTATCTTTGTTGAATGCCTTGAGACAACAAACACATCATCAATGCTCATAAGTCCCTTGATATGACCTGACCTTGTCGACTGAGGTACTTAATGTCATATCGTGAAACATTTCAAATCAATAACATGTCATGTTGGTGACCCGCCAAAAACAGTGATATTTAGCAACAACATTTTCTATTGAGTGAAAGCAAGCCCCGGCGATCAAAGATGGTGGCGTATTCCTGAATGAGCCCACCCATATTTGGTAGTTTCACTGGTCCTCCAGGTTTTGCGCAGTTGACCACCTCCCATGATGCTTTGCGGCACATACCAGCAAGAATGCGTGTTTGGCTCTCATGCACGTGCGATGGATGACAAGGGACACTAAAATCCCCGCAAAATCCGACCTTTTTAAAAGCTGTAAGTTCTCTGTCAGCTGAGATTGAGCTGTTTTATTTTACATTCATTCTATGGGGAAAATTTCTGGGGAGCCCACATGATTTTTGTCTTATACAAGTCCCAGAGGCACATGGGTGTTTCAGCTATAAGCTAGTAGATAGATAGATAGATAGAAAGATAGATATATACTTTATTGATCCCCGTTGAAGAAACTCAGGTGTCCAGTAGCAGCAACAACGCATCCATCCACACAAACAAAACAAATAACTTGATAATTCTAAAAAGCTGACAATATTAATAATAAAATACAAAGCCTCTGGGTGGAGCAGGACAGGTCACAGCAGCAGAGATGGAGTAGCCTCTGGGTGGAGCAGGACAGGTCACAGCAGCAGAGATGGAGTAGCCTCTGGGTGGAGCAGGACAGGTCACAGCAGCAGAGATGGAGTAGCCTCTGGGTGGAGCAGGACAGGTCACAGCAGCAGAGATGGAGTAGCCTCTGGGTGGAGCAGGACAGGTCACAGCAGCAGAGATGGAGTAGCCTCTGGGTGGAGCAGGACAGGTCACAGCAGCAGAGATGGAGTAGCCGCTGGTTGGAGCAGGACGGGTAATAGTAATACCCTTTTCAGTTATTATTATAGATCCATGAGTGAAAGTCATGTCATTTCAGTTCTGCTATGTCTCATTACACAGTTATAGTTCCATTAACAATATTAACAACAGATTGTATAGCACACCATTCCAGAACTCTCTTTTTGTGAACATGATTTTAAGCTTGTGTCAAAGAGTCCTCTCTGTCATTAGTCAGTACAGCCAGTTCATGTCCTGCACTTGGAATCAACTTCTCCATAAATTGTCTGATATCTTAGACCTCAGTTACACCTTTCTGTCTCCTTCATTTTGCAGCAGACTTAACAGGACAGTTGCGGAGCTCATCCTCTGCCTTTCTCTGGATTTTAATCTCTTCTCTTCCAACATGTCAGCAATTTTCTCAGTGGTACCACGCAGAGACAGGCAGCTTCTGGAGAGAGCAGGTTTATGAAGGCTTTTAGAGCAAGCATGAGCGTTCCCAATGGGCTGTTCACCTGCAGAAGATGAGCTCAACCAAAAAATCCCATATTCTTGATTTAATTGTACATTATCTATCCACTCCTCACTCTTTAAGCATAGCCACAGCTGCCCCACTGATGAGAAGAGAGACTGCCTAATTTCTGCGAGCAACACTCACTATTCAAACAAGGCGAGGTTTGTGAAGTGCCACTCATCTTTTTAATCAAGAATCCTCCAAGAAAAGTTTGTATTTGATTTGTTTGAATGTTTTATGATTTTCTCATTTGATTTGTAATTGTATCGACTTTAATATGAAAATATAGAATAATTCCTGGTCTATATATATATGTGTGTATTAAGTATTTTCAATAAGTATTTGCCACACCTTTGAATAATTAATTGGTCAAAGAAGAAAAATGTACTTGAATCGAATCTTTCAAAGTGAGTCTTGTTAACTCAAGTACAAATATTTTTCTGTATGTTGACTAATTTGACTGAAATCCTCTGAGGCGGAAAGATACAATGTCAACTATTGAAAACAATCTGTGAATGAAAACTCCAAAATTTCTTGTTGGGCAAAATGTGAAAAAACTCAAAACTTTTACAGCAAGAAATGTGCAGGTTCCAGTTTCTGTCTTGCTTTGTGGAGTTCTCCTCGTGGTGGGTTTCTTCTGGGCACTCAACTTTCCCCCATCACTCAAAACATGCAAGATTATCCTCCAAAAGCCCATTAAGTCCAAGTAATCTTTATTTATATAGCACGTTTCACAGACCAAGGTCACGAAAAGCGTTTTTATCTGAGTGCTCTTATTTCTCCTTCTATTCTGCCGTAATGTGCGCAACCATGACATTGAAATTTCCCAAGCTGAGGGGCATGTAAAGATTTATCAACTGACGATTCAAAGTAGCTATATGCTAGATGTATAAAAGTGTAATGTGATGTTGTCTCTATAGGAAAACACCACTTAAACTTGAACGTTTAATCACAAGGCTCACAAATCCAACAACAAAACTGCAAACACATTCATTCAGTGACGGAAAACTAACAGCCCAATAAGAGCAAGGGGAAGATTGGTGAATGAGCCTCACATTGCCATAATAAAAGCCCATACTTGGAAAAATTGTCCCACTCGTTTGATTAAATTGCAAACGAACCAGCTCACTGCACTGACTACAGCTGTCACATCCTAAAAGACCCATTGAAACATGAGGAAAAAACATGTTGAAGCCGCAGCTGTTCACAATGGCGCTGGCAAACACTCCAGTCCAGCGATACTCACGGCCTCTAATTAGTCTGATGCGTGGTAGTAAAAAGGGCAAAGCTGTCTGCGTACTTTTGGGCATGACACTCCCGAGATAACCTATACTGTCATGAGAGCGAGGTTCCAAGGCGCAGGAGAGGACCCAAGGGCAACAGAACGGGTCTGGCTCGGACTGCATGGTTGCGTAATTCTATCTTTTTTGACATTGTGTATTTCCGCCTCTGAGGATTTCACTCAAATTAGTCAACAATTAGTCAAATTAGACAACAATTGGTGAAACAATGATCTTATCTTATCTTTAAAAAACAGAAAAAAATATTTGTATTTGAATTAACAAGACTTACTTTGGCAAAATACGCATGATTTGTTCAAATTGTTGACCGATTTAATTCAAGTTATTAATGTTTCCGTGGGCGATCACCACAAGACTTTCTCCACCGGCTCCTGCTGTCGTTGTGTCCTTGGGCAAGACACTTAACCTCTGGGAACATCAGGTGCCTCAGTGGGTAAGATAAAATAAAGCTTTGCAGTGCACAGACCATAAAGCTTGTAAAATTTTCTGTATCAAATGATTATTTTTCAGAACTTTTAAAGCCTATTCTTATGCATTTGTTTGTCAATTTAACTGAAGTCCTACTATTATATTCTATTTTTGTATTTAAACAAAAAAATAAGAATAGAGCTGCCTCCTTGTAAGCATTGTAAGCAGATTTTACATTCATTAATGGTCCCCATTTTTTGGAATCTGCAAATTAAATGATAATGCTTTGTAAGTGCAGCTTCTTCATCCAATCTAATACAAGCCTATAATGGTTCTGCCCAGCCATTGGTCAGAATCCCCTCATTGCTCAATATAGCCATGGGCAGTACAAGACAGATCTGAGTGACTATGTGCTCTCATAAATCTTGTGCGAATCCAGTATCTGCCGACAGTTAGCCTTCAGTAGTGCTTCTCTGACCCATCCATTCTCATATTGTTACCAAATATCCATGACAGGAACAACAGTGTCTTGTCTCCAATAGACTTCCCCAAACTCTCTCGATTAACAGGAGCGCAGCCTAAATGATCATCAATCAAGCAAATGTTTATTCCAGAACGCAAATCCACCAAACAATTTAGAATAACGATAAACAATTTAGATAATGATAAATCATAACAATAATGATAATTGAAAGAAAAAATAAAAAAATAAATAAAATAAAAAATAAAATAAAATAAATAAACCACCTCAAACATGTATATACATATACACGCAAACTCCTCACGAACACAGATTAGGGTCACCAGCGGGGATGGTTGCCAGAGGGAACTCTCTTTGGTGCCACCCCTGCTTGATTTTTAATGCATCAGTCATGACACTACACATCCTAGCACCTCTACACCACACCCGTCACAATATGTATATCAGATATCAGGATTGTTTAGAACCTTTTTGGTGATGGTATCGGCGGCAGGACCAGTCTATAGATTTACAGTGCATAAACGTTTTAATTTTTGTTAAATTGTTATTGTTTTTTTGTTTTTTTTTACCATATCTCACTCACTCAAACACGCACACGCACACACACACACACCACTCTTGTGCAACTCTGAACCCCCGCCCCCCCTCCTCCCCACAATGCTACCATACAGGAGTTTGTATAATCTATTTTCTTTGTGTGTAATTACTGTATATGTTTTCTTTATATATAACTACTGTAAGTTTTCCTTGGATGTAACTACTGTATATGTACTCCCCTATCACTGGGTGATTCAATAAAAAAAAACAAAAAAAAAAAAACAAAAACAATTTAGAATAACGCCTCCCAACCCTACTTAGCACAGACAATATGATTCTAGAACAAAGTTGTAAGTGACAGTAGAAAAGTAGCAAAGCACACACACACACACACAGAAATAGTATGGAGATAAACGCACACAAGTTCTGAATCTCTTGTTATTATAGGGCCCTGATGCAGACCAGAGAGGGATTGAAACGTGTTGCCATTTGTGTTTTAAAATCAGAGTGCCATGGACTTTTTCTACCGCTACTCTCTCTCTTTCCTTGTACTTCTTCTGTACTTTTCCTTTAAGCAGTTGTTTGTTTTAAATGCAGGTTTGGACATGTATTTAAATCATCTGTTTATCTGGGGTACACATTGTAAGCAATTCTAAATGTAAGCTTTTGTTTTCTCTGTGTCTGTAATTATGCTGCCATCCATATATATTCTACTATCATCTATCTGTATGAAACTAATACGATTTGAGTCACCTGTGATAATAACCTCACTGAAAATAAAATGAAGCAATCAATAGCAACTATTCCTGCAGTGATGTTTTGATAAAGCAAAAGAGAAAGGCAGGACTCACAGACTGGAGCCAGAGGCAGAGGGGAGAGAGGCCACATGTGCAGGCCGGCCGCCCAGAGAAAATTGACTGAATGGTAGTGCAGCGCTCCAGGATTCTCAATAGGGACACAGACAAAGTAGATTGATTTTGTATCAGCTTCTAAATAGCATTTCGTCCACGGAGATGGAGCCAGGCGGACTGATAATAGGATACTCAAAATGTAACCGCATAAGTAATTTGAGCAGTCCTGGTTGAAGGAAGTCAATCTTTCAATCTTTACAGACAGAGAAATGTAGCAAAGATGACTATGAAGTGGCCCATGGTTCTTTGAGTGCGATATTAAAGTTGCAAAGGCATAGACTGAAACTGTGTATCTTGTTCAGGGATATAAATATTGAGTACATGTAATTTCTGGTGTGAGACTAAGGCCCCGTTTGTACAGAGACAATGCGGCAGAAAAACGCTATAGTTGGATGTCGGTTGCGACACAGTTCATATGGAGACTGTGTTCCAGGGGGGTGAAAACGTAAGAGTTCAGATCCAGCCTGCAGAGTGGGACAGCTTAGGCTGAGTTTACACGGAGACAATGTGGCAGTAAAACGGTATAGTTGGATGTCGGTTGCTACCAACCGTTCATACGAAGACAGTGTTCCAGGGGGGTGAAAACGTAAGTGTTCAGATCCAGCCTGCAGAGTGGGACAACTCAGATACGCTGCACAGCAGGGAGCTTTTTCACACCCGCGAGAGGGGAAAAGGTGTGAAATCCCCCTCTGCTCTGACCCCCGCCTCCGCGCTGCTCCCCGCACGTAAATTTGGACATGCGCAGTAGCGGAGAACAAACATCAACAACAATGGCGCTGCCCACACAAACTAGCTACGTGGGCTTCCAGCGCGGGACAGAGGATAATTCTACTCCTTCGTTCGTCCAAACGAGACCACGCGAAGCTCTAGGTTCAGTTTCCATTTTCACAGCTGCTGTTAAAATGCAGAATGATGTTGGTGCGTTCTGAGGGTCTGGCACAGGAAGTGAGTACACTGCCGAGAGGGGGGCTGGGCACGGGGCTCGGGGTCGTGTGTCGTGTTGTAAAGTTTCTCTGCCCACTACTGGCCGGGCGCTAGAACTACATCGTTTTTCAACCTCATGTGAACGCTGAGAAATTTGCATTAGGAGCCAGGTCGTTTCTGTTAATAGCCTGGAAACGTCTGTGCAGCGTCTCAGTATAAACAGGGCCTCAGATACTATGAAGTGATCTGGCCAGATTTTTACATACTTCACACCTTTTTACCTCATGCTCTTTCACAGCCGCGTGAGGGAAAAAGGTGTGAATTCTTTGCCTGATCTGACCCCCACCTCCCCGCTGCTCCCTGCACGTAAATTTGGACATGCGCAGTAGCCGAGAACAAACGTAAACAACAATGGCGGCGTGTACACTAACTAGCTAAGTGTGCTTCGAGCGCTACACAGAGGAGAATTCTACTTTGTTCTTCGTCCAAACAAAACTACGCAAAGCTATAGTTTCCATATACAGTTTCCATTTTCGCCGCTGCTGTTAAAATGCAGAATGATGCAGAGGAAGTGAGTATGGTACTAAGTTCCTCTGCCCACTACTGGCCGGGCACTAGAACTACATCGTTTTTCATCCTTGTATGAACGCTGTGAAATTTGCATTGGGAGCCTGGTCGTTTCTGTTAATAGCCTGGCAGCGTCTGTGCAGCGCCTTTGTATAAACAGGGCAAGAGGTTGAAAGTAACGGCTTTCTCACATTAAGAATAGATAGAGTTTATTGATCTCGCACTGGAGAAATGTTCATGTCACATTTGGCATAGGTAGACTCACTGACTTTGTGCATTATGTTCCTTATAAATGGAACGCTCTGCCAATTGATGTAAAGTTTGCCAAACCTGAGCTCATTTAGGAGTAAACTAGGACTGACTTGTAAACTAAAGACTAACTATGTTAATTAACATAAAAACACACTTACATGTACAAGCACACACAGGTTTAGGGAATAAAGCAGGAGAAAACATAGGAAAATAAATAAATACAAAGAAATTGGCAGTGCTTTAATCTCTTCCCAGTCTTTTTTGTGATCTAATTTGTCGCACTGTCTTTGTACAGCGCATTCAGTCGCAAACCTCTATAAATAAAACGTCTTCTTCTCCAAACAGACGAGTCACAAACTGGATCAACACTTTCATTCCGAGGTAATTGCGCTACGATCAACTTTTGTCCCACTAATTCTAGGTTCAAACTGTGGTCTGTTCAGGTACAGTGGAGGAGGTGCGGTGTGACGACTCCGCAAAGCACTGAACCGCAAACGACTTGCTCACTTGTAGCAGATGGCAGCACTAAGGCCAGACTCAAACTCATCCATCTTTTACCATTCATTTAGCAGGACAGCTCATAGTTGTGTGTGCGTAGTTTTAGCAGAGGTTACACAGAGGAGATTGAGACTTTTAGAAGCTCACGGTGCAGAGCAGTATGCTGACTGACCAATCTCTCGCTCAGCAGAGATGTGTCATTCTTGCCCTTATGATGGACAGGCATCAGATGGAGAGAACATTTAGCTTTGAGAATCAACACTGCTTTTAAGGAGAGAAAGGGCAAAAAGACGTCAAAGGATCACAACAAAGATTGTTATGTAAGTCTGAAGAGCCTGTAATTGGGGGAAGAAAATCCATACGTCAAAATCAATAATAACACCCATGTTCTTTGGCAAATTTAGCACAGGTTTTGACTGACAAGAGCAACCTATTGTTCCTTTAAAAAAACAACACTGTGTTTGGTTTGTATACCAATAAAAGATCCATACAGCACTTCAAACAATATTTACTGGTCTAGACTTTCACCAATCCATCATACTTAAGAGCTGGATTCAAACTTTTGTAAATTGTGTATTGACTCGACACAATGTGAAAGAATGCATTGTGGTTGAAACAGAAAGTAGTGAACAAATCAGACCACAACATGCTATATTTATCTTACTACAAAACATTTTATCTTACATACAGCTCTGTGAGTCACTATTTGACGCTTTGGGCTGAGAGCTGATTGGCTGAGGGAGGCGGTCCACTCTTTTTAAAGTAGCAATAAATGGCCCTAATATGTCAAAAGGCATTAATAAAACATGCTCTTTTCAAATACTTCTTCAACTGATAAAAGTCGAAATATTTGAAATTCTAAATTTGTTTTACAGTCCCTAAATTTTGTTTTTGTTTTCATTTCAATGTCCCGCCCTCCACCGTTTTACCAATCAGAAAGAATCTGGGTTGCTAGAACTCGCGTCAAGCTAATCTCACTGGTAAAGTAACATGTGGCCGCAGGACTAAAAAAGGTCTTTTTATGATTCTCAAATCATTATTGACAAAACATGGAAAAGATTTCTATCGGGGCCTTTGTGAAAAAGGTGTTTGTTATAGATTTGTTGTTGACAAAACCCCAGTCTATTCAGATATTATGTTCCCAGGTGGATTCGTCTGCATATCTGGCAACCTGAGTCAGGGAGAGTGGGACAGGTTGCAGTACCACTTTGGCCAGATTTTTACATTCTACATTCTGTTCCTTCAATTTTTCCGTCTCAAAAAGCTGATGCAAAGATGTGACAGAGGCCAGAAGTAAATGCAGGAGAAAACAAGTGATACAACCAAACTATATGGGATATGGAGTTACAAAACATTACCCCGTTCTATTATTTGTGGTCTGAAAGTTAGTTACTCCCGCTTTGACTTTGAATCTTATTGTGGCTGACATAAAACACAACATGAAGCGATAATAAAACTTTTGTCCTTCAACCGCAAGGCAATGGCATCACCTTTGTCATATCTCCTATCATTAACTCCAGCACACATCTGACCACAGACTTGGAAGAGAGAAGTCGCTCCAAGTGACACCGGTGTTCTGGAGAAAAGGGCATAAAAGTGTTGATGGATGCAAAGTGTCATCTGTGATTGCTCTGCGCTGCCGAGTGTTGGAGATGGCTGTCAAAGCACCCTCGTCTCTTCATTCTCCTCCAGGGATCGGTCGATATGTTTGTTCCTTGGCCAATGCCGATGCCGATTTAACTTTACTTTAGTTTGACTGGACGATTTGAAATGGTCGTTTTGTAATGGTCAATTTGTAAAGGTTGTTTTGACAGATGCAAATCACAGGGTTAATATAAAAGTTAATGCATAGTTAGCCATTAGGGCGTTTTTAGAGGTTATCCCTGTGGCTCTCTGCTCCTGGTGCAGACGGTTCCTTGGATGACGCTTCTTCAGCTGGTTACATCTGCACCCTGCCAAGTCTCTCTCTTCATGGTTTTGCTGTTTTACTTGTGTGTGTGTGAGCGTGTCTGTGCGTTTGTGTGTGTTTTTGTCTGGGCGTGCGTGCATTCTTAATAATATATGTGGTTTGGGGTGGGTCCGTTGGGTGGTCGGTGGGGAGGGTCATGGGCGGGATTGTTTTTAACCAAACTGTAAAGCACTTTGCGTTAAGTAAATAAGAAAGTAATCTTTGTTTATATACCACCTTTTACAGACCAGAGTCACAAAGCGGTTTACAATTGTGGGCATTTGTCTCTCCACACAGAGATGGGAGCGGGGTCGCCAGTACAGGAGGTGCATGCCAGACCTATTGTATGTTTTTAGTGGTTGGGGAAACCGGAGTAGCCGGAAGAAACCTACGCAGACACGGGGAGAACATGCAAACTCCAATCAGAAAGGCTCTGTTACGACCGGAATTCAAACCCAGGACCTTCTTGCTGAAAAGTGAGAGTGCTATTCACACAGCCACTGTGCTGCCCAACCGTGTTGCATCTTCTGTATGAAAAGCACTTAAAGCTGCACTAACTGACTTTGGGATTTTGAAGCCGCGGACTCGCTGGACTCTCTCTTTCTGCTCCCCTCCCCGCACCCACGAAGCTATCGCCCCCCACACACACCCACTGTTGTTTACGGAGCTAGCGTCTCTCAATATGGATAATACATGGATATGGATTTGCACGTGGATGGCGTGACCATAAAACGATAGAACCGGGAAGCCCGGAGGAATGGGACTTTCTTTTGGATGGCTGTTTCGCTGTGTAAGCAGTAACCGGTGATGAAGACACGAAGCTTCAGGTTAGCTCCTCGGCTTGTTGTGCTAACTCAGCCGTCTATGCTAACAGACCTGTAGATTTCTCACGAAAGTGGGGGCCAGTGGTCCGTTGTGATTGGTCACAATCTGCGACCCGAAACACATTCTCTTCCTTGTTTCATCAAAACTCGATCTAAAATATAATGTCACGCCAGCACAAATCTGCGCTAATTATTCTTCAAAAGGACATATATCCCAATGCACTACATGGACATGGATAGCATTTTCGTAATGAATACGAAAATAAAGTCAGTTAGTGCAGCTTTAATATATAAAATGGTATTGATCGATTGATATACTGCCTTGATGGATATCGATGGGATATTTTTGGTACAGTCATGCTTTGAAAAATCCAGAACCAGACCAACGGCAAAGAAGGAAGAGTACTAAATAATAAGATATTTATTAAAGCCAGGTATTTCCAGAGGTCTCCCATCACTGTACTAGCCAGGCCCTGACTTTCTTAGCTTCTATGATTTGATCAGGCTTTCACATGCAGTTAGCACCAACAAAACATAAAATGACAGCATACTGGATTGTTGGGAAGAAATCCAGGCTGGGGGCCGGTAAAACATCAACTCGATATATTGGCCAATCTCTATTCTCCTCAGCAAAGCCCGGAGAGCAGTGGAAATGCAGATGTGAAGTTAATTTAGTCTCATCATACCCCTCTCCCTCCCTGTGCCTTCGTTCCTTGTAGTAACTTCTGAGTATGAATCGCCGGCGGCAACAACACACAAACCATCTGCTCTCCTCTTTCCCCCTGCCTCCGTCTCGTCCGCAGCCTCTCCCGTATGAAGCCAGGGCCAGTGTAGCTGCATGCTCCATGGGTAATTAGCTGTGCTCTGTTTAGCTTCACTCAGAGTTAACCGAGCCATCAGAAACAACAGTATTTCAGAACGTTTTAGATGTTCATTTGTGAAACATTGCTCAAACTCCTACATCCCTGCACCAAGTCGGACTGAACCATCTGTTTCCGGAGCTGGTTATAAAAGCGGACCCATCGGTTTTCTTTGAAAGTCTGTTTTAAAGGCATCGGTCTCCTTTAAAACCTTCTGTTGAGGAGACCTAAAAGTCTCCGAAAGTTTGCAGCAATAACATGCTCAGAATTGTGTTGAAAGACCGATTTCATTGATATTGAGAGATACAATACGATGATTTTCCAAACACAAAAAGTGAGGTGTGAAATTTAAGGCAGAAAAATGGTTCTTTGCTTTTTGGTAAGAATCTTTTCTCTTTGGTAGTATTTGCATGTATAATTTTGGCCTCTTTTGGCATCTTAAGCACAGACTAATCAAGCAGTAACATGGAGTCGGGGGGGAACTAATCAATCATTATCACACAGCATGGTAACGTACAGGGTTATTTAAGGAGCAGTATTTAAAAATCTGGCCAAAAGCAGTACTGCACTCTCCCTGACTCAGGTTGCCAGATATGCAGACCAATCCAGCTGGGACCATATTATCTGAATAAAGAGTTTTGTCAACAACAAATCTATAACCAACACCTGTTTCACAAAGATAGAAATCCTGTTTTTTTTTCATTGTTTTGTAATTAATGATTTGAGAAACCTTTTTTAGTTCTGCGGCCACATGTTACTTTACCAGTGAGATTAGCTGGACGTGGTGAGTTCTGGCAACCCAGATCACGGACTTTGTGATTAGTAAAACGATGGAGGGCGGTACATCGAAATGAAAATTATAACAAGATTTAGGGGCTGTAAAACTAATTTTGAAATCCAAATATCTCGGCTGAACTACTGTTATCAGTAAAAGAAGCAATTGAAAGAGCATGGTTTATTAATGCATTTTGACAGATTAGGGCCATTTAATGAATTTAATGACATTCTGAAGACAATACGGTATTATGTTTGTATAAAGCTGACATAATAAGACTAGTTAAAAGGGCGAAGCAGATGGAGTGGAGTTTATCTTCCGAATGTTTGAATCACAAGCTGCAGATGGTCGCCACCAAACTTTAGGGAGTTGAATAATTTGAAACAAAAGACACGATGTGGCAATAGAACAACAATGTGGGGATAGAAGCCTCTTAACCTTAATGAGACTATTCTCATCCTCCTGCTGTTTAATCAGAATTGTAATTGCAAAATTATTATTGCAACTGTCAGTGAACAAACAAGGAAAACGCTTTGGCGGGTGATGCAATAACAAATAGTAAATTGGTAAGAAATAGCTATAATAAGGCTGTTTAAATATCTACTTTGCTGCTAACTTATTGCAATTTATTTTCTTTTAGTAAAGTAAAGAAGGTAACAATAAGTGATTACATAAACAATCAGATAACCAGTGTGGCTGTGCTCCGGAACACTCCAATGCGTACTCTGCGATCAAGTCAAATGACCTCGCATTCATCCAGTCCAGGCCGTCTATTCATTAGGTAATTAAAATAAATGGCCACTTAGATGAATCAATTTAAGGAATGGACTGCAGCCCCAGTAATGTCCAGAACAGGCCAAGCATCTCCATGGTCTGTATGGCTCAGGCTCCACAATGTCTCCCACTGGATCAAAAAAGGGCTAATCTGTCAATAACATGAAAATGGAAAAAGGAAGTTATTTATCCAATTATATATATGACACTATAAAAAAATCACTATACGTGTACTTTATACGGGAAATGGACGTAATGTGGGGTGATAAAGATTTCTGATTTTCTAATAATATGAACACTGAAGCAAAAGGCAAAGAGGTTTCAAACACTCACAAAAACATAGAATAGCACTAATTGACAGGACAAGGTACGGGAAACAGTTATAGGAAAAGACGATCCTGTTTGAGAGGAAGATCCCTTATCCGGGCGCACTATTGTGTGTTATCTCTGCAGGTTGTCCATACCTTTGACATGTCGTTTTTTATATTATTTTAAAAATAAAAAATGGAAACAAAGGTGATACTTGATGTGCAACTTCATACCTTTCAGATTTCATTAATCTTTCCTCGTCTTCACAGTTCACATTTTTGAAGCTCTCACACTGTTTTTTACATTTGTTGAGCTCTGACGCAGTTATTATGCAGATGCCTGTGTTTGGCAGCTGTTAGATTAGCATGAGCTGTGTTCATGATGCTGTTTAACAATCTGTTGATAACAGTTTGCTATGAGGAAGTATGAGTGCATTAAGTGCATTAAGTCATAATGATGGCATTGTGAGTGAATTAACTTCTGTCTGTTTTAAGGACCTTGGATGGTTTCCCAACAAGCAGATTTGTTTTGGTCTCATTAATTTAGCATTTGCTATCAAAAGCCAAAAGTTCAGATTTTTTAATATTAGTAAAATCATTATACTCTTTTTCTGATACCACCATGCTACTGTGTAGAGCTCTGTGGTCTCGCCTCTCACTGTCCAGAGGCTACAAAAGAAAAGCATTCCTTTCTATGACTTATGGACTTGCCTAGAAAAAAAAATCTCAAGAGTTTAACAACACTGCAAAAGCTGATCAGCTATGGATTCATTAAGTGACTATGAAATATTTCAATCATTTTTATATAGAAAAAGATATAGAAATATATAATGAAAAGTAAAATTCTGTTTCCATATCACTGTACGCTGAACCATTGCGACACAGCGCACCCAGATTCTTATTATGCCAAATGTACAGATTTTGTACTTTGATGCTAGAGTTAGAGATGTTTTTGTGCTCCTCATTCCTGCTGTTCTGTATCTGGTCAGGCAACACTGACATTTCCCCACAGTAGGACGTATAAAGGATTTCTTAATCTTAATCTTGGCAACAGTTTTAATTGAGTTTATTTTAGTTAAAATAACACATCATGGCTGAAAGCGATATCATGGTTGCATACAATTATTACATTTGGTTTCGCCCACACTTTCAGGCTCTATAGTACAGCACCAATCATACTCTAAATGCTACCCTTGTTGTCTATAACTATGACGTAGGTTTCCATCTCTTTGTTCTATCTGTCGTTTGACCCACTTTATTATGACAGTAGGAGGCCAGGTGAAAAGACACTCCGCAGACCACTCTACACACTCATGAACCATCTCCTCCCCTCATCTCTCCCCAGAAGGACTTGTATGCAGTCAGACTAAAACCAAGTCTTCTGAATCAATAACAGACGGATGACGATGACTAAGCGCTTTCAAGTGTGCATCCCAGGTTTAAGGCAGGATCCGTGGTTTGATCCTCCGTGAGCTGCTCGTGGGTTGAGCAGCCATTACCGCAGAGAGGCTTAAGCGGCTGATCACATCTCCGTGATTACAGGCAACGCAGCAGGACTATCATTGTCTGGGGTAACCTCGGCCCTCACAGTGATCCCTTTCAGAACTATGTATAATTACTTTTTTCTTGTTTATGGGCAGTTAGATTTTTATGTTGCACCCGAAGATAATTTCTATCACACGTTGGTTTACGAGAAAATCAGTGTGTGCAATATTGAAAACTATATGTCATAATAGACTACAACATGCCTGTGTTAAAAATCAAAAGATTGCATTCTCAGTGTTGGGAGAAAACGGTTATTAAAATGTATTCTTGTATAGCCCTGAATAGACAGTATTATCTCTGAGGACATTACACAACTGTTGAGTTCGCCAACATCCAATACTAATTGGTGTGTTGAATTATCAGTAACTAATACTAATACTAATAACTAATTGATTGACATTGATAATGTGGTACGACGAGTGGAAAAGGCAGAAGAGGTGTACACTGTTCACACTTCTCATTAAAAATAGAGTGTGTTGTCAAACCAGTACATGTATTTATTTTACAAAAACAAAATGGACAGCGAGAGTGGTCAATCTGAGAGTAATTGTGAGTCATATTTCTTCCCAATTTCCCAACACGAGCGCAAAAGAATAATTAGAATTTTAAGTGAAAAGTAGTTTTGTTTAATTTATTTGATTAATTGATTTTTTTCTTGACAATTGTCAGCATATAATTTTACTTGCTTTGAGAGGCATATAAAATACTTCAAAGCACATTGTAAAACACAATTCATATTAAATTATTGAAATTAGAATGAAAAGTATTTTAATTAGTGACTAGCACTATTGTTTTTGTGGAGGTTTTGAGACATTTCTGCTTTAGTTTGACAAGATTCTTCAAGGGCTACATTGGAATATAGACCAGTTATAACTATAGTTTTATACAACATCAAAACATATTTTTCTGATTATCATGGTGGAAATGTGCGCACAAATAATGATCATGTCCAATCCAGCGGAAGAGAATTCGTCCGAGGGTCACTTACAAATTGAACCATCGGCACAAGGTCGTTGGCAACCGTTTCCATGGGTCCAAGCTTGATTGAACCGCTGTCTTTTCAGGGCAAATTCTTGTCGTTGCTCTGTTTGTTTCCCAGCTGATATCTTTGCAGAGAAACCCTAAACTCCAGAACAGCTCTCAGTCAGAAAAACTAGCATAACTTATCATTTTGCCAATGCAGATTTTGATCCTCTGACGACTGCCATTTGAAGGTCACAAGCCAATGCCTCGCTGCTTCAAAACAGTCCACGGTTATTGCTTTTCATTCACATTCTTAGCTCTGTTCTCTCTGAGTCACAGCCCTCATCATGACCAGAGAACAATCTGTTTTCTCAACTGAGCAAACAGGGGTATACATAACCGATCACAAAATCACAAAAACACACAAACACATACACATACACACATATACAGAAATAGGCGGATTATGCATGCACTAAATAAAGTGTGGACTGGTCTAAAGGGTTGCGTGGGGGGCTTTACGAGGCCCGGGCTTGGTAATAAAACTTTCACTGACTGTATGTTTGCACGGCTATTTCCTGGTGTGGGAGGCACTGATTTGTGGCAGTAATATCGACAGACGCGGCCCGAGAATGAGGTCTTTACTTTGGGGAGCCCTCCTACCTTCAAGCCTTTACACCTCAGCAAGGTTTTAGTATGCAGGAGCAACTGTAGTACAATGTCTCACAAATGTAATGGATTTTTAGTTATGAGAGATGAAAATGAAAGGTTTGAAATGTGCGTTTGTCATTCCAATAGTTGGATTGACTAGGATGTATACTTTTACTGCTGTACAATGTGACTTTAAAATTGGGTGAAGGGAGAACCGATAAAAGAATTAACCAAAACAAAATATTCTCTAGAACTAGCTGGACTATTAAGCGCACCTGTGAATAAACCGCACCAGCTACTTTTGATGAGAAAGAAAAGTTTGTGCACGCTTTTTCATGTTGTAATGCAACTGATAGAGCAAAACAACACATTTTTGACTCAAAACACTCAAGTAAATGCACTCTGTTTTGACAATGACATTAAAACTAAAACTTGATGGAGTCAAATAATAAGTCCATCGGTTGCTCCAACAAACGCTCAAATCCTGCATATTTCCATTTCACTTCGTATCAGCTCTCTCTGCTGTTCACATAAACACACCGGGAAGCAGGAATGTGTGCTCTGTCATCAGCTCTGGAGACCTGCAGCTGAAAGAGTGGTGTCTAAATCCTCTAACAAAAATACATACAGTGGTCACATCGCTATACAAGTTGCAAGGTTCAAAGACCTTTAGAAAAGTATAGCAGCTTATTTCTTAGCATTTTTAGATCTGTTTTTCTGGACCGAAAAGTGAACATTGAAAGATCACCCAGTGACTCACAGGGCCATTTCTTACAAGTATGAAAAAGATTCTAATAAGATAAAGACAGCATGTTGTGACTGTTTCTGTTGGGACAAAATAAGGTAATACTCTTGAGGAATAAAAGTTTGTTAGACCGGGTTAAAGTCTGTTTTGTAGTCACCTATGGCCATTGATTCCATTTGAACCTAAAGCACTAAGAGGCTTATTCAAGGTTTTCCATCTTCCATTCTAGTTGGGAATATAGGAACAAACAAAACAAAATGACTACACATACCGGCAAAAATATTCATAAAACAATCGATCCTCACCGAGTCCAAACACGGGAGAGGGCATTACACACAACACCACTGATTCCCAGAGGCTAAACGACAAAAACGTGTGTTGTGTTAGAATTAGTACCATTGTAGAACCTCCTTACTTACTGCACATGTTAAAGTCAGTATTTATTTTAAATACAATAGCAATGTGATCCCTATAGCTCACGGCCTCCACGGTGGAAACATCAGGGGATCTGACAGGAACACGGTGCCGACAGTAACATCTTGTAAATTGAAGGTCCATGCACTTTCCCATGTTGTTGTTACCCACACCTCTCTCACACCTTGCTCCATTGACCAATTACAGTTCAACACCCGAGCAACATCTAGATTTTGGAGCCATTTCCCCCTTGCTGTTTATTTATTTTTTTATTTTTTTAAAGCTACTAGTTTTTAAAAGCTTGTTAGTGGCGTAAAGCAACAGAGAGGCAATATGCAAATTAAGTCTAGCTTGAATCCCACCGGGACACATTTCTGTTGTTTGTTGTCCTCGTAGAAAGAATTGGACGCAAAGCTTGTCCAAATACATAACACATTTTTTTCTGATGCAACTGCTTCCAACTTGGAGTCACCTTCACTTCATTCCAGCTTCTGTTACCTTACACAGTCAAAATACAAATACTAAATTGTCCGATTAAAATTGGGGTCTCCTAATTTGCTCATGAATTCATACTTGTGCAGTTTGGAACAAGTTGATCGACCGCTCAGGCTGAGTCAATTAGGGAGCAGCTTTTCACACTTAATTTCACATTGGGGAAATAGTAAATGCTTCATAGCCAAGAGCAGTGGTCACTTTTTGACACAAAATAAGAGTAATTAAATACAAGTGCGGTTCAGGAGCAGGTCCACGCCCCCAACCCGGATTGGGGCTTACATAAGGAAGTTGCTTCAGACCAATTCTTTTTGGTTTGCAAAACAGTCGGTGGATGTAAGTTATGTCATTGCGCTGAACATCAAAGGAATGAAGGAACCAAAATAATTTAATTCATTCATGCATTCTTAGCCAGTCATCACAAAGTTTCATCCTGCTGCTTTTCAATAGGGCTGTAATTGAATAATGCATTCTCGGTTGACGAGAGACATTCTCAGCAAAGGCTCTGAATACTACACAATTATAATTGATTATGCTATTAATATCAGGAGAGATTTGAATGATAATAGGAGTGAATGTTGAGTTGTCTGTCTGTGTCTGTCTCTGTCTGTGTTTTGTCTCTGTCTGTGTCTTGTCTCTGTGTCTTGTCTGTCTGTCTCTGTCTGTCTGTGTCTTGTCTGTCTGTGTCTGTGTGTGTCTTGTCTCTGTCTTGTCTGTCTGTCTGTCTGTCTGTCTGTCTGTCTGTCTGTCTGTCTGTCTGTCTGTCTCTGTCTGTCTGTCTGTCTGTGTCTTGTCTCTGTCTGTCTGTCTGTCTGTCTCTGTCTGTGTTTTGTCTCTGTCTGTGTCTTGTCTCTGTGTCTTGTCTGTCTGTCTGTCTGTCTGTCTGTCTGTCTGTCTGTCTGTCTGTCTGTCTGTGTCTTGTCTCTGTCTATCTGTCTGTGTCTTGTCTCTGTCTGTATCTGTCTGTGTCTTGTCTCTGTCTGTCTCTGTCTCTGTCTGTGTCTGTTGGATACTCTTGTTTGTCCATCTACTTTTTTTGGCTGTAGCTGGGGCATCTTTTATTGTTTTGAATTGTCTTGCTACCTGCCATGAGTTGTCAGACCTTATTATAATGCAAATAAAGACAATTATATAAAAAAAGATATTACTATTACTAAAGAAAAGTGCTACTGATCTGGCCTGAATAGAAAAGTAAATTCCTAAATATTCTAGAAGCCACTGAGCAAATAAGTAGTTTCCCCAAATTAGTGCATGAATTTAATTGATAATAATAATAGTAGATAATAGATAATAATATTTTGGTCAACTGAGATGGCTTTGACGGATTAATTGGCATATTATCTGAACTCCGAACATAAAAAGTAAAGTGCTTTGGGTGACCTTGGTCTGTAAAATGCTCGATATAAATAAACATGACTTACTTACTTACTTTCTTATATTAGTTGACTGTTCTATCTCTTGTTAGAGCATTGTCTTTGCTAGTAAAGTACTGCTATGAAATAAAGTAAAAAAGTACCCCATCTTTTATCATATTTGTACCTCAGCCTGTAACAAAAGCCAATATACTTTAGGGCAAACATTATTAAAAACGTTTAACAGTCACCTGCGGAACACAATGCAGCACTATCCTGCGATTCCAGCGGTTTGCACCTGGACTGTATGTTCCATCACACATAATCACTTTATCCCCCAAGCTGGGCTAAACCTGACTGACAAGCTTTTCATTTTTTCCTTTCCAGCATCAGAAAAACCCCAAGCCGATAAAAAGGCCAAAAGATCTTTAGAGAATTTTCAAAGCTGGGAGACCATCAAATAATTCCGTTCGCATGTGACAATGAAGACGCCGCAGCTGCCAGGAGGCGTAAGGGGCCATGCTGGGGTTATCAGAAGCACACATGTCTATAGGGCCCATACCTGTATCCGCAGGGGGACTGGCCCGCACATACATCAATGGATTATGGAAAGCACTAGATTATAGTCCCCCTCGTCTTGAGTAAGATCCATAATCCATAAAAGTAGAGTCAAGGAGAGGACAGACACGTTTTCAGAAAGTCAAGATGTAAAGTGCTGCAGCTAATCTTACTGTATATATAATTATATTTAACAAAATGATGGTTCTCAGAAAGTTTTTATGTAATCTTAATCTATGGGATGAGCTGTTTCATTTTGACCTACAACCACACATGTCACACAATCATGAAAGGATGTAGGCATGTATTTTTTTGTCTGGTGTGAACTGCAGATACGATTAAAGTGCTACAGTAAGCATTTTAAAGGTGGGGTACCTATCTTCCAAACCACAATGAATAGAACAGTGCTGTAAAGTCGATGTATCTATCCTGGCTCTAAATCATGCATTTTGGGCCTCAGTTATTTCTTTAGGTCAAGTTTTTCACACACAAAAGAGAGGACCTCACTCAGCCAGTCCTCTCTCAGCCCAAATTGCCAAATACCATCAACAGAGGCCTCTTTATTACGAGTATGCAACGGAATAACAAACAAGATGAAGAGAGAATGTTGTGGTTGAAATTGTTAACAACATTTTACATTTAGTTTTTCTGTTGGGACAAACAAGATAAGTAGTCCTACAATAAACAAAAGACAAACATAACATAAACACTTCTTTCAATGTATAAGCCATTTTCAAATTCTTAGACGCGAGAGCACGACGTCACTCTTACCCAGCTGCTATAAAGTCAATACAAAGCCGACCTTCCTTTTGCACAGCCCACAGAAAAAAACATTGGTCAAATACATGTCATTCCCAGCACCACCTGCCCGCTGCATCCAGAAAAGTGGGAAAACACATTCTTTATTTCTCTCTTTCTGAAAGCACATTTTAACCATTTGTTATTCTAACCAATAACAAGTCAACATTCAAAGCACAAGTAAAGATTTGTTGAACCATGAAAATGGGAATTGTTCAATCTTTTTAATATAGGAGTAAATGATTCAGCCACGCTTGAATCATTCTAAATATTATTCAGTTTGTGAAGGGGAAAAAAAAACAAATATCTTGGCTACAAAGGGCAATAGCTTGCAATACATATTTTTAATATCAAAAAGTCTTATTTTGCTCAGAGTTCAGGAAGCTCTGATTATCCATGGAAATTCCCATTTCAGAATTTTTGTATAGAGTGTAAGTAAGTAAGTAAGCTTTTATTTATATACCGCCTTTTCACTGCACATTGGAGTCTCAAAGCGGTTTACAATTGTTGGGTGGGGGTGCCAGTACAGGAGGCACATGCCATACCTATTGTACATATTTTTAGTGGTAGGGGAAACCGGAGCACCCGGAGGAAACCTACGCACACACGGGGAGAACATGCAAACTCCACTCAGAAAGGCCCTGGTCCAACCGGGATTCGAAACCCAGGACCTTCTTGCTGAGAGGCGAGAGTGCTATCCACTCAGCCACCGTGCCACCCGTGCTTACCTATAGACAAAAAAGCACTGCAAAAATGGCCAAAATAAATGCTGGAAATATGTAGTTTTTTACTTTTTCTCGCTAAATTTGTTTTTGTCAGAATTTTGCAGCATGGACTTGAAAATATTAGATGAAAATAATGTCTATTCTGAAAAGGTCCCTGGTCTCCTTTTTGTTCGGAAACATCTTAATTATTTTCAGTCAATTGCAATTTCATATTTGTTACCACATAAATAGCCGCCTCGAAAAGAGGTGAATGATATCAGTAAAGGGAAAGCTGAATAAACCACAAAGTATGACTTCTACAAGACTCACAAACACACACACACACACACACACACACACACACACACACACACACACCCATACCATCTGTCTAGCTACTGCCTGTTGCCCCCTTTCAATTACCCAGCATGCATAGTTTCTCTAAAGGGGGCCAGGACCAGGGCTGCTGCAAAACAGATGGAACGAGACCAAATCACAAGGTAGTGGAGCATAGGATGAGTTTTAGAATTAGTAAGAAGCCATGTAATAATCTGAGGATGTTCTTTTCCTATTGTATGCAGCACCTGTCCTCCGTCTGCCTCTGCACAGTGTTTTCAGATCTCACACCAAGCCCCCACAGGGTTCAGAGCTAAGCGCTGCACGGACTACAGAACAATTGGAACTATTTCGACAAAGCTGAAGAAGATCTGTCAAAATCGTTGGCAAACCAGGCAACAGTCCAATCTTGTCTTTTCAATAACGTGCACTTAAAAGTCTTCTGAATGGATACAAATTAGTGAAATGCAGGTAAAACGAAAATTCAGACATGGTACCCTGCCATACTGAGTTCTCCCTCTACTACACACATGCAACTGAGCTCATCAGAAATCAGCCTTAGTTGCACGGTCACCGGAGCCTCTGAGGCCTTTGCCGCCTCTTCAGAGGAGAATCGTAATGTTATCGGCTCAGTATCCTGCACCGAAGGGTCTGAATATATTTGTACCTCTTCATGCGTCTGTCAGATCTTATTGTCTAATGATGCCGCTGCAATATATTATATTTAATTCTAATGTAATATTTCCAGATTTAATGAAAATTATTGCATAATGGAATGATACTGTCTGTAATTTATCTGGAGGGGGATATCTTCTGATACTGCAAACTCTGAAAACAACCACGTTTCCTGATTGCTAAACACTTCTACTAATGACTGAGGTACTGTATGTCTTCTTCATGTGTTTAGTGTCAAATCTGGCCAAAACTTGATAAGGCAAAAAACAAAATGTATTTAACTATTAGACTATTAGACCATTAAAAAATGGTAACATACAAATACTGTAACTTTGTTTTTGTAATGGTGAAAAATAAGCATGTTTTAAAAAAGCACCTTTGTGTATCGCGACAACACGTGTTTGAGCTTGACCCACAGACGCCACAGAAGTCCACCTCCCTGAGCACGTTGGCACAGGTCGCACATTAATAAAATGAAGGACAAAGGGCAGAGGGACACATCAAACTGTTCTCATCAAAGATTTAAACATGTATCAAGTCAATCCTGAATGAAACATAATTCCTGTTCTCAAAAACAACTGGGGAAAGTTCACAAAGATAGTTCTGAGTTTGTGAACGTTGTGAAAGCTTACGCTGCTGTTTGTCATAACGGAGAGGGTTTAGAATGTTCCACACTATATGGCATCTAATGTGAGACCTCATAGACTATTATTACAAACATCATTTCAATTGTATTTGAGGAAAATGTAATCAAATACACATCACGGTGATTTGGGTTAGGGTTAAATGAACACGTTCACCCACACACAAGACATAACTTCCTTTAGTCCTGCCGTTTGAAAAGAATTATGACTCTGGAATGTTTAATGTGTGCAATTGTATTCACAGTTATAGGATCTCCTAAAGCACACAGAAACAATTGTTGAGTTTACTTTTGGACAACATGTTATCATAATGAGCCTTTTGGAGTGAAGAGCCAAACGCTGAAGCAGTAATCTCCATGCAAATACAAGAATTATTACAAAATATGCGTTCTTCACAGCAGAGAAAACTGTGTGTGATCACAAAGCATAGCAGTGATTACTCAATTCATTTCATTTAGGAGTGAAAGTTGGTTGTAAAATACTGTGAACAATACGGCAGTCTTAATTCATTTTGAAGCGCAATTGCAATCTCAGAATTAATTTAGTAACTCCAAACTCGTCACAGTTTGTAATAAAAGTAAAAAAATACTTCTTTAACCTGGTCCATTCAAATAGTCACATTGAAAACAAACATTTGATTCTCCGTGTCATGTCATTTGAGTTGTCTAAAGTCAAATGTCACAAACCAAAGCACCGACCAAAAAAAAAGAAATCTGCTGCTGTTGCCCAAGCTGCTTATCTGTGCAAAAAGCAGAAAGCAAATATAGCTGATCTGAGGGTAAAACAAAGTAATCTTTAGTAGAATGTTGTGTGATAAACGCAAGACTGCTAGGTGAGGCCAACAGAACAAAAAAGTCATTGAATAATTGCAAAAAATACTTAAAATACTGAATTGTTTGCGGGAACATAAGGAGAAATCCACAGCAATGCTCTTCACCAGTTCCTAAGCTCACGGCAGAACACCATATGT
Organism: Knipowitschia caucasica; assembly: GCA_964034765.1. Lineage (NCBI taxonomy): Eukaryota > Metazoa > Chordata > Actinopteri > Gobiiformes > Gobiidae > Knipowitschia > Knipowitschia caucasica. The sequence goes on from OZ035838.1 coordinate 28,955,349, forward strand.
CGCAGTTAATGTGTAATTACTGATCATTATCCACCGTAAGCAGGACATAAAGATAAACATAAACTTGTATTGATAAGAAATTAGAGACAGCTCAAGGCTTCGCACAGACTTATGGATCGGCAGAGGGGTGAGCACGGAAAAGCAGTCGTTCTTTTTAGACTAAGCCTTTATGCAGACACAAGCGTGAGTGTCATTTTAGGTTATGCACAGAAATGCTTTTTGCAGACTGTATTGTCCTCTGAACTGTTCAAGGGCACTTCTGTTTATGCATCATGTTAGAAATATCCACAACGTTTCATGCAACAATTGTTTGCAAAGGTGGGGTTTACCACGAGACGGATCCATGTCCCCCCGTTCTCCCTGGCCACAAGCTGCTCCACAAAAACAGTTTGAAAATACAAACTTGTCTATTTTGATTAAGTTTAGTTTTCCCATTTAAAATCTAAAATCTAATGATGCATGATAAAACGATCTTTTCCCTCTGTGTAACTCTTGCCACAAATGATAGTGTTTCCGCTTCACCCGGAGAAGCTCCCAAGTTTCCCAAGATCTGGACTAATACCTCCACTAAGAAGCAAAAGATGGCACCTTTTGTCTTTTCAGGATAAGTTTTACAGTCTGCTGATTTTTGCAATATTATTATTTCAATTCCATAAAGGAACAATGACACATTCAGCTTCTCTTTAAGTGTTTAATATTGATTTTGATATCAAACAGAGATACATTTGAGGTCCAGGACCTGAACCTCGGGTGGGTCATGGTCATCCTGCTGAGCTCAGCGCCACCGCAACAACCAGTGCATCTCTCGCTGCAGTATAAGCCGCTATAAATCCTGTTTGGTCATTAAGTTGTTCCTGGGAGTAAACGTGCTAAAACAGGAGCAGTGCTTAGTTGATCCGCAGAGCCGTTTGTTGATTAACGTGCATTCTGCTGACGCCTTCAGGGACCGGAGCCTCTCCCAGGCTTCTTTAACTGGAAGGAGGGCAGATAAAGCTGTGCATTTGGTTGAATAAGGACTAACACTGTGCAGCAGGCTAATGAGGAGAGCCACACTCCCGGTTTTTCAGAAGAAATGGGGACTATGGATTGGTATCTATGCCAAATGTGACATGTACATTTCTTCAATGTGAAATCAATAAAGTTTATCTAATCTTATCTTGAAGCTTTTTTCTCTTACTCATTGTTAATTACTCCATTCTACTCCATTATCCACAGAGGCTATGTTTGTAACAGCACCAAAGAACAATTAGCTGAATACTTTTACTGTACACTCATACCTTGTATAATTTTGCCGATCTTGTCCCCATAGAGATTCATACATTTGTTTCATTAATAACAAATAAACATTGTTGCTACTTGAGTCTAAGGCATAACATAGCTATATCTTTTTTGCACCAACCAACATTTTCAACGGTTTTATCACATCATACTCACAGTCCTATAAACCACATTTACAAAACGACGGCTCTAGTTCTCACCGTTCACACCCTGCAGTTGCACAATGATGTAATGCACAAAAGCCGGGCTCACTTCCCAAATCTAACATCACTCCCATGCAGCCCCCTCCTCCCTTCCCGGCCTCTGCTCAGCTGCTGTAAGTAGGCCACATCAATTTTTCACACTGCCTCTGTCTCTATAGCTCCGTCTATCAGCGCGACCATTGCACCTGTCTGCGCCTGGTGTGTCATATACTTCTACATGTCCTACCATATTCCCAACAAGCTCTTCAAGAAACCCCTCGGCCGCTTCTGTGTTCCCTTCTCGGCGCCACTCCCATCTATCTTGCTCACTTCTGCCTTTCCCCAGGCCGCTGTAATATGTTGGGAGCGCTCTAATGAAACGCAATAATGACAAAAACAGTCACACATCAGCAGTATGCCAGTTGCTAAACCTCATTAATGACATAGAGATTAAACGACACACATGCACCTTCCTGATACAGAAATTTTGAGACTCATCCCTGGATCGACCTCTATGCTTTTCTTCAATGGTGTTTGCTGCACTCAGACTCAAGTAAGATTTATGAGGACTAAGGATCAGGACTGAGGATCCATAGCACACATTTGCAGTCCCAGGTTTAACAGCGGAAGAATGCATCTGGGAAGAGGGTTTGTATTCACTGTAGTTAACTTTGTGTTTGCTACTCTGCAATAAAGCAACAATATACAAATTAGAGCATCCCTCTGTACAGAAAAGATTATTAATGTCCAAACTATACATGTTTTTTAAGGGTCTGTGAGAATAAAAACCCACCAAGTTTGCATTGTTTCATTTGTAAGTAATGACATTACTGGGGTAGTTAATTTGCAACAAATACATTTAAATGGTTCCTAGCTCTCTTGGAACAGTAAAGAAAAAAGACACATGATTGTTATGTTGGACCCTGTCACATACTATTGATCCGCTATTTCAGACGGAAACAGAAGAACCACACTTGGCTCTTTCTTACAATTATGTAACTTTCTTAAAAACATCTTAAATAATTGCCTGATTTGTTCGCAAATGTACTTTTACAACAATCTTTCAGTATCGGCAAAAAAACATGTACTCTTTAAGGAAGGAAAAGTTAGGTACCCCAGATTAAAGGACAAAGAGCTCTTTTGTCTAAGTCAAGATCAAAACACATATCACTCATAACTTTACAATCGTTGGCAAAAATAATGCTGATTCTGAGTCTACCACATCGATTTCAAAGGAAACTTTTGAATGTATTTGTACTTTGATGTATTCTTTTCACATGTTTGAGAAATCCTGAATTATGCTGCTTGCGATGGAAAAATAGAATCAGTTTGGTGTCAAAAAGTGATGTGGTGTTAAAAGTGTTACGTAAAACCCATGCAGTATTTTTGACATTGTCATTAAAACCTCTTGCTATTCTCGATATACCTTTTGAAGTATGAAAACAATGCAACACCAAACAAGGATCCATACATGATGACATTTTTTACTAATTGGAAATAAATCTGGGGAAAAAAACAACCTTTTGTCAACCGCCTCAGTGGATTTTTGAAACTTCCCAGGGAACAGTTTCGGGGCAGAATGACATTTAAAAGTGACATGTTTTATTATGTGAATACAGATTTGTGAATTATAATATTTATTCTTTGCCAACCTTGTGTTCAGAGTGCACTACATACATAACTCATTTGGCTACATTTACCGGGAAACACTCATTTCAAATTACAACACAACACGCTTCGCCCAGTCGCCCAGGATTACTCATAATAATAAGAAGAAAAACAGAAAACTGGGGTTAATCTGTGTCTTACTAAAGTGCTCTTTCCGGCTCTTAATTTCAGCGATTTTCAGACAAAATACTGACCAACTTTAGCCTTAACTGAACTGAACTGCACGGTGAAAAAATACTGAATAATTCAACATGGTGAGAATTCTTATACCACCAACATAGAGCACTTTGACTGCACCAATCCCAGCTAGAGCAAAATAATTTACTTTCTCTCCTCATTTCAAAGCCCAAGACCTCTTTGGCAAAACCTATGAGACATCTTTTCATATTTAAAATCAGTGAACAGAAATGAAAGCAAGGTCGTCCACGGTCAGTTTGTAAATACAGAATGAAGCTTATTAGGCGAATTAAGTCTTTCCTTGCATATACCCACAAATGCAAAATTCATGACTCCGAAACAAGATGCGGTGTTGGGAAGCAGGGTCTGTCTAGAGCGCTGTGTAAAGTCTCAATATTTGTGGCGATAATGTGAAGGCTTTGGAGAAATGATCCCAGTGTGTACCAAACTGTGGGCCTGGGACAGGACCTGGTACACACAGGCAGACGGAGAGCAGTTGGCAGAGATCAGACTTCGAAAACAAGATTGCAGAAGAGAATGAGCCAAAAAACAATGTCTGGAGAAGAGCGAGACGGGAAATGAGGGCAAATATTTCCAATAGTCTAGGCCCAAAAAATGATATAAAAGGAGGGTCTAAGGACTTAAAGATGCATTCAGTGATTTTTTCCACACATTCTTTTTAAATACTGTGGGAAATTGTTCCTGAACCCTAAAAGTAGTGAAGTTATCCTGTGTTTTCAAATAGTAATGAACCAGATGCCTATAGTCACCAAAAAATATAATTTTTTTTTTTGGAGCGGACCGATTTGGCGCAATGCATCATGGGAGCTCGTCCACTGCGCAGAACAAGACCAGACGATGCCCAAACTTAGGTGAGTTCCGTTAATCCCCCGGTCCCCGTGAAGTCAAAATAGGGCGCCATCTTGGATCAACGAGGCTTGGAAGTTATACAAATGCTGTTTGTCCCAACTGAAAAGAGTCTTGGAAAACTACCATGTTGAGAACCAATCAGACTCCAACATGCTGTCTGCATCTTATTGGGAAACATGTTGTCTTACCCAAAGGGACTACCAAGGGACTACTTACTGGTAATGGGAGTGTATTTGTTTGCGGATGTTTGAGAGTCAGGTAGCCCAGCTTTAAGTTTATGTACACCAAAAGTTTAGGTTTAACTTCAGGTTGGGCCTGGGAGAAGGCCGACATGAGCTTTTTTCTTTGGTGCAGATTTAGATTTTCTCAGAATTTTTTTTGTATTGCAATTCCAAGTAAAAGGTAGTCACAAACTAGGAATTGGCTTTGGTTCATAGTGCAAACGAGGCATAAACGTAAAAAATAAATATAAAGGCATGCATGACAAAAACTTTATAAAATGTCCACTTCAAGTACACACACTTGTTTCTTCCCTGGATCTGTGTGTTTTTCAATTCTGAAATTGAAAAATTTAAGCCAACACTGGGGAATTTTCCACTATCTGATTGCAGTATCGGTCAGCTACGCATGAACACAACAAGATAAGAAGCATGTTTTATTTTTTGAAGTAAGTAGTAGGACAAAAACACTGGAGACCGTGGGGCACGCAGATAACAGCAGCACAAGAAATCCTGATACAAATGAGCAAACAAGGCGAGGGGATATGGAGACATGAAAGGGCATTCGAGCGGCAGAAATCAATTACCTCTGGGGGTCGTTGGATGGGGCCAGTGGACATGATAAACATTCAGTGGGCTACGGACACAGCACACAAGTCACACAATTTGCCCTGGATGTGCAGTGAAAAATATCCTTATTGCTTTCCCCTTTTTTCAAGCGTTTCCCCACATGAGCGGAGTTGATGTGACTCGCTGCGGGAAAAGGCAGCAGGGGAGTGTTGGGAAACGCACAATGTGGGCAGCTCACACAGGGATTCATATAGAGCGGGGGATTTTTGTGAAAGCACTTGGGTTTGAGTTAGTCTGGTCTGATCATACTATCGTACTGAGGTTGGAATTTGCTCCATTGAGCTCTGTTAACAGGTGGCAGGGTCAACTCCTTTAGCAGCGATTGAATCTGAGTTTAGCTAGTTTAGCCTAGCTTTAGCCATCTCCTTTGCCACTAACTAATCTTCATGGAGACAAAATAATTAATAATAATTAATCAATCAATCAATCAATCTTTATTTATAGGGCGCTTTTCCTGCACAGGGCAACACAAAGCGCCTCACAGTCCACACCACACAATGCACAAATCATCACCATTAAAATACAATTAAAAACACATATGTAATTAAAAAGCATTAAAATCACATAAGTAATTTAAAAACATAAAAATCACACAAGTAATTAAAAACAATAAAATAGTTAAAAACACAAAAAGTTACAACAATAAATAACAAGGTGTGTTAAAAAGATAAAATTCTCTAGTTGTATGCACGGGAAAAAAGAAAAGTCTTTAACATGGATTTGAACATTGACAGAGAGGCAGCCAGTCTCACATCCTCAGGAAGACCGTTCCAGACTCCAGCTGCATAAATCTGAAAAGCAGCCTCCCCCTGTCTAGTCCTGACTCTGGGCACTAACAGGAGTCCCGTCCCTGCGCTCCTCAGAGTCCGGGCTGGTTCATATGGGACTAGCATATCATGGATGTACTTTGGTGCAAGGCCATGGAGAGACTTGTACACCAGGAGAGCTGCTTTAAAGTCTATTCTCTGGGCCACGGGAAGCCAGTGCAGAGACCTGAGGACCGGACTAATGTGGTCGTACTTCCTGGTTCTAGTCAGGACTCGGGCTGCAGCATTTTGAATATACTGCAACTGTCTTACTGCATGTTTGGAGATACCTGTGAGCAGGCCATTGCAGTAATCCAGCCTACTGGAAACAAAAGAATGGATAAGAATCTCCAAGTCTGCCCTGGACACAATATTTTTAATTTTGGCAATATTTTTCAGATGATAAAAAGCTGCTGATGTTAGCGATCCAATGTGGCTATTGAAGTTTAAGTCAGAGTCCATTATTACTCCCAGATTTCTGACATTATTTAAGGGCCTTAGGGAGAGAGACTGAAGGTGACAAATGACGGTCTCTCTTTGTTTCTCGGGACCAAAGACAATCATTTCGGTTTTGTCCGCATTTAGCTGGAGAAAATTGCATTGCATCCACTCACTGATCTGTTGGATACAGTGAAGGAGTGAGTCCACTGGTCCATGTTCTCCTGCAGTCAGTGAGACATAGATCTGAGTGTCATCAGCGTAATTGTGGTAGGACACTTTCATACTTTGAATTAACTGACCTAATGGCAGCATGTAAATATTGAACAGGAGAGGTCCCAGAATCGACCCCTGTGGCACTCCGCAGGTCAGGGCCATATTATCTGAGACATAGTTTCTAATCTCCACACAATACTTCCTTTCTTCTAGATAGGACCTAAACCAGCTTAGGGCGGTACCAGCAACACCAACCCAGTCCTCCAGTCTCTGCATGAGAATCTCATGGTCAACGGTGTCGAAAGCGGCACTCAGATCTAACATGACTAAAACAGAGACTTTTCCTGCATCAGTGTTAAGCCGAATATCATTTGTTACCTTGACTAGAGCGGTCTCAGTACTGTGGTGTGGTCTAAAGCCAGACTGAAACATGTCAAATGAGTCATTAGATATTAAAAATTCAGTAAGTTGTTGGTAGGCAACTTTTTCAAGAATTTTTCCCATGAAAGGCAGATTTGAGATGGGACGGTAATTTTCAAGTACCGCAGCATCCAAACTGCTCTTTTTTAGGAGGGGCCTAATGACTGCCTTTTTCAGGGCCATTGGAAATGTTCCAGATAAAAAAGACATGTTTACTATTTGTGTCAATGAGGGTAATAGACTACACATAACAGACTTCAGAAATCTAGGAGGTAGTACATCCAGACTGCAGGTAGAGGAACTAAGACCTGTGATTATCTTTTTAACAGTTTCATCATTGACAGGTGCAAATTGAGCTAGCTCACAAAGCCTCACTGGATGTTGCATTGTTACTTGTGTTGTAGAGGTGATGGCATTTCTGATACCCTGAACCTTGTCTCTGAAGAACTGTGCAAACTCATTACACCTGGATTTGGAGTAGTGTTCTAATGGCAACTCAACAGGGGGATTCGTTAATCTATTGATTGTTGAAAATAGAACACGCAGATTGTTGCTGCAGCCTTCAATAGTTTCAGAAAAGTATAATTCTCTTGTTCTACGTAGTACTCTGTTAAACTCACACAACTTCTCTTTTAAGAGTCTATAATCACCCTGGAGGTTGGACTTTCTCCACTTTCTCTCTGCTCTCCGGCACTCTTGCTTCTGTGCCCTGACCGGGCCTGCTTTTATCCATGGGGCTTTTTGCTTATTTGTGACCATTTTTACCTTCACAGGGGCAATGGCGTCCAGAACATTCAACACACTAGAGGTGACAGAGTTAAGCAGTTCATCTACAGTAGAACATGATGCGTTCTGTATTAACAATTAATACATTTTGCATTTCAAAATTTGTCAAATGATCAAAAACAAGAAGAAACAGACAACAAAAAGTGTGTTGCAGCAATTTTCTTTCATATTGTACATTTGCAATGACTGACTTTTCATCTTTCATTAATAATTTGATGTTATCGAGGTCATCGAGCCAGTTTTTGATTTGTTCACTTTTAATTCTTATGAAATTGAAAAGTATCAAAAAGTGCCTCCACTCATCAAAGATTTGATATTATGTACAACTCCATCCATTTTCTTCCCTTTAATCCATTTCTGGGTTGGGGGGTGGCAGTCAGAGCTGCAGCCAGTGCACAGAGCACCAGTCCCTCACTGATCCTCCTGCAGGTGGTAAGTCCACAGGAGCCTTGATCTTTCAGTGGGGGCTTCAGGCAAAGTGGGGTTAAGTGTCGAAACGGTAGCATCAGTGGGAGTCTCATGGTGAAGTAGGTCTCATGGTCGGATCTAATCCACAACCTTCAGGCCCAAAGGCCAATGCTCTACCAACTGAGCCACAGCTGCCTCCATGTACAACATTTGATTTAAAAAAAATCCAAACATTAACTATAAACCCACCCTTGTTAATCCTTAACATACCTATAATGGAGTTTCTCTGCTTCATAGAAAAAAGTGGCCAATCCCTTTTAAACAGGATACAACTGTGCATCGTAACAGCCATATTCTATTTGTTATCTTAAAGCAATAACTCAAAGGTGCTTCGAAAGGGGGTGCTTTATTGTACTTAATGGGCTTAAATGGGACTTGAGAGGATTACATGTAATAACAGCGCTAACCTATGAGCCTCACTTTTATTGATAAAATCACCTTGGCAACCGCAATCTTAAAACCATTTGTCTTCCTCTTCAGAGAATGGTCTCCTCCATCTTACACCAAGCTGGAAGTGTAGTAATAAACATACATGTACACTACAAAAGATCAAGAGCCCTTATATACAATAATGAACTGCTGTTATTGCCGCATCCATTTCCAGCACATAATCGGCTTTTGTAATTCATTTGGCTGTATTGTTTCTGGTAAATCTTGCCTCATTCTTCCACGCTATTATTCTTCATATTCCTTGGCCTCAAAGCCACACTAATTGCATTGGGGATCGGCCTTTAAAGGGTTGCCATGACGACGACGCTGAGCCTTGACTCACTTTCTGTAACTTTGACTTGATCTCCCAGTTTTACTCTCTCATTCATTTCTCCTGTAACTTCAAAGTATTTGTCCTTTTCTCAATTTTGTTAAGTTGTTATAAATGCACAAGTGTGAGAATGTCAGGGAGGCAGCGTCCCAGCAGGAAAATATATATAATGTATAAAACATGTACAAAAATATGGATTTACCGTATATGTATGGGAGAGCACAGGTTCTCTATCGGTGAACATATGTGGACAGCTGCTGTATGAACATGCTAACTGACATTTCTGACAATGTAGGCACATGTCAACTGTCAATCTGAAACCTCCCTAAACGCTAATTCCATGCAGATGTGTGCACGGCATTTGGGTAATGGCACAGAACAGTGGCTGAGTGGAATACATTATTTATTGAATAATTTAACTGCTGATGCTAGGTTTGTGGCCGTACCTGCATGTGAAAGCCAGATCCCGTCGGCATCTGAAGCTAAGCATGGCATGGCCTGGTTAGTAGTGTGATGGGAGACTTCTGAGAACACCATGTGCCACAGTGGGGCGGCTGCAGCTGTAAAGTGCCAAACCTTTGTTGGGTCCTCAAGCAAGACACTGAACCCACATTGCCTAGAATGAGTCTGATGTGTGTGTGAATGGTTGGTGGGGGTCAGAGGGGCCGATTTCAAAGATAAGCATTTTAAAGGAGGGGAAAAGATTGAGACGTGTAAGTCGTTTACTTCAGAACAATGTATGGCAACTTGAAGTGGTGCAAGAAATCAAATCAAGTCAAATATTTATGTATGTGAGAATATCATTGAGTGTGAATGAGTGAATGTATGAGTTGGTTGGGTTGGGTGTGGGTAGGATGGATAAAGCCTTTTTTATGTGGGTGTGTTACCTGTTTTGAAGAAATAAAAAAGGTTAAAAAAAAGGTATTTTTTAGCACAAAAAATTACTGCTGTATCGTCCATTTGTCAACAGCAGATACTTAGAGAACATAACACATAACAATAGAACACAAACAGGTGATTATTCCATAGAATAACAATTCAGTGTCCATGAATACAATATATTTTGTGTGCTTCAACATTCTACAGTCACTACCAAGACCAGAGGTCAGACATCACGGCTAAATTGTATAGTCTGGGCAGGGGTCTTCAACTTGGTCCTCAAAGGGCCGCTGTGGCTGCAGGTTTCTATTCCAACCAAGCCCACAGTTTCAGGCTGGACTCCCTCGAGGCAATGGGTGGAGTATTTATATAGCTACTTATAAATCAGTCCTTTAAATCAACACGGAATGACCTCATGCATCACCAAACTTTATACAATGAACGGTAAAGGCCTGTTTGCTTTGATCTAAATGTCACTGTATTTAGACACAGCTAAAGTTTCTGAATAGATAAACTTTGCAGTCCAAATGGCGGTGGATGAAGTGGTTGTTATCTGAGCCACCTGCTGTTTAAACAGTAAACAGGCGCGATGGTGCATGGCTGAGGCTTTGTGCGTGCTTCTATGAGAGCCGCTGCTGACATTGATCCACAGCCATGGTGAACCGGCTCCTGGTGCCCATCCAAGCACCATAGGAAGTCCGGCCGAGCTATTTTAGTGCACAAATAAAAGGCACAAAACTGAGCTTGGACCAGTTCATGGCTGATTTAAATGGATTTTTACAGCAATGAGATACCAATTGATCTGGTGCACTGCAAAAAAACAGCAAGAATAAATCTTAATTGCTCTAAATAGACAAAGCTACCTTGATTTTGAAAACAGGATTTTCCAAAGGAACAAGAAATCTTAGTTAGAGAAGGTTGAGAAATGTTGTGTAAAAACAAGATGGGTTTTGACGTTATGGGTTTAACATAAGAATCCATTTGTATTGACCTCGTACAATAATAGGTTAAATCCCCAAAGCGGAATCATACATTTGGAGTTGTAGTAAATTATGTGTTTGAATCAATAACAGCAAGAAGGCCTTTCTGTGTGGAGTTTGCATGTTCTCCCCATGTCTGCATAGATGTCCTCTGGGTGCTCCGGTTTTCCCGTCTGGTATGCGCCTCCTGCACTGGCGACCCGACTCCCATCTGTGTGTGGAGTGAGACAAATGCCCACAACAATTGTATGTCGCTTTGTAACTCTGGCGCTTAGTAAATAGAGATCATTTACTTTGATACGGAAAAAACATTTTTTAATATTGAAACGTATCTGCTTGTGACTTTGTTGTTTCCAATGAAGAACACAATTAGATTATAGGACTTTCAGCACATTCAATCTTTTTATTTATTTCCAAAGCAACAATTGCAATCGATTCGAGAAACACACATTAACACAATTACATAACAGAACCACATACAAGTTACTTTACTACAGTGTAAAGAAGTGCATATTGTGATATTAATCAGAATACACCAATAATGTCAGCTGGGGGCAAAGAGACCAGGAAGCCCACAATGAACTGCAGATGTAATGGTACTTTGTAACCTTAGAAACCTGAGCATAATCAAAGCACAGTTTGCTTTCATCTCCTCCTACATTGCATGGAAGTGTGTGGGGCATGTGCTGCTGCACTAGTTAACATGCAGGCTCCTGCTGATCCAGACATTTCCTCTTTGCAACACAAGACAAACAGCCACAGGGAGAATTCACTCCTACTGTAGCTCCCCTTAACACTTTATAGCTGATCAAACTCTGTATCGCCAAATCTGAACCGTTCAATTATTGTTGTTTCTGCTGATGTTTGTCTTTTTACTCGCCAACATCGGGGGTATTGTAACTATCAGTGTATGTGTGTGTTTTCTCCTCATTTATTTTAGTTGCTTGGTAACACAATGTCATAATCATAACCAAGAAGTAAATATATACATCTCAAATGCTGGACCAACTTGCATCTCAGCATGAAGGTCCTGGGATCAACTCCCAGGAGTAGGTTTTGTCCAGGTCCAGGTTTCCCATACCACTATAATATGTACAAAAGATGCCCAAGACACTTTTTTCTAACATGGTTTTATAAGGTAAGAACTGCCAATAGTGGGCTCTGATTGGACGGCACTGCAAATATAAGACACTGATTGTGTTTGTTTGTTTTTACTTATGAAGCAAGTGTAATATAAAGCAACAAACAGTGTAAACATTTCTAGTAATTAAACGGCTCAATCGGTAAAGTGTGTGAGTCTGGGATCAAGAGGTCGAGAGTGTGCGGCTGCGTTGTGATTTGTAATTTATTTTATGTTGAGACTTATTTTTCAATAATGATTCTAAATATTTTCACATTCTCGACAAAAATGATCACAGGATTTTCTTTTAACTGTGATTTCTGGTGTCTGTTTTTTTCTCTGATGTTGACTGCACATAAAGAATGTGTGAAAATACAGAGTTGTTTTAGAAAAGTAAGTCTCATAATAAAATCGATTGAAAAGCACAACTCAGCCGCAAACTTGTGACCTCTTGACCCAGACCCACACACTTTACCGATTGAGTCAATTCACTAATATCAAGCACTGTGTGCCATTTTGTTTTTCCACTCGCCTCACCAGTAAAACAAAAACCGTTGGACATATTTAATATCAAAATATTTCTTTTCCATTTCTCTGTTTCATTTTCACAGTCAGTACAGCCTTCATTCTGTTCTCTACATTAATTTAACTTATGTTAAATTATCTTTGTCCTCTGTATTTGACCCAGCGCCTGGGAACCCATCTCCAGATGTTGATGCTTGTGGTAGGAACAGGGCCACTCAGAAAGGCCCTGTTCCGACTGGGACCTCTTGCTGAGAAGCAGGAGTGCTATCCACTGAGCCACCATGACCCTTTCGTCCCACTGTGCCTTTATATTTAGTCATTTTGTGATTTACCTCTGTTTACACTATGTTTTAGCCATGTGTTATCAATATAATATTTTGCAAATCCAAGCTGTATGAATTAGTATTTTTGTGACGTTATTGCATTTCGTGTCACTTTTAGTCTACTGTGACACACACTGACATATGAAAAGTAATTTAATTAAATCCAATAGAAAAAATAAAAAAGATAAAACTTGAATCATGGTTTGGTGTCCCATTAAAGTAAACACAACACAATTTAATTTAGTTTTTCTCTTTGCAAAAAAAATAAAGCAGGCATCAAAAGGGGTTAGAGGCTTTCAATCATATCACCAATGGATTTTTGTATGTGTTCAATCTTTTTTGAGATTCTACAGTATAACTTGCAGCACTACACAGTTAATTCAAGCGTCTTCTTTAAACGATCTTGCTTCCCTTCATCAGTTCTTTCATGCACAAATACTCCATTTGCTCCATCTCAACTCTTAATAATTCAAGCGGATTTTCTTGGGCAGTGATGTATGCTATGACTGGAGAAGTCCCTGTGGGTCGCAAACCGTGGAGCTAAACTTCACTGATGCAATGGTGTGTTGTATAGAGAATATGTTTGATAGAATGAACACCAACATGGCCCGTACCTCCCCATGTTTTTGTTACAGAGAGGAATACATTCAGACAGCTTGTTATGTAGATGTAATTCAATTTGCCCTTGGATAAAAATAACCTATTATGAGCTAAGGAATGTTTGTGCCTGTACCAGTGCATCGCATCTGCAACCGTAAGTGGATGAGTATTGTATGAATATTTTATTAATAGACCAATCTCTGCATTTCTACAAAAAAAAGCAAAACACAGTCAAAGCCAGAATCAATTTAACGTTCTTCTTTTGGGAAACACATTCACGTTCCAACAGTACCACACAGCTACACGCAACAAAAACGTCAAATTGTTTGCCACATTACGGCTCAAAACGGCAAGATTTGTTAAGGATGTTAGAACCATTAATGTGTTTTGTATTGTTAGACACACCTGTGACAATAAAAGAGGAATTTTAGGTCACGCTGGAAAGAAGCTGGAGCAACAAGGTCCCACTGAGAATTCAGATGGGAAACTATTCGATTCGACAAAGACATTAAAATGTAATACTCTGACTTGATGATGCGTGGGTGTCTCAGGCTTTTGTGAGCGAGGTTCTGCAGCGCACAGACGCACACATGAGCGGGCGGTGTCATCACTGATATTATGGGATGTCACTTTGAACACTTGGGAGATTGAAGCGGATGTAGGACTCTCAGCACATGTCACTATTCATAAAGTCAGGTATAGTTAGAAAGGGCTGAGGGAATGGACACTTTATCAGGCTTATTGTTAATGTCAAGCCACACACACACACACACACACACACACACACACACATGCATACATACAAACATGCAATCCATTTTCAATATATTCTTCACTGAGATAATTATGAAGAAAAAATAAACAGTTGCTAGATCTCATTTCTATTATAGATACCCGTAAGTAAACAGACTTTTGAATTACATTGTCATTTTTCAACACCTCTTTAGTGCATGTTAAGAGTTATGTTTGGTTCAAAAACAATATTCATATCATCCAGTTTAGATTGCGACTAATCAATCATATTGCGACAAATAGATTTTAGCCTTTTTTACGCATATCCCTTCGGTTGAATCTGAATTGCTCTGATCAATGCAGGTATTGGCCGAAAGAATAACAATGGTTTTATTAGGTTTTTTTTTTTTTTACATTATGAAGGCATTTCAACACTTTATCTTTTATTGTTTGGATTGAATCAGGACTGGACCAAGATCATCTGACTTTTTTATAATTAACTTTCTAGTCATGTCACAGGTATTAAACATGTCCTCAAAAGGTAGCTTTTAGTTACAACCTAAGCAGGAGAAAACAGCTCCCCCCATTTCCTCAGGTGAGTCAATTTTAACTTGAAGATTTGAGGAAATGGGTGAGGTCTTGCTTGGGTCGGCACTAAAACCAGTTTGACTCCCCTTTTGAGTTTGAATGTTAGAAAAAATTAAAAAATATTATTGTTTTTACTGAGAAAAAGTTCATAATAATACTAATTGAAGAGCCACTAAAATGGTCTAGAGTTTAACAAGCCTGACAAATGGGATAAGATAGATAACTGTCTGGAAAAAACCCGCTAATGTTTAAAATAGCTGTTGGTGACGATCTTTGACTGAGGGCACGTCCGTGAACGCACACCAGTGGTTTACAGTAGGTCGCTTCTTTGATGGCGCAGCGTGGACACAGGTGAGCGCTGGAGAGGCGGACTGCACTGACATTTCCCCACTCAGACTATTATTCCCACAATTACCTCTTGACATTTCAGCATCACACTCATATTTAGGCCTCTTTCACGGGCCTGGACTCGGAGTGTGTGCGTGGATCTTGGTGTGCGAGTGTCTGTCCGCTCCAAGTGGGTCCATTAATCCTCTTATTTACAACCACGGCAAACGGCTCTAATTTGCTTCCGTGCTCTGTGATAGCGAGTGGGTGTTTCACTATCTATGTGGACACAGCTACTCCACCGCAGTCAGCCCGAAAAGGACTTAATCGAGTTACGGCTTTATCATGTTGTTCTCATTTGGAGGTTTAGAGTCAGAGGAGTGTAGTTGCCAAAAATGGAACGCAATGGATAAGAGCCCGGATCCAACCGAGGAGGCCCGCTGACGGACTCCTCACAGTCAACTTTGAGGTAAGAATCTATTTTTATACGAAGCATTCGTAAGTATCCTCTTTAAGATCAGCAGTTATGACTACAGACTAGCTCTAGTACTTAAGACTTGCTTTTTCATCATAAAATTGGAGATTTCTTCCTTATTATGCTAAGATAGAGATTTTCAACTGCTTTTTTATGCTATAGTTAGAGATTTTATTGTATTTTAGTATAGTTATTAGTCGTTTATCTTGTGCTGCTCATTCCTACTGTTCTGTGACTTGTGATGCAACACTGAAATGTACCCACTGTGGGATGAATAAATGATCTCTTAATCTGAATCTTTCTGTTTCATTTTATTACCCTAAATACATAAAGTGAAAATGTAATACTTAAAGGTGACGTCTGCAACTTAAATTGTATAAAATGTTTAAAGGAAGCATATTTCTAACCATGGGACACTGTACTATTGTTTACAGTAAGTTGTTCGTTAAAATTAAAAGCAGTCCCTTCCTGGGGTATTGATTAGCAACAGTGAGATTTGCTGAAGAGATAAAGGGTTGTATGTCATTTCGACAAATCAGGAAGCTGCAGGGCTGAGAATGGGTGGGTCTAACCAAAAAGTGTCTTAAAAAAAGACTGCTAGCTTTAGCGATAAATATTGTCAAATCACAAGACGCTCAAGAACGTTTGCTGTGCAGCTCATGAACTAAATGACGTTTTTGACAATGCTCAGGGTGGTATGGGGGCGAAGATAATACAATGCATTTATTTATTGGAGTCAGACCTCTGTAATGCCATAATAATAAAAATTCCACTAGGATTTCCTGTTTAGCCCCATTCCCACAAAAACAAGTCCTGTGCACTTTCCTGTGCGTTTACGTGAATGAGTCCTGGGATTTTCTTGTCCCGTTAATCTCACGTGACAGTACCAAGTGAAATTACTGGAATCCTGTCCGTCATTTACCATGGCAACGAGCGAGACGCAATTTTTTAGCAGCCCTCGGCAGAACACGCTACTCTGGCATCTGCTGTAAACAAATTGTCTAAACTCCACAAAACTGGATTTGGATTATGTCACATCTATGGAGGGAAATAACCAAGTGGCATTCAGGAGTTTATGGACTTAAGTATTAAGTCTATAAAGTTCTAGTAGCACTGCATTCATCTGAGACCACTAAGGTAAGAGCTGACGTGAGTTAATGTCATAAAATCATAAAAATGCGTATTTCTATACAAGTTGTATTAAAATTGAGCCCATTGATTCAGCTTGTGTATGACTTCAGGCCGTAAAAAGTTCTGAGTAGAAATTTGGCGTGCTAGCTCTCCTCCACTCACAGAACGAGGAGCGGCGCTGTTGCGAACAGGCTGAGTCCTCTAGCGTCTACAGCGCAGGTAAAACACTGCAGCATTTTAGCAGAAAGTGGCTATACTTCCTCTGGTTGTAACTGCATACAAAGAAAAACAGCCCGAACAACGCAAAACTGAGGAGGAGAAGAGGGAATTAAAGCAAAAAAATGATCAAAGAAGAAATCAAGCCCGGGTGAACATAGCTAGCTTACACATTGTATCCGCCTCGGACTACATTTGGACGCAAAACTAGCGGTAATCTTTCAGTTATACATGCATTTAGAGTTCCAAACTTCCGGCTCGACCGCACGGCATTGTGGGTAGTTTGGGGGGCATCAAATCACTCTGCCGTATTGGATTACATGTTGTGAACGTGATCTCTCTTACTTGTTTCCAGCCCATAGATTGTGTTAATAGTTTAAAAATTCACCAATTTCAGACATTTTGAAGGTAAGGTAAAGATTTTTTCATTTAACAAAACAGCAATGCATTTTTTTCTTGTGGTTTTAGATGTAAACACCACCGACTGACTAAAAGGCTACATGTTAATGCATGTATTTGTTTGCAGTGCTTTGCTTTTGTACCATTTCAGCAGTGATTGTTGTACAGCTTACAAGAAGTTGCGCTAATGCTAATGTTTGCATACATATCCGATCGCAAACAAAAAACTAGATGGCTCTGTGGGAGGAGAGCGTGGGGGAGAGAAGGAGGGTCTCTCGAGAAGCCTGTGAGCGAGTTGGGGGGCAGTGCTAAACGTTTAAACTGAAAAAACCTTTCAGAAACGGGTATAGCGCCTTTAAAACCTGTTGCTGCTAAATATTGTGGACATTTGGAAGCATCTCGTATTGTCTCCACTCCATTAGCTGTGGGATCAGCTCCAGGGCAGATGACAAAGCTCCCACATCCCTGCTTCCCAACCAAAAAAAGCTCAGACACAGGTAACATACAAATACAAGCAAAATAAACTGGATTTTTTTATTTATTTTTGATGGGAATAGAGATCGTGTCGGAGCATATATACTCAAAACTGTCCCTGCTACTAACACAGACGGTTTATGTGAATAGGAGATTCGAGGGAAAATACATGCACTATTGTTTGTCATCTGCTGCAAATACAAACTAAGAGCGAGTCTGCAAAGTCCGTGGATACAAAATCCGCTGTTTTTTTCTGTGCAGTAAACATCACATGGAATCACAAAACAGCAGCTCAAATCCAGACAAAAATCACCAATGCCTCAGTATTCTCCTAAGACTGTACGGAACAAGATGATGCGCATATCTGTAACTTCGTCTACTCTGTCCAACATCAAAGCATTGTCTGACTTTAATCTTGCCTTCTGCTCCTGCACTGCGGACACAAGCTGAGGCTGAGGAAAGAACCGGCCTGCCACTCCCAGACTAGACAACTCTCCCAGGTCTGTCCCGCTGTTTCGCCTCTCGCACACTCTATTGCACAAGTATAACAAGGCGGCAAAAGACCTGGGATGGATAATGAATTTAAAACAATTGGCTCTGGTGCTTGGACTTACAGACTTAAAAAAAAAATACAATCTTGGGAGTTCTAACACTTTCGTCAGTCGTTTAAGACACCATTGAAAAGTGAAATAATTGGTTGTTTTTTTAGCAGTGTTCAAATTCTTGAACACTGATTCTGAGTATGTCAGTATTGTATATTGATATTTTTACACAATAACCTTTCAAATCACATACTATTTGATCAATATGTTGATGTCTAGAATTTTTCACATTATAATTTTGAGATAATCATAGATAATGCCACCACGGCTACATTTCCTATCTCAACCCTGCTTAAGGCAAAGTATGTATTTAAAATCGTAATATTATTCTGTTAGATACCCTAAAAATAGTTATTTGCATGGAGGCTAACCGTATTTCTAATTAATACTAGAGTGTGATTTTGTACATCCATCCTTTTATAATATACTCAAATGTGGTTGGAAAAAGTACAAAAATAAAACTTTTAACCGTCTTTAATTTAAATAATGGTATAACACTGGGGAGTTTTGCGGATGTATTCCAAAGTGGTTTTACTGTAAATGGCAAATAAATGAATCTGAATCTGATTCTGTAACAAAAGCCAAGGAAAAATAGCGTACTCAACTTGATCGACATGTTCCCTCTGAAAATCATGGCAACCGTTCCTATGCTTTTAAAATATCAGCATTTTCAAAACCTCAAATGCCACTGGGTGATATTTACTCTTATTCAGAATGCATATCTCGTTTCAAAGCTAAGACAAGGTTTTCTAGTCTAAATCCAATCTCCTGTATAATTCTGAGGAATTACATTACATTCACTTTTTTCACGGTGTTACATCACGATATTTGGAATACAAACGAGGCCAGTCAGGCACAAACAGCAATGTCTAAGTTTAAACGCTGTTAATTGCTGGTATTTGATGCTTCAGACAGTTCGACATGACGTTTCAAACCAAACACATCACTGGCCTGCAGTAACTTCCATTAATAACTCGATCCATCCTCCTTTTTTCCCGTATAGCTCGCTTTCTCACACAAACAATGCAAGTCACACACACTGCGCTGGAATGGGCTGGCGCAGTGAATGTATCAAGCATATTAAGTCATAGCTGCAGCCTTGGGATAAGAGCCGGGGCGGGGTGGAGGCTGGAACAAGGCCCCCGCCACGGCACCTTTGCGATTTCCAACCAGTGCGGCGTCAAAAATTGAAAAGCCAATTCCAATTGTGCCCCCTGTAATTAGAAGTGATCTGGGCGCTGGTGCTGAATAAGGAATGAGGGGAGAGTATATAAGTATATATATATAAATATATATATATATATATATATATAGATAGATATATATATATATATATTCTATATATATATATATAGATAAATATATATATATATATTCTATATATATAGAAGAAAAGGGCAGAGGAGAGGCAAGGACAAATGACCTCCATGTTGCTTCGGAGACGGTAACTTTCATCGTAGCTGTGATTGTGATTGGGAAACTGTCGGATAGTCCACACACGAATGCTGTTAAGGTCTACTTCAAAGCTACTTCAAAGCAACAACATTGTTCAATATACATTTCAGTCGACAAGGAAACACCTTAAAAATGTATTCAGAAATGCATTCACCATGAGAGGAAAACGTGGGCCATTGTTGAAATGATTTGCGTTTAGAATGTCTTCATAAGTCAGTCAATGGTAGTGTGCATAGAACACGTTGTGATATGCAAATCAACCAGAAGGACGCTTTGAGCTTTCTATTTTTAGCCATAGTCTATAATAGTGCTGTATACAGTATATTATAATTGCCAACTTTTCTCACATATGCTGATGATGTATATCATGACTTTGCCCTCAATCAACTCATGTTGGTTGAGGGCAAAGTTTAAAAACAAGGTGGTTTATTTTTATTAATACCATAATTTAATTTTTTTTGTATTTTGATTTGATGTGCCAAATATAAAAAAATATGTAGTCTTTGGCCAAACTAAACTTCTAATTACATGTTAGTTAGCAATTTAGAATGAATTCAATTATATGGTTGTTTTCGTGAGACAATAGGCTTTAAAATGGAGAGTAACATAATGGAGTATATGCTGCAAGTTAGTGGAATTATGATAATTGAAAGTCATTTCAGGGGCCACTAAAAAAAACCTTGCGGGCCAAATTTGGCCCACGGGCCTGAGTTTAACATGCCTGATGTAGATGATACTACAGTTCAAATGCCTTTATATTAAATATCGGAGATTGCATGAGTTTGCTTGGAAGCCGATTGCATATTTTACCGTGGAGGCCCTTAAAAGACGATGCCATCGCCGACGATGGTTGCGCACATGTTTTACAAGTGATCAATTTACTCGCGAACCGTAAAAGCTAGAAACGTACTTCTTTTTTCTCCGTGAAGTACACATTCCAGCCTTTCCGAAACGGGCTTCAGTTTGCCTGTGCGATGCGCGGAAGATAAACTGCGTGTGTATGAAAGTCAGTCCCCCAATCGGATCTTCGAGCGGTGCCCCGTGAGCTTCACACAGCCAATTGTAAAGTTGTTTACTCAGACGGGGACTCGCACAAAGATTGTCAGAGAGTAGGATCTCTCACTCCTGTGTGTACTTGTTGCTGCATAGGCAGCAGCGCTCAGAGGAGCCAGGAGTGCACATTATTGAGAATAGACAATAATAAATACAGTAAAATGATATTATGTGTATATAATGTATTTGTATATATAAATTAGATGTTTTATTTATTTTTTTGTCTTAGTTTGTTTTGTTTTACATATTTTACAGCTGTGATACAGAAGCAACCACAGCCTCATAGACAAACTGCTTGAGGAAGGCCATCAGGAGTACAGCGTTTTTGGCTTTTATAGTGGAATTTTGTAAAAATTATAATAGTCACTGGTTCAATATTTTTTCCCCCTTATCCCCAAGACCATAAATAACATTTCTATGGAGTCTAAAAAGTTGTTTATAGCATTTCATTGTGTTTTTTCAATACAATTTTGTGAAATTGATTTTCCGTTTCATTTTTTTTTGTCTTCATGATTCCATAATCATTATATAATTGATATGACAGCTACAAAATATGAATATTCTAAAACCCCAGGTTGTACTGAAAAAAACAAAGTATACTGCTTGACTCTGCATAAAAAGATGACTGTTTTATGACCAATTTTACACACAAAAAACCAGGCGAGGAAAGTTCCCCAAAATGACTCTAGACCTTGGAGGGTCAAGGTACTTTATTTGGCCCCGGTGGAATATGCAAACTCTGTTCAGAAAGGCCTGGTCTGGAAGTAGAAACAGATCCAGGACTTTTTTGCGGAGAAATGAGGGCGCTAACCACTCAGCCACTGTGCCGCCCTGTAACTAAGATAAGATAAGATATTCTTTATTTATCTCACAAGGAGGAGAAATATATTGGAGTCTGATTCTATCACACTAATATTATGGTCCATCCCGCTGTACTATGAGACATCACAGTCTACTTGATAATCCTATTCCCTCGAAAAATTATACAGACCATTCCTATCCTTTTTAATATCAGTATTTTCAAATCGTCAAATGCCACTGCGTGATAGGTTATCTTATTCAGAAGGCACAAATCCTTTCATAACCACATGACTAATATGCACAATATAAACACACTGGACCAGAGTCTTATTTTGGAGGTGGTAAGCCACTTACGCAAATACAAAAACATTTTTTAAAAGTACAAAAATAAGAGTATCTATGTCTGTGAAGAATGTCAAAAACATTTTATGGAGATGGAAACAGATTGTGTAATACCGCACTGCAGAAGATTGTTGCCAAAAGAATAACATTTCAATAGAAAAAAAAATAAAACTGGACAGTCCGATTTTTGGAGACTGAAGCCAGCGCACAGAAGGACACATACTGCCAACAAATCCAAGACAATGGAAGCTAAAATGGAATATACATTTTTGGTATGTTTAACTATTTATCAGTGCAAATAGAAGTTGCTAACATTTTTTTTTACCATTTCTTTTAGACCAATGTGGACCTACAACAGCCTCTCTGCTTCCATTTTTCTTCTTTTTTCTCCCCACAGATGGACATTTTCTCTCGTACAGCCTGCTCCTGAACTCTGTCAGGTTAGTGGGCTGTAACTGAAGCGCGACCCAGTGCCTAACAAGTAAATGCAGGCCGGGGAAATGGGAAATGCCAGAAGTGACTGACGGAGAGCTCATATGAGTTGGGTAAAGCTTTGAGCCCAGGGATTTGCCACAGAAGTGCACCCTCTGTACTCTTAAGGACACGTGTCAGGGAAATGGTGATGCATGGAACTGCGATGGTGCCGATATACTCTATAATGTACAAATAATCAAATATTTGTGCTGTCTAAATACTTCTGACTTAATTATTTATTCAGATGAAAAGTGTGGAAATGACAAAGATGAGATGCTCTACCGATTTTGCCTCACAACAGCAAAGTCCCAGGAAAGATATCACCATATGCCACAGTAGCACCGTAGCAAATGACTAAAATTAGATTTCAAAGTGACTTCCGGAGGTAACTTTTCAGACTCACTCAGGGCAAGCTCTTCGATCTAAAGAGACTACAATAGACAGGATGTAATAAACAATATATTGATTGCAAGTTTGTTTGTGGTTTATTCGTTTGGCGCATGGGCATGATCGACGCTTGAGTGCAGAATATGGAATATGATGGTGCACTGGTAGTTGCAACAGAGTAAGGTGCTTGCGAGCGTGCGACGAAATCCTGAGGTGAAGGCGTGAAGGATGTGGTTCCGGATTGAAAGGCTGTTGGGTGCACGGTGTCCTGCTTTTAAGCCTAGCGTACATCGACAGAGAAACTGGGGACAACTGTTGCAAGGCGGCTTTTGGCAACTGAGAGGAGATGGTGGGAGATGATCAGTTGCCGAAATCGGTCGATGTGAGCGCTCTTACAACTGGAGATGATCAGTCGGTCTCCAGTTCCAGTCAGTTGCCCGTGTTCTACTTTTCGGCAACTAGTTGTCCTCAGTTGCCCCGATGTGCGCGCTCCATGCGCCGCTCCAACAACGTGTGTGTATTGCGTGTATTGCGAGCCCGCAACAGTTTATGTCAGAAAACACACTGTAGTTGAGGCCAGTTGCTGTCGATGTACGCGCTGTTATTCAAGAGACTGGCCTGCGACTCAGAGTTGCCCGTTTTCGCCAGATTGTCGATGTGTGCGGGGCAGCAACTCAGAGGCGACGGATATAATCAGTTGCCAGTCCGATGTACGCTAGGCTTTAAATGCTAGCTTGATTGACACGGCTGGCAGGGGGGTTGACATAGCTAATGTGAAGGAAGGTGCCAGCCTCGTGTGTTGAGTCTACCAGTCTGAAGTTCCGCTTAACCTTCAATTTCATATGTATGGGAAAACACATTGCTTAAATGACCAATTACTTTCAGGGAAAAATAGCGTACATACTACACATATACAGTGATGGGCAAGCTACTTGATTTGTGTAGTGAGCTAAGCTACAAGCTACTCTACAATAAATTCAGCTTCACTACACAGAAGCTACTACCCATACAAATGTAGCAAGCTAAGTTACAAAATTCTGTAGCTATATAGAAAATAGCTTGCTATATAGAAGCTATTTTCAATTAAACAAACTGCAGTTCATGCAATTTTATATTTTCCTGCATTAACATGTTTGCTCATTTCTTATTTTTTGCACAATTCTTGAGTGTTTTATCCATGCCAAATGTGACATGTAAATTTCTCCTGTGTGAGATTAATAAAGCTTATCTTCTTATTTGAGATAAACTGTCAGTCAGATAAAGGTTAAAATTTTGTAGATATTTATTGAATAGCCCAAAACACCAAAAACAACAAAGAGTAGGCATCTGAAAACATATTTCTTTTCGCTCATCTCGACTAGAGTGACGTACTTTTGGGGGTATGGCCACGGTACAACACTTTGAGAGTCCTTATCATGGTCCTCCTGGGCTCTCTGCCAGGCTTGGTGTGCGTGTGTGTGTGCGCGTACGTTCGTGTGTGTGTGTCGTTACCAAGCCCTGCGCATGCGCATCAGCATTCTGTCTTTCTATATGTTTGTTTTATGCTGCGGGAAAACGCTGTAATATATGAACATCAGAGATGTCCGTGAGAAAATAGCTTTGGCGGACGCTACCGCGCTACTTGAGCAATAATATAGCTTAGCTACAGAAAAGTTACTAGGTTTTGTAAATAGTGACGCTACTGTCAAGCTACTAAAAAATGTAGTTAAGCTAGTAGCGACGCTACTTGTAGCGACGCTACTGCCCATCACTGCACATATACTACTATATACAAAACATGTTAGCGGCGCAGACAGAATAGAGCTCTGGATGGGGTGCCAACAGAACCAAAGGCATGCCAATCCAAGCAGAAGGCAAGGAAAATGCTTCAGGTTAGTGCCGTAGCCGAAAAGCTCATAAAAGTAGTGAATAAAGATAAAGTTGAGCTGAATTTTGATTACCCTTGGTTCTACATTTTAAAAGTTTCCTATATTTTCATTCTTTCCTGCACTCTTTACACTTCTTATTACACATCTCTGTTTGGACAAGGCTAGAAGTAGTTCATTTAAAAGCTCGGAGGAAACAGACTCAACCTGGCATTTGACTAAGTATACAACAATATTTAAATTGAATATTAATATCAAAAAGTTCAAAAGGATCTTGTAACCAATTCAAAATGAAATGTTTATATCAATGCAGAAGAAAAGGCTGAAGGTCGTGGCCTCACACAGGGACACGTAAAAAAAAAAAAACGTCATAATGTACCGTTATATATACTGTCGTGTGTATGGGATGTGCTCCGAGGTTCAGTCTTTCTTTGAAAACACAGCTCCATAAATATGTTGTAAAGCTGCAGGAGTGGAGGACCCTGGCTGTGTGCACTCTCTAATGGCCTGACTGCTGCAGCCCAGTGCTATGGCTGTCACACACGCTCTGCACGGCTCCCTGCAAAGCTCACCTCTCGCCTATTTATCCACCTGCTGGCAACTCGCCTATTTGCTTGATGTGAACCGTGAGGGGTCCCAGCAGTATTATGAAGGCTATGTCTTGTATAGACTCCGACAAGATGGGCCGTATACAATTCAAAGTTGTTTTGCCCCACGATATTAGCATCAATGTGGAATGAGAAATGTCGAAATAGAAGTGGGTGCAATGCTATAGGAATAACATGTGAGGCATGTTCCCCAACAGTAGCTCACCAAGCCCTTCCAGGTAGCTCCCCAAAAGATTCAAGAATTTAACACATGATCCTGAATAATGTAGTTATTAGACTAAAATGTTATTACAACTGCAAGCAAGTAAGTAAGTTTGTAAGTTTTTATATGTATAGCCAATTTCACAGACCAAGGTCACCCAAAGTGCTGTACAATGTTTTTGGAGTACAGATAAAGGAGTAGCTCTCTGCCATTTTTTCTCCAATTGGGGACCCCTGTTTCACAATATGGCATGAACATCTTGGAGAAAGCATATTGTTGCATCTAAGAACTAAAGCCAATAGCAAGATAATTGCGACTTAAAGGTATATATGAGAATTGTCTTGTTCCGGGAGGATCATGAAGACTATCGGTCCTCTGAATTGTCAATCATTTTGGTGATATGTGCTCTTCAAATAAGACCAGAGAGTTTTTTTCAAAAAGGGGAAAGGGTGGTTCTTTCCTAAAATTTACCTTTAGATGGTCTTTCTCTACAATACAAATCCAAGCACATGTACATGGATTATTATTACTTTTATTACACATCAGGATGACGGCCCCTATTTTAACCATCACATTTTTTTCTGTTAATTGCTTTGCATATTGAAACAGTTCTCTTCATTAGTGGCCCTCACAG
The DNA here is from genome assembly GCA_964034765.1 of Knipowitschia caucasica. Lineage (NCBI taxonomy): Eukaryota > Metazoa > Chordata > Actinopteri > Gobiiformes > Gobiidae > Knipowitschia > Knipowitschia caucasica. The sequence goes on from OZ035838.1 coordinate 28,981,458, forward strand.
CTCTCATAGGTCTAGGGCAGGGGTGTCAAACTCATTTTGGTCCGGGGGCCACATACAACCTAATCTGATCTCAAGTGGGCCGGACCAGGAGATGCTCTACAAAAATATCCAAAAACGGTACAAAGTCCAACTTTTTGTGCACATAAACACATTTATTTAAAACTTCCTTTAAAACCCTATCCTTTAATACTCAGTTTTTTGTTACAAACTTAAATGTAACAGTGAGTTTTCCATAGTGCAAATAATGTAATGTATTTACAATATTACATAGAAAATGGTATTTCACAATATGTATATTAATATTTGTATGTTAGCTTTGTTTTAAGGCTCAATACAGAGAAAACTTGCTCACAAATGTAAAGTAGGTAGACAGAAAAAAGCACTTTAACACAGCACCTCAGCTTAACCATCTTCAGTGTGGTAAGGTCCATGGTTATGTTATTATCACATTAACCATCTTCAGTGTGTAAGGTCCATGGTTATGTTATTATCACAGAGAAAGCATCAAACTGACCATGATTCACTTGAAATGAATAAAACAACTTCCATAACGTGATCCATTCTTAACGACTGCAGCAGTGTCTCTGTGTAAAATACAGTCAAATGTCCAAAAATCATCACCTCCATTTGCAGCTTTGTAACTACACCTGTTTTTACCATCGGTACCAGTCCACACTGTCCAACACACCAGCAACAACAGCAGAACCAGCAGCAGCAGCGCTCAAAACTCCTCTGATAGTTTCAGTAACACCACAAATGAATATGTGACATCAGTAACATCAGTCTCTTATCAATGGCAACATGTTGGTAAAAGCGAGTGGTTTCTCAGACCATGTCTGCAGCCTGTGAGAGATTTAACAAACTCTCTCTCACTGTGCGGCTGCGATGCTAATGCTAATGTTGTTAGCACAGGTAGCTTCCCTTTACAGCAGCAGCACTAACCTCTCGCTCTGGGCACAAACAGACTGCTGTGTCTTCAGGGCCAGACAGGTTTATCTTCTGTTTTCTCAATTCTCCGCTCAAAGTGCCGTATTTTTCGCCGAGTCTTGTAGTTTAAGATGTTATTCCTCCAGCACCGCTCAAGGTGGAGCCACTACAGACGCACTGGACTCACCCCTGAGCGGCGCTGCGGCGTCGCGGAGCCTCTCGTCGCGGAGCGGCTTTTTAAAATGTATTATTATTATATTTTTACATAAATGAGCCGCGGGCCGTGTCAAATCTCTTGGCGGGCCGGTTCCGGCCCGCGGGCCGTATGAATGACACCCCTGGTCTAGGGGATTCAGTATCAGGTCAGATTTGTGGCAGGTCAGCACCATGGAACAGTCCAGGGACAGTCCACCTCTGCCCACAGACCTCCTCTTGTGCAGGCGTATTTAACCTGGACTGGCCCCAATTTGCATAGACACTGATATGGCCTTATGCAGGGTAAAGGCATTTGAACCTGAGAGATAGACTCTTCTGAAAGGTTGATCAGGCTTAAATGTCAATATGTCATAATCAGTGGCATGACAATGACTTTCAAACTTTCAAGTCATGCTAAACCTAACTTTGTATTTCAGATGTTGTGTTTGCCCCAACAGAATAGTCTTGAAATATAACATTTTGTGGAAAAATCAGACCATGCCATGTTGTCTTTATCTTACTAGTAACTTTTAGTGACATTTTATTTGTACACAACTGAGAGCTGATTGGCTGAGTGAGGGCTGGCACTGGACTAAATATGTGTGATGGGAAAACTAGTGATAGAACCAAACTGTTCATGTTGTGGGGTACTACAGCGTTAAACTGTACCAATATCCAACAATGCATTTTATGTTTACTATTACGGCTGTAATAGTTATCAACTCATTTAGAAAATGATGAATCAGTTTTTCAATGGAGCGTGAGATTGACAGGCAGATCGGTGCAGCGTGCGCAGTGATGCACTCACTGTATTGGACTTTTGTGGTGAAGAGGGAGCTGAGCCGAAAGGCAAACAACACGGCAGAAAGGCGCCGCGGCAACGTGATCCAAGACCATACAAGCACTGAACTATTCTCTGCATGTTGTGTGCGTGTCTTTGTGTAACCTGTGCACGCAAATATTCCGCTGAAGCTGAACTATGGAGCCTTTTAGGAAGCGTCTGTGTCTCCTCCTGAAACACAACTAAACTCGCTAAATTAAAGCTGGGATACGTACATTTTCCCTTTCATTAACAGCTCATGTTGGTTTTGCCCAAAAGTAAAACGTTGTGTGTCATTACATTTGATAATCTCATTTAACTTCAATTGGAGTGGATTTGAAAAAGAATGTTAAAAATGTGATTAATTGTGAGTTAACTCACCATTACTATGCGATTAATCAACTAAAAACAATCTTATCGTTTGACAGCCCTAGTTTTGAATCAAACAGCCTAATGTGTAAGTGTGTAAGTCATGTCCCGAAAACTGTTCTCCAGGGGCATCACTTTTTTTGGTCAAAAAATTACATATTCACTGAGGTGTTGAGGTCTGAACCACTACTCGAAAACTGTGACTGAACACAGCTCCTTACTATGGTACACGTCCCACAAAATGTTCTAAAGCTGAAAAAGAGCAGAGCAGAAAATCCACCTGGTCTGTGTGAAGTGCTTGTATTTGGATTCAAAGAAGGAAGGGAAGCGAGGTCACAGGCCAAGCATCCCCTTCACACAGGAAAGAGGCTGTACAGATCGGCTTGGACATCCTCTGCATCCGGCTATTGAACTACCAAAAAGCTGCCAGGACGTTTCAGGCCAGACCACAACAACACATCCTTATTTTATCTGACTATATTTCATCATAAGCTTTTCACATTTGTGGGTTTTAGAGTTGTTTCTTGCTGATGTATGACTGCGGTGATGATCCAGGACACTCAACCAAACATTCAACAACCCACCTTCATCATCATTTATGGACATTGGTCATCTGCCTCTTATGGACCAATGGCTCTATATGTTTTTATCATTGCATTTCTTGTGTTTGATTCTCTGATCTGCGTTGGCGAATTCAACGGTTTTGATAAGTCCCCCGAGATAACTACTGTTGTGATTTAGGGCTGCACAAGAATAGATTGAGAAGAATTGAATTAAAGTTGAAAACAGCTGGTGGCACACTTCTTCAAAAACTTGTCAATAAATGTGGTTTTCTGTTCCATTCGACAGATCTGATGAATGTGGAGCATAATGGGGCCTCTGTGGGGTTTGTGATGATCATTTCCCGTTTTGATGTTCATACAACATTACTATTTTAGTCATAATAGCAAAATGTAGTATGCAGGTGGTAACACAGGTGTGTGACTGCAAATGCTAAATTATTCAAAATGCTTTCAGGGCTAAATTCAGTGCTGTGTAAGCTGGTAAGCATAGTTGTAAACATTTGTTTTTCCAGCTTATGTTCAGTTTTTTGTGATTTTGTAATTCTTTTTTTTTTTTTTTTACACAATTACAAACTTTTAAAAATAGGTTGACATTTGCTGGAAGAAGTACAGAGTTCTTTAACTGATGACACAATTTACAACATAGATATTATAAGAGACTTTCACTCTAGTAAATGAACAAGTATTATTCATGTAATTTGTCAAATAATAATTTCTGAATACTTTATAACGTTGTGGTCCAGTTTAGTACAAGGTTGCTTGGAAACATAGTGTTTTGTCTTCAATCACAACCAGGAAGTAAAAATATAAGTCTATAAAAATATGTCAAATTAGGTTTTAACATGTATTGTCACATCATTTTCAGCCCCTTTATCAATCCATTTCTGGGTGGGGGGGTGGCAATCAGAGCTGCCACCTAATTCTGAAAGCACCAGCCTCTCACTGATCCCCCTGCAGCTGGTGGGTCCATGGAAAGATGGCTGCTCTGTCAACGAAGACACGGCATTGGTCTTTAATGTCTAGTCATTTAAAAATCTTATACATGATGTTGTCTCGCGAAATGTGAGTGTCGTATGTACATTTTTGTCGTCTATTTAAAAGACCAGAATCAGAGAATTGGCAAAAATAAGTTTTGTCAATATTGTCATTGATTAAGTAATATAATTTTGACTGTTATTACTTTATGTGATACTTTTACCAAACTCCAGAATTTTGCAATTGAAATGTATTGACATTAGGGTCATAAAAATGTCCAGTCCCTTCAGTGCTATCAATCAATCAACTTTATTTGTATGGCGCCTTTCCAACACAAGGCCACTCAAAGCGCCTCACAACCCACATAATATCACACAAATCAGAGACATCAATAAATACATTAAAAACAGAATAAAATCACAAGTAATGAAAAAAAAAAAAAAAAAAAAAAAAAATATTAAAAGCACACACGGGATTAAAATAATAAATAACCACAATGCATTAAAAAAAAAAAAAAAAGAGTATGTATCAATAAAATCCTTCAGCCGTATGCACAGCTAAAAAGAACAGTTTTTAGCCCTGATTTAAAAATTGCCAGAGAGATGCTAGCCTCACATCTTCAGGAAGATTGTTCCAGATTTTAGCTCCATAAATCTCAAACGCTGCCTCCCCATGTTTAGTTCTGACTCTTGGAACCAGTAAGAGGCTACCTCCTGTGCTCCTCAGAGTCCGGGCCGGTTCATATGGGACTAACAAGTCGCTTAAGTACCCTGGTGCGAGGCCATGGAGAGACTTGTACACAAGCAGTGCTGCTTTGAAGTCTATTCTCTGAGCCACAGGAAGCCAGTGCAGAGACCTGAGAACTGGACTAATGTGGTCATATTTCCTGGTCCTGGTCAGGACTCGAGCTGCAGCATTTTGAACGTACTGCAGCTGTTTTACAGCCTGTTTGGAGAGACCTGTGAGCAGGCCATTGCAGTAGTCTAACCTACTGGAGACAAATGCATGGATGAGAATCTCCAGATCTGATTTAGACACTATGTTTCTAATTTTGGCAATGTTTTTCAGATGGTAAAATGCTGCTGATGTTACTGATTTGATATGACTGTTAAAATTTAAGTCTGAGTCCATTATAACTCCTAGGTTTCTGACCTTGCCTACAGGTTCCAGGGAGAGAGACTGGAGGTGACGAATAACGCTCTCTCTTTGTTTCTGAGGACCAAAGACAATCAATTCTGTTTTGTCTGCGTTTAGCTGAAGGAAGTTATTTTGCATCCAATCACTAATCTGTTGAGTACAGTGAAGGAGTGATTCCACTGGTCCATGTTCTCCTGCAGTAAGTGAGACATAAATTTGAGTGTCATCAGCGTAATTGTGGTAGGATACATTGTTGGAGCGTATTAACTGACCTAACGGCAGCATGTAAATATTGAACAGAAGAGGCCCCAGAATTGATCTCTGTGGCACTCCGCAGGTCAGAGCCATATGATCTGAGACACAGCTTCCCATCTGAACCAAGTATTTCCTGTCTTCTAGGTAAGACCTAAACCAACTTAGGGCAGTCCCAGTGACACCCACCCAGTGCTCTAGTCTCTGCATGAGGATCTCGTGGTCGACTGTGTCGAACGCAGCACTCAGATCCAACATTACTAAAACTGTGACTTTTCCTGTGTCGGTGTTAAGTCGGATGTCATTTGTAACCTTCACTAGTGCAGTCTCAGTGCTGTGATTGGCTCTAAAGCCGGACTGGAGCGCATCAAACGAACTATTAGTTACTAAGAATTCTGTAAGTTGTTGGTAAGCAACTTTTTCCAGAATTTTTCCCATAAACGGCAGATTTGAAATGGGGCGATAATTCTTAAGAACTGTGGCATCTAGACTCCTCTTTTTTAGGAGGGGTCTGATGACTGCCGTTTTCAGGGCCATTGGAAATGTTCCAGATGAGAAAGACATGTTCACTATTTGTGTGAGCAAAGGTAAAAGGCTGCTCAAAACAGACTTAAAACAGACTATTGGTTCATATCGGTATCAGACTGGATTGATGCATCCCTAGTGTTGCCAAAGCCCCTCCCAACCCACAATGAAATAACACAACATTTCCCTCCTGTCTGAAATATAACTTTTAACATGTATCTTGTCCCGGCTGTCAGCACAATTCAACATCTTCCGAACAACAACAAAACGCGAGCCGGACCACCGCGGCTCACTCACTCTAAAGCTGTCATCACGTGTGTTTCTCCTGACAGGTACAAGGGCTGCGTGCAACGGCGTGATCTATCCCACAGGCTGGAGGAGGCGGCTGGATGGCCCCTTTGTCGCATATGTAAAAGTGAAGCTTTTAGGGGCCTCCATTTGTCAGGCCGGCAGAGAGCGGCGGCCACCGAAATGCAGCGCTGATGGATGGCAAAACGTGTGACAGCGCGGTGCCTCATCCGCTCCACACGCACAAGACCACACAAGCACACAGGGGGAGAATCCAATGTTCCATGTTGCTCTATACAACACTATATAACTAAAAAAAATTGGAAAATGTGAGACAGGCCTCTTCTCTGACAATGTTTAAATCCAGTGCGCATACAATTGAGGGATTTTATATTTGTAATTATTTTTCATGAACTTTATTATTACACTTTGAGTTGCCTCGTATGAATTGTTTTAATTACAGATGTAAATAGACAATGTTTGAATTCTTAGAGTTTTGTCAATGCAACACAACACAAGACAAGAGACACACACACTCACTCAGACAAGACACAGACCCAAAAATAGATAATGATCCGAATAATTCTGCCCATAACGTTTGGTGTTATGATCTAAACTGACTACCAGGCAGACAATCCAATCCTGGAAAAATGTTCAATTATATTAGATATTTCTACAAACTCTCACTGCTTTGAACACTGTAAAAAAAAAAAAAGGGCAACCTCTAAGATGGTGCAGAGAGGGAAGTATAAAAGGGAATGAATATTATTGATCTTTTGGTACAAGTAACTAAAAGTGGTTTTGTCCACTGTAATTGGAAGCAAGTGGTTGTTTATTTAATAAACTAACTCTGTAGCCACTTAAAACCTCTCCATTTTACATTTTCACAACATAGACTATATATTTTTTTGACAAATAAGTGAAGCTATGATGGACTGGGAATGAATAGAGGACTTAATAATAGTCCGTGATTAAAAAAATACTTTCAGGCATGTCAGTCACCCCAGTTATAGAAAATCATTTGGTCGACATGTAGCTACGTGACTTAATTTTAATTTCTATTTTTTATAGTCAAATATCTAAAACCTTTGCGCATAAACATTGCCTATTATGATTACATGACTCATGCATACCAGACTTTGTTGGATTTCTTCTGCTAAAAACTAGACTTCGGCGAGTATAGGAGCCGTCTCAAAGTTTGACAATTAAAAGTTTGTTTAATCATCTGTGACTAAAAGTAAATTTCCCAAACCCAAACCTGTGCATCCATCAAACTGGCATGAAAAAAATGATGGATTTCACAGCTTTCGACTGTTTAATCACGCCAACCCCAGTCTGCTGAGTCTACAGGGTTTTAATGCCATTTAATTCTTCCCTGTCTTCATCTGTTCCAAATGTCTCTATCCTGTCCCCAACTGACTCTGCGGCTCGTTGATCAAAACCCTCTCTTTTGTCCCCATCTCCCCAGCGTGGGTCTCCCTGGCTCGTCTGCTCGTCTCTCCCCCTTCTCTCTGACAGACAGTGGAAAGCAGCCACACAAACAGATCCCAAAACTTCCTCCCCTGAGGGACCCGGCCTGTAGTTCTTAAAAAGTAAGAAGCACCCACAGGAGAAGCGGTGCGTGTCAACAAAGGAACAAAATAATACGAAAATATCACAGGCGATGTTCTCCTTCCTCGCTCATTCTTATTTTTCCCCCCCAATCTCACAGACAGTGCGGGAAACAATAGGGGCATTTATAGCACCGGTGTATTCAGGGTGCATTGTGTATCGTCAAAAAAAACTGGGGACTATGATTGATTTTTATTGTAGGACAAAACAAAAGCAGCAGCTATTGTGCTGTCTATCTTATTTCCATTTATCATTCTTTTCCGTCTGTGTTTAATCTTTGTTGTCGGTGCAGTTCTTTTGACTGACATAATAGTGATATTGGAGGTACTTGTAAGGATTTCTATAGGGCTGCAATACAAAAAAAAAAGTCTGCTCAGATGGCTGCACCTGTAACCGGCAACGGATAAAGCAGAAGAAAATGGATGGTTGGATTAGTTTGGTAATGAAAGCGAAGCTCAAGTGATGCCCCTGGAGAACATATTTTAGACACACTTATTTAATTCTGAAGTCATTATAGAATTATCTAAAAAAGTCTTCTCAGCATATGTATGGTTCAAAAACAATTACTAATTTAAAGTACATGGATCACATTTTTACAGCTTTACTGTGGTGCAGCATATACAGTATACATCCATGCACAAGGGTTTGAATAAACATTTTGTTTTTTGTTCGTCTAACAATATAGTCAATAAATTCCTCTCCACGTAGAGCAGACCTGGGCAAACTGTGTAATCGGGGCCACATGTGGTGCTATTTAAGTTTCTAAGCGGCCCTCAGACACTTCCCAGGTGTCATCCTAATGTCATGCTAATTCAAATGAATGGGAGTCAATACTGAATGAAGGTTTGTAACAATTATATGATATTCGAATAATCATAATAGCCACAGATGCAAAAGAGGAGCTATATACAAACTCCACAAAAAACTCTGGAGAGTTCAGCTCCAAGTTTCCCTCTTCTTCTCTTCTACAAAAAAATATTTTGTTTATAAGATAAATAACTGCATAAGAGAAGAATCTTTCACGGACAATAGCAAATATGTTTCGCTAAATCAAATTAAATGGTAACCGAGTGAGTCTGGTCTGGTCCTCCCTTAATATGACGACGTCCCATCGTGGCCCCTGAGAACATATTTGCTCACCCCGTTGTAGACTAGTGCATGTATTCGTAAATAAAGACAATTGAACCACTTACTCATGTGCAGTTAACTTTTGATCCATACTCATAAACGCCATTGATTGGTGTCAGTCGCTGCAGCGCGTGTGACCACGGGGCCAATAGACTCAGCGTGACAGAGTATTTATAGAGAGACGCGTGCTGTGTGCAAAACAGACCACATGGGTCATTCTACAATTGCCTTTTGGAGCGTGACATTAGATCAAATGACAGAATCAGCTAATCAGCACGGGAAATAAGATAGACGGGGATGACATCACATCTTTTTACGGGATCCTATTTTAATGCATGTATTTTCTCTACACTTCGGCGCCAATGCTGGTGACATCATTTATTGATTATGCTGCATACACTGGGGAGGTTGCCCAATAGCACTTGCGGGTTGGGGGCTGTAACTAAAGAGCACTATCCTTATATTGCTTATATAATACAAGGGTGACTGTAAGTGCGGTAAAGAGATGAAGGATTCTTCTTGTGCAAATAAAGATAATGTCAGAAACATAGACTATTTCATTTTGAAAATAAAGCATATGTCTCACCACCTGGCCCTCTACTTTCAGTGCAGAAAACTCACTCCAGAAGTTCAGTGAGGATCTTTGAATGATCCAATGTTGTCCTAAATGACTGATGATGATAAATAGAATGCACCTGTGTGTAATCAAGTCTCCGTATAAATGCACCTGCTCTTTGATAGTCTCAGGGTTCTGTTTAAAGCGCAGAGAGAACCATGAAGACAAAGGAACACACCAGGCAGGTCCAAGATACTGTTGTGGAGAAGTTTAAAGCCGGATACAATACAATACAATGCAGTACAATTAATTAATCTTGTATAGCCCTAGGTCACAACAGCAGTCATCTCAGAAGACTTAACAAAACCATTGAAATCACCAACACAGATCAGAGAATCAACAGTTAAAACACATGAAAAATATAAAGCACACACAGAAGAAAATGTCCATACATGTTGTTGAATGCTAAAGTGTCCTGATCATCACCAATCCTTTGTGTTGGACACTAACTGTCCAACAAGACCCTCAGGGAGGGAGACTCATTTTGGATACAAAAAGATTTCCCAAGCTTTAAACATCTCAAGGAGCACTGTGCAAGCAATTATATTGAAATGGAAGGAGTATCAGACCACTGCAAATCTACCAAGACCCGGCCGTCCCTCCAAACTTTCATCTCAAACAAGGAGAAGACTGATCAGAGATGCAGCCAAGAGGCCCATGATCACTCTGGATGAACTCCAGATAACTACAGCTGAGGTGGGAGAGTCTGTCCATAGGACAACAATCAGTCGTGCACTGCACAAATCTGGCCTTTATGGAAGAGTGGCAAGAAGAAAGCCATTTCTCAAAGATATCCATAAAAAGTCTCGTTTAAAGTTTGCCACAAGCCACCTGGGAGACACACCAAACATGTGGAAGAAGGTGCTCTGGTCAGATGAAACCAAAATCGAACTTTTTGGCCACAATGCAAAACGATATGTTTGGCGTAAAAGCAACACAGCTCATCACCCTGAACACACCATCCCCACTGTCAAACATGGTGGTGGCAGCATCATGGTTTGGGCCTGCTTTCCTTCAGCAGGGACAGGGAAGATGGCTAAAATTGATGGGAAGATGGATGGAGCCAAATGCAGGACCATTCTGGAAGAAAACCTGTTGGAGTCTGCAAAAGACCTGAGACTGGGACGGAGATTTATCTTCCAACAGGACAATGATCCAAAACATAAAGCCAAATCTACAATGGAATGGTTCACAAATAGACGTATCCAGGTGTTAGAATGGCCAAGTCAAAGTCCAGACCTGAATCCAATCGAGAATCTGTGGAAAGAGCTGAAGACTGCTGTTCACAAATGCTCTCCATCCAACCTCACTGAGCTCAAACTGTTTTGCAAGGAAGAATGGGCAAGAATTCCAGTCTCTCAATGTGCAAAACTGATAGAGACATACCCCAAGCGACTTGCAGCTGTAATTGCAGCAAAAGGTGGCGCTACAAAGTATTAGCGCAAGGGGGCCGAATAATATTGCACGCCCCACTTTTCAGTTTTTGATTTTTTAAAAAATTTAAATTATCCTATAAATGTTGTTCCACTTCACGATTGTGTCCCACTTGAGTTGATTCTTGACAAAAAATATATTTTTATTTCTTTATGTTTGAAGCCTGAAATGTGGCGAAATGTTGAAAGGTTCAAGGGAGCCGAATACTTTCGCAAGGCACTGTAGGTGGAGTCTGGTATGCTCCTGCTCTGTTAGAATGAAATCCAGCAGCCTTACCAGCCTTTCGCGGACTGGTTTGACACCTTTGCAGAGTAAGTTGTATGTATAGCATAAAGGTTGATACTGTATATAACTATACTTTTTATATTTTGAGGTTAATTAATTGAAAAATACAGATTGCATTTTACTTTTCAAGTGTTGAGCTGTGCTATACTTAATCCTCATTATTTTATGTTATGTCTGTGCACTCCTCATTCCTACTGTTCCGTAGCCTGTGATGCAGTACTGGAAGTTCTCCACAGTGTCACGAATAAAAGATCTCTTAATGTTTATTGGAGGAGGGCTGGCATAAAGCCTTTATCAGCCTTGGACAAACTGAGGGATGATTGTCAAAGATGTTAGATCACAGTGAAGTAGTAGCACATTGGGCTGAAGCTTTTACAGACAGGTTTTGCAACATTGGGATACATCACCTTTTGTTCCACACACTGTTCCACACACTGTCGACAGTAGTAAATGGAGCGCTCCTGCCATTATCTCACACTCAATATGGTGACACACGCACACACTCTCCTTTGTGCTGCGACATGCTTTTTCTCCCTATGCGGCCTTTAATAACAATATGATGTTATTTTTCATTCTTTCTTGTTGTAAGTGATACTAGAAACTTTGCATATACAGGTAATCTTTTTTCACTCATCCACTAAATGATGTTGGTTTGTGTACGATAGCCTTCTGTTGTTCTTGTGTAAATGCCGGTTACTTTGATCCATGCTGCAATTGTTTTCCATAGCATTAACCCATTTCAATCCAGTGTCAAACCTAATTATATCTATTTGACTTTTGACCAAGCTTAAGACAGCCACAAAGTCATGGCTAAATATGGCAAAAAGTCAGTGCAATTTGGGCCTTCAACATTCAGACTTGTTGGCGGACACATTTGAGCCATCCTTTCTCTTCTCATATCAATATTTCAGGCTGGCGTATGCATGTCACCAGCAGCGATGCCTGGCAACAACGCTTCAGGATCTTGTACATTATTCAAAAAGCCCAACAAGCACTAGGACTCTGCCATTATCTATTTAAATCCATGTGCAAGCTGCAAGCATTTAGTCAGAGCGCCACTTGCCCTGCTTTGCAAGTGGCATAAACTATATCAGTAAAAAAAAAAAGGGCACATATGAAAACACAGATCCCAGAATGAGATACAGTATGTGCGATTTCTGTGGGGAATGGGGTCAGTGGGAGGTGGCGGTCACAGAGAGATAAGGACAGAGAAAGGGGGGGGGAATTAAGCAAGACGGCTATTAGCACACGACGAGGACGTTATACAAATGAAGGGAATGTGGAGAGGGAAGGAGGAGTGATGGAAACATATTAAGAGGACATTAGGGAAATATGTGCCAGATAATGTGGAGGAAAAGGAAGGGAGTAGGAGGAGTATCTTCACGGCACGAGAATCTAACCAACAACTTCCCCTTTCAAGAAGATGTTGACAAATTAATGGTGGTGATTGATAATTATGATAATTCAATTTGGCAAGTACTGTAGTTTGGAATTTTAATAGAGCTAAAATTATGCAATAAAAAAGGGGAGGAAAAACAGTCAGTGGCCCTTTACACAACATTATCAAAAGCGAGGTCACATGGAAGCCAGGCATTCACTTTTTTCCCCTTCACAAATTGCATTAACAAATATAGTACAGATGAAACTCAGAACATTAGAATATTGTTCAAAAGTTCATTCATTTCTGTAATTCAACGTGAAATCTATACATGATCAAGATTCCTTACTTCTTCGTAGGAATTTTGCTTACAGTCCACTTTCAGCATTTTTCTTATTTTCCGGAAAGGTTTTTCGGGGTTTTTACAAGCTGTGAGCAATAATTATCAACATATCACATTGTCATATATGGGCACATTGTACAAATCACACATACTCTTGGTGTTAGCGGTCGGTTCATATAAATTGCTCAAGCCTGCATATGTTGGCGAAAAAAACAACTTTGAGTGTGTAAATGTCAAGGGAAATTCATTATAACAGGGTCAAAAACTGTGAAAAGTCAAATCAATACATGTCTTATACATGTAATATACTGTATGTCCATATTCTTGACGTCTCTTTGTGTTGTCTTCTATTCAAAATTTATGATGTTTTAGCAATCCAGTTACAAATTCAAAAATAAAAATCCTTGCAAAAGTGATAAATATGTATTATTAATATCTCATTCTAACAGATGAAAGCTAACACAAAATATCAGTGATGGGCAAACGACACCAAAGGCTCCGGAGTTTGTGTTACTCTTCCTGAAGCAGACTGCTTTGAAGCGTTTCATTGGCTCAATAGGTTTCTCAGCTTCACATTGGTTCAGAACGTTACAGTCTATGGTTTCGACGCGCCTTCTTGGTTTGACATATTTTAGTGGATCCCTGTTTTATAGGCGCTAACTAGCTACAGTAAAAATGATGCATCAATATTTCCTCACAATGTTGGGTAGTACGGAGACAGACTGTTGTAGTGTTGATAATTTTGGCGACTTCAATGGCTTCTGCAAGTGGAAAACGGAGATCCATGGTTTGGGATACATTTTTATCTTATTCAACCTAACAATGTATTGTCTCATCAAATGTATTTTTACAATTGTGTGTTATCTATCATTTATCTTTCATGGGGAAAATCTAATTATTATTAAAAGCGGTGCAGTGTTTGTTGTGCACTCAAGTATTCAGAAGCCGCAGTCTATAATTTTGTCCACTAGATGTCAGTGTTACGATCTAGTATGAGCTAGCTCAGAGGCTTCGACACATTTCAAAACAATCTGGAAAAGCCCATCACCATCTTCCCATCACAGCATAATACTGCACAAATAGCTAAATCTCTATTTTCATGAGTTTTGAGAATTTAATTTGTCTTGTTTCAGACAGCACAGTCACCAAACATACACTTACAAAATGTACATACAAAACATACAATATATAACATAACACAATGACAAAAACCCAATTACCATGCAATAGTAAACAGACAGCAAAAGCAAACAGGTAAGACGAACGACAAAAATATATTAATAATACATAAAAATCAACCCACAGTTTTGTTTGTAGGAAAGTCATAGCACATTTTTAGGAGGTTTTATTTTTGGCTTGCTCATCATCCTACGAATAGCGATAAATAAATCATTGAAGCAGAACAAGTTGATGATTGAAGAGAAGAGCGGAAGTCAACTGGTGAGATTCAAATTAAGGCCAAACGATGAATGCTGGGGGACTCTTTTTCATGTACTGGAAGCCGTTTTGGAAATGAAGAGCTAACCAAAATGAAGAACTCGAGCGAATGCAAGCCAAGCCCCAGTGTCTCCTCAAATCTCAATTTCATCTCATCATCCATTCAGCATCTGCGCATCCAAACCAGTGTACTCCCATCCAAAACTGCTTCATCTCCACCTAGTCGCTCACGGCGGCGCTTCAGGTGAAAACGCAGGAGGCATAAAAGAAAAGCCAAAGAGAAAACAAGCTTTTAACCAGTCATTTCTTCTGAGATACAAGATCACGGATATTATTTCTGTCCGCCTGCCACTAGGGAGTATAAGATTTCAAAACCAATCAATCAACTTGTCGGAGGAATGTTGCATGAATAAGCCATGATTTTTGCGGGTGAAGGATGGGTCTCATTTGACGGCACAGAGTTAAATGTGGGGAGACAAATGAAGTAGCATGTCATTTAACTGCCAGCCGACCTCCTGAGATTCGGATATGGATTTGGATGATTTGGATATGTACAAATAGATTCACTAGACTAAAGAGGTGCGTTTTAAGAAAGCTTCAGTTGTGTCTTTGTTTTTAGAATTCCAAATCATACCTGGGTAGATTAATAAGGAAGCTGGTGATATTTTAAAAAGCATAGATTTGTACAATGGAACTAGGAAGAAAAAAAAAACCAGTTCCACACTCTGAAAAAAGTTCTAACAAGCTCTATCTCTCGGTTTCACATGTATTAATTAATTCTGTCACATCTTTAGATCTGCTTTTTCAGACAAACAAGTGAAAAAGAAAAGACCGCCCTCTCCATTTAATCAGTTCTCAGCCCAAAGCATCACATAGAGACTCACATGGCTCTAGAAAAGTCCTGGGTTCGATTCCACCTCCAGGTCTTTCTGTGCGGAGGAGGTTTCCTCTGGGTGCTCCGGTTTCCCCTACCACTAAAAACATGTATAGTTCAGGGTGACTGTGTGAAATACAAATATATACGCAATCTAGTCACTCTTGTATAGTGAATATTAGCGATTATTGTTAAGAGAGATGTTAACATGTACAGTAGGTCCCATTTCGTTTTGTCGCCTTTCACGCGTGAATCACACGAGACTCACGTGTGATTCACGCGTCTTTTATTTTCCTTCCCCCCAGTGACGCTGCAATGACCAAAACAACCACCAGGTGGCACTTGTGAGCAGGGTTACATTGGCGTCTCATCGCTCTTTCTTCTCTCTTCACCGGACAACTATCTATGGCTTTAAGCCTAGCGTACTGTACATCGGACTGGCAACTGATTATATCCGTCGCCCGAGTTTCTGCCCCGCGCACATCGACAATCTGGTTAAAACGGGCAACTCCTTGTAGCAGGCCAGTCTCTGGAATAACCCGCAGACATTAAAACTACTGCATATAACGTAAACTTTTGCATCACGTTGGTGATCTTTCCAAAAAGAGAGAATATCGTTATGGAAAGAGAAACTATTGGTAATATAACGCTGAACGTTATCTGACTCAAACAGCTCCGCTGGTGTCTCCTCCCACTCAGAAAAAAGCAGACGCCTTTTCTCTGGCATCTCTAACATTTATAATAAATACATAAATATAACAATCATAATGAAGATGCTTTCAAATAATTTAGCAAGCTGTAATTCATTTATTTTAACTCCCTGCCAAACTTCTCTCGCTGCTCTCTCCTCTCCTCCGCAAATCACTAAATGAGGAAAAGGGCATATTCACTCAATCTATTTTGAATGTTACACATACAATATTAATATAGTCTAAGCACGTGTAACACCTGTAGCCCGTGTATTTTCCACAGACTGTAAGTATTAAAGTAATGAGGCCCCTGCTTTAGGCCTCTGCTGTGAGGCCCTAATGTACCTACCAGTAGCGGCGCCAGGTTTGCAATTTTGGGTAGGCCTGCAGATTAGTAAGTAGGCGAAATTCGCTTGCAAACTACAAGGGCTAACTGGAATTGGGGTTTCAAAGAATATGGCTCAAACGCACACACGCACGCACACGCACTCACGTGCGCACATATACACAAGCTCATTTATGAAACTTGCGTAGAAAAAGGTGTACATTTTGGGTGTATATTCCATTTACGCAAAATCCACTGTCGGATTTATGAACATGTGAGATCCGCCCAGATCTGAGCGTACGCAGCTGCGGGTGTTGATAAATCGACTGAATACGAAAATATTTATGAAAGTCACACCTAGAATTATGCAGCAATCGCGTGTTTCACGCCCCGTCTTCGTGACAGGTCAGCAGGAAGCCGGCCTAAAAGACTGTTTGGAAGCCTCAAAAGGGCTTCATACATTAGAAAAATCTCTCTTGAATTGTAGAAGTGAATAAATATAGATTGATTGAATGAATGAATAATTCATATATATCATGCAGCGGTGGCTCTGAATGAAGCGTCTGCAGCGTCTTGGACGCAGCCTGGCTCGGGGTAGAAGTGCGCATTGAAGCGCTGTACACTTCAGAGAGCGTTTGCGGTCCAGATTTCACAAAGAAACTCTGGAGCCAAAACTTCTGCACATGTGGCGCGACCTCTCACGGCACTCGCTGCGCACTCTGGACAGGGCAGTGAGACATTTGTGAGTGAGCAATACCATCGATGTGTTATTGGGGTGTGTGTCTGTGTGAGGGTTACACAAATCTAATGAAATAACACATTGCTTTAGATGTGAATGAGGAATACAAATAGCCGTGCGTAATTACGCAGCGCAGAGCCTGCCACAGCAATAGATGGGTCACACATCCCTGTTGCGTAAAGTGTATTTATATAGAGCCTTTGACTGTCCAGGATCACAAAGCGCTTCACATTTTAAAAACATACAGATCAAAATAATACACACACAAGTCAGATTTAATAGAAGGTTCTCATCATGAGCTGTGATGTGTCTTTCAATCACACGTTTCAGCTTCAGTGTCCAGATTCAGCAATCCAATTCAGTCCAAATTATGTCAAAATTCAGAAATCCAGATTGTTCCAAATTATGTCCAAATTGTGTAATCCAATTTTTCCAAATGATGTCCATGCAAAAGAGGACGATGGTGTTGTCCATGTCTCAGCAGCTCACAGCCTGAGTGGAATCAGGGGCTGTGCAGATTGTCCAAGTGTGCTGGTCCAGATGCATTCTCTCGAGGTTTCTCAGTTTTGGCTTAAAAAAAAAAACACTTTTTGTGTAAAAAAAAAAAAAAGTCTTCTGTTCTCTAGATGTTACAGACAAGGCCCGCATTCTTCCACCACCTGAAGAAGGTGACATGTCTGGGATCGCGTCTTAAATTCAGACAGAAGACATGTTTTATTGTCGATGGTAGACACAGCACGAACACGAACACAGATACAATAGAATGCAAGTGTATTATACAGAGCGGAGGCATGGAGACCTCCAATCAGCAGCTTCCACAGTGTGCTTGTAGCTTGGCCTTCAGATAGACACAACAAGGTAAAAGTACTGGCTTCTGCACATTGATAGAATGATGAGTTTACCTTTAACAAAAGTTGCTTCAAAGTGTTATGAAATCTCACAAATGTCTGCTTAGTTTTAAATTGGCCCCTGTTTTGAAAAGAAGGATAGGTTGGCTGCCAACATTTGCATGTATTGATTTGCAAATTTAGGTAATGACTTATAACAGCAGGGGCCTGGGGTGGGCTTTGTTTATTCGTGCGGGGGAGGGAGAGCTGCAAGAGAGTAGCATCTGGATCAGCACATGGACAATCTGCACAGCCCCTGATTCCAGTCAGGCTGTGAGCTGCTGAGACATGGACAACACCAGCGTCCTCTTTTGCATGGACATCATTTGGAACAATTGGATTACACAATTTGGACATGATTTGGAACAATCTGGATTTCTGAATTTGGACATAATTTGGACTGAATTGGATTTCTGAATCTGGACACTAAAGCTGAAACGTGTGATTGAAAGACACGTCACAGAAGAATTCATGGCTCGACACAAATGCAGCCTGAAGAAATCAACAGGAGAAGTGGGAGAGACTGTTTTCAAAGCAATATCTGGAACCACCATCGACTGATGAAGTTTGGTATTTTACTGAAGATTGTTGACAAGTTTTATGAAAGATCTGAACATGTTTTATGAGTTTTCTGAGTTTTTGAAGTACCGAGTTTGAGTTTTTGAAGTATTGAGTTATGATGTTATGTTGCTGTTTATCGATCCTGATGGTCACACGGGAATGTATGACCAGAGGGGGGAATGTGAGATTTCATAACACTTTTAAGCAACTTTTGTTAAAGTTAAACTCATCATTCTATCAATGTGCAGAAGCCAGTACTTTTCCCTTGTTTTGTCTATCTGAAGGCCAAGCTACAAGCACACCGTGGCAGCTGCTGATTGGAGGTCTCCATGCCTCCGCTCTGTATAATACACTTGCATTCTGTTGTATCTGTGATCGTGTGCTTTGTTCGTGCTGTCTCTACCATCGACAATAAAACATGTCTTCTGTCTGAATTTAAGACGCGATCCCAGACTTTGTCATCTTCTTCAGAGCAAATGCAGTAAATATGTGAAAGACATACATCGATACATACATGCATACACACACACACACAGTACATATAAATGTGTATTTTACTCTCACTAAATACAGTCGTGTGTAACTTTACTGTAGTATTCAGCTGTACAGTGTTTAGTGCTCACCAAGATCTGATTTTTTGCTTTGAAAAAAGCAGAGAGAGTAAAGTGTCACAATGAAAACATGACTAAGTCATTTGACTGTTGTTCATACTCAATGTTGTCAGGACTTATAATTTTGACGACACAGACAATTTCATTGACATGAAGACTTGCTTTTGAGGAATAAACTTTTCATTTTGAGAAGGTGATGCACTTTTGCAAGTTATTCACCAGGTTTTGCAGTTTGAACTAATTGTTCTGAAAAATGCACCAACAGTTGTGATGTATTATACATTATACATAGTTTTATGAAACAGAATTCTGAGAAAAACAGGTTTAAAGATTGACATTCCAAACATAATCATCACAGTCACATATAACATGTAAATTTTGAATTACTCTGTTATGGCACACTTGTTTTATTAACTATGTTGTAGAAGATTAAAAAGATGTTACTTTGGCACCAATTAAACACACAACACTCATGAATTAGTCGAAAATCAAGAATGTATTGATTCTTTCAATATTCAATTGAATTTTGAATTTTGACCTCCTCTTCTTTTTCTTTCTTTTTATAATTTACTGAAAATTAGATATGTATTAGACATTGCCAGTATTATTCTATCAAATCACGCAGTCTAAATATCCACAACCACCAAGCATTTTTAATGCAAGGAGAAACGTAGGTAACTTAAAACACAAATAAAACAAATGGACCTGTCCGACTCGAGTGTCTATGCTTCGTGTGTCTCTAGTTCTGTCCAAGTGTCTATGATCCGCGTGTCTCGCGTGTCTCCGCCTGTCTGGGTTCTGTCTGCGTATATGTAAATGTAAATGTAAATGTCTGTCTGTGGTTCTGTTCGGGTGTCTATGGTCCTGTCTGTGGTTCTGTTCGCGTGTCTATGGTCCGCGCTCGGAGCCCAGACTGCAGTGCGTTCACTGAGCTGTCAGAGCGGTGGTCACAGCAGCTGCTCCCGGGGCCAGAGCGGAGGATGTAACGTAACGTTCGGTTTATCAAAACATATCACAATATTTAACGTATAACACTAGTGAATTTCACCTAGATTTTTTCAGACATTAAAGACAAGATGTTATATAATAATTGTTTAATGAAAAAACAATTTTGCCAAAAAAATGACAATCGACCTATTTTTACTGTTTACTCGGAACGTGCCAGCGTGACATCCGACGGGTTTTCCCAGATCGCATCACATATATACGTGAATGCAATTTAATTATAAAGATTAACATTAGTACAAAATGTGTATATGTTGTCTGTTATGCTCTTACTTTGAAAAAGCATTCAATAGCAACACATATACATTCACATGCACGGCTTGAACACACAGCCAATTTTACACATTTCCTTTTGACAAGGAAAGAAGATAACAATCTGATAACGTTACGTAATTGCACACAAGCAACCAAAAGATGTGCAACCAAAATTGCCTCAGACAAGAATTGAACCTGGGTTCTCCAGGTCCCAGCCTTCAATGTTATCCATTCGGCCAACATACGATCTCTGGGCTAGACAGGTTTGCACGCAGTCTTATACCTGAGCGTCTAAGTCGCTGGCAGAGCTAAAGCGGACTTAACCTGCCACCTTGTGGCGATAAGATGTAATATTTTTCACGCAGCTGCGTGATTCCCGAAAAGCGTGAATGAAGACGACAAAACGAAATGGGACCTACTGTAAATAGTAGATAATTGTCTGACTTTAATAATTAGATACAGCATGTGTGTACAGTATAGGTTGAGTACCCCTGATCATAGTGAAGAAAACAAACCCTACTTATGTTATTTTCAGCTGTATGGCCTGGATCCAAATCAATTACTATTGCAATTAATCCTGCTATTATTTCCAATCTCTTTTATATTGAGATTATTGAGTGTCATCATTGCTCCAACAAAACACATTACGCCATAGGTGCTAAAAGACCATGAACGATGTTTGTTTCCGTCTGATGATTATTCCACATTTTCCTTGAAAAGCAGTGACTCATCCAATTATGTTTTCATGGAAACGCAAGGTCTCCATCAGGCATCCATGCACAGACCGAAGCCTGTAGATATTAGCATGGGGAATTTTTCTTGTCAAGCCACATAAAAGTCTAGGTTTGGAAATGCAACGCATATAGCTGCATGCAATCTAACGGACACTTTGGAGTGGTCGACATCAGCGGTTCCCACCGTTATTGCCCTGTGTACTCTCTCTCCAGTGTAGACCAGTTTTTCTTAGGCTTTACTGTTACCAAGGTACTTCACTTAACTTTTAGATTTTACCAACAACTAATTTTGTTTTGGGTTTAGAATCGCATAATTGATGTGGTTGTCTTCTTGAGAGGATTAGCTTTATGCCTTGGTAGCCTCTTAAACATCCTTCTACCAATGTTTGCAAGTATTACAAATCCTTTCAAGTACCCCCTGTAACACTGCCACGTAACCCTACCCCGGGTTGGAAAACAGTGGTCTACATAAGGCCAAGTACCCCCTCACCCCTTTTTCTCTCCTCCCCCCTCCCCTATAGTCTTAGCAAACAAACACTAGAATGCTCACAATTCACTAAAGCACACATCGTGGGAAGTGCAGTCCAGTGCACATGATCTGTTCAGTGGTCTGAGAATTATGACATTTAAAGTGGGGCAAAAAAGTATTTAGTCAGCCACCAATAGTGCAAGTTCTCCCACTTAAAATAATGACAGAGGTCTGTAATTTTCATCATAGGTACACTTCAACTGTGAGAGACAGAATTTGAAAAAAAATCCAGGAATTCACATTGTAGGATTTTTAAAGAATTTAATTTGTAAATTATGGTGGAAATTAAGTATTTGGTCAATAACAGAAATTCAGCTCAATGGAAGGAGGTTTTGGCTCAAAATCTTACGATACATGGCCCCATTCATTCTTTCCTTAATACGGATCAGTCGTCCTGTCCCCTTAGCAGAAAAACAGCCCCAAAGCATGACGTTTCCACCCCCATGCTTCACAGTAGGTATGATGTTCTTGGGATGCAACTCAGTATTCTTCTTCCTCCAAACACGACGAGTTGAGTTTACACCAAACAGTTCTACTTTGGTTTCATCTGACCACATGATGTTCTCCCAATCCTCTGCTGTATCATCCATGTGCTCTCTGGCAAACTTCAGACGGGCCTGAACATGCACTGGCTTCAGCAGGGGGACACGTCTGGCACTGCAGGATTTGATTCCCTGTCGTCGTAGTGTGTTACTGATGGTAACCTTTGTTACTTTGGTCCCAGCTCTCTGCAGGTCATTCACCAGGTCCCCCTGTGTGGTTCTGGGATTTTTGATCACTGTTCTCATGATCATTTTGACCCCACGGGATGAGATCTAGCGTGGAGCCCCATATCAAGGGAGATTATCAGTGGTTGAAATATCGTTTTGGGCTACATTTGGGCTATCTTTTATACAGATAACGAGTTCAAACAGGTGCCATTAATACAGGTGACGAGTGGAGGACAGAAGAACTTCTTAAAGAATAACTTACAGGTCTGTGAGAGCCAGAGATCTTCCTTGTTTTTAATTGACCAAATACTTATTTTCCACCATAATTTACAAATACATTTTTTTTAAATCCTACAATGTGAATTACTAGATTTTTTTTTTCACATTCTGTATCTCACAGTTGAAGTGTACCTATGATGAAAATTACAGACCTCTGTCTTTATTTTAAGTGGGAGAACTTGCACAATCGGTGGCTGACGAAATACTTTTTTGCCCCACTGCGTGAACCATTCATTATTTTGATCTTTGATCGAAGATCAAACCATCCGTGTTCCTGCTGTTTGGGAAGTATGCGGGAAAATCAGAAGGCTGTGTTTTGTTTTTACAGCTACGTGTGACTTTCTGGAGGTGCTGAGTTAAAATTAAACTCTGGAAAAAGACAACTAAACCTTGTGAATCTGAATCGGATATCAAAATAAATTGATCTTTCAAATGTAAAAAGCCAATAGAAATATATATTTATATTCATATATTTATTTATTTATTTTTGACAGTAGGACGCTTCAGTGTAATGACCAGACAAAATGAAGATAGGACTCAAGAATAAAATAAACTGCTTCAATTCAACTCAAGCCATGTTGTTCTTTCTTTTTCCAATGCTGCCCTTACAAGATTCCCACTTATTATGAGCTTGGAAACAGAAGATGATCTATATTTTGAGATCTCTGTAAGTATGAATCTCACATTAACAGCAGATAAACAAGTGTGCAATCTGACCTGCATATTTTGTACAGTGGACCATCATTAATATCTCAAGCAATGACGTCTCTCATATAAAGAGCTTTGTCTCCTTCCGTTTGATCTGAGAGGAATTAAAAATAAACCATGCTACAAGTGCAATCGCCGCTGCCTTGTCTTCATTTCAAGCGCATACATAACATTTTTACCGTCCGAATACAGCCATATTAGACATGCGCAGCTGTTGGTGAATCCAGCCTTGCCTTTGAATGGAAGAGAGGGCAGATTTCATGGCTAAGTGCTCCAGAGAAGAGTGCAGTAGTAGGAACAAACTTTCTTTTCCAAACAGATAGGTTACAGCGATTACAGCCCCCTCCCCATGCCACCACAGTCCCTTCCACAGCCCCACTCACTTGGGCTTGAAGGAGAGCGCTGCATGGCCTGGGTGGACATCTTTCTCACGGTTACGTCACCGGCCACACGAGCAGCTCCGGGTGGCGTTCGGTATGGATTTATATGGAGGATGGTGATTAGTAGTCAGGTCAACCTACTATCAACCGCTGAGAACTACAGCTATAATTATGGACTCCATGCTTAGATGTTAATTCCTATGGATGAGGAAAAACGCAGCAATTGAGGGTTTGAACTGACAGGTGATAATTTGAAGCTCTATTTTGATACTGTATTTCTCAGGTGTTTTATATTTTTTCAAAGTAGTCACCCACTGGGTCAAATGACAGTAACCAATGTCCAAAAGAGGGTAATAACAAAACCTTACATTGCAAGCTTACAGTTAGGGAGCATGGATACTGGTATCCAATGGCGGACCCCCAAGGCTTGCAAGGCCTTCACTGCTGGCCCAAACGTGATTAAACATTTATTTTTATAATATATATAATATATATTTTTTATAATATATATAGTATTATTTTTTAAATAATATATATATATATAGTATTTTTTTTAAATAATATATATATATATATATATAGTATTTAAAAAAAAAATATATATATATAATATATATTTTTTTCTTAATATTATTATTTGTTTTCTATGTTTATTTTTTCACGAACTTTGTTGGTTGCGCAGCTTCCAACTTCAGGTCGACATTTGGGAGGTCTGGTGTCTTCATCCAATCATTGATCAACATCATGTGTTGCTAAGGCCCAGAATCTGCCTCTAGCCCCTCAGAGTTTACATTGCTGGCCCGCGGTGGCTTAGAGTCAATGAGAACGAACCTGTGGCATTAACCAATCAGTGTCAAGTATACTTCTTGAGGTCCAGCTAGCTGGCCCTGTGCGGTGTCAGAGCATGCACACCTTTTGATTGGATACACGATACAGAGACAATGCTTACCGCATGTGATAAAAAGAAACAAACACAAATGCTAATATGTATAGCACGAGTTTTAGTTTTGTCAACCCTCTACGGCTGAAGGAGGTGAAAATATCGTTCTGGTAGATAGAACGCCTTTCTCCAAAAAAAAAAAAACAGAGACTGAGGGACCAGGAGAGCCAGGACCAGAAGAGCCAGGATTTTGCCCTGACAAGAGCAAACACGGGTGCGGCAGAGCTGAGGCTAAAAGAAGATGGAACAGTGTGTCAATAAGCCAACCTGCGGAGCTAGGCTAATGCAGAAGACACAGAGCCACGTCCTGCCCATGGATCTATTATAATAATGGTCCTGCCTCACCACCGGTAAGAAACTTGAACATAAAAAAGTTGGAGATCGCTAGCTGGCTTAGGACATCACAGCAGGCGCAGGTCTGAAATGCACTGGTATCGGGTCGATACCATAGTCTTGTACTCGTACTCGTACTCATACCATAGGATCAGTTTAGCTTAGCCGCTAGGTTAGCAGCAAGCAGATGTCCGCCGTATGACAGTTTTTTAAAGTAAACGAGTGACAAGAGTAAAGCGGACTGCACGTTGTGTAACACTGTTACGAGGTGGGTCCAAAACAAACACGTACAAAACCAGCAACTTCATCAAGCCTCTGAAAACTCACCACCACACGGAGTATGGCACCGGAGCACAAAAACAACCAACTGCACAACATGGCATTTGTATGAGTGGAATATGACGGTGGCTCTTAGTGTTGACTCCTAAAACAATTGCTAAAATGTTTAATTGTTAAAGCATTTTCTTATTGTTGAATTGAGAAATAAGACGTGGTATCGGTGCATCCCTACTTAAAGTCACACAAAAATCCATCGCGCTGATCTCTGTGGAACGCAGAAGACTTTTGCAAAATTATGCTTAAGATAAATGTTTCAAAAAATTGAGCCTCAATCTTTCAGCGGTCAGAATGATGCTCTCAAAGCAGAACAAAACACAAGAAGCTTTGACAAATGCTCAGAACATCTTTTGAACAATTTTCCCTCTGATGGACCCAGACTGTGACGGTCCTTTCCCAAAGATGTCACAGCAGAACCACACATCTGAATGTGTGGCTGAAATCAGGGCCGTGTTACACATTGTATCAAAAATACACTAATAAGACTCTTCTCTGTTTATTTGTGTTTATTAATTACTGAGAAAACACGTAGTCTCACAGGCGCAACTTCAAAAGTCAACAGCCGCCAGAGACCGCAGCAGCACACCGCATCCGTGAGTCCAGAGCCGGAGCAAGAACCATGGCCGTGTGAGCCAGCAACGACTCCATTCATTTACATTTCAATGTATCTTTGTATAACCACAAATCACAACAGCAGTTGTCTCGGAGGACTTCTCAACAACAGATCAGAGAATCAGAAAAACCAAAAATAACAGATTGATCCAAAAGGATGAAAAATGTCCATATATGTTAATCCTTGTCCTGGATTCATATTATTTAGGTACTTAAAAAATGATGACAAGTATTTTTTATTGCAACAGCACATCATCAGTAGGGTCAAACTAAACTGTCTCACAACGATCTAAACCCGGTTTCCCTCCTGGATATTCAGCAAAGTAAGTTATGTTTTCTCAGTTCCACAAATGGGCGTCCTTTTATCTGAACTGAAAACTAATCTGCCCAGACCTTTCTGCTTTTGAACACGTCTGTCCGAACGCAAAATGGGGAAGAAAAGAAAGACAACAAAAATCCCTCATCTTTGAATACAGCCTGAATTGGACTCTAAAATATCTATAACTGTCTAACCTTGTTCTCGCTCTTAAATGCCCTCATTCACCATTACACATAAATCTTCTGTTATACAATCTGTATATTTTAGGATTTTCTATCTTTCCTCCATCCAACCACATTGAAACATAAATCTGCTGTCAGTGTGTCTTTGTTAAACCATAGTCATAGTAGAAAGATGAACCGACCGACAATAGGAATCTTAGAAGTATGTAATTAGCCTTCAATAAAGCGTGAAGTATCCAATAATACTCTCGATCTTGTCTGATTTTGAAGATGTCAGTGATCTGCGTGTCCTTGTGCTGGAGTCGAACAGCAGCTGCAGACGGTAACATTTCAAATGGCACATCCTACATGCTTTGATTAACTCAAGGTAAATATTATACAGTTAATTACTGCCATGATATTAGCTTGCAAGAGATTAGATAAGGATTCTGCAGCCACAGTGAGGCCCATGTGAGAGCGCTAAAGATGGAGATACAGAGCCTCTCCACAGATCTAATCTGAGCTGCTTTAAATGACACATCCAACATAACTGAGCTTTTGCACTGTTCCTCGAAAACCTGCAGTTATCTTTTGCTTCATTCATGCTTATATCTTCGTCACCGAATGCTCTATATTGAATCAGGTAGAGATGCAGAAAACGATGTATCTTTTTTACCGTCAATCCTCCCCAGGTTTGCAACAGATATTTATATTTCATCGCCCCTTCTTTGATGACCATGCAATGCTAAATAAGTACTCAAAGTGATGCTAACTACCAAACATTAAAAACGTATTTTTTGAATGCCCTAATTTTCACCAGAAGAGTATTGCATTTTTAATTCATAAAAAAGAAAACAATAACACCAACACTAGATCTTACAGTAATGTGTTCAAATACTAAATAAAGGAGGCTCTTGTTCTGTTGAAGAAATAATGTAAGTAAAAAAATAATGCATTGGTTTTGTATTTTGTTTTTTTTTTTTTTTTTGTGGACACTCAAACACGCTTCACATGACATTATGCATGAACTTCATACGTAGGCTATTAAACTGTAGCCACAGCTGCCCTTGGGTAGACTGACGGCTACCTGAGACAACAGCGCCTCCAATCACCACCAATCTTTCACAGATAGTGTCTTGCCCAAGGACACAACAACAGTTTAGCACTTCAAATGCTCAGCTGCCCAATGTGGTTTTCTCAGCGGCATCCCATCACAGTATTGACCAGTCCTACTTAACAACAAATGATAATAATAATAATAATAACAATACATAATTATTTGAACACTCAAAGACGTTTTACAAAATTACAGGTTAATAAGGTTGGGGCGAGAGTAGCTCAGTTGGTAGAGCACTGGCCTTTAGGCCTGAAGGTTGTGAGTTCGAGCCCACCATAAGATCTACTTCACGACTCCCACTGATGTCAGCTGTCGTTGTGTCCTTGGGCAAGACACTTAACCCCACTTTGCCTGAAGCCCCCGCTGAGAGATCTCAGCTCCTGTGGACTCGCCACCTGCAGGAGGATCAGTGAGGGGCTGGTGCTCTGTGAACTGGGTACAGCTCTGACTGCCACACCCCCGACCCAGAAATGGATTAAGGGGAAGAAAATGGATGGATGGAAGGTTAATAAGAACCAAAAAAAGGCTAAAATGAACAGGTGGGTTTTGAGCAGTAATTTCAAGTTCTGAAGCGAGTCAGAGTTCCTGATGTGTTGCGGGAGTGAGTTCCAGAGAGTGGAGGCAGCTGCAGCCCCCACTCGGTCCCCAAGCGTCTGTTAGATCTCTGTTAGGTAAGGCCATAACGATAAAGTGATGCATGAACACAAATGGACTGTATACCATGCACCGCAGCAGATTTGATGTCCTCATTGGACGACTGTCAGGAGGCACTAAAGAGCACACTCAAATCTGCAATAAAACATTATAGCATTACAGCTGAATATTGTTATTCATATGCTGTCTGTGGAATCGCCCGTTTACGGCTTGTCAGGGAGAAGCCGTGGAGCAAAAAGAAAGTTATCTGATTGAGTACAAAGGAAACTGGAGACCGTCATGGCTTCAGTAAAGAGGTTTTTCTTTCACTGTCACCACCTCGGCTGACCCGTGTTTGCGAGCAGAGACCCGATAGAAAGTGCCTGGGAACACTCACGGCCCTCAGCTCATCACCCAAAACAGCGTGTTCTGCTATTACAGCTCCCGCCACTACAATGTTTCAGCAGCTGCTTTGATACACTGCAGTGATAACAAAGTGCTTTGTTGCGATGGGCCTGCGCTCTCTTCTACTTGCTCGAACAAACACCAAGTCACGGCGAAGGAGGATTCAGGATGTTCTCAGCGATACAACTTTTGCATGGAATGGTATTAGTGCAAACATGGTTTAATATGGGAGAAGACGAGTGAGTGGCTCGGAATGGAATCTTAATATCCTGTTTGCTCAAATCCATACATCTCTTGTAAATTGTTGAGTGAATATCAGGCGCGGCAAGTTTATTTGTATAAAACAGTAAGATTAGTATAAGGAATTCTGTAACACTGATTATAACAGAATAATGTGTTTTTTTTTTCTTTTTCTTGGAGAGTTTGAATTCATTAATCAGAATCAGAATCATTTTTTTGCCACGTAACAAGAAGTCACAGACTTGGAAATTGCTTTGGCTCAGTTTTTCAAGACCTGTCACCAAAACTAATTTTGATGATATATCAATTCAGAAAATATTTGCAATATAAGTACCACTAATGCAGATCATATACAGCAGATCATTTAATTGAATTATGTTATTTAGTAATATTGAACTGACATATAGCAATAACTTAATTGCTTCGCACAGAAAATGGCAACAATCTTGTAAATTTTGAAAATAGAACATACAGACATACAGATAATGAGACCAAAAACAATACTTTTTAAATCCGTTTTTCAGTTATCAAACAAAAAGGTGATATTAATGATTGTGACAGGCCTAGTTGTAACTCTTGTATATTGTTGGGATTATTATATGATTGGGATTATTTGGTATGGTGCATTGAAATAATGCCCATGTCTGTATAAGGAATAAGCCTCCACAGTACATCCAAAATCCTATAGATAGTCTCAATCATAAGTGATAATAGTATAAATGCCAAATAGGAAAACTTCCCACTGTACTCTTTTAAAATCCCATCTTGTCATCATCGGACCTTGGCACCCATTTTGGCTCACGCACCGCGGCAGGAGAGGTCACTTGTAACTACACGAGTCCAATCCAATAATGTTATTTTCTTTCCTTTTTTTTCCCTCAGAAGAGTGCTTCCGAACACAAAACAAGGACCCGGAGCCAACTCATCACGAGAAGAAAGTTAGGCTTCTCTTTTTAGACAGAAGTGAATATCCCCATGTGATCTCTTACATGTAATCATATAAGAAAATTCAAACGATAAAAAAGTTAAATCCAGGCATGATTTATAAAACACAAGCCTCACTAATGTGTTGAAGTTACGGCAACAAAAAAAGTCAATTTAGCTCTAAGCACTAAAGTGTAGGATTTAATTGATCAAGTCAATCAACCGCAACAATCTAGTTACTCTTATTTGACGATATTACAGCGACCTGTCACTATAACACGGGTCACCTTTCACGGCCTTGTTGTATTTTTTATATTTTTAACAGCATGCTTCCTATATGTGCTACATGTATACTCCAACAAACTTCTATAAAATAACATTTAAACACCAGCAAGACTATACCGCGGCCTTCCCTCAGCTCAGTCCTGCTCATGCCCCTCAGTGCGGTGTCTTTTGCAGCTGTATGCATGGCTTTTGACAGCTGCAGCAGCGCTCAGACCTACCACGAACATGTTTGATATCTCTGCGATCGCACTTCAGCAGTAGTGAGTTCAGGTGGTTTGAGAAGTGTAAATACTGTAGTGTGTGATGAGGGGTTTTACAGGCTTAGCTGCTAATTTGCAGAATTCACTTATTGCGGGTTATTTGTAGAACGTAACCCGAGTGATAAACGAGGTCCCTCTGTAAATCCAATACTTTATTTCTTAGAGTGGTCCTTGCCGAGGTTGTTGGTCCAATGTACTTGAAACCTGTGCATTTCAAAACTGCAGTATCTGTGCAGAAGATCAAGCTCTTAATGCACAATGCACAATGCACTCAACATCTGACATAACATATTTTACTGTATTATCTTATCACTTAGTATTTTATTTAAATGTATTATCTATAATCTTAAATAATAGATCCTGTTTGATGTGTGGAATTTGAATCCTTTCTCATATTCTGCTGTAATGTGCGCAACGATGACATTGAAATTTCCCCACTGTGCGACGAATAAAGGTCTATCTCATCTAATCTTTTCTTATCTTATCTTATCTTACAAGGGTCAGTCCTTTTTTTAATTTCTAAATCCGTTCTCTACAGCTCCACCAATCTTTGTTCACTCCTGCGGTCAATTCCCTCCAATTACATGAATATTGTTAAAATTAGAATCGCCCGCCCCGAAGACTATTAAAACAATCACTTGTCTGCTGCACTTAAACAGATGCCAACACAAGCGTTCCTCTCCACGCAGTCATCAGATGTATGGCGTTCTATTACTGAGCCTCTTATGTGTGAGTGAAAAGAAATAATGGGATTTGTGCAAAGCGTGTAGACGTACCCAATGAGTGCTGGCAATTTCTACCCTACATCAAGCATTAAATGTCTCTCCCACGTCAACATTTGTTTTGGCGGAAAATTAATTTTAAGGTTCAATGACGGGACTCGAGTCAGTCTGCACCGTGGTTTTTCCCATTTGAGGAATTGTATCAAATAATGTGATTTTCATTTAGTTCCTAATGTTGTAATGCTGGAAAATAATGATAATTATAAAGTGTAGCGGCAAAAAGTCTTAGAACATTCTACTTTTGATCGAACTTTGGTTCATAGACGCCATTATTTATTATTCTAATGTGTGATTTAAATGTTTATTTTCTTAAATTTAAATGTGCACTTTAATATCCCCGAAGACTTTGTCCTCCGCTTTTGACCCATCCTTCACTTTTGCAGGATGGGTCGTCTGTCGTCTGTCAGGAGCAGTGGTCGCCGTAGCACAGCGCATAGAAATTTCCAGATGTTGATACTTGGCTTGGTCAGGTCCCGTGCTGGAGGATTTACAGTATCTGTTGTGCATTTTTTTAGTATAGGGGAAACCGGAGCACCCGGAGGAAACCTTCATAGTCACGAGGAAAACATACAAACATCACTCAGAAAGGCCCTGTTCCGACTGGGATTCGAACCCAGGACCTTCTTGCTGAGAAGCGGGAGGGCTAACCACTCAGCCACATTCATTCATTCATACTTAAAGCACTTTGAGTTGCCTTGAGTATGAACTGTGCTTTACTTTTTTGATGTGCTCCATAGCTGCTTGTTGTTCATTTTTTGCTTGGTATGTACAGAAAGATCTCAAACTTGTATATACAGATGGTTTTACAACTCAACAACTCCTTTAAAAATACTGTGGATCACTCCAGGTAAAACAACTATGCATAAACATAAAAAGCAGACCATCATTACCAGTGAATTTCCTTTTTATGAGTGTGTCATTCGCATCAGAAGTTTCGCATCAGAAATTTCCTGAACTGAATTTCAAAACAAAAATATGGTATGTGCATAATAGTATACATTTATGAAGTATACATTTTCCTGTAGAACATTCCAAAAGTGAGCGAGGTCTTGGCATTTGACTTTTATGGATGGATCTAGATGCCATCCAACGTAACAAATCTTGCTCCATAGACTCCATGCACATCAAACTGGAGTCATTTCGCAGACAAACCACCGCCCAGAACCCAGAGGATAAACGGCCTACTTTTCTTTTTATAGTTTGTCACACTGACACCAATAACACTCTTTCTACTCTACATCTTGTACGAATGATTACAGCCAAAAACGAAGAGGAAATTATATCTGCTCGCTCCTCTGACACAACCCATGCTCGCCTTCTAAGCGATATTATTCCAAAAGTGAAAAAGGTCAAACAAATCATGATTGCCCTTTTTACTCCCAAAGACAACAGATTGTACATGTCGTCATTTTCAGAATCTTTTGACATAAATATTAATGCAATTTGCAGAGAAAATCCACAAACCAGAGAGTCGGCTGAGGTTACGTTGGTGAATGAAGCAGGTGGCACGCTCACTACAGAAAAGTGCGAGGCCATTTGAACGCAACAAACAATAAAGTCAGGGCTCAAATGTGCTGGTTTGTCGCCATGGAAACACTTCAATTAAGCTTAACTCTGGCATGTCCATGGAAACGTAGAGCTATGAAATATATACTGAGAAACTGAGCCACTGTCTTTGGGGACACCCATGATTGGTGCTCACTGAACTGGGCAAGAATCCAGCTGTCAGTCATGGCAATATGGGCGACATGCATTCAAGTGTTTTATTTGCCGACTACAGGGCTGCACGATTTTGGCAAAACATCTAATGGCCATATTTCTGAACAATTTTGAGCAATTCTGAACAATTTTTGAGCATTTTTGATTTCTTGTATGTTAAAAAAATCTACACTTGTTAATAGTAAAATAGCAACTTAATGAGAGTTACAGTTCGAAAATGGTCTACTACAATATGTATAGAGTTTTAATCAATAGTACAAGAATGCATAATTGGAATATATATACATATTCTTTGGTCTGTTTTGACCTGAATTTTGACGGTTTGAAATGAAAAATCTGAATTGTCTCAGTTAGAATGGGAAAATAACCAAAATATACTTGCCTGTTCCATCGAAAAATCTTTAAATTCAAGTAATTCAAAGTAATTGGTTTAGCATTCACTTCATTAAATACGGCCTTTGTGATTTTCAAATTGCTCGAGCACTTCGATTGGACCGCGACTATAATCGTGCAGCCCCAGCCCTTACTAAACACATGGCATTTGAGTTGAGTTAGTTCAGATGGATCCATGGACAAAACACCAAACCCAGATTTTTCACTGCAACAAGCCAACAACATCAAAGCTCTTCTTCAATGATACAGCCTCTATGCATTCTCCTCTAACCCCCAACTCAACGCACACAAAAAGCAGCATCATCAGCAATAGACCTATTCCCCTAGATAGTGATTAATAAGCACCCAGCGTACTGTAAGCACATTACATTATCCACGTCTCCCAGTATGGGGGGGTGTAGGAGCGTTGCAGCAGCACGCCTATATACTGGGATGGGCGCTTGTGTCAAAACAGCTAGACGAATGATGGGGATATAGTGGTGTGTGTGTGTGTGCGTGTGTGTGTGTGTGCGTGTGTGTGTCTATGTGTTTGTAGGCGGGGGTGTTGGAAGACAGCTCCACTGAAATCAGGCGAGTTCGGAGCGCCCTGACTGGATCTTCTCTCCTCCCGTGATTGATGAAGCAGTTGTGTGCATGTACTGTAGTAAAAAAAAAAAAAAAAAAAAAAATGTGCAACCTGCGCTGATTCCTCTTCGGGACAACAACTCGGAACGCGACCTGTGCACAACGCGCGCTGCTGCTGCTCTTTTGCCTGGACACGCGCGCGCATCCAGTATAAACATTACGCACAGATGGAAGCGGTGCCTATACACAGGGTTTACGTCTGTTTGAGGGATGGGACAATTAGCTGCTATGTGTGAAGGGTGAGGAGTGAGGGCATGGATTACAGGCGCTCTCTGACTAATGCACAGTTAATAGTATCACGATAAAGCCCGTTTAGTTCCGTTGGAATACTGAACGATAGCGCTTAACCAGGAGACTGTATAAGCCCAGGTTTAAACGCTGCCATTTCTAAAACTCTCCAAATGATCAGTTTCTTAAGTCCCAATCCAGCACACCAGCAGGCTCATCCGCATTAACATAGAACATCTTTCACAATCGCCTGCTCAGCCCAGGACTTTTCCACGTCTCAAATTCCAGATGTGATCATTGAACCCCACTCACGGCTTGTCCTGAGAAATGATGCAACTTCTATACCCCCTCACGGAGCATCTCAAACCGGCCAAGACAGCCTGCTCACTGACAGCAGAGCTAGCTGATGTTTAATGGAATACTGCACCAGAGGAAAACCAGCGCATTCTATACACAGCACATCTCTCGGTTAAAAAAAATAAATAGACACAAGCCACGCGTAGCAGTCCAAGCGTATGCAGTCCAAACTCTTTCTTACCTTTCATGAAGCGGTGCGTGTTACAGCTCATTCAACGTAGGGACCGCCAACACATGCCTATTCCGCAGCAGAGATGGGCGAGATGGAGGCACAAGAGCGGAGTGAGCGCGGCCAGAAGCGCCTGCCTCGCACACGCACGCAAACACACACACACACACACACACACACACGCACGCACGCACGGGAGCACAGGCAGGGCTTCCCAAATGAAATATTACAAGCAGACGATTGGTCCACGGCTCTCTCATTGGCACCATCAGGAGGGGCGAGAGATAAGCAGGCAGCTGCGCGAACCACGTACAAGAGCGCACCTTTTACGCACCGTGTAAATGGGAACCCGAGCGGAAAACTGCTCTTCAATGGCAGAGATAGTGCCCAGGTCAGGCGTGGGGTGGAGCGGGGGTTGATGTAACTTTAGAGCACCGTCTGCATAGATCTGAAAAGACTCTTGCAGGCTTTTAAAGGGAGGTTTAAACATGGTGGAAAACGGGAAAACACAAATATGGATCAATATTGTAATCCATTTCTCTCAGTTTAGGTCTATCACTAGATTTCACTTGTATGTATTGATTGGTCTCTGTCTTTAAATCAGCTTTTTCAGTCAGAAAAGTGAAAAAGCAAAATGCGAGGACCACCCATCAGCCAATCAGCTCTCAGACAAAAGCCTCATATCACTCACTCAGGGCTCTTAATTAAAGTATTCTAAAGATTATTATTTTTTCTAATAGAATAAAGATAGCTGTAGTTTGTTAAGAAAAAAATATTCACAGTATTTTACTTTTATAACTCTTTCTGGTGGGGCAAACACATTTTTACATTTTAAAGTTGAGTACCTGAGCTTTAATGCTCAACTAAAGTGAGTAAACCATATCTACCGTACAGGGCTTTGAACATAAAAGATGTACATAGACTTACATTTTTTATTATCATTATTAATATTATTATTATGCTTTTACTTTTTCTTCTTCTCTATTTTAATTTTCTGAATTTATTTATTTGTATCTACTTCTTGTCTTTGTGTTGTGTTTGTTATCTTTGCGGTTGTACTTTCGTGTTTTTGTTTTCATGTTGTGTTCTCTTTGTGTTCTTGTTGATGTGTTGGTCTGTTTTGTCGTCTTTCATAAAAGAAAATAAAAAATTACCAAAGTAAGAGGATAAAGGATGAACAATAAAAACTAGTTCAGACCAGAATAGATTCTGATGTCTTGTGTGACATACAGAAAAAAAGCCATTATGAAACTGACTTAATTCACTTTTTAATTCACTTTTTAACACAATGGGTCTAAGAGGGTCTTTGTTGATTAGGTATTCATAAGGGAAGAGCATGCAAGATTTTCTAGAAGGAAACGAGATATCAATATACGAGTTTGAGTGCATGCAGGTGATGCGAAAAAGACATTAAGTCGACTCACTTCGGTTCGGCTCATTCATTTAAATGGAAACCAGTTTGTAAAAGTGACAGCGTTTTCAAGGATAGGAAAAAGATCGCTACTATATAGGACTACTGGACATTCCCACATTAATCGATAGTAGCATATGCTAACAAAGCAGAGCTAACTTGAAACAGCAGAGGGGGGTGCCAAAAGAACCCTTCCACCACAACACGTCCTTTTCAAAACCACCAGTGAGTACAAAAAGGTTATCCACTCTTAGCTACTTAATAATGAGTGATGTTAGTTGCTCATGTAAAGTGCAAATAGGAAAGTTGATTTGTCTTTTCGTATACTCGAGAGAGATTGCATCGTGTATAAATTATGACTTCCTTTCCAAAAATAGTAAGACATTTGAAAAGTTGAATTCCTGTCACGGGTGCAGAACAAAAATAGAACTCAAATGCAGGTCTGTCCAAAATAAAAAGTAATGTTTATAAGCAAAACTCAAAAATAACAAAATCCAGGAAGGAACGGAAAATCAAACCACAGGGACAAGAATACAATGGACTGACAACAAGAGGAGAGGAGCACAGGGTTGAAACACACGCAGGGATACACAGGTGAACACACAACTAAAAGACACCGGAGAACAAACACAAAATGAAACGGGAACTAAGAATGACAACAACTCCTGTACAAACTTCAACACGTTTTACTCTTGGCAGTACATTTGAAATAGCTCTGGCTTTTCAAAAAACGACTTGGCAGAAGGCAAAATGTAAGCCTTTTTTGCATTATTTTATACATTCATTTGCTCCACAGGCTGCTTTGTTCATCTGGCTGTGTGATGTCAGCCGTGCGCTATGCTATTCACCATAACATTACTTCATAACGCTACTCAATCATGCAGACATATTTTCTGGCCTTTTTCCTTTGCGCTCTGCCGTGTAATTGACGGTATATTGGTGACTCACCTTCCTCACCATGTTACATACACTTTCTCCCTCTCCTCACACCATCACATCAAGCCCTGCTCCTGTACCATACTGTAAATGGGTCAGGGAGGAGGGACACACACAGAGATCGAGAGACCGAGAGGGAATGGTGGGAATTAAAGTGCTTTCCAATAGGCCTTAAGGACACTGTATGATATGTGTGTTTGGCTGGGAGCAAATGTGAAAATAATGACCTTGTTGTGTTTTTCATTTTACTGCGAGCTCTGCTATTGGCTGAGGCTTGAGGGCGCATCAGTCAAATGGACAGCATCAGATAACGCCTCAAGATCATCAGGTGGGTTGGGATTGATATGGATTTCGATTTAAATCAATGACAATGAGCCAATTAGTATGGAAAAATAATCCATGTCTAGGGAATGACCACACACGCACACACACACACACGCACACACATACAGGAGTGAGCCAGATGGGGCCAGGTATCCTCTGCACCACAATGGGATGGAACACTGTAATGTTTGTGGTTATGGTCAGTAGAGGAATGCAAAAACATATGTATATTTTTGACCGTATGACCCTTGTGCATTTTTCATAAATGTAATATTTTTAAATCAGTCCCTCCCGTCGGAATAGGTATCGCCAGATTAGCTGGAGAAAAGTAGTTTGACCAACAGTGAGCGGCCTCAGTAGTCTATTAAGGATTTGAATTCATTGCGTCCAATCAGGAACCTGTGGGGGCGGGTCTAACTGATGTTGTATTCGGAAAAACATCTCTCTTCATTTTCACAATTTGAAAAATAGCTGACCTTCCCTTTAAAAGTACATTGTGTAACTTTTGTGATGAAGGGTCCCCTTTTGGATTGGGTAAATGTTTAAGGGCGGATTCAAACTTTTATCTGGTTTTCTGTAACTGGACCAAGTCTAGTTCATTTGGGGAAACATACTTCCCTGATCTGTTTTAAAATAAGTAAGTAAGTAATCTTTATTTATATAATATGGTAAGGTAATTTAACTAAGGCTGGTTTTTCAATTCAATTCAATTTATTTTTAAAATCACAACAGGAGTTGTCTCAGAGAATCAAACAGTCCGAACAGTTTTACATCCGGGTGTTGGCCCCAAGCGAAAACAAAAAAAAATCCAGTTAAAGTGAACCAGCCCAACAAGAGTAAATGTGCCCTAAATGTCCATCCAGGTACTTTGAAGACAGGCATGTGACTTCAGTTTTTTAGCAGTAAAATCCTCTGTAATTAATGTACTTTTGATACATTATTATGATTCCAAACAAATGCATAGCAATTAGCTCCCTGCAATTCAAGACAGAATTCAGAAATGGCATCATTTGATAGCTCCTATCTG
This sequence comes from Knipowitschia caucasica, assembly GCA_964034765.1. Lineage (NCBI taxonomy): Eukaryota > Metazoa > Chordata > Actinopteri > Gobiiformes > Gobiidae > Knipowitschia > Knipowitschia caucasica. The sequence goes on from OZ035838.1 coordinate 29,019,562, forward strand.
TGTGCGCAAAATTCTAAATCTTGTTCCTGTTACGGCCACAGTAAATTGTATAATCTAGATGTTTAAGATGGAATGGGAAACTGCTGCGCCTGGAGGTATAGTAGACAGACACACAGAGCATGCAAATGGCACAACCTTCTCCAGCAACAATACATCAAATTGTGCGGTAGTACTTTGAGGCAGATATGCTAACTTCTGTCCACCGTAATACAGTCCCAGAATAGATTCCCAGAACAGCATAAGCAATTCTTAACCCTTGTATTATGTTAAGGGTCAATTTGACCCATTTCAGTTTTTGTGTTGATCAAAGTACTGGTTATCCTTTCTTTTTCTTCCTGAAATTTGGTGACTTTTCCTCATCTAGGGTCATGAACTGGTGTGTAAAATCTGGACACTTTGATGTGTAGTGGAATGTCTGTGCAGAGTTTGTATACAAAGATGATGTTGCGGCTCATTTTGACCCTGACGTTTTAATGTGGGTAAATAGTTGTTCAGATCCAAAAAAAACATGTCTCTTTGACATTTTATTTTGATTACCTCTGAGAGCCAGGTGTGTGAAGAGAGGGAACTTTCTCACACTTGTCCTTGTCACTGTTCTCATGTCATCTCTTTTGCCTAGCGTACATCGTACTGGCAACTGAATATATCCGTCGCCTTTGAGTTGCTGCCCCGTACACATCGACAATCTGGCGAAAACGGGAAACTCCTAGTAGCAGGCCAGTCTTGGGAATAACAGCGCATACATCGACAGCAACTGGCCTCACCTACAGAGTGTTTTCTGACATAAACTGTAGAGGGCGCAATACACATATGTTGTTGGAGTGCGCCACGGAGCGTGCACATCGGGTGATATCTCCGGATCTGAGGACAACTAGTTGCCGAAAAGTAGAACACGGGCAACTGACTGAATCCGGAGATCGACTGTTTATCTCCAGTTGTAAGAGCGCGCACATCGACTGATTTTGGTAACTGATCATCTCCCATCATCTACTCTCAGTTGCCAAAAGCCGCCTTGCAACTAGTTAGGCAATGCTAGGCTTTAGACAAACTCACCAAAAATGAGCTCCAGAAGGATGACGACATCTGAGGAGGCTTTATCACAGATTTTTAACTGGGATAGTGATGTAGAGGAAGAGATTTCAGAAACAGAGGATTTTTCAGATACAGGACAATGTTATTGCTGATCCAGATTGTCAATTTTCCAACGATAAGGCGGATTCAGAGGACGAATCTTTGGCCAAGTAAAGAGGAAGGGAGGAAGGTAGGAAGGAAAGAAGGGAGAAAGGAAGGAAGGAACAAAACAGTAAACAGTAAAGAGAAGGAAAACAGGATGAGAAAAAGGAAGGAGAAAGCATGGCAGGAGGAAAGAGGAAGGGAAGAATTGTCATTTTGACCTGAGGAGGACAAGAAGATTAGACTAAATATTTCTTAAATATATCGTTGGAATAAAAAATGTATTGTACGTCACTTTTCTAAATATTTATATAACCTAAAATAAAGTTGTTATTGGTTTAACCTGTTTTCTTGACTGTTTTGAGTGCATTTACACAGTACGGGTCAAAATGACTCGCAACATAATCAATGTAATTTTTTTTCAACATAATGCAAGGGTTAATGACCTATTAGGTACAGGGCTCACACTGATACTGACAGACAACCCTTCACTCTCCTTCATTAGGGCCAATTAGTCTATATGATAACATGGGGAGGACATGCAGACATCAGAAGAGACCGCATCATAAAGCTGTCATTCGTTTATTAGGCAGAGACAAGGTCAGAGCAGCAGCTGTTTGTGTGGATATATATGACCACCTTCTTTTTTTTGTTTCACTAAAGCCTCCAGCTATAGCACAAGAGTACAGAAAAAGAAAAAGTTTAGCTTAGCGTTGGCCATTGATGCGCATGATTTGCTATAAAGTTGAATGTCTTATTTCAAAGTCCATCATACAGAATACCAACGAGTTCTATTGACTAGTTCAGTGATGTATAATTCACACATGCAGAATAACCTTCTTGATCATCAAAGCTGCTTCATCCATCGGCACAAAACAAAGTACATCTCAAAGAATCATCTGGTGTGCGCTCCACAAATGAATGCAATTTTGCGTGGTCCATGTTGCCCACTGCTCTGTTGATGGAACGAGGCTGATGAATATTTATGGGTTCAGCAGGTCAAGGTGTAATATCCGTATTTTCGCCCCGACACAAAGCGCACCTCGGGCCTCACCGGTGTGGCAGAGCATCCATCTCCAGGGAACAATCAGTTAGAGCTTGGCCTTGCGCCACCTGCCCCTGCACTGGCAGAGGAGAGGCCTGGATCATCATCGGGACCAGTCTGCTGTCTGTATGGCACATGTCAACAAAACATGACTTTAAATGAGCTCACTTCGGCAGATGTTACTTATAAGGTTTTCAGAAACTTCCCTGTACTTATGGTATTACAAAATGCATCATAACAACTGTACTGCAAATTGGCACTTTTTGCTTTTTTGAGCTTTTTTAGCATGATATATTGCTGTCAAAGAGAGAGACCGGAGAGAGAGACCGGAGAGAGAGACCAAAGAGAGACTGAGAGAAAGACCAGAGAGAGACCAAAGAAAGACTGGAGAGAGAGAGACCAGAGGGCAAAACAAGAGAGAGATTAGAGAGAGACTTAAGAGAGACCAGAAAGAGACCAAAGAGAGACCGGGGAGAGAGACCAGAGAGAGACCAAAGAGAGACTGAGAGAAAGGCCAGAGAGCGAGACTAGAGAGAAAACCAAGAGAGACTTGAGAGAGACTTGAGAGAGACCAAAGAGAGACCAGAGGGCGACACCAGAGAGAGACTTAAGGGAGACAAGAGTGAGACTTAAGAGGGATCAGAGAGAGACCAGAGGGCAAGACCACAGAGACATGGTGTTCTCTAAAATCACATGGCTGTGTTGGCGGACGGTAATATTCAAATAAAAAAATAAATTAAAAAAACATAACATAGAGAGTTAAAGGCAGAAAGCATTTTTTATCCATCATACTTGTTATGAAGGGCATATACAGATTAATACAATCGCCAGCAGATACTTTTTTTTTTGAATTGTTGATCATTTATTCTGATCCCTGTCTTATTAAATTGATCCTAATGAGATTTTTCACGCTACAAGTGGGTGTCTTTTTCACGAATGTAATTCAGCATGGTCTAAACGCCACCCGACAACAAACTCAGAGACTGAGACACCAATAAACAGCGTTGTCATGGACCTGGGATGTACCACTTTTACCATCAAACCATGAATGCATTTTATTATATTCACACTTTTCAGTCCGCAGAATTTTAGAGTGCCCACAGAACAAATGTAGAAACAGACCAAAAGGGTGAACAAAATATAAAAACCGCACTGACCATAATTGTATCTCTCCCTGTCAGTGATCTGAAGAGAGGTCTTTAATAACACAAAGGATCTTCTTGGATAAATTAGCAGCCTGTTAAATCTCCTTGTATGGTCACTTCCTGCGGCAGAGTGGCTTGTGCATTGATTGTGGGTGGTTAAAGGCCCAGTGCGCTGATCCCCAAACAAACACAATGAGCTCTATCCGGGCTTAAACCACGTTGGGATGATGAGTGAAAACCTCCTGATCCCGTGTCCTCCTGCACTAATAAAGCTGTCGTCTCCTGCCAATGGGAACTTTGATTGTGCAATCAATAATGTTTGTCAGGGAGGGCTCATCCATCGCGCTCCGGCCAGATGGGAAATGTAGTACAGGTGTAAAATCTGGGGACATTTAGGTTCAATGTCAGTTGGGGGGTTGTTTTAGTTTATTGCCCCACTGTCATTATGATCCAAAAAGGGAGTGGGGTGAGGATATTTATCTGGCGTATTATAAGGCAAAGAACAAGTATAGTAAAATGTATGTGCAAATATTGCCAGAATACATCAGTGTCTTGGTATAGGTTTGATTCCTGTTTTGTTTTGAAATTTGTTAACCCCTGTGTCTTCTTTAGTTGTACTTCCTGTTGTCTGATTACCTGCCCCGCCCTGAAGTGTTTCAACTATGTGTTGTTAGTCTTGTGTTTAAACCATAGACTGTATATATTAACGGACTAATGGGCCAAAAATAGGGCCAGTCCAAAATAATTCACCCCCCTCAGCATTGGCACACATGTGGAACAGAGTTTTGGGCCAAGAGCCAACTTTTGGACCATCCTGTAACGACGTTTTCGAGAGTTCAGGTAATGCTATATGTTAGCATTGGCTAATTCTTCTTCTGGGTCCACCCCCATCGGCCCGGGGTGGTATTGCAGCATGTCAGCGCACGTCATTTTGGCCACTTTTGAGCCGGGACCCGCCCCCCCTGGTTTGAACCCTAGTGTTTTCCTTCACTCCCTGTTCCGTCATTCTCATTCCATGTCTGTTTTACAGTAGTTCTTGTCATCAGGATTTGTTCTGGATTGTATTAAATTCATTAGTTTTTTTTCTTTTTTGCCGCATAAGAATGAGTGCACATGACATAAAAAGTGCACAATTATACACCAAAACTGCATTTAACACTAATTATAACAATAAGACCTGGCTTTACTTAAAACTTGCTCAAATAATAATGACTAATCCAAAACTGCTACCCAGGTATTAACTGATTGATCTTCTTGTGGTCGTTGTTGTGATATGCAAGAGCCTTGAAAGTTACACAAAAAGGAAAACAATGACCTGAGTAAGATCCATAGGCGAGTAGCATTTTCTCTAGCAACATTGTTTGTTTTTTTCCCATCACACAAGCTTTCAGTTCAAAACCTGCAACTTCTAGCTCAGACATGGGCAAACTTTTCCTCCTGAGGGCCACATTGGAATTTCGGTCCGGATCCCGACAGCGTCTGATATTCCAATGTTTTTTTTCAAGCTTCAATTTAAACATTAATGTTTGGTTTATAGGAAAAAAGCTCTGCACACAGCACAGATGGGTATGATGTTTAAACTGAAATTACGCCACTGTGGGATGAATAAATGTTCTTAATCCTAATCTCTCTTGATCTTAATCTTAATCTATATAAATTGAGGAGGGCTCAGGGGCCTGATAGAAGCATCCAAAGGGCCGCATCTGGCCCACGGGCCGGGGTTTGCCCACCACTGTTCTAGCTGGTTTTCTATGAGGAAGACCTTTAGCGTTGAGGTTCAATCAGTGCCTACAATCAAAAGAGAAGTGTGTGGGCAGGGACTTCTGGCTCCACATGGAAATGAGATGCAAAGAAGTTCACATTTGCATGAAGCAGCTCTTGATTTAAGAGAACAACAAACAAGTCAACTTTAAGCCAACAAGTAGCAGTTGAGAAAAGAGTTTAGAACGTTGCTAAGACAGATGGGGAAAAAAGCTTTGTTTTATTGTTCATTTCACCGGAAAGAAAAATAAACATTATATTAGATTAGGGAAGTCTGGGCGTATCTGCTTCCTGGTGCGGTCGGCACTAGATCGGGACAAAACCGGAAGTAACAATCCTACTTTTGAGTGAGTTTTAAATTAGTAAGTCCTTAGATGGTGACTGGCTAAGTTTTAGGTGTTGGAGTAAGATGGTTAAGGTTAGGCTTAAGGGTGGGTTGGGGTTATTCTTTGGGAATGGCTGGTTAAGTTTAGGCATGAACACGTAGGTTATATTTACTTCCGCTTCCGTCCCGATTCCGTTTATGATCTAGTGCTGACCTTCCTGGTGGCCCCGTGACCCGGCAGCGGATGAAGCGGAAGAAAATAGATGGATGGATTATTATATTATATTGTTGAAAGTAACAACAATCCAACCTCAATCACAGAACTACACTCTAATATGTAAGAATCAACCCAAATACCCATTGACCTGGCAGAAGATATCGCTCTCTGAGATGCAGGACATCTTGTTACGCTAACAGTTTTTTATCCACAAGCTGTTATCAGTTTGAACAGAGCACTTTAACGATTTGCACTTGTTTTGAAACTGTTTTAGTCGATCGATTTCACAGTGACATTTGTTTACTGTTTTATTTGTTTTATTTTTGTCTTTTAATGTTGTTTTATGTCTGTATTTGTCTGTGCACACTGGTGACTTTTGCTAATGTATTCTTATGTGGTGTTTTTACTGCAAATGGCAAATAAACTGATTCTGAATCTGATTCCTTAAAGCTGCACTAACTGACTTTATTTTTATATTCATTACGAAAGTGCTATCCGTGTCCATGCAGTGCATTGGGATATACGTCCTTTTGAAGAAAAAGTAGCGCAGATTTGTGCTGGCGTGACATTATATTTTAGATTGAGTTTTGGTGAAACAAGGAAGAGATGTGTTTTGGGTCGCAGATTGTGACCAATCACAGTGGACCACTAGCCCCCACTTTCTTGAGATATCTACAGGTCCGTTAGCAGAGACGGCTGAGTTAGTACAACAAGCCGAGGAGCTAACCTGAAACTTTCTTGTCTTCGTCACCGGTTACTGCTTACACAGCGAGACAGCTATCCAAAAGAAAGTCCTGTTCCGCGCGTCCCGGTTCTATCGTTCTATGGTCACGCCATCCACGCGAAAATCCATATGCATGTGTGAAAATGTGGAGTTTTGAGCAGTACCTTGGTGGACCAGCCAGTAGGGGGGGGTAGCCTGGTATAAAAGCGTCTATGCCCTGTACTCTGCCGCTTGCCTTACTTCCTGGTCCTGCCGGTGCTGTTGCCTCGTTCCCTGTCATTCGTTGGCTCCCAGGTAAATGTTGTGTGAAAATAATGTATTTTATGCATGTTTTTAAAGCGTTTACTTGTTTAAAAGTAGTCCGTGGTATGGCTGTGCCCCACGATGAAGCTCCAGGTCCGCGTGTGTCTCCAGTCTGGCCGCAACTCGGGAATTGAACCGAGCGTCATTTCCCCGGTTCGGTAGCTGGGAAGGCGGGTTCGGAGCGCGGCTGCCTTGTTTACTCTTTTTTTAATGAAAATTTGAAATGTAACAACATATTTTATTCGTTCTCCTGTCAACAAAGAAAAGAACTGCTAAAATAAATGTGTTGAACGAAATTATGCATCTTATGAATGCACCTGACCTGTGTGTCCTTATAGTTTGTTTTATTATTTTAATATAAAACATTCCTACAAACCCTCGGTTTGTCACACATGTATTATCCATATTGGGAGACGCTAACTCCGTCAACAACAGTGAGTGTGTGTGGGGGGCGATAGCTTTGTGGGTGCGGGGAGGGGAGCAGAAAGAGAGAGGCCAGCGAGTCCGTGGCTTCAAAATCCCAAAGTCAGTTAGTGCAGCTTTAATGTAATGTTTTCTGATAAAGGTTTCTGTACGGATGGCTAAGGCCAGGCTACTGAAATGCCACCTCCCCATGTTTATTCCTGACTCTGGGCGCAGCAGGAGGCCAGTCCCTGTGAGTCCGAGTAGGTTCACATGGCACTATAATGTCACTGATGTACTTTGGTGGGAGGCCATGACGAGACTTGTACACAATCAGAGTTGCTTTCAAGGCTATTCTCTGAGCCACAAGAAGCCAGTGCAGAGACTTGAGAACTGGACTAATATGGTCATACTTCCTGGTTCTAGTCAGGACTCGAGCTGCAGTGTGTTGAATATACAATATCTGTTTGGAAAGCCCAGTGAGCAGGCCGTTACAGTAATCTAACTACTGGAGAAATTAGCATGGACAAATGTCTTGTCTAGATTATTAATTTTGGAAATGTTTTTTTTAGGTGACAGAAAACTAAAGCTAAATAAATTACTTTTATTCATTTGAACAGTACTTCAAATCATGAGTTGTTGTTTAGCACAGAGGTTTGTACTATATGGCAGAGGGCTTTGGGGAAACAAACAGAAATCGTGCAATTGCTTGAAGAAACTGAAGTTGGTGATGCAATAGAAAAGCTACTGTAGCGTGTTCATAGCAGAACAATGTTTATCATATGTACTGTATCTAACCCCACTTCCTCTGAGCCATGGCTTTGCAAGTGCCATGCATATTTCATCAAAAACATGCATGGCTGTGGAGCCCATAGCTCAAAGTGTGTTGACGTCTTTACTAAGCGTCAGCACCACACATCAGAGCCTGTGTTCTGTAGATTTACTGTGGGCTTCAAACACAAGGTACAGTATTCTCTGAGCTGTGACACACAATCTAAGGGAACTGAAGACAAGAAAAGTGACAGTTTCCATAATACATAAATAGTGATGTATTTGATTAATCTAAATAAAAACAAATTTTCTGTAGTGGTGTATGCATTTTCTATTATAAATGTAATTTGTTTGAGTGTTTAGATTCTGCTTGATTAGGCATCTTCTAATTTATGTATATAAAACAGTTTTGACCCAGCTCAGTTTGGGTGTAAAGGAAGTAACAATAGACATACAAGTTCACAAGTCTCTAGTCCAATGATTGCACAATGATTGTTTAATACAGGTCCGACTTGCAATGTGGTTATCATTAAATCTGGAGAGACACAAACAGAAAAAATATGGGTAATATTAGAATTGTATATTGGTTGGCAGGTGATCTGACACTACATTATTTACACATATGACTCTGAGGACAATATTTCAAGATTACATTCATTGTTGTCGTTCAGAAATGTGGTTAGGATTTGACGCTTGGACCCCGGCAGAGCACTGCAGGATTGCACAAGGGGAAAAGCTTATGAGATGGTAGCTAGGAGAAGGAAAGAGGCGGCCTGGAACGAGGCAGATACTGTATGGGGAGGAGGAGGGTTGCAGCATGAATGAAGCTGCTGCTTAGATGGAGCTTCCTGGTGACATGAAGCTGATGCCAGGTGAGGATTTGCATGTGGCGCTGCAGCTGAGTGTGATTGATTGATTGCTGTTGCCGTGAGCAACAGTGGGAGGACTTTGAGCACTGTGAGCTTAGTTCTTCTTGTCTTCCAGTCTGAATTTCCGCCTTTATCTTTTATCTATTCATTATTATCTTTTTAAGGGGGTTCTAAGACAGTCAGACAAAACAAACATTTTATAGTGTACAAACAAACAAAAAATACAAAAATCCAAATAAATAACATTCAAATTCATTCATTAATACCCAGCAGTCAAAAAATGTCAACGGCGGACAGAACTGATTGTTATTCAGTTTACAATTAATCTTATAATTTTTCCAGATTAAATATGTTTGTGAAGTTTGACGTGATTCAAGAACACAGAATGTTTATATACTGTGGCCATAAGATGCCACTCAACAAATAACAATTTACTATATTTACCATATTTTCAGCCAGGCATCATTTAGCTCTGTTTTTTTTCTATTGTAAAATGTATAAGATTGTTGACAAACATGCAACCCAACATCTAAATGTTCATAATGACTGAAGAAAAACTACTACTACTGTAATATATCTCAGTTACATCAAAGGCGGCTAAACATGAGGGCTCTGAACTAGTTTCACAAAGCAAAGCAGATCCACACATTATAGTTGGATAATTTGACAAACAAATGGAGCATCGATGGCAAGTAATTACCAGGTGAGCTACACACTCATTATCACAAATACAAAAGCCAATTACACTGCCATTCCTTTCTTTCAGTATTACAGCCAATAAAATCATCAACAATTAAAGACCAATGTAAATAGAAATAAACATGTCACAAGCGGATGACTTTGAGAACGTAAGAAGCAGGTTGGAGGAGAGTGCATAAGCTTGTTTTTCCTCTGATGAGAGCCGCAGTAAATCATTCAACAAGCTTGATTTAACACTCCTCCTATGACTTATTTATGTAAAAGGCACAAACACGGCATGATTTGTAGCCTGTCAGTGTTTTCTTCTTTAAAAGTTAGTTTGCCATCAACTTAAAGGAACAATACTGTATGTAAAAATCTGGCCAAAAGTGGTACTGCAGTCACAGTCAATACAGTATTTTGTAGTCCTCTCCCTGACTCAGGTTGCCAGATACACACAAAATCCAGCAGCAAACACAAGGAATTATATTATCAGTTGTTTGTCTGTCTCCATTCACATTGTCATGAGGCATGCTAATGTTGAATGAATGTTGAATTTTTTATTTTTTTATTTGGACATTTGAGATAAAAAACACAAAACAAAATAAAAGCAATGTAATTATAGATTATCCAAAATAAATAAGCAATTGATGTCCAAAATAGGAGTGGGAAGAATGGATGTTGGAACGTATTTCTTCAGCGTATCAACATCAGGGTTTGCTCAAGGGGATATCACCTTTCAATTTTATTTATTCCCTATGTTTTAGTCAAACATGTATAAGTCCCACATCAAAAAGAGACTAACATTTTTTTAATTGGGGTTCATGTGGTCTTAAATTATTATTTTTACAATTAAGCTATAATCTGCAAAAAAAATGTCTTGACCTTCGTCTTTTACCGTTTTAAGAGCAATCTGTCATAGAATGTGATAACATGCAATTAAATGCACACTGGCCCTGCCAGGAATCAAACCCAGGTTACTGCATCGTGAGCGCGTAGATTAAACCACTACTAGACCACCGATTCGCGCGGCAGAAACGATTCTGAAGAACGGAGTCAAATCAGCAAATTTTGCATCACACGTCAACTTTTATCCGCTGTCTCAATTGTTCAAAGGCGTCCCGATATAAATCCTCGTTTCAGTCTTTGTTTTGTCATTAATTATTTGAGAGTCATAACAAGACCTTTTATAGTTCTGCGCCACATGTTATTTTACCTCTGAGATTAGTGAGCCGCACGGAGTTCTGGCAACCCGATCACGGACTTACATGACACTTCCTGATTGGCGAAAGGGCGGAGGGTAGGACATCAAAATCAAAACAATAACAACTTTTACGGGTCGTAAAACTAATTTTGATATTCAAATATCTCGGCTGAACTACTGTTATCAGTTAAAGTTGTATTCGAAAAGAGCATGATTAATTAATGCCTTTTGAAATATGGGGGACATTTAATGATGACTTTACATGCAAATATTACATACTGCTACTTTAATGTAAGTAATGTCAATGCTTTGTTGCTTTTCAACACAGTTCCACCACTGTTAAAGAAGCTATACCCGATGTTTTACTTACATACAAGTTGTATTATAATCCGTAATTTAATTGAAAACCTGAGCTCAATGATTCAGCATGTGTATGAATTCGGACCGCCTCGGACTATCTATGCTCGGACTACATTCGGACGCGAAACTAGCGGTAATCTTTCATTTATATATTTTGTTAGCTGTGCGTTGCTTTTGTACCATTTCGTCAGTGATTGTTGTACAGCTTAAGTTGCGCAAATGCTAATGTTAGCATATGTATCAGATCGCAAATAAAACTAGATGGCTCCGTGGAATGAGAGCGTAGGGAAATGAGAAGCCTGTGAGCGCATTGGGTGCTAATCATTCAAACCTTGCAGAAACCGACAGCTCCTATAAGCCCTGTCCTTGGGCAAGACACTGCGCCCATCCGTTCAGGACCGCAAACATTATTCATATACCGGGTTTAAATGCTTTTTGCAGCCTGCCGTACAAACAACCTATAGAACCATAGCCGTACTTTACAGCCACAGGTTGGGGGCTTTGATGCGCCATTGTGTTCGGTGTCTGGCTTCCGTCATAACCTTGAGGAGAGAACAGAACAATATCGGAACTCTGAATATTGTAGAGCACTTTGGAAGACCTTGGTTTGTAAAATGCGCTATATAAACATTACTTAATTAATTACTTAAGATGATGGTACATGTGGTTTAGAAAGTGTAATTTCTAAACTGTATTCTCCTATTTTGGGAGAAACATATGTACAGTTTCTTTTAGAGCAGAGATGGAAATCCGACATTTTTAATCAGTTGTTTGAGACACTAATCTGTTCTTTGAAAAACCCGGACCACCAACAACTACATTTGAACTTTGTACAGAGGATTTACTTAACAGCATGTGCGCCTTTGTCCATGAAGTGTAGGAGAGTAGATGGTGGTGGTGGTCACTGATCCTTGATTCCTCATGCCGTGCCTGGTCCCCTCCTCACTACCAGACCTTCTTCAGAATTACTTTTCTCTGCTCGGAATTGGCAGGGCAAACCAAAGAAATCTCCCGACGAGGATTACAAGATGGAAGCCCCCTCACTCATTTTCCTGCCACCCGTGGGCGATGATGTTTGTGGACATTGTGTATTTGGAATTGTCTACGGTGAGACACGGAATACCAACAAAAATGTGAATTGAATATGTGGACCTTATCATATTTTTTTTGTTTTCACTTTTTGTACAGATTTCCATGATTCATACTTTTTTTTTATTTCATGTCCAGGACCGGTGTGTGTGTTTTTTTCAGTAAAAAAATATATTTTATATTTTTGGTCAACAAGCAACAATAGAATTCCATCAATTCTATAGAATACATACATACAAAACATGTCAAAGTGCTATATTTGGTAAAAAACACAATCAAAACAGGATGAAAAAACTTTACAAACAAGTATGAAATGCATCAAAAGGTAAGTGGTGTACATCCGCAGTAGGCCTTCCGGAACAAGTGTTTTCAGACTGGCGCTCACAGATCTTCAGGTATGAGGCCGCTGCTGAGAAAGCCCTGTCCCCCACGGAACGAAGCCGTGTCATTGGCTGGCTGAGACGGGATGTGTTTGTGGACCGGAGGGATTTGATGTGGACTGTATTTTTTACTCATTTCTGGGACTATAGCATTTTTTTTATTCATTCAAAGTTAGAACTTTTATGTCACTTACAAAAGATAAACAACAAATAGGGCCAAAATCAAAATCAAGAAATCGCGTTTTGAGTTCCTTGAAGGTTTCATGGTAAACCTGTAATTTCAAAGAATCGTACTCAATTTTAGGCATCAGCTGTCTGCTCTAAAGCCATCAGAGAGCAGTTGTTTATGGAAGACTGAAGCCGTTTGGTTGAAAACGGTAATTTGTTAGTGTTAAAAAAAAAGATGAACTGGTGACAGGACTGCGGAGGACATGGAAGTGACGTAAGACAGGCCATGAATGGAAACACTCCCATTATTCTCCTCACTCCTCTCTGCACCATTCATCTGTGCACGTAATGACCAAAGAAAAGAACAAGACGCTGCACTGTCGGGGTGATTCACTGTCAATTTAAGAGCGCTTTTATAGGATGCAGTCGGATGCAGCTCCGTGGAGCAGAGAAATGCATAGAAAAACACCACCGATAGATTACAAAATGGAACAAGGTGCAAGGCAAGTTTGTACGCCGGAAACGGTTCTCAAATGTGCCTATAGAATATCTCTTTTATTAACGAGGAAACCAAACCAGACATGACCAACATAGACCAGGAAGTAAAATACATTTACGATACAAATACATTCAACCCCTTACTTTGATTAAATGCCCAAAGCATACGTTGTACATGCTGTGTGTAACAAAAACATGTCTTGAGCTTCTAAGTTTTAAGTTTTGTTGAGGCACACACAGGTGAAACTTGTTAAAGTTCAGGATATCCTTCAAAAGTCCATTTACTCTTATTATTTTGAAAATGGACTGTAATTATAATCATCACAATATAACACTTGGCATATGCGTGCAAGGCAAGTTTATTTGTATAGCACAACTCAAAGTGCTGAACAAACAAAATTGAGACAGTCACACAAAGCTTTCAAATCATAAATAATCATAGAATATTTAACAGAGTAAAGATACAATCCCTTAGTTGTTTGCACTGCTAAAAAGAACAGTTTTTAACCAGGATTCGAACATTGTTTAGTTCTGACCAGAGGCCAGTCCCTGTGCTCCTCAGAGTCCGAGTCTGTTCATATGGCACTAACATGTGACTTATGTACTTTGGTGTGAGGCCATGGAGAGACTTTTATAATGTTGAGTGTGCCATATATTGGTTTCAAATTTGAAGTTTACTGATCTCGCCAGACCTCTGAAGCTAAACTGTGCAGGGCCAGGTTAGTACTGGGATGGGAGAAGTCTGGGAACACCAGGAGCCACTGTGGGGTGGCTGTGGTTGTAAAGTGCCAAACTGTTGTTGGGTCCCTGTTGGGATACTCCACCGCTGTATAAAACAATGTATTATTATTCTCTGAGCAAAAATAATGATCCTTTGTACAATATATGTAAATTCTAATATTCTGATTTCGCCAACAGACATTGCACCAAGTCATTGTAAATACAATCCCCTAACCATATATTTGGTCCGGTTTTGTGATCTAGTCTCTACACTTGTAAAACAAAAGTACTCTGCAGCTGAATAGAAAATAATATCTCCAGATGCTAAATTGCCTCAGGCTCTAGTTGCTGCAGGTTCCATTCCTCAGTGATGCAACAAAAATAAGGGAAAGAAAAATCAATACAGGAAAGTAGAACTATATAATCTTCGTTTTCAACAATGCGGCTGTTGCTCAGTGAAATGGAATTTGACAAATAAAAAAATGTACTGTATATGTTTTTGCACCAAGCTTCCATAATCAAAGATGCATTTTCCACAACTGTGCTTCAGGGAGTCAGTTGATACCAGCCCTGAGCTTTATATTTCCATGGGAGCAGTGAAGCGGATTGTATTGTGAATTATGTGCCGTCCATGGCCTTGACTGAAGACATGGAGCGGACAGGGGCACCTCTGGAAACAGCACAAAGCCATGCATTATTTAACTTAAGAAAACACATCTGAATCTGAATTCATAACAATACATCTTATCCCATGAATGTCAAACAACCCATGTTTAGTACTACTGCTACATGTGGGCCTCCCCAAGGTTTCTCACTTTTTCCAACTGAGTTTTTCCCTTTGATGCAGGAGGACACAAGACATTCAACAACATTTATGGACATTTACTGTATGGTCATTGGTCATCTGCCCCTAACGGACCAATGGCTCAATGTGTTTTCTACCATTGTATTTCTTATATTTGAACTGTTTGACTCTCTGATCTGTGTTTGCGAAAAACGGTAGTGTGTTCATTGCTATTCACCCGTTGTCCCATTGTCTGTTTCATGGCGACAACGGGACCTCTGAACCGGCCCTCTCCATCTACACCTGCGGACTACCCTGCCCGACCCGCCTGGGAGTGCCTCAGTCCTGCACCGGACCTGTCCACGCTCTGTGGCTGCTGCGTGGCAGTGGTCCTTGTTCTGTAGCTTAGGTCCTGGATCTATAGCCCGTCCGTCTGTGAGGATCGGATCCTTCTCTCAAAATGTGGACGTCCCTGAGGTTTCTCACTTTTCTCCCACTGAGTTTTAGAGTTTTTCCTTGCCGATGCAGGAGGGTCTGTTGGACAGTTAGTGTCTAACTAGAAGGACTGTGGTGATGATCCAGGACACTTTAACATTCTCCAACATGTATGGACATTTATCAACATTCATGGACATTGGTCTCTCCATATGGACCAATTCATATGTGTATATTTTGTTTTAACTGTTGATTCTCTGATCTGTGTTGGTGATTTCAATGGTTTTGTTAAGTCCTCTGAGTTGACTGCTGTTGTGATTAAGGGCTATACAAGAATAAATTGTATTGTATTGTAATTTTATATGGAGGCAATGTTGTAAACACTGTGAACACTAAAGCCTGAGGTAATGACCCCAAACACAAAGCCAGAGCAACAATGGAATGACCAAAAAGAGAGAAAATAATTAGTTGAATGGGCCAGTTGATGTCCCGACTTAAATTATTGAATATCTGTGGAAATTGACAACTGCTCTTCACAAATGGTCTTCATCTAATCTAACAAAGCTTGATTTGTTTGGTTGGAAGACCTTGGTGTGCCTTTTGAAAAGTTTTTTTAAAGTGACCCCGCTGCAGAAAAACGGGGTTCCACAAAGCTACAAGTCACGTTGTATGAAGGAACAAAACCCACTTTTCAGTTGCTGTATGTATTCTATAACACTTTTATCATTTTTTCTTTCACATCAAGGTTTTTTTTTTTTTTTTTTTTTAAGCAAAATCAGAATTGCAAAACATGTTAAAGTTATTGTTATACAATTTTGAAAGCCACTACAATAATCATTAAGCGCAACGTCTCACTGGTCACTGGCGCCATGGTGTGGCATTGAGCGAAATTACACAAACTGATCTATAATTGTAGAGTAAAAAAAAACACACACACACAGACGGCTTTAGATTCTACATTTGTGTTTTATGAGAAAGGTTTCCCAATACTAATATAAGGCTATTTTTTATTCAAACTATCACAATTGGCAAACAAATCGACCTCATGATCTTTGTCAGTATTTTTCATCTGCTTTTGATTCCCTCGAACAAAACAGTTGTATCACCTGCAACGTATAGAGTTTCAAATTCAACATAAGTTTCATCAGGAGTGAAGCAGGTGATTTCATGAACCCCTGCGCGCACAGAAGAGAGCCGCTGATCCATCCCATTTCCTGGCACACGCACGCTCCTGAGGGAGGGCCAGTCAAACAGCCATGGGAAAGTTCTCCCCACTTTTTCCGATTACATGGATTCATTTAAAGAAGGCCTGAAGTGAGTGGAGCAGTAGAGGACACGGCTTCTGGAGGAGAGGATAGCGTGCGCACGTACAGAAGAGGAGACAGAATAGAACTTCAGAGAGAGAAAGGTACGGACCCTATTTAAAAGACTGTCACCTTCTTTTTATCCCATGACAGATCACGAGGTTAAAAAATATAATAATACCTATACACACATAGACAGGTTAAATTCATACAGCTAAAGGCGTAAACTAAAATATCAACATTCATATTCAAGTATCATACAAATCTATACACTACATAGATGGATAGTGGTGGGTCTATGAAACAAAATCACTGATGTTTTTCTAACCTCTTTTTTGCTCCCAGTCAGCACCAGCCCATTGTCTTGTCTCATCCTGTCAGAGGCTTATGCATGACTCTATTTTCTTATCTCTGAGGGAAGAAAATAACAGAAAAATGTCAAACAGTGGCCTGCATGATGTTTATGCAGACGGAAATTCACTTTGTGTTCAAACCCAACCTTAGATCCTTAAATCTTGTTTAATCGATTTGACTAATACAATAAATGTAATCAATTTTTGAATTAGAAGATTCCTTTCACATATTAAGTATTTAGTAAGCATATAACCAGCTGTAAGGCCTATCTCAAAAGAGACTGGTTATGGGCAGTTTGGACTAAAAATGCCTTATTATGTATTTCTACCTCAACATGGACCAACTATCAAACCGACTGTTTGATAAGGCAAATAAAAAACATAATTGTTTTGTTTTTTAGATCAACTGGACATGTTTTAGCAATTTGTGTAAAGAGGCTTTGTCTTCTGAAGAGAAGTTCGCTTTGAGAACAGTTTGAGCTAATGGAAGAACTTATAAGGAGTTACACATGGAACTCACTTCCAGGCGCAGAAATGTAGAACAAAAGTGGCCAATTAAGTAACCTATTAATCACAAAGTTGGTCATGAAATTCAGAATTGGCGATAACACTCAGTTATTACATTTTAGGTGGTAGCCGAGCCAGTACATAAACTGCCCTAGAACACAATGAAAGGTGAGTAAAATGTACGTTGTTAAAAAGATCTGCTGGAAATCTGACTGAGTAGTTTAAGAATACTAATAAAGTATTTGTGCTCAGATGAACCCAAAGTGAGGGGGGAACTAACATCGCGCCTAAATAAGAATAAATAAGCCTTTGTACTCACATAAAAAAATGTGGGAAAGGGACATTTCGGAAATGTTACGCTCTCTTTTTGCAAACAAGCATTCGTTCAATCAGTTAAATTGGTTTTCGCACTGCTGTAGATATATAATTTTATGGAACAACAATTCATGGGACAGTTTAGTCAGATAACGGAGGAAAGAACACCAAAAAGCACAATAAAAGTTCTTATGATAGCACTTTTAGTTTTAATATTGGCCTCTAAACTAAACCGATAAAAGGCTAAATGCTTGAATCCTGTGGTTATTATCTTGATTCTGGGACTTTTTAATTTGCCAATGGGACACACAGCATTATCTTCCAAGGGCAGTAGCTTTCTTTTCTTTCTAAGTGAGAAATTCTGCTTGTCCCATTGGAAAATCTTGTTTTAAGAGCTACCAACATACATTTATAAAGGCAAGGAATGTCTATCTATCTGTCTATGTGTTTGTGTGTTCAAAACTATAGGGTGATAATACAAAAAATCAAATGGGCCCATCTATATGACCAACACTCAGGTTTTTACTAAAATCAAGAAAAAGTAGTTATTGCACTAAGTCTAACAAGTTATTTCTCATACTTGAAGTGACTATACAAGTATGATTTGTGTGACATGTTTTGGCATCTTTCAGGAGCAGAGGATGTCCAGAGCTGACTGGTCTTTCCTGGAGCACTTACTGGAAGAGGGTCAGGAGTACTCAACGGGCATCGGCCGCGTCTGGCTCACAGTTTTGTTCCTCTTCCGCATGCTCGTCCTGGGAACCGCCGCGGAGTCTGCCTGGGATGATGAGCAAGCCGACTTTGTGTGCAACACCCGCCAACCCGGCTGCACGGCGGTCTGCTACGATAAAGCCTTTCCCATTTCCCACTTTCGCTACTTCGTCCTCCAAGTGATCTTTGTCTCCACACCTACCATCTTTTACTTTGGATATGTGGCGATACAGGCCAGAACTGACAAGTCCAAAGACGAGGAGCAAGATGGCGATGAGGATGTAATTGAAAACAAAAGAAAAGACAATGCGGAGAAGGAAAAAAGAGGGAAGAAAAGTGACAAGGAGCCAATAGAGGCCCCGAAGCTCAAGGGAAGGCTATTGTGTGCATACGCTTTCAGCATCCTTTTCAAAGTCTTTCTTGAAGCTGGATTCATTGTTGGACTTTGGTTCCTCTATGATGGCTTCATAATAGCGACTAAATTTGAATGCACAATACCACCATGCCCTCATACTGTAGACTGCTTTGTGTCACGGCCAACTGAAAAGTCCATTTTTACCATATACACGCAGGTAATCGCTGCAATTTCTTTGATGCTAAACCTGGTGGAACTCATTCATCTGCTCCAGCTAGCTCTGAAACATGATCTAGAGAAACGATACAAGGTTGAGCAAGCTGAGTGTGTTCCGCAATCCAAGCACCTTACAGAGCCGCAGGAGGAGATAGAACTTCAGACTAATCCCACTCGCTCGTACAAAGCTGAGAACAGCAGTGACGCGCTGTCTTCACAAGGTGGGGCCACCGTTTACCAGAACTCTTGTGAGAGCTATACTGACTTTGGGATTGAAGTGAACTGGAGTCCCGAGGAAAGTGCCGGAGATATGCTTCCTAGTTACATGAACTGCATGGGAGCGATGAGGACTAACCACTCCCCAAGGGTCAACTACAAGAAAAGACCTGACCACTCTGCAAAGCACTGTAAGGGTGTCCACAAAGCACATTCAAAAAACAAGCACTATGTATGATTGTAGACTGTATATAGATGGACATTGAAAAGTAAACTCCCCCTCTTTTGCCAAATTTGGGTACAGACAGCGCCGCTCCTGATTGGTGCTTGGCGACTCAACAAAATTGGAAACAAAATAGACCATTCCTGGTAGAGCATCTTCAAGAAGACAGGCAGGTACCAGTTTGGGATCACCTATGCATGTCTTGTCCTTGTTACTTTTGGATAAGGTGTATTTTTTGTTCATATATGTTGCCATCTCTTTGGTTTTGAGGTGAAGTGAATGGTCCATGCTTTATAAATGTTTTTCCTCAGATAAGTTTGTGTAAGCCCTCAGTCGTACAGGGATTAGTCAAAGCAAAGGAAGGTTTCTCACCCATCATCTGTACTTCTTAGCAAGTTTTTCTGACGTTTCGTCCTCAAACTAGCGGACTTCTTCAGGGAATGAATTCTCGGACCGCGCGTTGGAGATTTATAACCTATGAGTGTGGTTAGCCACACCCTAATCCTGATACTAACTCATAAACAATCTAAGGTCTGATGTAGAAGGGAGCAGATCTAACGACCCTGCTGAGGCTAACGACCCTAACTCATTAGCATGTCACTGACCTTGTCCCAAGTTAGGGCGTTGTTTTTAGGATGTCGTCATAGATGCGAGGCAAAACAAATCTTAACCCTCCTCCTCTGTTAAGAGAAGGTTTTTGTTTCCTCACAAAAATGGCTTCTTTCACCCCCTCTCTCAAACCTGCACTCCACTTGAGCATCCCAGCAGACAATAGGTCTGTGACATGCTAAGGAGTTAGGGTCGTTAGCCTCAGCAGGGTCGTTAGACCTGCTCCCTTCTACATCAAGCAGACCGTAGATTGTTTATGAGTTAGTATCAGGATTAGGGTGTGGCTTACCACACCCATAGGTTATAAATCTCCAACGCGCGGTCCGAGAATTCATTCCCTGAAGAAGTCCGCTAGTTTGAGGACGAAACGTCGGGAAAACTTGCTAAGAAGTACAGATGATGGGTGAGAAACCTTCCTTTGCTTTTCCTCAGATGTTCAAAGAGAATGCATTTCACTGCATTCTGTATTTGTTTACATTTTGCACAGTGCCCCAATTCAATCCAAATTATTTGATTTCGCTCCGGAGCGTTCCACTTCGCTTTTAAATCCCGCACATGACACTGGAGGATCACCCGGGGCTGGCAGCTCGGGATGAGGGGGGAAAAACAATTTGTGTTTGATGCCCCGCAGCCAGGCAGATATTCAAAGATGGCTTTATTAGATAAATGGACCAATTCAAAGCTAACATTTAGAGAAGGCTCCCCAAGGCAAACAATGGAATAAGCTTCAATGTGGGAAGATTGCAGTCATAAGACGTTTTCATGTTACGTGTAATGGCTTTTAGAGCTGAATGTGACAGTGGGACAAAGGGGAGGGTCTTTGAAGGTTTGGAGGTGGAAAATTGTGGATTAAATGTGTGCTATAGACTTGGGCTGCTTTGAGAAACCATTTTACTACCCTAACCCTAATCCTGACCCCCTAACCCTAACCCTAACCCTAACTAAAATCACCAAAAGTAACGCTAAGAATCTTAACCATACTTTTCTCATGTTGGTAAAACGGCAGTACTTTCAGAAATGTTCCAACACAAAAAGGAGACTGCCAAGGTACAGATTGGACAATAAAAGAAATGCTGTTATGTATTTTTCAAACATTTAGGTCAAATCAAGTCAAATCAAATCAAACGGAATACATTGTTCTTCCCACTTTAGTTTTGCCAATATAAACATGTTATACCTTATTTTAAAGCTTGGAATTTACCTGTTGTATTCCAATCCACAGATAAGTTTGAAGCTAGCCTGGCCTTAGCCTTCGGAAAACTCTGGTAAATTATTATTTCCCTAAAACAACATTTGTATGATGGTGTGGCTAGTTTGGAGAATATTACCAATCATCATTCTGGGAACTTCAGCTGTATCCAAGTAAATCAATGTCATTCCTCGTTTTAAGGCTCTGAGCAGCCTATTTCCAGGTGAGGAATCTGTTTCATAACACATACATGGGTTGTGAATTAGTGAATTACTTGATGTTTTCAAGTTTAACATTGTAATAATATATGACTAATGTATTGCTATTTAAAAAAATTCTGTATGTTTGTAGTAAACTAGCACCAAAGCTCGAATAAAGAGATATTATGGTGAAAAGATAGGAAAATCCTTTTAAGACAGTATCAGTCTCAAAACATCTAAATAGGATGTTTCCAATATTTGAAGTACTTTAAATAAAAGCAATACGTACATTCGTTAAAACAGATGAAAAAGAACAATCAATTTTTTTTGTGGGGTTTTAGGGGATATCACCCGCTCCAAAGATTTTCCTTAACATAAACAAGAAACATTTGTAATACATGCAATTGCAATAGTCCACTCTCTTCCTCACAACTCAAAACTCTCCTCCAAAATCCAGTTTCAACTCACCGTAGATTGGCTATATTCGTAGAAATGTCAAAGAATACCAGTCTGAATTAAATGTGATTAATTGTGCAGCTGTAGTTGCCAATAGACTACAATGATTTTACTAAGAAAGTCAATTCTTCAAAAAGATTAGGTTTGTGCCAACTTTGGTCGTCTAATGATATAGCCGCTCTGCCTGGAACATTGGACTAACCCAGCGGTGATTGCGTTTAAACAAATAGCCTGGTCATTAATGTTGTGTTTTCCACTGGGAGCGCTGGGCCGGTCCACTGAGACTTGCACTGTAGTGTGAACCCCCCTTTTTCCCATGGTTGTGTTCATAAAGGAATGTCAAAGCTCTGTCCCCTATCTGCTCAGCGTAATGAGTGCGTGCATGCATGCTCGCTCACACTCACATGTTCCCTTTCACCCACAAATATTTGGACCATTAAGTGAAATAATGTTGAGAAAAAAAGTTGGTCCGATTAGTTATTAGTCAAAAAATGATTACATTCTGAAAGCAATTGAAAGAGATGTTGGATGGACTAAACAAGGTACAAAAGCTTCTATGTATGTCTTATAGCGTTTGTATTTATAAACCAATTTTTGTAAATAATCTATATTTATTATTTTGTCATTAAAAATAAAATGGAGGTTCTTTACGTTTGTGTCTGGAATTGATATGGAACAAAACCAAAAGTGAATCTTGTACTGTATTTAGTTGGAAATGTGGCCCCATTTCACACTAAACATAATGTAAGGTGAAGGTGAGGCAGTGGTTCTGGAAACACATTGTAAACAGAAGAAACATTAGCAAGAGGTGAAAGTCACACTAAGAGTAAATGAAAATAGGACTTATAACACTTTCAAACAGTACTATATAACATACCATCCATGGGAATAATCCTTCATCTGATGTTGGTGAGTTCACAGTTATCAGATTTTCTCATGATCAAGATGATACAAGGCGATTCCCCATGAGATTCTGTCTTGAACAAAAATAAATATGGCTCAAACAGCAGTATAAAGTCTGCAGCAGAAATGAACCCATAGATCATCATAATATCTTCATGTTTTATCCCCTCAACAAAAGCAGGTGGCTGAGTGGACAGCACTCCCGCCTCTCAGTAGAAGGTCCTGGGTTCGAATCCCGGTGGAGTTCTGAGTGGAGTTCGCCTGTTCTCCATGTGTCTGCGTAGGTTTCCTCCAGGTTCTCCGGTTTCCCCTACCCTGTTGTACCACATGTACAATAGGTCTGGCATGCACCTGCTGTACTGGCAACCCCGCTCCCATCTCTGTGTTGAGTGAGCAAGACAAAATGCCCAAAAATAACAATTGTGACTCTGGTCTGTGAAATGCGGTATATAAACAGAGACTACTTACTTACCCTTTTCCTAACCGGATTCATAACCCTAACAAGCCAACCTTAGCCCTGACCCCATAAAAAATCCTGGGAAAACAACATTGATCATGTTGCTTATGTTTATGTGAACAGAGCCAAGACAAGAAAAGGCACAAAATACTATATAGACTAAACCTGACTTCATTCAGGTTTAGTCTATATCGGACTCACATTTATTGTCAAAACATACTGGTGAATGACATGAAGCGAACAGTTAATGTTTTCTTCCCCAGAGCTGTTAGTGTTTAGCTTTATCTAAACCAAGTCGAAATTGTGTTTAAACGCCTCATCTTTAAATCATGTTGTTCATTCACTTTGTTTTTCTCTGTTTTAGAAAGTGTGGCCTATAGAACTGAAACTTAACTGACTTAACTGTATGATTAATGCATGACTTCATATACTATTATCATAAAGTTTTACTGATTCTGAAAATAATGGTGTTTTGTTAAATATGGGGTCTATTATTATATTTTCAGGATGTATTTTGTCTAAAGACTATTGTCACGGTGGTCCAGCTTAGACAGCACTACTGATTTTAAAAAGTGTTTATGTAATGACTCTCCAAACTCCTGAACTCGTGGCCGTATAAAACGCTCCTTAGCGCTGGTCTATCTTGGTCTATTCCCTCATTCGTCGTTAATCTGATATCAGGCCAAGTGCCATAAGGGAGCACCAACAATGTAACAAAGCCCTCTGCAGCCTCATTGTCAGCTAACAATCCCAAGTGACCGTTCCCCCAGGAGCACAATAATGCAAGAGGAAACAGATACAGACCCACTTCCTGTCCAGCGATTATATTTAGAGGCCAGTCCAGCCGTTCTGTTATTCACCAACAAAAAAGCCAAATGAAATACGGGGAGTCCGATTATGATGTGTGTCAGCATTGTGTAACTATTAGAATAGAAACAAAAACTGGCAAACGGGGCAGTGGACAAAAGACAATATCTGTGTGGCTGTATTCTGTATGTGTTTGCAACGAAATGGAAAGTGCTTTTTAGTGTTTTCAGAGCTGATAGATGTGTTTTTCAGGAGGGATGTGGGGGCCAGGTATCTGCAAGTGACTGAGAAATTCTTTCCTTTGTCGGGCTAAAACTGGCGAGTTTTTTTTTGTGTTTATGTGTTTTTTTTTTTTTGGCGAGCTACAGTCTTTTCACATCTCTACCACAGCCACAAGACCGACCGAAAGAACCCGAAAGTAAAAAGTTATGTAAAAAGTGACTGTACGTTGACGTGCTGTGCGTGATGATTGGCCTCAAGGTGCTTTCATGTACTACGTCACCGGCCGAATTAGGAAATGCATCAGCAGTGACCTCCACAATGCCAGGAAAAATGGCTCGGTCGTGTTGTATGAAGTGGTAAAACTCTTATGGAACCTATACAATATACTATAGAAAATAAACTCGTAAAAGTCCAGGGTATTTACAGGCCACAAAGATGTGAGCTGAAAATTGAAATATGAGTTTTAGAGGTTCAAGGTAGACATGCCAACAAAGAAAATATGAAATACAGAATGGAAAAAGACACCTCTTGCCAAAACCTTTAATCTTATGAAATCTCTCTAGCGCTAATACAACTATACAGAAAGCAGTCCACACAGAACAGTTCCAGCCAAAATATTCTTAAAGTAGCAATATGTAAGATTTTGATGTCAAGTCATCCTTAAATGGCCCTAATCTGTCAAAAGGCATTAACAAAACATGCTCTTTTCAATTACTTATTTAACTGATAACAGTAGTTCAGCCGAGATATTTGGATTTCAAAATCAATTTCAAAGCCTCTATATCTTGTTATTGTTATGAATTTTATTTCCCGCCTCCCACCATTTTACCAATCAGAAAGTCCGTGATCCGGGTTGCCAGAACTCACCGTGTCAAAGTAATCTCACATGTGGCCGCAGAACTAAAAAAAGGTCTTGTTATGATTCTCAAATCGCAATTAACAAAACAAGGAATAAAAGGAGTATTTCTATCAGGGCCGTTGTGAAAAAAGGTGTTGGTTACATAAAAACCTCTTGTCTATTCAGATATTATGGTCCCAACTGGATTCGTCTGCATATCTGGCATATCTGGCATCTTATTATTATGTCTGTTATACAAATCCAATCTAATCCACTCCAGGACACGCTGGAGGGACTATGTCTCTCAGCTGACCTGGGAACGCCTTGAGGTCCCCCCGGATGAGCTGGAGGAAGTGTGTGGGGATAGGGAAGTCTGGGCGACTCTGCTTAGACTGCTGCCCCTGCGACCCGGCAACGGATGAAGCGGAAGAAAATGGATGGATGGATTTTTTAAAACACGTGTCCAAAGTGTTGCACAGATAAAAGTAACACATTCAAAACATAAAATAAAAACATAAAACAACCAAAATAAAAATAAATAAATAAATAGAATAAATAAAATAAATACAATAAATAAAATAAATAAAATTAATAAAATTAATACAAAAAGTAAAATAAAAAATATATAAATAAAATAAATACAATATTTAAATAAATCAAATAAATAAGATAAAGGACCACACAACTCACCACACAAATCTTGAATTGTAACTTGCTCCAACAGTTTTATTGGATCTACTGGGCGCTGTATAAACCACTATTTTACCATAAAATGATTGGAAACCATACAGGTTGTTTGAAACACTCTCTGCGGTTTAGAAAAAAGGACTGTGAAACGGCTTCAGGTGGTACAAGTTCTGGTTTCGATCAAGGACACTCCACGTCGGGCACTTTAATAGAAGAGGTGTTTAACATTACGCCGACGTCTTTTGCTTCACCCTGTATGAACTGGCGAATAATGAACTTTACAATCAAAGAGACATATTTATAAAGTGCTATTTAATGGAAGTTCAGTGAAGCCGGTGCACACTTCTGTGTTCATAGTGATTGCAAAGTCCCTCATCACAGATTCACCTCAGCAGTGACATGGAATCTGGAGTCCCTGATTTTCACACCTTCAAAAAGTGGAGCCACATTCAAAGTTTTTCCTTTGCAATTCTCTCTCTTTTGGGCAAAACAACTCCTGATATGTATGCAATGCTAAAATGCAGAGGACGCATTTCTATATGGGGACGATATGGAATGTACCTTAGCCTCAACCTTGTGAAAAAAAATAAAGTTAGGTCACTCAATAGTTGTTCACATGGTCTTGGATTTAAGTAAGTAAGTAAGTAATCTTTACTTATATAGAGCCTTTCACAGACATCAG
This sequence comes from Knipowitschia caucasica, assembly GCA_964034765.1. Taxonomy (NCBI): domain Eukaryota; kingdom Metazoa; phylum Chordata; class Actinopteri; order Gobiiformes; family Gobiidae; genus Knipowitschia; species Knipowitschia caucasica. The sequence goes on from OZ035838.1 coordinate 29,045,863, forward strand.
GTGTCAGTTATAGATTTGTTGTTGACAAAACACTTGTCTATTCAGATATCATGGTCCCAGCTGGATTCGTCTGCATATCTGGCAACCTGAGTCAGGGAGAGTGGGAGAGGCTGCAGTACCACTTTTGGACTGATTTTTACATACTGCTCCTTTAAATAGAACTTGTAGATACAGTACAATGAAGGGAGGTGACCTGCTTGTCTCCATATTTTGCCTTAAAACTAGTAGTAGTAAGTAATCTTTATTTATATACCGCCTTTTCACTGCAGCTCAGACTCTCAAAGCGGTTACAATTGTTATTTTTGGGCATTTGTCTCTCACTCCACACAGAGATAGGAGCAAGGGCACCAGTACAGAAGGCGCATGCTAGATCTATTGCGCATGTTTTTAGTGGTAGGCAGACACGGGGAGAACATGCAAACTCCACTCAGAAAGGCCCTGGTCCAACCGGGATTGGAACCCAGGACCTTCTTGCTGAGAGGCGAGAGTGCTATCCAGCCGCTCGGTCATATTGTACAAACTCAACACTTTTAACCATGACACACGATTGTCCCTCATTGAAACCAGATCTGTAGAAGATGCCACGCAAATACCAGGAACTTCAGAAAACTTTGTCATTACTTCAATCACAATCACATCTACACAATCACATCTTCTACAATCACATATCTGTGTTTTAAAATAAAACAAAAGAAAATCAATTCCTCCCTCTGGTGGTAGCAATTGCACCTTCATGCTTTTTTCATAATATATTTCTACTTAAGATATTATTGCACCTTCTAAAAAGTCCCATTATAAATAAATGGGAAATAATGCCAATAGTAATGTATAATAATTATTCATTAAACTAACATTAAAGTGGTTATGATATACAACAGAAATTAACTTCCTAAACGTCAAAACAATGTTCTTCAGTTTAAACATGTTTTTTTGGCCTCTGTCACATCTTTAGATTCCTTTTCAGACAGAACATTTCCCAGGAGAGGACCACACTCATCCAATCAGATCACGTATATCTGGGTTTTCACCTCAAAACGCGGAACATTAGGCAACGATCCTCCAAGCAGGTGGTAGAATTCAAGCAATGGGTTACACTAAATACTTTCATAACTTTCTAACCCGAGTCCAAAAGTTACATATTTTGCTGCATCTTCCAAACCAATCTTTTGTGAGACCATGTACAGGAAGCTCTATGTGTAATAATTACTGTCCGGGGATCGGTAAAGGAAGAGGTTGTGATCACTTGAGGCGATCTGAGAAAACAAATGGACAAAAGAAAGCATTAGGACCGTTGCAGGAAAAAGAACATAAAGGAAAGCGGTTTTGAACCCAACATTAAAGCCTCACAGTTTTTGGAAGACACACAGGGAAATGTTTAAATGACCTCTGAGCAAAAAGGACATACAGTCGCCTTTATTTTTGTACCAAAACTTTGAAACTAAAATTCACAATTATTCCTATAGCTCTGAAAACAGACTGGTTCTATCTCTAGTTTTTACATGCATGCATTTTTGTCCTCTGTCATATCTTTGGTTCAGCTTTTCAGACAGAACTGTGAAAATGAGAGTACCAACCTCACTCAACCAATCAGCTCTCAGTATGTGAAAATATGTCTAAATAAGTAAAAACATAAATAATAAATAAGATGAGACAGTATTTTGTGGTCTGATTTGTTCACAGAATGTTAAAAAACTCTTTCTGTTGGGACAAATATGTTAAAATAGTACGTAAAAGGTCACTGATTATACCAAAGTAATTGTTTTTTATTGTGTTTGCTTCAGGTAACATTTAGGCCCCGAAGTCTCCTCTCTGGTCTCGCAGGATGTTGATCAGCATCAGCCACACCCTTTGAACATCATCTACAAAAACAATGGCTCACCTCCTTCACCACATCCCTGTTCCCTTCCCAGGAGCCCGGTTCCCACACTGCTGTCCAGATCTGACCACTCCTGGCCCATTGTTTACGGGTCGACTGTCCTGTTGGAGCGGCTGAGGAGGCACAGACTGTATGTTTACACACCTGATGGATCTCTAGTCTCAACACACACGGAACATATCATGAGGCAGGTTTTCAGATTTTAACCATGCTAACAATCTATTTCGAACCAGGTACAAGTTTATTTTTCTGTTGTAACGATATATGTGAAAATAATTATTGTGCAGGTTCCAAACGAATAAGGTATGATGAACGCTCTGGCTCTGGAAGGGGATGGGTCAAATCAGAAGGATATGTATTGTGAAGACTGTTGGCTGCAGACTGTAGAACATAACAATTCTACAGTATAATTTCATAATATAAAAGTAAACACAATACATTAAGTCAGTGGTTGTTATGTCATTATTAGTAGAATCAATATTCAGGTCACAATATAATATTGTACATTTAAACATGTTAGTCGCTAACATTTTACAAGAAAAATTACAAATGTAAAATAGTGACACAAATTTATTTTAGAAAAGATTAATTTAGAAAGATTTCTGAAAGCAAACTTACCAAAGTGATTGTATTAGACACTGAATAGAAGAACATATTTTATTTTTATTTGGCCATAGCTTATTTAGAACTTGATAGTCTTTTCTCAGAATCTTAATTTGTTTCCAGTATGCAAATGTTATTCTGAATCTAAAATCAGTGCAATATTGACGTAAACAAAAAAAACCAAACTTACCAATGTTTGATAATTATATAGAATTATAGAGCAGCAAATGCAACACACTGTAGGGTAATCCATTAATGTTGTGAACAAGGTAGTGTAAAAAATTGTGATAGTTTGATAACCATTTGTACCATGAGACATCGCACTATTAGACTGCTAATAGTCCACCGTTTACTTGGTTTTCAGATTGATCTCCTTTAGAATTGTAGAGTTTATTTTGTACCTGACAGTTTCAACTTCTTCAGAATAGAATACCAGGTGTGTGAAAGTAAAAAATCTCTGGAAATCTCTGGAAATCTCTGAAACGTGGCCCCAGGACTATAAACCAGGATGAAAGGGTTCTCTCACACACCTGGCATTCTGTCCTGAAGAAATCGGACTGCAAAAATGGTGATGTTGCCCTGCCTCTGGTGGTAGCAAGACGGTGCCAAAAACTGAAATACAGCTGACAGTACACATACAAGACAAAACCCTCTGGACTTAAAAACAAGAACCAACTTTTGGAATAGATGACCAACTTTTGTTTTCAAACTGCCCCTAGGCTGAAAGTGAATGACTATTTGATATCATAGCCACCAGAAGGCGTTACTAAACAGGATTTGTTCTTAACAATTAGTCAATCAGTGATAAATTACCCGTGTGCGTGTGTTTAATGCTTCATTACAGCTGTATTTGGGAATCGGACATTTCAAGGAAGCACTACTACACGAGCACGTCTCTGGTCAAAGAGTTCAAGAGCAAAAACACAGACATGACATGAATAAGTGCTCTAATTAGTTTCTTTATTAAAGAGTTCCGGAAAAGCAAGTTACTTCCTTGAATTCCAGCCTGGCACCAAATCAAAGCTATTTCAATGAATGATATTCTAGTCACATTTCTTTTAAATATGATATTGTGCAATCACGCCTTGTACAATAAAAACAGCCTGTCGATCCAAGACAATGGCATTAAGGGGATTAAACTTCCTGAGACCTCCCACACCGATGCCCTATGGCTCACATTCCGAGAGCAGGAGAAACACCGAGATCAAAGAGAGAACAAAGCCCGGTCGATCCTGCGTGCAAGTTCTCTGCCATGTGTGGACAATACTAGCACAGCGAAACATGGAAATCCTCATACGACACGTGTAAGAGCCGAGACACTTTGATTAAAACATTTAGGGCCCAAACTATTTCATTCAAAGCACAGAGTGAAAAAAAGCAAGGCCATTAAATACAGTCACAGTATTACCAGGCTTGTCAGGTTTAGGTTTACAAGAACAGAGTCAATTCTTCAAAACATGGGATATTTTTCAACAGAATCTTTGGTGTAAAAATAGGCAAACACTCAAAAGAAATGCTGCATGATCTCCAGGACACGTTCGATACGGCAGCCTTGTTCTTTTATTTATACTTATTTTCTTGCTTTTAGCAGTAGTCCCATTTCTATCTATATATTCATTTGTTTATTTGACAGGGACATTGCGCAATAAATGTATTGTTCAGACCAGCTACAAGCTCATTTTCATCTGTAGTTTTTGGCCCGAGGCATTCTGACCACAAGTTTAACTGCTTCACACAAAAAAATTAAATAAATCGATGCCTAAAGGGCTATCTAAAAGTTTCCAGGAATCAGATGAAAAGCCTGATTGTTGTCAAATAGACACTCTGGTCTTTCTTGCAAGGGATGACATATTTTCCATTTTGATATAGACAGCATGTTGTGGCCTAATTTCTTCACAAATCAGTTTCTTTTATGAGAAAAAAAGGTTACCCCACCTTTAAATGTGAATAAATAAATGTATACGGTAAATGCAGACACCAAAAGACATCTAACAACTGTATGGACCCCACAATCACCATAGAGATTCTATAGTCCTGTACGGCTTATACTGTATAGTCATGACCAGAGAATTCAGTTCAGTCTTTGTCCAAACATACAATCCATCTCAGCATGCAGTCCTCCAGGAGCTAGCTCTCCTCGGGTCGGTTTTTATTCAAAGCTGCTTTTGGGGTGAACTCCAGTTTGTCCTTGAGGCTCAATACTTGGGTGCCGTCTTTACCCATTTGCTCTTGAAGCTTTCGCTCTTCTCGCAGTTCAAAAATGCTCTTCTCTTCACGGGATTTCGGTGTTTCAGACAGAAACCACTCAAGATGGTAGCCCACTGCTCCGACCACGAGGGCCACTGGGAAGGTGATGTACGGAGCATAAGTGCGCATCGCTGTCCACATCACCGGCCACATGTCTGCTCACTCAAGATATTCTGTCTGATCGATGAAAAAGGCACCTGCGGAATATAAATTTTAAGATTAGGATTAGGAGATCTGTTATTCGTCCCATAGTGGAGACATTTTAAAGCTATTGCCGTGGTACTGTTAAGTTTTAAAGGTTCCTCTAGACAACTCTGATAAGATCCATCAATTGAATGTCACCATGGAGACGTTATTGATTTGAAGTAGACAATATCTACCGACCAATCAATATCTATCTAATAATATAGTATAACAACAGACAGTAAATCATATTCTCATTTGAGTTTACCTCGACCAATTATTTAGGGTTACTCAAAAATATGTAAACATATGTGTGAACAACAGCTTGAAGTGGACTTATTCTTTATCCAAAATATAATAATGAGTGTAACTAATGTTTATTTATATAGTGCATTTCACAGACCAAGGTCACACAAAGCCCTTTACAATGTTTGGAGTACAGATATTTTTTCCATTCTCTCCAAACACAGTGATAACAGCAGCGAGAAGCCTCCAATCATCGCCATTCATTCACAATACACATGATGTCCATAATATTTATGTTAGAATGAGGCTCTTATCTAGGTTTCCAATTTCAGTTTGTTGGTGAAATGTAGCTGGTTATTAGGGGTGGACAATATAGATCGTCGACAATAATATCGCAAAAGTGAATTTGAAGATATGCTTTTTCGCATTATCGTCATTTTTTACAATCAGAGCATACCAGATGCCTGTTCATCAAATGCGTGCCTAAAAAGACAACCACTGCTTCATTTGTACATTTCTATCAGATCTTCAAGTGTTACTTGAATTGGATTTTTTTTATGTTAATGAATGTTTTTGCATGTTTTGCAAAGATGTGCGATACACTTTACAAATACAAAGCTGCTAATTTAATCTACAGTGTCTCTATCTATAGATGCCCCAGCAAGCAAAACATTGCAGATCATTTTGTGTAAAAATGTGATTTTGAAGATATCTTGACAATATCGTTATCCGGAGTTGGTTAAAATAGATAATTATTATTGCCCATATCGCCCACCCCAACTGGTTATAGCCCTTTCATCAATAACAAAAATTCACAAAATAAAAAAAAAGCACCACACATATTTAAATGAAACCATAAACTAAACTCCAAGTCCCTTTAAATCGTTAGTGAGTGCTCTCGCCACTTCACAGATATGCCCAGTAACTTTGATGTTGTCTTTGATCAAATATACAGCTTTAAAGTGAGTTCTCCCAGTTATTAGAATGGTGGGTAGCGGACCGCGTCACAAAAGTAGCGTATTGTGCCTTTAGGAAGACGAGCAGGATCCATTCATTGGTGTGATATATTAAAGAGCTGTTGTATCATAAGACACATTCAAGGTCAAAAGGATTTCAGCTTGATCAACATTAACCAGAGAGCATAACACAAACTTTTATATTACACAAACATTTCAAAGTCATTTGGTGTTCTTGGGACAGCCAGTTATGACATGGCCATGAATTCCACATGACAATAATTATGTATAGATACGTACTCGCACTATATGTTGGCATTATAAAGGACACATCCACGCTACAATTATCCAACAACCAACTATCATTCATATTCGGTATCTGTTAAATGTAGTCGGTTATTGCTCATTCTCACCTTTACCAGAAGCACGCTGATAGCAGAGCTGCCACTTCCGCGCTCTCTTGTGATTGGTCAATGCCGCAGAAAGAAGTAGCGCCTCTTCGTCTATAGCACCACCTGCCGGCCAAAGGGGGAACGTCAGCCTATCAGTTGTACATCTTTAAAAGAAAGTATAATGTATCTTTAGAATCACATGGCGTAAACTACACTTGCACTGGAGGAGGATGAGGATGAAATATCGGCTTTTGTCAAACGATGAATGACAAAATGTTAAATTGGGCAAAACATAAATATAGACAGGACAGGAGCATTAGTCTTTTGCGATAATTATTTTTAATCATTGTCCAGATTTGGAATGAAATTAGTGAAGATTAGTCATTAGTTAAGATCAAGTCTCCTTCTCTCCTATTTGTTCTTTTTGATGCTTGACCAGATATAATAATATATATATAATATATAATTACTCTTTTAGCAATAGTTTTAGTCTAGTTATTGCTAATCCTTTGTCATTTCATATACAGTACATACTATGAGGAAAACCTTGAACAATAAAAAGCTGATATTCCCAACTTTGAAACGACAACATGATTATATAACATCACATGTCACACACTCAACCAATCAGCTCTGAGTATGCAAAAGATAAAATGTTTAGTAATAAGCTAAGCATATATGGTGAATCAAAACGAAAAAGGTGAGGTGCTCCAGCTTTAATAACAAATCATTGGTGTCAATTTGTCTAAGACGGTTAGAACTCAATTTAAAGTGTGAATCGGTTAAAATCCTCTGAAAACATCATATAGAAACATGTGATAATCTGCATTTTCTCAGCAAAAGGGAACTCATACAGATCCTGGTACATCAACAAAGATCCTTTAAACTGGCCAGACAAACCCACTTCCTATACAACAATGGTGGACAATTAAGTGGAGTATAATTAGGAATGAGTTCATTTTTGCCTTTACTCATTCCACAACACTAGTGGTAATAAAGTAGTATTGAAAGGTATAAACATTGAATAATAAAATACACTATAAGGCTAGATAACGTTATGGTTTATTAAAAATACTGTAAAAAATATTGCTAAATTATTATTAAAAAAGCTTTAGTGATTTCCATAGTATTGGCATAGATGAGAACAAGCATAGGTTAGTAAAGCATTGGCAGTTATATCTATTTGGCAAACGAACTTTCACTTTGTTATCAATTAAATATATTGGTATTATGGTCATTAAAGTCTGTTACTTATTGCCCGTGTGCATAGCTTTTCATAGGTGTACAATTCAAGTATGAAAGAGGAAACAATAACACTAAAAGGCATTATGCTAAAAACAAACCAGCCTCATTACTCGTACTACTAATGTGGTTAAGTTAAAAAAAAATATTACACTTATGGCATTTAGAGGGAAATAAAGTACATACATTGCATAATATGTCACAAAGGAATGTCGAAAGTAAAATATAATGGCCATACGACCTCATTTGGCATCTTGGAATATGAAAATGTGCAAATTCTATAATGCATTGGCAGTCGTGTTTGTCTCTTCCTCCGCTGAATACAAAGTCCCTCGCTGTGGCACGTTTGCTAGTAAACGTCAGGAGATCACATGAGCCTCGTTACGGCGCTGCTTAGGAAGTCCTCATAGTTCATGCGGATGTTGCCAGAGCGGCTGGTGTCCCTCTCCCGGAACACCTCGGTCATGCTCTGGAGCTGGGTGCAGACCTGGATGAAGCGGTCCAGCTGAATCCCGGGCCGCGCACTCCTCACACTGAAGCGTTGCACCAGCGTCTCGGTAAACTGCGGGCTCAGGTTGTAGCCCATCTGCGCAAGAGCTGGAACAAAGAAAAAGCTTTGTTTACAAAAGATTGTCCATTTACTTCGGTAAAATGTATATTTATAAATAACAAACTAATTTAAAAAGGGATGTATCAAGCCTTTATTTGTTAAAATGTATAATGATCTGCTCAAAGCTTGTAAAAACCCCAAATAAATATTTTGATAATGGACTAAAACCCATAATCATCAAAATTATAACGAAAGTAATTTTGTAATTTACAAAATTATGTGTTTTTCCTTTATTTGGATGCAACAGTGTGTATTAATGAAGAGCAGCAGCTGTAAATACACCAGATACACCACAAAATATTTTGTTTTGCCGGTTTCAGCTAACACACGTTTATTGTGGTAGGGGAAACCAGAGTACCCGGAGGAAACATACACAGACACAGGGAGAACATGCAAACTCCACACAGATTGTGTCTCCAGGTGGAATCGAACCCAAGACCTTATGGCTGTGAAGCACAAATGCTAACTGCGAGATGAGTCTATAGCTTTTATTGGTTCAATATTGTACATTTAATTACAGAATAACATTAACTTTTGAATGAAATTCAAATTTTCCAAGTTCCCACTGTCTGTAGTGTTCAAAACAAACAATTTCATTAAAACTGATTAAAGACAAATAAAACAGTTACCATGTACTTGGATGTTTCTTCCAAACACAATCAAGAGATGTATAAAGTGTAATAATGTAAGAAACACCTTGGTGCAGCTCTGTGCCGCTGATGCAGCCTGAGCGGTCCCTGTCGTACTGCTGAAACAGAGCTCTCCAGCGCTGCATGAACTCCCACAGTGCAGAGAATCCAAACATGTCGATGCGCCCCGTTTTTGTCTTGTCAAACATGTCTGAAAGAATTAAAGAATGGGTTCGTCAGGACTTTATTGATTGTACTGCGTTTTAAAATCATGTACTATCATTCTCCTTTTTTTATTATTGTGTTTCCTAATCCAAGGGCACAAAGCCGTTAATGATGTTATGATGGGAACAGTTACTGGTTGAAGGTAGTGATGTGCTGAGCGTGCCGGGTCTTCGAAGCGTGTACCGAGTAAAAAAGGGGCATATTTTTTGAAGCGTGGTTCGAGGCGTGTGTTGGTGACGTTCGAAGCCTCGCGTAGCGGCCGCACCACGTGACTGTTCATATAGTGCTTCATATCGAGAGTGCATTGCTTTGACAGGTGCTTTGTGATCCGCGGCTGTACCATGGACTGTATTGGCTGTCCCCGTCTGCCTCTGTGTGCGTACGTGTGTGTGCGTGATGTGGAGCAGTCCTGTACTAAGTATAGAGAAACTACTTCATATGAAATACAATTAAAAACGTTTCACTTTAGTAAAACCACATATATCAAGGCTTCAAGTTATTAGTAATAATACGCTGGATACTACATCTCACAACAGCTGTGTGGCACAGTCGGTATATGACGGACTCCGAAGCAGAAGATATAGCGTTCGAATCCTGGTCTACCCATAATAAATTTTGTGTTGCAAAGTAAATGTATTTATTTATTGGGAATAAATGGTTTGTTGTGTTTAATTAATCCACCTCTTGGTAGTTTTTCCTCCATTAATTACTTTCTGTAGAACTGTATTACTTTGGATGTGTTTGTTGTATCAACACAATTGACTGAAAGACTCAAATAGTTCATAGTTCATGAAGCATCATTTCAAACACAACACGTTAGACCATAGACTGTAAATATACATTTTAACATTAGATCTCACCATTCATTGTAAGCACTTAAGAGTGTTATGTATTTTTTGTCCACATGATGGCGTAGTGGAGCATGATTCACCTCGAGCCTTGAGTAATTGAGAATGAGGGGTCACGTGATAATTTGGGCGGGGTCTAATCCGGTCGGCCATGTTGATAGGATCCTCCATCGGTTGCCAGAGACAACGCCACTAACGCTAACGCTCCAGAGGTCTTTAAATTGAGCACGTTTATTAGTTTGGCAGTAGATACATCTACGATTACAACACTAGCAAGACAGTTAATGGAGAAAGTGAAGGCGAAAGGAAATGGACCGTACAGGGAAAAGCAAAACAACGTTATTTGGAGAAGCTCTCAGACATACAACAGGTAGACCCATACGAGCTTCCTGCAGCGGAGTGGCAAAAATACCTAGACTTTTTGCCTCCGTGCACGTACATGGATATAGTCAATTACCTTGTTTTCGGTGTTAGTTATTACACAATGCAGGAGTTTAGAAGTCACAAGTCACTGGAGAGTTACGAGGCTTTCTGCTGTGGTTGGGTGCAGGACATGGCCATCTACAAGCCTCCAGGCGGTGAAAACACTGTTGTACTTGCAAAGGTAAGTTTTCATAACATGCGTTTTTGTGTGCTGTAATTACATTGCATTTAGCACACATTTCTTGACCATAATGACGTGTGTCATTAGATAGTTAGCTAGGCAGCTAACTTAAGATGCACTTCAGTGTTTGCAACATTAACAGCTAGGTAACCTACACTTCTTAACTTTAAAAAAACAACATGAAGACATTTCAGGACGTACCCGAGTGAAAATGCAGAGAACACACTCTCATCGACTGGGGGGTGAGATCGAAAGTAAGGTCCTTTCTTCTTATTGCAGCCAACCAAGCCATCCGGTGTCTCTTCGTCAGGTCAGACACCTGCGCTCCCTGATGTTGTATCCATTTTGGTAGCCTAAACAATTGTAAACCGTTGTTCCTACGTTTTCCTTTCTTATTGTGTGAGGTACTGGAGCAGTTTTTCACACAGCAATGAGCTCCAGGCATGGTAAAACAGAAATAGCGATGACCTCCTTTGCTACCGAGTTAACAACAACTGTTTGCCGCTGGGTGGGATCCTACCAACATGGCGGAGACGGGGAGGGGCTCTGTGCTATGACGTCAACTCCTCACTCTCAATAGGCTGCGATCCCTCAAGGCTTCATGGGGCTTCATATTGCCATCACTAGTTGAAGGACTGGAATGTCTGGATTATTGCACAATTTACACACAAGTAAGTAAGTAAGCTTTATTTATATACCGCCTTTCACAGACCAGAGTCACAAAGCGGTTTACAATTGTTATTTTTTTGGGCACTTGTCCTCTCACTCCACACAGAGATGGGAGCAGGGTCGCCGAACAGGAGGCGCATGCCAGACCTATTGTACATATTTTTAGTGGTAGGGGAAACCGGAGTACCCGGAGGAAACCTACGCAGACACAGGGAGAACATGCAAACTCCACTCAGAAAGGCCCTGGTCCGGCCAGGATTCGAACCCAGGACCTTCTTGCTGAGAGGCGAGAGTGCTATCCACTCAGCCACCGTGCCGCCCAACCAACCATCATGAGTGAGTCAATCTGGCATAATTGCTTCTGAATATTTGATCTAGGTTTATCTAATGGAGTATAAACCAATAGATATAGAAACTCACACAGCCCAAGAGAAATGTGTTTATCATTCATCCTAGGAGATAATACTCTGGGATGTAAAGAGTACACTATGAACGATATCTGTTATTTACGGTGTCTAAACATTCAGAGATAATGTTTACTTAAGCTGCAGCAATTTAAGATCCCGAGGGAAATCCTAAAGGTCACACAAGGAGAAGTTGGACAACAATCTCACAATGAACAGAGATTACGGTACTTTCTCACAGACATTACATTAGAGATCTGAACATTTATTTGATTGACACCTATTGGGAATAAAAGTCTCCACAACAGTAGCTCGTCACTTACTGATCATCATCAGGCAGGTCTCATCATTGAAGGCAGACCAGTTGGAGTTGACCAGCGCCTGCTTCATTTCTTTCATGTTGATATAGCCGCTGCGGTCGGAGTCTACACTGTGGAACCATTGGTAAGCTTCAGGGTTCACGCCATGAGGCACGTTAGCTGGGGGGAATACATTTGAGCAAAGTCAGCACTTAAGATGAAGGAGTGCAACTCTACCAGCCACAAAATAACAACAAAGCTGGGAAAATTATTGTGTCAATTTTTGCGTTGATTTCTTGCTTTAATTGCATACAATGGATTTCTGTTCATAAAAAATAAATTATAAATAACGCAACTATCTGTGGTTAATTACATATTCATTTTAGTCTATTTTAATCTGGATTAATTCATCTCTGTTTTGCAATTAATCAGTACATTTTGTTATCGATTCTCACCCCTAAAAATGATACATATTTGTTTTACTTAGAATTTCAAATTTGGTGCTTAGAGAGTGCAGAGTAGAGGACACAAAACTGCTCACATGCTGGAATGTGAATGCAGTGGCACAAATGACTCGCAGTGAACAGGAGGCCAGACATCTAATCACACAACATGTAAAATACATTGTGCAGTGATGTTGAACATGTTTACAACTAAGGAATCATTTACTTTATTCCATACATTTTGTGATTTCAAGAGACAATTTGTCTTGACTACTGTTGTTCAAGACAGATTTTTTTCCACATGTGAGCTCCAATAACTCAACTAATTGTATCTTATTATATTATACAGTGTTTAAGAAAGTGGACAGAAGGCAAAGTGGTGGAACAATTCTGAACACTGAGCCATACCTGACCTTGCAGTTCATACTCTGACTCACATTATGACTAACTCAATGTAAAGGCCTCATTGTAGGTCCATTTGTCATTTGCAGCACACAATAGCTATGAATAAGCATAGTCCTGATTCCCCATCATGACTGAGCATTTGCATGCTGGTAGAAGGGGTTCTAAAAGTATAGCTGAGATAAGTATCCGAAGGTGAAATGGATCCAGTAAGTTTGCCGTTTACCTTGTGGTGCGTGGTGTCCATAATGTCCGCCCTGAGGTTGCCCCCCATACCCACTGTAGGGTCCCCCGGGAGCATGCCCGTGCCCATAATGACCCCCATGTCCCGGGACACCGTAACTCCCTCCATAGGGTGCCCCGGGGGGCTGTGCACCTCCGTACGGAGCATGAGGCGGAGGGGGCGCGTAGGGACCACTGTGTGGAGGAGCACCGGGAGGATCGTTGCCTCCGGGATAACCCTTCAAACAAACATGGACAACGGAGGATGAGGTCAAAACAGAGAAAACTGTTCACGTTAAAAGCTAACAATAACTATCTAACAATAAACTGACGTTATCGGACTGGCTTAAAGGTACGTTCACTTGTTCAGGCTTTGTCATGTTCCAAACAGAGTGTAATCTTTCGAGTTAGTTCTGGGTTTGTTATAATTCTCACTTTGTGAATGTGTTTTTTTTAAATCAGGACCTTATAAAGTAAACACCAAATAAATTAAGTGACAGAGCATAAGTTAGCATCATTAGCCTGAACATGGCTAAATCCACATAACACAATTAACACCTGTTAACATGAAGCTCGTATGCATAAGGTCTACATGTAACTGAAAGATGGAAGAAATGTACAATACCTGTCCGTAATGAAAACTCATATTATAAAAGTTAAAGTCATCAGCTGGGTCTGCTAAAGCTCAGTGCTGCTGCGCTCCGAGTTCTGCTGCATTTCCGGGTTCGCCCTCGCTCCTGATTGGACAGACGAGTGGAAACCATGACGAAACATCAAAGCATTTGTCAATGCCGCAGTGACGTGTACGGGTAACATATGTGGTGACAAATGATCCAAGCCTATTTCCATACAGATCATCACTCGTTCATGAATATAGTTTCCTTTTTTTGTCCAACTATTTTACTTAGACATCAGTAAGTAAAATAAAGGCTATATTATGTAATTTATGGTTGTAATATATACATATCAATCAATCAACTTTATTTGTATGGCGCCTTTCCAACACAAGGCCACTCAAAGCGCCTCACAACCCACATAGTATCACACAAATCAGAGACATCAATAAATACATTAAAAACAGAATAAAATCACAAATAATGGAAAAAAAAAAATATATATTAAAAGCACACACGGGATTAAAATAATAAATAACCACAATGCATTAAAAAAAAAAAGAGTATGTATCAATAGAATCCTTCAGCCGTATGCACAGCTAAAAAGAACAGTTTTTAGCCCCGATTTAAAAATTGCCAGAGTAGATGCTAGCCTCACATCTTCAGGAAGATTGTTCCAGATTTTAGCTCCATAAATCTCAAACGCTGCCTCCCCATGTTTAGTTCTGACTCTTGGAACCAGTAAGAGGCTACCTCCTGTGCTCCTCAGAGTCCGGGTCGGTTCATATGGGACTAACAAGTCGCTTAAGTACCCTGGTGCGAGGCCATGGAGAGACTTGTACACAAGCAGTGCTGCTTTGAAGTCTATTCTCTGAGCCACAGGAAGCCAGTGCAGAGACCTGAGAACTGGACTAATGTGGTCATATTTCCTGGTCCTGGTCAGGACTCGAGCTGCAGCATTTTGGACATACTGCAGTTGTTTTACAGCCTGTTTGGAGAGACCTGTGAGCAGGCCATTGCAGTAGTCTAACCTACTGGAGACAAATGCATGGATGAGAATCTCCAGATCTGATTTAGACACTATGTTTCTAATTTTGGCAATGTTTTTCAGATGGTAAAATGCTGCTGATGTTACTGATTTGATATGACTGTTAAAATTTAAGTCTGAGTCCATTATAACTCCTAGGTTTCTGACCTTGCCTACAGGTTCCAGGGAGAGAGACTGGAGGTGACGAATAACGCTCTCTCTTTGTTTCTGAGGACCAAAGACAATCAATTCTGTTTTGTCTGCGTTTAGCTGAAGGAAGTTATTTTGCATCCAATCACTAATCTGTTGAGTACAGTGAAGGAGTGATTCCACTGGTCCATGTTCTCCTGCAGTAAGTGAGACATAAATTTGAGTGTCATCAGCGTAATTGTGGTAGGATACATTGTTGGAGCGTATTAACTGACCTAACGGCAGCATGTAAATATTGAACAGAAGAGGCCCCAGAATTGATCCCTGTGGCACTCCGCAGGTCAGAGCCATATGATCTGAGACACAGTTTCCTATCTGAACCAAGTATTTCCTGTCTTCTAGGTAAGACCTAAACCAACTTAGGGCAGTCCCAGTGACACCCACCCAGTGCTCTAGTCTCTGCAGGAGGATCTCGTGGTCGACTGTGTCGAACGCAGCACTCAGATCCAACATTACTAAAACTGTGACTTTTCCTGTGTCGGTGTTAAGTCGGATGTCATTTGTAACCTTCACTAGTGCAGTCTCAGTGCTGTGATTGGCTCTAAAGCCGGACTGGAGCGCATCAAACGAACTATTAGTTACTAAGAATTCTGTAAGTTGTTGGTAAGCAACTTTTTCCAGAATTTTTCCCATAAACGGCAGATTTGAAATGGGGCGATAATTCTTAAGAACTGTGGCATCTAGACTCCTCTTTTTTAGGAGGGGTCTGATGACTGCCGTTTTCGTATGGTAGTGTAATATATTATGTAATATTATCCTGTATTATTCTGAAAAAAACATTTGGTAGATCATTTTATTTTACACAACTATTGACAGACATCCATCCATCCATTTTCTTCCGCTTCATCCGTTGCCGGGTTGCGGGGGCAGCAGTCTAAGCAGAGACGCCCAGACTTTCCTATCCACACACACTTCCTCCAGCTCGTCCGGGGGGACCCCAAGGCGTTCCCAGGCCAGCTGAGAGACATAGTCCCTCCAGCGTGTCCTGGGTCTTCCCCGGGGCCTCCTCCCGGTGGGACGTGCCCGGAACACCTCCCCAGGAAGGCGTCCAGGAGGCATCCGGAACAGATGCCCGAGCCACCTCAACTGGTTCCTCTTGACGTGGAGAAGCAGTGGCTCTACTCCGAGCTCCTCCCGTGTGACTGAGCTCCTCACCCTATCTCTAAGGGAGCGCCCAGCCACTCTGTGGAGGAAGCTCATTTCGACCGCTTGTATCCGCGATCTCGTTCTTTCGGTCATTACCCACAGCTCATGACCATAGGTGAGGGAGGGAACGAAGATTGACCGGTAAATCGAGAGCTTTGCCTTTCGGCTCAGCTCCCTCTTTACCACAACGGTCCGATACAGAGACCGCATCACTGCGCACGCTGCACCGATCCGCCTGTCAATCTCACGCTCCATCCTCCCCTCACTTGTGAACAAGACCCCGAGATACTTGAACTCCTCCACTTGAGGAAGGACCTCTCCACCCACCTGTAGAGGGCAAGGCACCTTTTTCCGGTCGAGCACCATGGCCTCGGATTTGGAGGTGCTGATTCTCATCCCAGCCGCTTCATACTCGGCTGCAAACCGTCCCAGTATTGACAGACATAAGATTATTAAAACATAAACACAAAAGAAAGGCCCCCTCTCTCACAGAAAATATCTGAGGTTCTGGGGAAAACCCTGGCACTTTTAAGGGGAAACAGTCACATTCTGCTGTAAATATTTGATATGTGATTTTTATTGAGCTATTGAACATTTTCATCAAGTTTTCACAATGCAAAAAGGTGGCAGTGATAAGGATATGTAAACAAGAGTCTAAGTGGTCAGTAAAACAAAAATGAGCCCAATGCATATGTTTATAAAGCTACACTAGCCTATTTGCATGCTAAGAAACCTCCCATACAAATACATACAAACATAGAAAAATATAATTTATTTGCTGCTCACATTAAAAAAATCTGCTCGTTTGGCACAATTTTCAATGTATGTACATTAGTCTTTTTGTAAGTCTTTCAGTTTTGTCGTCTCGTCCTCAGTTTTATCTAGGTTGTGAATGGACGCTGTAAGATCCACTCGGATTGATGTTTTGGACTTAAACTCGGACTTTGGAGAGGCCAATGGCTTCATCTCGTGTGTCTCAGCAAAAGGCCTTCTCTCTGCCTCGGTCTTCCTCTTAATCAGTTTGACGATGCGTTTGAAGATCAGGTATGACATCTCACAAAGGCACATCAAGATGCACAGGGCCGAGGACACAACCATAAAGATAGTGAAAATCTTCTTCTCAGTGGGACGAGATATGAAGCAGTCCACAGTGTTGGGACAAGGCTCCAGGGAGCACTTGGACAGGCGCGGCATGTCGTAGCCTTCATAGATGTGGTAGAGGATGTAGAGGAAGCCTGCATCGAAGCTCGCTTTGAACACCAAGCTCACCTAAAAAAAATGTATATAAAGTATATACAATGGTTTCATGGAAAAAAATATGTATGCATGACCATTTTATCTTGAAAACAATCAACAACAAATCTACTGCAATATGATATTGTAAAAGTGTTCACAAATGAACACTTTGTGAACACTTTGACACTGCATAGTGTCTCTCATGACAGGCACAACTGGCATACCTAATGGGGATTATGAATATAGACAAATTAAACTTTGCATAATAGCAGTATTAGGGTGATTAAAATAGTAAAAAATAGATATTAATCCCTTTTTCCGAATTTTTTTTATTAAAATAATAGCATTTTAAAAGTATCATTGTGGTAATGAAATTGGTTTGTAGCCAATTCATGATCAAAACTTTAAAAAGTTTGAAATTCTTGTCAAGAAACACTATTATGTTTACTGGTACCGTCCCCTGTGGACCACTGGACAGTATGGTGTATTAGTTTATTGTTTAAGTCCTCACCAGATAGGTCCACCAGAGTCCTCCCCGTTTCTTGCCGGGGTTTGCGTACAGATGTCCTCCTTTGTGAGACGCTGCATACTGCAAGTCCTTCTTCTCCCGGTACTTGACATGTCCCACCACCAGGAGCGAGGGGCAGGTGACAAAGATGAGTTGCAGAGCCCACAGGCGGATGTGGGAGATGGGGAAGATGTGGTCGTAGCACACATTCTCGCACCCGGGCTGCTCCGTATTGCACACAAAGTCTTTGCTCTCGTCTCCCCACACTCTCTGAGCCGCCACCACAAACACCATCACCCTGAAGATGAACACCATGGACAACCATACGCGGCCGAATACTGTGGAGTACTTGTTGACCCCACTGATGAGGGATTCCAATGCAGACCAGTTCATTACTCAAGTGTATGGTGGCGGAGGCGGACGCCGAGAGGAAGTGGAGTGATGATGTCCCTACAGGGCACAAAAAAATATTCAGATCAAAAACGTTCAGTAATCAAATACGAGGCCGTACTCTTTTTCTAAACAATGAGAACATCTTTTGTATACTGTGCTTTTCAAAATCCCATGTGTATTTGAGTATAATACAATATGAGTTTATGAAGTAACATTACTAAAAGATACACATTAGCTTTATGTTTGAAGTCATTCTTTTTCACGGTGAATTATTGTGATCTGAATGTCCTCTGTCTTCTTAAAGTTATATTACATTCATTTCATTCAGACGTATGTAGGCCTATGTCCACTTTAATTAATGGGAGTCAATACCCAATGATAGGTGTGTAACCCAATATGTGCTAAAATTGCCTAGTTTTAAAGCTAACATTTGCAGAAAATACTTTCATGATTTAAAAAGGTTAAACAGAAATACAGTGCCTTGTGAAAGTATTCGGCCCCCTTGAACCTTTCAACATTTTGCCACATTTCAGTCTTCAAACATAAAGATATAACATTTTTATTTTTTGTCAAGAATCAAAAACAAGTGGGACACAATCGTGAAGTGGAACGAAATTTATTGGATAATTTAAACTTAAAAAAAAAATAAAACACTGAAAAGTGGGGCGTGCAATATTATTCGGCCCCTTTACTTCCAGTGCAGCAAACTCAGTCCAGAAGTTCAGTGAGGATCTTTGAATGATCCAATGTTGTCCTAAATGACTGATGATGATAAATAGAATGCACCTGTGTGTAATCAAGTCTCCGTATGAATGCACCTGCTCTTTGATAGTCTCAGGGTTCTGTTTAAAGTGCAGAGAGAACCATGAAGACAAAGGAACACACCAGGCAGGTCCGAGATACTGTTGTGGAGAAGTTTAAAGCCGGATTTGGATACAAAAAGATTTCCCAAGCTTTAAACATCTCAAGGAGCACTGTGCAAGCAGTTATATTGAAATAGAAGGAGTATCAGACCACTGCAAATCTACCAAGACCCGGCGTCCCTCCAAACTTTCATCTCAAACAAAGAGAAGACTGATCAGAGATGCAGTCAAGAGGCCCATGATCGCTCTGGATGAACTGCAGATAACTACAGCTGAGGTGGGAGAGTCTGTCCATAAGACAACAATCAGTCGTGCACTGCACAAATCTGGCCTTTATGGAAGAGTGGCCATTTCTCAAAGATATCCAATAAAAGTCTCTTAAAGTTTGCCACAAGCCACCTGGGAGACACACCAAACATGTGGAAGAAGGTGCTCTGGTCAGATAAAACCAAAATCAAACTTTTTGGCCACAATGCAAAACGATATGTTTGGCATAAAAGCAACACAGCTCATCACCTAAACACACCATCCCCACCTCAGCTGTAGTTATCTGCAGTTCATCCAGAGTGATCATGGGCCTCTTGTCTGCATCTCTGATCAGTCTTCTCCTTGTTTGAGATGATAGTTTTAAGTTGCATTTTAACATGTATTTTAACATGTGTTTTAACTTGTATTTTAACCAGTGTTTTAACTAGTGTTTTAAATAGTATTTTAACTAGTGTTTTAACTTGTTTATTAACTAAACATACTGTACATTTTAATTGTGATGCAAGGCGACCGTGAGTATCTACAAAGGCGCCTAAGAAATAAAATGTATTGTTTTTATTAGTACACACATTGTGAATCACTTTGTGTGACCTTGGTTTTGAATTGTGCTATATAAATAAAGTAGTATATATAGTCACATCACTTACATTATGCAGAGGATGGGTCATCATCCATGCATGTTTTCATTTCATAGCATCTTCAAAAATACAATAAAAACTGATTTATGATAAACCTGCTTTTTTCCTGTATAGCCCAGGCCGTATTAGATTTGATTCGGTTTCAAGCTTGTGCTGCATACGCCGTGGGAGCGACATTGAGTTCCAGTGCGACTTTAAGGGTCTTTGACATCGCTGACAGATTTATATAGACACAGGGAGGGTCCTCTTTTCTCTGGGTTAATATTCCCCCAGTCTGCAACACTTAGTTTAAAACATATTGTTATGCCCCCAGCCTGTCAGAAGGAAATAACAGCCACATGTCCACTGTTCCATTTCGCTCTTGTCTTGTCTAATCCACAGTATTTACATTTCCTTCAACATTTCAGCTTGACTCCCAACATATTGAGCTGTCACATATATCGCTCCACGTTTTCTGTTTCATCCAAACGGAGAGAGTATTTTTTTTTCCCCAGGGGAGAGTCTGGGTGTCATAATAACAAACTTATGATATGACATTTTTAATCAATATTTTTTTCTAACACGAGCTTTAGATTTGACATGATTTATGATTCCTTTGTGGTTTGTTTTTTAACCAGTGGGCCGTGAAATATTGGAAATGATCCAATATCACCAAATTGGGCAACCAATAACAAATACTTTTCTTTGGGGCTGTTTGATTTTCTTTTAAACCTGAGAATGACGTTGCTTTGTTAATCATAATATTTTTTGTTTCATTTATTAATATATGCAAGCTTCAAAACAGACTTACAAAGTGCTTCACGCAACCCTAGAAACAGGTTAAGATAAGACAAAGTGCAGGAAACGCTAACTGGATAAAAACAAGATATTTAATAGTGTGTAAAACATTGAAAAACAAAATAAAAAAATGCTTTCTTGTGAGAGTGTGTTTTAGGAGAGTTGTAAATGAGGCTACAGTGGGAATCCAAGCAAATTAAAATTGTCCTAATGTCCTTCTAGTTTCATTTTTGTTTCAGCTGGTGTTTTATTTCAATGAATAAGGAGTGCCATGGCTCCAAAAGGTTGGGGGCCACTGCTTTAAGACAGTGATTTGCAAACAGTGGTAGGACAAGAAGTCAAAATCTTATCAGCATTAGTACATATTGTATCTGTGACAATCTTAGCAATAGTTATAATAATTAAAAACGTCCGTATGGAAGACTATTGGCAGCTTAATTCAATTGTCTATTCATTTGTCAAATGGCTATGCATTATGTTATTTTAGTATTTATTTTGTATTTGTCAAAGTGTAATGTTATATCCTATTTTGACTTGTAATGTTCTATTCCAAAAGTTCTAATGGCAATTCAATGTGTAAAATGTCAATGAAATGTCTTTACATATTTCAAATTACAAGATTTTGAAATGAATAGCATATTGCCATGTAATTTTGGCCTCTTTATTTATTATTCTATTCATTCTTAACATGGCCTTTAGTTTAGAGTTGTATTTGGCAAAATTGCATGTTATATCCTATTTTGACTTGTATTCCACATTTGAGTATGTTAAGTTTCATTTAATGTGTTGTGAAACAGCACCTCCCTCTGGATTGCATTGCATATTGCATATTGCATTGCCACATGGTTTGAGTGCAACTTAATTCAATATGCTATGCAGTTCTTGACCCCTGGGAAGGCGGGCCCTGGTCCGCTCTCGGCCAATCAGAGACGAGTCTATATCCTCCTAGCTAGATGCGCTGTGTTGTCGATTTTTGCTGGAAGTAAATGCTGTTATGACAGATTGGAAGTAACAGATCACCCTTCATGAAGATTCCAAGTTACTCTAAGGAGGTTCTATGTAAGTATAGAAGTGTGTTTTTTTTTTTTAGAAAACACTACTGGCTAGCCAGTTAAACGTCCAGAGCTAGTAGGCTAATGTTACTTTAAAAGCGGGCTGCTCTTGGTCGGTCACCAGTCTGAAGATCCAAGTGTGCCCACTGTTTGAATCGGCTTCACATTAACTGTGACTGGTGACCGACCAAGAGCAGCCCGTTTTTAACAGAGACTCGTCTCTGATTGGCCGAGAGCGGACCAGGGCCCGCCTTTCCAGGGGTCAAGAACTGCATAGCATATTGAATTAAGTTGCACTCAAACCATGTGGCAATGCAATATGCAATATGCAATGCAATCCAGAGGGAGGTGCTCTTTTACAACACATTAAATGAAACTTAAAGTGATTGTCTGGAGTTTGTCAGAAAGAGAGACAGAGAGGTACTTGATTTGAAAAAAACGACGCAAGCTCCCTCCCCCTTCCTTTCTGATTGGTCTACACCTACATTTCCGTAACACTTTGAAATGTTAATCAGAGAACACATTATACATATACATTATTAATACACATGCACGGAGGTTTTCAGAATTATTTGTGAATGTTTTAATGAAAAAAAAAGTTTTTATGCACACAAAAAAGCGATCGCGGCAAACCAGGAAGTGCTATTATCATGAATTGTACATTATAGGACACATCTGCAGAGGATCTGATTATGGATATAGGTTCAGTATATACACAAGTACCTCAGCGCGGATGTTCAAAATTCTTTGTTCAGTTTTCATGTAGTTCCAGAGCCTAATAGAGGCTCCGCGAAAACAAACAACTGCGCATGCATCAGCGCCGATGATTGACAGCCCTTGGCATGACTCGATTGGTTAACCTCGACGGCACCGTGGATTCTGAACTATAGCTAAGAGCAGGGAAGGCGGGACTTCCCCGTAATATTAGAATTAATAAAATGACTTATTTTATATCAACATTTAAGGCCATGGTCAATTTAACACATTTCCTAAAATTTGTAATTCATTTAGAGTTACAGACTATCACTTTAACATACTCAAATGTGGAATACAAGTCAAAATAGGATATAACATGCAATTTTGCCAAATACAACTCTAAACTAAATGCCATGTTAAGAATGAATAGAACAATGTATAAAGAGGCCAAATTTCCATGCCATTATGCTATTCATTTCAAAATCTTGTAATTTGCAATATATAAAGACATTGCATCGACACTTTACATATTGAATTGCCATTAGAAATTTTGGAATAGAACATTAAATGTCAAAATTGGATATAACATTACACTTTGACAAATACAAATACAAAATAAATACTAAAATAACATAATGCATAGCCATTTGACAAATGAATAGACAATTGAATTAAGGTGCCAATAGTCTTCCATACTTCCGCAGCATCAAAACTGGAGTACCTATATATACTGTAGTTCATTTAGTTTGTTCCAACAGAAAGAGTTTTGTGAACAAATTATACCAGAATATGTTGTTTTTATCCAAATACAAAACATGTCATAATTTGCAAACTTGTAAGCAAAAGCCCTGAAAGTGATTATTTGACTTATTTGAGCAAGAGCGGTCTTCTCTTTTTAACTAAATCTGCAAAACATGATCTAAAAATGCGACACAGGCCGTATAAGGTGCAGGTATTGAAAACTGAACTTTTTGAGAGAATTATAAAAACTTCAATGGTTTTTATTGCATTTTCTTTTTTGCATCTATCTATATTTTGGTGTGAAACAATAGGTACCCCAGATTTGACTGAGACGGTAAGTGACGCAAACATGTCAGTTTCAAATCAGTTCAAATGCAGACACTGAAGTAACAAGGTTCTGGGTGGCATATTTTCGTATTCACAACACTGTAGACGAAACCTGCGGCTTGTGTGGTTTGAAACACAAGACGAGGCGTATCGAGTTTCCACCAATGTCACTGTGCAACGCATGTGGAATTCCCTGTGCAATTGGCCACTGCCATGGTCAAATATAAAAGTATAACAACTGAATGAATACATGTGAAAATATGGTACACAGTCTTACGCAGCTCTATGATCACAAGGCAAACACTTTCCCCACACCCATTTCTACCACGCTGAGTGACAGATGCATTTAAAAACTAATCAATAAGAAATGTGAAAAAAAACGTAAAATTGCAGATGGCTTTCCCATTCATTTGCGCAAAGATACTACCAAAATTCTTCCTTACTATCACATGTTTTGTTCTTATTTATTTCCATATCCCATAATCAGATTTCTGCTGGTTTGTACCATTCTATAGGCTGTATGTATTCAGCTGTTCTTGTTGACATGTGGGTAAGCTCTTCTTCCGCAACACGCTCAACAGGTTTTGTTTAGCGAGGTGGGGTTGGACTTCACAGGAAAGCATAATCATTTTTTTCATAATAATTTCACAAAGAGTTGCTAAATTGCAAAAGTACATTTCAATACATCAGCTTCTACTCTTTTCTTGCTCTATGTATGTATGTATGCAGTGCAATGGAAAGTGGTGAGGAGAGTCTATTTGTCAATGTTTCTAAGTTGTATTTATAGCAGATAGAATGGTGATAAAGGCTCTTACCTCAGTGCAATGTGACGGGGATTATCCTGACCGGCATTGTGTGGAAAACTGAGCCAGCCCGTGTCACCTGTCTTCTCTTAGAGGGCTGTCTCGGAAGTGTGGAGCTGCCTAAACAGGAGAGATGGGAAAAGGTGGGGTGATTGGCATTTCCGACGTTCACGACCTGTGAATGGAAAAGTGAAATTACTTGAAGCATTACTTTTCCCAGTTCAAAAAAAAGACAAGGAACAAGGGACGGAACCTGTCCGTACGCAAATCAGCACGAGCCATGCAAATAGGTGATTTGTTTACAAGTAATACACTACGTAACTTATAGTTAAAAGGTTCTGTCCATGCTCTAGAATTCTATTCCAGTTGCAGGGAGGGTGCCAATAAAGAGAGAAGCCATGAAATAAATGCAAAAACTTATTATGTCCAATGTTTTTCCCAGATCATTGTTTGATTTATAATATTCTCAAGTCTGAAAGTCCTTTCCACTGGCCATCATCATACTTATACATATACTTATGCATACATATATATTTTTTAGAATTTTGTCACCACTGCCCTCCACCACATTTTTAAATATCATGTTGCATGAACACAACTTATTAGAGATTTATGTTCCTAAAATATATTTATAAAGGCCTTGGAACTTCACAATTTTACATTATATATAAATATCATAAATTTATATCTTTATCTTAAATCTGGAAGGTCCACATTTCTCTGTAGTTGAAGGTTGGGACACCCACGACTCCAGGCGAAGCAGACGCTGGAATGTGGATGTGGCAAGTTGTGGCATTAAAGTTGTGCTGACCATTTGTGACTGGGAGGAAGAACTGACGCGCTAAACTTGAGCCTTTCATTTTAAACACTTTATTGATTTACATTAAAAAAAGGAACAAGAATACTTTGCTCATTACGCAGATAAAAGCGGTCAAAAACTGTGTGCTCACCCAGTCACTCACACACCTGCACTGGAGAGCCACCCATTTAACACATCCAAAACCACACACCCACGCCACGCCCACTGTGACGCAACATTCATTCATAAATCAGTTTCACCTCACCACAAGCAAATAATGGCTGGAACACTCCGGCTCCTAATTGTTATTTGACAAAAAACAATTCACAAATCATCATACACCGGCCATAAGCAATTCATACTTAATTCATAGCCTCTTTAAAAGCTGGCAGTTCATAGAATACCTTTTAATGTCCAGTTTCTTAAAGTTCAGTTCATAATTCATCTTCAAAAGCTCATCATCATTATTAAGAGTCTTAAAGGTCAAAAGGTCATGTATGTTTAGTCAAGTAGTCCTTGGGTGGCAAGTCTTATGCTACTTGCCACAGGCACAGTTTTGTAATAGGTCTTTCTAAAACACTAGTCTGTCTTCACACGTGCCGATCGAACTAATCCTTGCTCATCCTTGAAGGTTTCTTCAACTCTGCCCAGCAACCAGGAGCTGCGGGGGGGCAGTGTGGTCTGCAATTAGCACAATGTCTCCGAGATT
This sequence comes from Knipowitschia caucasica, assembly GCA_964034765.1. Taxonomy (NCBI): domain Eukaryota; kingdom Metazoa; phylum Chordata; class Actinopteri; order Gobiiformes; family Gobiidae; genus Knipowitschia; species Knipowitschia caucasica. The sequence continues at coordinate 29,071,769 of OZ035838.1, forward strand.
AAGACTTCTTTCTTTATTCCATTTATGCCTCTCCTGCAATAATGGAAGATACTCCCGTATCCATCTTTTCCAAAAGAGGTTGCACATATATTGAGCCTGTTTCCATCTTCTTTTCGAATAACAATCAGTGGCATCAACCAGACCAATGGGTAACACTGGTGTGACCTTCATGGTTAGCAGATGGTTTGGAGTCAGAGGCTCTAGGTCAAGTGGATCATCAGACAGTTTTGTTATTGGTCGGTCGTTTAAAATAGCTTCTGCCTCACACAACACTGTATGGAAGCCTTCGTCATCCAATGTTTGTTCTCTCAACACTGAGGTAAGTATCCTTTTTGTCATTCCAATGATACGTTCCCAAGCTCCACCGTGACGTGAGGCCGCAGGTGGATTAAAACTCCACTTAATTCCTTGGTGGAGAAAGGCCTTTTGTATTTTATCATTATCCACAGCAGCAACTGCATCCCTCAGTTCCTTCTCAGCACCAGTGAAGTTTGTCCCATTGTCTGATCTCATGTGTACGACTTGGCCCCTTCAGCAGACAAACCTTCACAAAGCATTGATACACGAGTCTGTGTCCAGAGAGTCAGCAACCTCCAAGTGTACTGCTCGACTAACCATGCATGTGAAGAGTACTCCATAGCGCTTGATCAGACTTCTTCCTCTTCTCACCTCCACAGGCCCGAAGTAATCAACACCAACGTTGGAGAAAGGAGGTAGATCAGGTGTAATCCTCTCAGAATGTTAGGACGAACAAAATGGCAGACCCAAGGATGCAGGAAACAGTATTTATTTAACAGAAGTAGAGGGTGGGTTCCTGGGTGGCAGATGTGGAGGGGTAGACCGGGCTATATCAGGTGGAGGATGAAGGTGAACTGGAGCTGGACACACCAACGGTACACTTCTCATGACGGAACGATCTGGCACTGGAGAGCAGGTCTGCATGGCTTTTGACTGTTGATTGTTGATTGTTGCTGGTGCAGGTGTGCAGCTCCCCAGGTGCAGGTAACGAGGAGTCTCAGGAAGGGAGGAAACAGGAGGGGAGGGGTCGAACAGGAGGAGCTGGGGAATGAGCTGCAACAGTACCCCCCCCCCCAACGGGCACCTCAAGGTGACCCACCAGGCCTCCCCGGATGGGCCCGATGGAACTCCCGGACAAGGTCCGGATCCAGGATGAGGGAGCGACTGACCCAAGACCGCTCCTCCGGACCATACCCATCCCAGTCCACTAGGTACTGGAAACCACGGCCCCGCTTCCGCACATCCAGAACCCGACTCACAGAATAGGCGGGGTGATCATCAACAAGCAGGGGGGGAGGAGGGGGCAAGGCAGGCGGGCACAAGGCGCTGGAACTAACAGGCTTCACTAGGGACACATGAAACACAGGATGAACCCGTAATGTACGAGGCAACTTCAAACGAACAGTCACAGGATTAACGACCCGTTCAATCTCAAAAGGTCCGATGTAACGAGGAGACAACTTTCTGGATTCTGTCTTTAAGGGTATATGTTTAGAGGACAGCCAGACTTTTTGACCTGGGACATACTCTGGAGCGGGACGACGATGGCGGTCAGCAGTCCTCCTACTGCGGGTGGTTGTCCGTAGCAACGCTCTGCGGGTCTCTCTCCAGAACTTCCGGCATCTCCTCATATGCGCCTGGACAGAAGGAACGGCCACCTCCACCTCATCCCTGGAAAGCAGTGGGGGCTGGTAGCCCGAAGAACACTCAAAAGGAGAGAGACCCGTAGCAGATGACGTCAAGGCATTGTGTGAGTACTCAACTCAAGGTAGGTGAGTGCTCCATGTAGTTGGGTTGCGACCAGTGATGCAGCGAAGAGCAGCTTCCAGGTCCTGATTGGTTCTTTCACTTTGTCCATTGGTTTGTGGGTGGAAACCAGACGATAGACTCACAGAAACATCCAGAGACCGGCAAAACGCCCTCCAAACCTGGGAGATGAATTGAGGGCCCCTATCTGATACAATTTCACTAGGAATACCATGTAGGCGAAACACATGTTGGATCAAAAGGTTGGCTGTCTCAAGGGCGGTAGGTAGCTTTGGAAGGGCCACGAAATGAGCCGCTTTAGAAAACCTGTCCACAATGGTAAGAATCACAGTATGACCATTAGATGGCGGCAACCCAGTTACAAAGTCGACCCCTATGTGAGACCAGGGGCGACTGGCTAGTGGCAGTGGTCTAAGATAGCCAGTTTGTGGACTATGAGGAGACTTATTTTGAGCACACACTGGACAGGCTGCAACAAAACTGCGTGTGTCGGAGTCCAAGGTCGGCCACCAGAAATGTCTGCGAAGGTTGGACAGAGTACGACTCACCCCAGGATGGCAGGCAAGAGCAGAGCTGTGGGACCACTGCAGGACTTCACTACGGACTGCTGAAGGTACATAGAGCTTGTTGGGTGGACCCCCGCCTGGATCTGGTTCAGCCTCCTGAGCCTGCTTTACATTTGACTCCACCCGCCAAGAGAGGGCACCAAGGATGCACGAATTTGGGAAAATCGGGTCTGGATGAGCATGTTCAATGGGATCAAACTGACGTGAGAGGGCATCAGGTTTGACATTCTTTGAGCCCGGACGGTAAGTAATCGTGAACTGGAATCGGCCAAAGAAGAGTGCCCATCGAGCTTGTCGTGAGTTCAACCTCTTGGCGGATTGAATCTAGGCCAGGTTCTTATGGTCCGTCCAAACTACAAATGGCTGCTCCGTGCCCTCCAGCCAGTGCCTCCACTCCTCTAGTGCCAGCTTCACAGCCAAAAGCTCACGATTACCGACATCGTAGTTGACCTCAGCCGGGCTCAACCGTCTAGAAAAAAATGCACAAGGATGAAGACGGTTGTCGGAATCAGAGCGTTGGGACAGCACTGCCCCCACTCCCACATCTGATGCATCTACCTCCACAATAAACTGTTTGGAGGGATCTGGCTGAACCAAGACCGGCGCTGTGGAGAACAACATCTTGAGCTTGTTAAAAGCACAATCAGCATCAGGAGACCAGTGAAATGACATCTTAGAGGATGTGAGTCTAGTGAGGGGTGCGGCCGCTTGACTAAATCCCCGAATGAAGCGACGGTAGAAGTTAGCGAAGCCAAGAAACCTCTGTAGTTGCTTCCTATTAGAAGGCACTGGCCATTCAGTGACTGCCTTGATCTTACTGGGGTCAGCTGCTACTTCTCCACCTTTGATAATGAATCCAAGGAAGGAAACAGCATTAGCATGAAACTCACACTTCTCCGTTTTCACAAACAGTCTGTTCTCAAGTAATCTCTGCAAAACCAAACGGACATGTTGACTGTGTTCCTCTGGGTCTCTGGAGAAAATCAATATATCGTCAAGGTAAACAAAAACAAAGTGGTGGAGAAAGTCACGTAGAACATCATTTACCAGGGCTTGGAATACTGCAGGTGCATTAGTTAGTCCAAAAGGCATAACAAGGTATTCGTAATGTCCTAAAGGTGTATTGAATGCTGTTTTCCATTCATCGCCTTCTTTGATACGGACCAGATGATACGCATTCCGTAAATCTAGTTTGGTGAATATAGTGGCACCCTGCAGAGGCTCAAAAGCGGAGGAAATGAGGGGCAAAGGATATTTATTCTTAATAGTTATGTCATTCAGGCCCCAATAGTCAATACATGGTCGCAGTGATTTGTCTTTCTTCGAGACAAAAAAGAAGCCAGCATCCACTGGGGAAGAAGACGGACGAATAGTACCTGAGTTGAGAGACTCTGTGATGTAAGACTCCATGGCTTCTCTCTCCGGACGTGACAGGTTGTACAGTCGGCCTGGGGGCAGAGTAGCTCCAGGAAGAAGTTCAATGGCACAATCATAGGGTCTGTGAGGGGGCAAGGACAAGGCTCTCTCCTTGCTGAAAACATCACCAAGATCATGATATTCAACTGGAACTGAAGTTAAATCAGGAGCTGGGGGTACTGTGTGATGCCTAGCTCCCCCTGCAGGCGGTAAAGCAGAACGTAAACAAGACTTGTGACAGAATGAGCTCCAGCCTGTGATGTTGCTAGCTGACCAATTGATGTGAGGGTTATGAGTCTTAAGCCATGGGAAACCTAGCACCAGAGGAGTAAGAGGAGCAGAAAACACATAGAATTGAATGCTTTCATGGTGATTACCAGACAGAACTAAGTGAAGTGGTACAGTCTGATGGGTGATTTCTGCAAGGAAAGTTCCATTTAGAGCACTGACCTTAATCTTTTCAGGAAGTGGCTCCATGCAGATTCCCGCTTGTTGAATGAATTCTGTATCCAAAAAATTCTGCTCTGCACCAGAATCGACAAAGGCCAGTAGGGGAAAGGACTGTTTGTTCCAACACAGGGTGGCTTGCAGCTGGAGTTTTTCTTCCTTGGGGGGTTTGAAGACCTCGCCCGTCAGAACCCCCATAATTACTGACGGGCTGGCCCTTTTGGACAAATGGGACACTGGTTGACGTAGTGGCCCTGACGTCCGCAATAGAGACACACTCCAGAATTCAATCTCTGGGATCGTTCCTCTTCGGACAATTTGGCTCGTCCGATTTGCATAGGGACCTCTGGAGATGAAAGGGCAGGCGGCGGAGCAGGTAAGGGATCATACCTTGTTTGGTTCACAGTCTGAGTGGGGGTGCGAAATCCAGGGACAGGAAGATAGCGGTGCCCCCTCTCCCGCCGTCGTTCCCTCATCCGATTATCGATTCTAATGGACAGCGATATAAGATCTTCTAGGGATTGCGGATCATCACGGATTGAGAGTTCATCTTTCATTGTGTCACTCAAGCCACGCCAGAATACGCCTCTAAGTGCAGTCTCATTCCACCCAGACTCTGCAGCAACAATTCGAAACTGTATGGAATAATCTGCCACACTCCTACTTCCCTGCTGGAGCTCCAGTAGCCCCTTGGAGGCGTTAGCTGCGCAGTTAGGGTGTGCAAAGACCTTTTTGAACTCACTAATGAAGTCACTATAGGCTACATCTTCTATTCCTCCACTGTCCAAAACTGCTTCAGCCCAATCCAATGCTCGCCCTCGTAATAAACCAGTAATGAAGGCTACCTTGGCATGATCGGTTCTGAATGTCCGTGGCTGACAGGAGAATACAGTCTGGCACTGAAGGAGGAACCCCTTACTCTTACTCAACTCGCCATTGAAGGGTTCAGGGTGAGGAACAGGGGTCTCTCTTCGGGAATCATCAGTAGAAGCGGTGACAGGTGTGGCGGGTGAGCAATGATCACACGCCGATTTGTTTGTGGATTGAGCAGGGTCTTCAATGACACACTGTCAACCCCCGTTCCCAGCACAACTTTAAACATTTGGCATCGCTCCTGCTTGTAGCATACACACTCCATTAGTACATGACGAACAGTCTCTTCTTTCCCGCCGCACTCACAAAGTCCATTTGGTCTCTTTCCCATAAGAACAAGATCTGGGGCAAACCCACAGTGTCCCAGTCTGAGTCTTGTATATATTACTTGCTCCCTTCTGCTCTTTCCCCAGGTGATGTCTCCCCCCCTGACACTGCTCTGAACCAAATAAAAATGCCTCCCCCTTTCCTCTACATCCCACGCACTCTGCCATCTGCGCCCAATCTCCTGTCCTATCATTACACAGAGCTCGGTGTATCCCAACGTTGTTATAACAGTAACATTCTCCAAATTCAAGGCTTTCTTCGCAATAGAGTCTGCACTTTCATTTCCAGCAACTCCCACATGAGCCGGCACCCACATGAAGGCTACTGAAATGCCTATCGCCTCAGCTCTACACAGAGCCATAAGAATTTCCGAAATTATGTCCTGTCTTGCGTGGGACACTCCTGCTTGCAGCGCCATCAGAGCAGCTGCAGAGTCTGTACAGATTAACGCTTGCTGAGGACAAATCTTACCTACCCACTCCAACGCACCCAGAATCGCTATTGTTTCTGTGGTAAAAACTGACACCCCATCTGGGAGCCGATGTCCCCGACTTACACCAACCTCAGGAATGTGGACAGCAAAAGCTGTCTTCTTGCTGCCAGGGTCAACAGAACCATCTGTGTAAAACTGCATGGACCCACCCCAATTTTCATCAATAGTTTCCGTTACCACCCCGACTGGGTTACTTCTACCCTTCTGCTTGAACTTATCCCTCACAGCCCAATCTATCTCTGGATCTGGAAGCAACCATGGAGGGACACTCGGCCAGACAACCCTGGGAGACATGTCATTGCCCCAATTAGGAAACTCTCTTCTCACTTCTTTTACTAAACTCTCTCTTCTTCTTTTCTGAGCAGGCAGCCAGCTAGCCTCCAGCAATCCCTTCACAGGATTCCCTTGGTCTTGGCTCTGTACCCTCCCAATATACTGAAGGGCTAACTTCACACGTCTCAATTCAAGGGGCATCTCACCACACTCCACTAATAAGGCTGGGATAGATGTGGTCCTAAAAGCCCCACAGCACACCCGCAACGCTTTCGCCTGCACCACATCCAGCCTCGCTAAAATTGTCTTAGCCGCACTCCCATACGCCAAGCACCCATAGTCAATGCTTGATCGCACCATTGCCCTGTAGATCATCAGTTGAGTTCCCTTGTCTGCACCCCAACTACTACCCGCAAGGCACCGCAATATATTAATAATTTTCCCACATTTTGCAACAATCTTATCAACATGGGATCTGCATGGCTTTTGACTGTTGATTGTTGATTGTTGCTGGTGCAGGTGTGCAGCTCCCCAGGTGCAGGTAACGAGGAGTCTCAGGAAGGGAGGAAACAGGAGGGGAGGGGTCGAACTCGAACAGGAGGAGCTGGGGAATGAGCTGCAACACAGAAGGCAAATCTGACATTTTTTGCTCCATGAGTTTTCCTCTTTGGCGCCGACATGTGGAACAGCTTGAAATAATTCGTCTAGCAGCTGCGTTAGCGTTGATGATCCAATACCTCTTTCGCAGAGTCGACAAGACATGGTTTCTACCTGAATGTCCCAGCTGGTGATGGATGTCTTTCAAGATCAGAAGAGACACGTGATGATTTTTAGGCAAAATTACTGGATGTTTCATGGTCTCAGGCATGGCCGCCTTTCTCAAACGCCCACCGACTCTCAACACACCATCCTGCAAGGTGGGGTCCAGTTTATACATTGTGCTGTTCCCTTTCACTTCATTGTTGCCAGATAAAGTTTCAATCTCTCTATGGAAAGTTTGATGCTGAACGAAACAAACAATGGCGCTCTCAGCCTGTCTCATGTCCTCGACTGTCAGACTTTGTTTGCAAACTGCAGCTTTACACATTTTCAACTCCTGATCCACAGCTTCAACATCCACCTGAGCCCTTTGCATCAGTTCTTTTCTGTAGGATCGCAGCTTCAATAACGTCTCTTTAAATTTCAGAAACCATGCCACAGCAGTTTTGAGTCTTGTCCACTCTGAAAAGTACAGAATCAACTGACAAGTGGTATTTTGGTCATTTGCAATGATATAATTCACCAGACTTTCTTTCTTGACCTCAGGATCACTATCAATAATGTCCAGGTCACATTTTGTGATGGGCCATTCGTTTTCAGATTTTTTCAAGAATTGTGGTCCCTTTAACCATCTGTCTCTAGTCAACAGCTGCTCCATACGGAGACCTCGTGATGCATCATCAGCTGGGTTTTGTGCTGTGGGAATATGCCTCCACTGTGACACATGGGATGTTTCTCTGATGGCGTTGATACGATTGGCCACAAACACATGAAACCTCTTGTCCTCATTTCTGATGTACCTGAGGACCGAGGTGCTGTCTGTCCAGAACACAGACTTTTCCAACTCAAGGTGCAGCTCATTTTGAAGCATCTTATCAATCCGGACAGCAAGAACTGCAGCTGTCAGCTCCATACGAGGGATGGTCATTTGTTTTAAAGGAGCCACACGAGCCTTGCCAAGGACAAAGGCGACATGCACGCCATCAGTCCTTTGCTGCCTGAGGTAGCTGACAGTGCCATATCCATCCTGACTTGCATCGGCAAAATGATGCAGTTGCACTTTCACCACCTGGCCACAGTAGTTTGGTTTAAAACATCTGCTGACCTTAAAGTCTGCTACCCTCTCCAGGTCAGTCAGCCACTGCTCCCATTGTATTTGCAAGATTCTGGGCACAGGGTTGTCCCAACTAAACTTCAGACGACACAGCACTCGTAGAAGGAATTTTGCTGTGAGTGTGAAAGGAGCTAAGAAACCCAGAGGGTCGTACACAGAGCTCACGACTGATAAAATACCTCTTCTTGTGTATGGCTGGTCTTTAACTGTTTGTTTGAAGCTAAACACATCAGTTTCCACACACCAGTAAGATAAGATAAGCTTTATTTATCTCACATAGGAGAAATTTACATGTCACATTTGACATGGATAGGACACTCAGATTGTGCAAAGGGAGGAAATGTGCAAACATGTTACATGCAAGATATATATGTACAATAAAAGTGACAATAATTATGTACAACAAAAGTGACAAGTGTCAATTGGAAACAGTGTCAATAGTAGTGCAGGTTTTCACACAGTGATCATTTAAAGTGACTTATTGTACAGTCTGACAGCGGTGGGGATAAAGGCCCTGCGGTAGCGCTCCTTCCTACACTGAGGGTGCCTCAGTCTTCCACTGAAGGAGCTCCTCAGCTCCTCTACAGTCCTGTGCAGTGGGTGGGAGGTGTTGTTCATGATGAAGGTGGCTTTGACTAGCACCCTCCTGTCCCTCACCTCCTCCACAGAGTCCAGGGAGCAGCCCAGAATGGAGCTGGCCCTCCTGACCAGCTTGTTCAGTCTGTTTCTGTCCCGCTCTGTGCTGCCCGGGGCCCAGCACACGGCAGCGTAGTAAATGGCAGAAGCTACCACAGAGTCATAAAAAGTCCTGAGCAGAGGCCTGCTCACTCCGAAGGACCTCAGCCTCCTCAGAAGGAAGAGGCGACTTTGGCCCTTCTTGTGCAGGGCGTTTGTATTATGGGACCAGTCCAGTTTATTGTTAATGTGAACACCCAGGTACTTGAAGCTGTCCACCAGCTCAATGTCCTCCCCCTGGATGTTCAGCAGCGTGTGGGAAAGTGGTTTTCTCCTGAAGTCGATGATCATCTCCTTGGTCTTACTGGTGTTCAAGCACAAGTGGTTGCACTCACACATGACGGCGTCCTCTACTCCGATATTGGGTCTGTAGGCGAACTGCAGCGGGTCCAGGGTGGGGCTGACCACGGAGCGGAGATGGGTGAGGATGAGCCGCTCCATGGTCTTCATCAGGTGGGAGGTCAGTGCGACTGGTCTGTAGTGAGCCGGTTCCTTGGCGTGTGCTGTTTTTGGAACCGGGATCACACAGGAGGTCTTCCACAGGACAGGGACCTTCTCCAGGCTGAGGCTCAGGTTGTACATGTAGCTGAGAACCCCAGAGAGCTGGTCTGCACAGGTCCTCAGCAGCCTGGGACTGATCCCGTTCGGTCCTGCGGATTTCCTCAGCTTCAGGCGCTGGAGCTGACTCCTTACCTGGTCCGGTGTGATGGAGAGGGGGGGGGGACCGGGGTGTACTGTCCGAGGTGGGGGCTGGGGATGCGGGGGCAGGAGGACCCGGGGCAGCCGGAGGCAGTGTCCACTGGGCGGTGTCCACTGGGCTGGGGACGTGTGAAGAGGTGGGGGCAGGAGGGGGGACAGATGGAGAGGGGGGAGAATCAAACCGGTTGAAGTACTGGTTAAATTCATCCGCCCGGTGCTGGTCTCCATCCGCTGTTCCTCTGGCACTCTGTCCAAAGCCGGAGATGTTCTTTAGGCCTCTGCACACGTCGCGGGCGTTTCCCTGGGCCAGCTTCTGCTCCAGCTTTTTCCCATAGTCCTTCTTGGCCCTCCTGATCCTCCACTGGAGCTCGTGCTGGATCCTCTTCTGCTCCTCCCTGTCCCCTGAGATGAAAGCCCTTTCTCTTGAGGTTCAGGAGGGCTTTAAGCTCAGGGGTCACCCATGGGTGGTTGTTAGAAAAACACCGCACCTTCTTGGTTGGTACAGTGTTATCCACACAGAAGAGAATATAGTCTGTAATGCAGTGTGTCAGGCTCTCGATGTACTCACCATGAGAGCTGCAGATCATTTCCCAATCAGTGTTTTGAAAACAATCTCTCAGCATCTCATCCACATCATCGCTCCACACTTTTACAATCCTCTTCTGCGCTGGATTTCTTCTCACCACTGGTGTGTATTCCGGAGACAGACGGACCAGGCCGTGATCAGAGCGTCCGAGAGGGGGGAGGGGGGAGGAGGCGTATGCGTCCCGCACATTAACATACAGTAGGTCCAGAGTCTTATTGCCACGAGTTGGGCACGTGACATAATGTTTGAATGTCGGGAGAGGGGCGGAGAGGGAGGCGTGGTTAAAGTCTCCGCTGATCAGAATTAGAGCGCGGGGACTGCGGGTCTGGATCTGGGTCACAGTTCTGTGGATCTCCTCACATGCTGCGGCCGCGTCTGCTGACGGGGGGATGTAAACACACAGAACCACGGTGTGTGAAAACTCCCGCGGCAGATACCTGGGTCTCATGCTCACAGCGAGCAGCTCCAGGTCCTGTGTGCATGTACGCTGAACCACATGCACGTGCGTCGGGATGCACCACTGCTTGTTCACGTAGACCGCGACACCCCCCGCCTTTCCTCTTCCCACTCCCCTCCGCGCAGCGGTCCGCTCGCACAAGTTTAAATCCCTCCAGCGCGACCACAGAGTCCGGTATATTCCCACACAGCCACGTCTCAGAGAAACACATAAGTCCACATTGTCTGTACTCTTTATGATGGCGGACCAGTGCGGTCAGCTCCTCAGTCTTATTAGAGATGGACCGTACGTTCCCCATGAGGATGGAGGGGAGATACGGTCTCTTCTTTCTCTTTCGGCCTCCTCTGGAGCCCCTGCGTCTCCTACGGATCTCCAGGGGGATCACCGGCTTCTCTGAGTGCCGGAAAGCGGAGTCTCTAAGTCAGAGAAGCTGCTCCCGTGTGTAAACAATGGGACACGCTGGTCTCGTGGCTCTGTGAGCGGAGAACTCCGAAAAAAGTGCCAAAGACATGTTAATCCAGTGAGAGAGTCCACGAGGCTAGGCTTCCCGTGTGCACAATGCACAAATAAACACTTGCCTACAAAAAATAAAAATAAAAAAGCAAATCTACAAGAAATAAATAGAGAAAGGGTCGGAAAGAGAAGAGAGCCAAAGTGACGAGCTGCACAGTGGGAGCTGGCGCCGGAAGACCCACGGCTCTTTCGAGTGGGAGCTTATCCCTGTCCAGATCCAACTCGTGCACATTCTTTGATCGATGCTCCTGTGAGATGCTATTCAAAACTTTGCGGCTGTTGCTCATCCATTTACTGAGCTTAAATCCTCCTCTGTGACATAATTCAACAAGTTGGTTGACCATGATTATTGTGTCGTTTTCAGATGTCATACTTTTGAGTAGATCGTCAACATAGAAATTATTAATGATTGTGCTAGTCACATCAGGGGGAAAGTCGTTGCTATTGTCATCTGCCGTTTTACGTAGAGCATAGCATGCACAACTGGGAGAGGATGTAGCACCAAACAAGTGAACCTTCATACGATACTCCACATGTTTTTGTTTAGTATCTCCCCCAGGCCACCACAAGAAGCGCAACAGGTCTGCATGCTCCTCATCCACTCGAACTTGATGATACGATATCCGCCATGACAGCCACCGGCTCCTGTCTGAACCTTGTTAGAACTCCCAGTAAAGAGCTGGTCAAATTGGGACCTTGCAAACGTTTTTTATTCAGACACACCCTTTAACTCTGTAGCACAATCAAACACCACACGCAGCTTCCTTTTATGAGGGTGTCTCACTCCATGATGTGGAATATACCACACTCTCCCATCAGCTCTGTTCAGCTCATTAGATGGGACTTTCTCAGCATATCTATGTTCAATTACATTCTCCATGAATTTGATGTACTCTTTGCAAAATGCTTGGTTTTTCTGAAACCTATTCTTCTTCTTCAGGCCTTGCAACCTCTGCTGGGCAACACGGATGTTATTTGGAAAAGAAACTGAGCCAGCTTTAAAGGGGAGCTTTATTGTATAGTGACCATCTCGCAGCTTGACAGATCTAGTTACAACGCTCATAAACAGCTTTTCTTGCAATGACATGTCTTCTTCATTTGAACACTCATTAAAATCATGATTGTACTGAACTTGTAGCAATTCTTCCAGCTTATTGAATGCTGTCCTGTTCATGTTGACCACAGGACAAGTGTTCAGCTCACTGCTGCTTCCTCTGATTGGCCCGTTGATAACCCATCCCAGTAAAGTTTTTATGGCATATGGTCCCTCCCCAACACTGTTGATGACTTCCCAGGGCTCCATCAACTTAGATGAGTTGGTTCCTATGAGCAAGTCAACCTCTGCTTGGATCTGGGGAATGCATACACGGTTAAGATATGTCCATTTCTCTATTTCAGCTTACTTTGTGTATAAACATCAGGCAGAGGATAAAATGTCCCATCAGTATAGCTGGCTATCTCCAGATCTTTAAGGACATATGTGGAGACCTTTTGTTCAGGAGCCATTGTACGGAGGTGAATATTAGCTTTAGTTCCAGTTAACTTTAACCGAGTCATGAGACTTTCTGAACAGAATGTGGAAGTACTTCCTGGATCCAAGAAGGCATATGTGCTTATTATTTTGTCACCCTTTGAAGACTTCACCTGAACTGGTAGTATGGACAAAATGCCATCACTGCTGCCGGCTCCTGTATGTCCACAAGTTGAAACAAGTGTATCAACAGAGTCCATTTCTTGTGAATTTGTCAAGAAGAAGAGTAGGATGATTTGTATCACATTTTTTGCACCTCATGCGCCGCTCACAATGTTTGCTTATGTGGCCAATGCATAAACAGCCAAAACACACACCTTTCTTCATTAAAAAGTTTATTTTTTGTCTGTGTGTCTTCCTTTCCAGCAGAGGGCAGTCTTCTATTGCATGATCCTTTGAACAATACAAACAATTTGATTTAAATGGACTCACCATGTCATGTTCATTACGGTCAGTTGTGACAACATTGGTGGCAAAAGTGTTTCTAGTTCTCTGGGAAGATCTGATTCTTGCATTTTTTGTTTGTTTTAGATGATTGCCATCTTGCAAGTCTCCAAAAACACATTCCTGACCTGCTTTTCAATAAAATGAACAATGTCCATAAAACAGGCTCTGCACTTAGTACTGTCCAGCAGCTCACTTTGCTTCTCCACCGCTCTCTCAATTTATAGGGAAGCTTTTGGACAACAGCTTTCATATTGGCTGGCATATTAAGTTCCTCCATATATTCCAAGTTCTCCATAGCTGTGCCACATTCTCTGAGGAACATTGTATAGGCCTGTAAACCCTTTACATCCTCAGGCCTCACCGCAGGCCAGCCAAGCACTTTGTCCACATAAGCCGATGAGATTCTAAGTTCACTGCCAAAATGCTCATATAGCAACTCCATTGCCCTCACATATCCATTGTCGGGGGCCATGTGCTGACAGCTGCGCACTAGTTCTTGTGGCTGCCCTCTTGTATATTGATGGAGGTAATACAAACAATCTCCTTTATTATTGGTCTTGTTTTCCACACAGTGTTGGAATGCTTTTATAAAGGTTTGAAAGAACAATGGATTTCCATCAAATATTGGAATTTCTCGTAATGGTAGGGAATTTGAACTTTGCTGCTGAACGAGAAGTTCTGTGATTTGATTTTGAAGGTGTATAAATTGCCATCTTGAGTTTGATTTGATTTATTGAATATTTTTGAATCTTGTTCTTTGTGTAATTGATGCTGTTGCGTTTTTCCATAATGTGAATGAGTTACAGTGCCACGTGCTTGTTCATTCATGCTTGGAAGTGCACTGTTCACATCTTTTGAAATCGTTTCTGCATTTGGTTTGAATGGCTTTGCATCAGGATTCATTGGGTTTCTGTTAAAGTTTGCACCCATTATTGCTTTAGACTCCTTTCCACTTGAAGCGGTACTGTGATATTCATCACCAATCTTGCGGTTGACGCGGCAATCTCAGTGTCCAATTCAAGTTGCTCTTGTCTCCGCTTTAGTTGGGCTGCTTGCTCTTCCCGTTCATGCTTGTTCTTTAGGGCCGCTGCGCGCGCCTGGAGCTCTTTCAGCGTGGAGGAGCTTAGTGAGTTGAAGAGCGTCCACTCCTGGAACTGCGATTACTGCCACTTTTGGACGTTTTACGCGATGCACTGGTCCCAATACTTGACGCACCGTCCATGGACTGCACCTCCACATCAACAAGCGTTTCAGTTTCTGCATTATTTATATATATAGCAGCGTCAGTATTTGTCAGCCACACATTCACTTCATTGACACCAAGCATTTGTGCTTTATACCATGTAATGTGTTTCTCAGCCTCCTCATTTGGAAGCAATCTCAGTAAAGTGTTTTGAATATCTTGAACTTCATTACACACACTTTTATATTTGTCAAATGTACATTTCACTTCAGTTTCACAATCTCTGTCAGTCATCAGTTCCGCGATAACAGCCCTTCTTCTCCCAGCTTTATTGAACATAGTTTTTCTGGACTTTTGAAAACGTTCTATTTTGTCCATTAAAGCCTTTTCTGTAAGTTTCCTGTCTCGCTTTGAGTCCGTGCCCAACACTGCGCCCGCATTTGATTCGCAATATACATTTTCTTGTGCCTTACAGGCCTCTTCATTGAGAGCGTGCACTGGCGGCTGAGCTGAATTTAGCACATTTTCCATTATCCTTTTATTATTATTTTTATAAGTGTTGTATATAATTACTCACGACTTTGCAGTAAAGGCGACGTGGATTTGTTCCTTCTTCTTGTGTGAGTGTGTGTGGCTGACACTGACCGGCTCGCTGACGTTTCATTCACAGTTTACTCACTTGTTTCAGAGGCAAAGGATCCAAACTTTTCTTGGTCCATAGCAAATCCATTTCTTCCTCAAGCAGTTGTCCCGATAGCTGAATCCTCTTTCATAGAGCGAGTTTTTGACTTGTGTGCTGACCATTTGTGACTGGGAGGAAGAACTGACGCACTAAACTTGAGCCTTTAATTTTATACACTTTATTGATTTACATTTAAAAAAGGAACAAGAATACTTTGCTCATTACGCAGATAAAAGCGGTCAAAAACTGTGTGCTCACCCAGTCAC
Source organism: Knipowitschia caucasica (assembly GCA_964034765.1). Lineage (NCBI taxonomy): Eukaryota > Metazoa > Chordata > Actinopteri > Gobiiformes > Gobiidae > Knipowitschia > Knipowitschia caucasica. The sequence continues at coordinate 29,086,921 of OZ035838.1, forward strand.
TCACACACCTGCACTGGAGAGCCACCCATTTAACACATCCACAACCACACACCCACGCCACGCCCACTGTGACGCAACATTCATTCATAAATCAGTTTCACCTCACCACAAGCAAATAATGGCTGGAACAAAAGTGATTGTCTGGAGTTTGTCAGAAAGAGAGACAGAGAGGTACTTGATTTGAAAAAAACGACGCAAGCTCCCTCCCCCTTCCTTTCTGATTGTTCTACACCTACGTTTCCGTAACACTTTGAAATGTTAATCAGAGAACATATTATACATATACATTATTAATACACATGCACAGAGGTTTTCAGAATTATTTGTGAACGTTTTAATGAAAAAAAATGTTTTTATGCACACAAAAAAGTGATCGCGGCAAACCAGGAAGTGCTATTATCATGAATTGCACATTATAGGACACATCTGCAGAGGATCTGATTATGGATATAGGTTCAGTATATACATAAGTACCTCAGCGCGGATGTTCAGAATTCTTTGTTCAGTTTTCATGTAGTTCCAGAGCCTAATAGAGGCTCCGCGAAAACAAACAACTGCGCATGCTCACAGCTGCGAGCATCAGCGCCGATGATTGACAGCCCTTGGCATGACTCGATTGGTTAACCTCGACGGCACCGTGGATTCTGAGCTATAGCCAAGAGCAGGGAAGGCGGGACTTGCCCGTAATATTAGAATTAATAAAATGACTTATTTTATATCAACATTTAAGGCCAGGAGGTCAATTTAACACATTTCCTAAAATTTGTAATTCATTTAGAGTTACAAACTATCACTTTAAATGTGCACTGTAAAAAAAGACAGTAAAAAATTGTAAAAACGCAACATAATATTAATGTTTGCATACAAACAATAATTTTATGTCAAAATCACAATTTGACAAAGTGCCACTCAGCTTTACAAAGACAGGATAACAAAACAAATCACAAATGGGGTTAATGGTGTTAATAATGGTCTTAACAAATAATAATGCTTATCAGTGAGCGTTAATGTAAAAAAGAAGATGAACAATAAAAATAAAGATACAGTATTAATTATTGGTCATATCTTTGGTCGATGTTGATTGTGTTTGTGACAGTTGATGTGTTTGTTTGAAGATCGTTCCCATGTTACCAGGACACACCCTAATCTTTTATTTGTCATAACTTAAATCCTTTCGTTTTTGTGGTTACATCCCTGTTTGAACATTGATAACCCAGTACTGGATATTGTTTATTTCTGCTGGTTTGTACAGTATAGTATATAAGTATATTTTCAATCACAGTATTTCAACACATTATTTTACAAGTCAAGCACAGCAGGACGGGGACACACTTCAGTGAAAGGGAGTTTCACGGTTGTAGAAGAGGCAGGTTAACCCTTTGGCAACTTTCCATTGACAATTAAACATAAACCAGAATAGATATCCAACAAACAGCAATCAAAGGAAGAGGACATAGAAGAGCAGAAAAGAAGGGCTGCTGTGACCCTCCTCTGTCGCTAGGGCGTGCTAAAGCTCCATCATCTCCAGTTGCCTGATGCTGCCAGCCGAGGTGGGAGTTCATAGAGGATGACTGAAAGAAAGGATCTCAAATCTTGCATTAAAACAAGGACAAACTGCGTTTCAAAGTATTCTTCACAAAGCCTTGGCAGCAGTGACTCTTTGGAGACATACTATTGTACTTGGTCTTACACGGAGACTCACACCAGTGACATGAGATTTGAAAATAATCTTTGAAAAAGAATACTCAATTGGAAGAAACTGTCTTCTCTAAAAAAAATGTGGTTTGACTTTACTCCTCAAAGACGGACCATGCACAATCTTTGACCTAATGTTACCAGATGGTTCGTCATCATAATCTGACCTGGAGTTGTTTTTTAGATCTATCCATGCTAATAGAACTGAAGATTTATTTTTTTTTTTCCAATTTCTAATTCTTTTCTCTGTTGGTAACATAGAGAGTTATAGATGGATTTTGAAATCCTTGATACATGTTTTGTTATATTTTTTAAATTTAAAATCGCATCTGAAATTCGAAAAGAGTTTGAATAGGATTTTTAATGGACAAAAATAATGCATAGTTATAATTTATAATAAATGTAAATGAAATACAGGTGAAACACAGATTGTATTTCATTTTTTTCTCCATATTTCTACTGAAAACATGAAACCAAGCTTTTGTTTGATATATTCTTGATGATTATCGCTTACAGTCCGGTTTCAGAATATTCACGTTTTCAGATGTTTTATTCTGGGTTTTGAAAAGCACTATAATAAATAAAGGCTTTGTACAACTGAATTAGAATGAGTCTTAAATGTAGAAAGTGAACTATATCTTTTCATGTGTAAGGTGCAGGAGGTTCTTCTAATTAGACAAAGAGTATAAAGAAGAGGGTTACCTCTGGAGAAGGCGGAAGTCTACCAGAAGACATGTCAGGTAAGCAGTACGAGCTTCTTTACACTTTTTGTCTTATTGGATGTATTAGTCTCACATCATAAGTTGAATTATCACAGGAGCAAGTGGTCTTTTGAACAATAGTCCATTTTTCCAGATTCACTTGTTTGCATCTATAGTAGATCCTTTATTTGTGCCAGAGTGGGGACAATTCAGTCCTGGTATAGCTCCTGATTTGGCTGTTTACAGTTTGTTCAGTCTGCTCGCTCAGACCACCAATGTCCCCGTGACCACTTTGCGGCCCTCTGATTGGTCGCTGCACGAACGTCCCGAGGAAAAGTTGAGCAAAGGTTATCTCATGTGGGCATCCATTTTCCGCTCCTTCTCCTCCCCTTTCACTTTCCCGCCAAGTCCATGCGGCTCTACTCAGCAGTCCCTAAGTGCGTGCCGGGAGGTCGGTGCGTTTTGACGCTGTAACGCGCGTCACCATAGACTTTGCAATGAAACCCGACGCAACGCATGATCCGGTCTGAACGCGGCTTAACTGATATAAATTCTGCAGCTAACTTTTGATGCACACAAGACTTTGAGCCCTGTTGCTATAATGGCCAAGGCTGGTTTGGCAAAGTGTACATGTCATGGCAATTTTTATTACAGGGGTATTACAGAGGTATTACAGAGGTAATGCAGGGCAATTACTTGGGTATTACAGGGCTATTCCAAGGTATTGCAGGGATATGCAGGGGTATTGCAGGGGTATTAAAGGGTTTCTGCGTTGCTAGAAAGAATTGTATATGGGAAACCCTGACATGTAGTACATAATTCTAGAGATACAATTACCAAGAAAGCAACCTTGTAATGCAGAGGTTGGGGACCTTCCGAAGAGAGCCAAAAGTCTCCTATCTAAAAATGTATTTCTGTGGGAGCAAAACACTTTTAAATATGTGTGATTTAAAAAAAAACACATTTAGAGTGAGATCCTAGAACGTTTTATTTTTGTATATTCTTATGATTTAGTTCCTTGTTGTTTTCTATTGGATTACGTCGTAGTTGTCTGTAGACACCTGGGAGCTACATAGCTGTGCAGATTCTTCTTTATTTTACATTTTACGTATTGAATCATAAAAGGATATAACTCTCGCTCTTCAGCAAGAAGGTTTTGAGTTTGCGCCTGTCTGAGTGGAGTTTACATGTAAAATTACCAGTGTCTGCGTAGGTTTCCTCCGAGTGCTACCACCAAAAACATGTACAGTAGTTCAGGGACAATGAGTGTGTGTTTGTGAGTGCGACTATGGGACAATGGATGTGAATCAGCTCAAGGCTACAATAGGTGTGTTCAGTAACATGATGTGTCCCATGCACTTTTTAACTTTTTGACCAGTTTAGGTTCAATCCAGTCAACTATTTTTTTCAGATAAATCTAAAACTCTAGTTGAATAAAAGCATTCGGTTGGTCAAAACACTTAGTTAAATGAAAATAATGAAAGAGAACCAGATGCATAATATGAGCTAAAACAAACTTTGAGAAGTATAAAGAAAATGATGCTTGGTAGGGTGTCCCAATTGTTAGGAAGAATGTTGTGAGTGCACTCACCATTGGGAAGGCACTTTTCTGGTGAGGGCACTCACACCTAAGGGCAAGGGTGAGAATTGGGATGGGGCCTTAATCTGATTTGACAGGTCTCTATCAGGGATGGGTATCTTCACCTCGGAGGCCGTTTCCATACGTATCTTTACACTTGATTGCCGACCAGTTGTGGGGACGAGTAGTCATTCATTGCTAATTGATAATTTCCTCACTTGTGGGAAGGAATTCTCAAACAAATAAATATACACGACAACTAAATTACAAGCACAAAACCCAATGGCAACACATGAAAGAGCAAAATATAGCACAGTAGCACAGGAAGGACGCCTTCAGCTTAGCTTGCTATCGATATCTAAATGTAGCTAGCACGCTGTGCCCAACAGACAATTAAACTTTTACAGGAGTAAATACATCTCAGTGAGAGCTTTGGGCCATCGAGATACGCAGCTAACCAGTTATTTCCAGGATTACCACAGACTAGTCACAAATCAAGAGCTGGGCGATCTCCCTGAAAACCTTCTCAGTTCCGTGTTGTGCCGTCAAGCTGCCTTTGAATTCTGTAATACAAAATATGATTTTGTGATGTAATACAAAATAACATTTTATAATCATGTGTGAAACGTAAGGAAAATGCGTTAAATAGTGATCTTGATGGTCAGTAATGTGATTTAATAAAATGTAATGTGATTTAAGGTGATTTATGTAACATTATGCTAACTAGATTAAAGTTCATTAAAGTGTGTTAAAGTTCACGGCAAGGAAAGATCATATATGCTTAAGAACTGGGCCAAAGTTCAAGTAACTGGGTAAAAGTTCATTCCTTTGCGCAGCCTCGGTGCTAACTGGAGGAAAGTTCAAATAACTGGGTAAAAGTTCATTTCTCTGCGCAGCCTCTGTGCTATCTAGGGGAAAGTTCAAATAACTGGGGGACAGTTCATACGAGCAGGAGGACCAAATATGTACATCCTTCCTGCCATGACCATATATGCATTTCCTTCCTTGCCCATATATGTACATGTACTTCCTGAATGAGGTCAGCCTTAATGCTAAGGGGGCTTTCCGCTGCTTGAAGGCTGCATGCGCTATAAAAAGGAAGACTCGGAGAGAGTCAGACAGTCGGGCAGCGCGCAGCGCAGACGAGAGCAGCCGGAGGCTTTCATTCAGGGGTCCTTGTGAGAGAGACTTGTGGCGCGAGACCTTTGTAACTCTGTAAACTTGGATTGACGATTTGCTTGCTTGGCTTTAAATAAAAGAGTCGCTCCGACTCACGAAAGACAGTTTTTCCGACTCCGCTTCACACTTTCTGAAAACCTTCCTTGAAGAACGCTTGGACAGGGCAGGGCGGCCCTAGGCTGAGGTGAGTAGTAAAAGTAGACTGATTTTGGTATATCGCACCTAGAGCTTCTGCTTCTCTACGGATTAGCCACACCAAGGGGAAAAACGTTAGGCAGGGGCAAAAACTTAGCTAGCCTTAGACCCAGGTCGGGACTAGCGCTACCGAAAGCCAGGCCCTACTAGGGAGTCTGCGTTATAGAGCAAGGTAAAGGCGCCTCCTAGGGTTAGATCCTCAAGAGACGCTGGTTCCTCACTCGCTCCGATTACATGGCGCCCGAACAGGGACATGACTAAGATCCAATCCACACCGACAGGTATGATACTGTAAGGTTAACGCATTGGTACCTTGGTAAGATTGCCCTCGAATTAAGAAATATAATAAAAATAAAAATAAAATAAATACCCAAAATTTAATATACAGCGTGTGCCCGTAAGCGCTATAAGCCAGGGAGGAGGCGTTGCGAATTAGGAATCCGTGAAAATAGAAAACAGTGTTGTCCGAGGAAACACTGGACTAAGCGCTATAAGCCAGGGAGGAGGCGTTGCGAATTAGGAATCCGTGAAAATAGAAAACAGTGTTGTCCGAGGAGACACTGAGCAGCCAGTCTGATACCAGAATAAGCCGCTGGCATTGGACTTAAAACCTTGTAACGTGTGCCCGTAAGTACCGCCGGTCAGGGAGGAAGCGTGAAATTGGCTACCAGAAACGGTTGAGGAAAATTCTGTCCTATCAGGCTTAACAGTAGCGGCCCTATCCGAAACTGACCTGATCAACCAGGAGTAGGATACACTGCGCCGTGACCTAAAAGGCGTATAGGCGGTCATCTATACAAGCCGCGCCAGGGGACAGGAGGACCCTAACTGAACAATCTGAGCTCAAAATACGGTTACTGGCAGGTGTGACGCAGTAACCCAGTGGGGATTTCTGGCCCTGCCTCCCTTATCCAGGAATAGTGGATAAGAGAGTTACCCGCATTGCGCCGGGAAAAACTGCGCTGGGACGGTCAGAATATCCCTAAAATCCACGCCCGTGTCGTGTAGTAATCGCCTTAGGGACGGTTGATAATATCCCTAATCCACGCCCGTGTCGTGTAGTAATCGCCTTAGGGACGGTTGATAATATCCCTAAAATCCACGCCCGTGTCGTGTAGTAATCGCCTTAGGGACGGTTGATAATATCCCTAATCCACGCCCGTGTCGTGTAGTAATCGCCTTAGGGACGGTTGATAATATCCCTAATCCACGCCCGTGTCGTGTAGTAATCGCCTTAGGGACGGTTGATAATATCCCTAAAATCCACGCCCGTGTCGTGTAGTAATCGCCTTAGGGACGGTTGATAATATCCCTAATCCACGCCCGTGTCGTGTAGTAATCGCCTTAGGGACGGTTGATAATATCCCTAATCCACGCCCGTGTCGTGTAGTAATCGCCTTAGGGACGGTTGATAATATCCCTAATCCACGCCCGTGTCGTGTAGTAATCGACTTAGGGACGGTTGATAATATCCCTAATCCACGCCCGTGTCGTGTAGTAATCGCCTTAGGGACGGTTGATAATATCCCTAATCCACGCCCGTGTCGTGTAGTAATCGCCTTAGGGACGGTTGATAATATCCCTAAAATCCACGCCCGTGTCGTGTAGTAATCGCCTTAGGGACGGTTGATAATATCCCTAATCCACGCCCGTGTCGTGTAGTAATCGCCTTAGGGACGGTTGATAATATCCCTAAAATCCACGCCCGTGTCGTGTAGTAATCGCCTTAGGGACGGTTGAGAATATCCCTGAAAACATATCTGCGTAGTAATTAGATAGAGTAACGAGTCTGATATAACTATGGCGGATGAACTCCCCAGCTTCATGCAAACCCAAGCCCGAAGAATGTCTACGGGCGGACTGACTGACATAATTGACATCAACCCACCGCGAAGAACGCTCAATCCTAAAATGCATCAAATAGGAAGTTGGAAACTGATAAGGTGTGACCTGGGACATCAATTTATAAACTCAATGGTAACCGGGGATGCTACCCTGTTTAACCCACGCAACCCACAAGGTAGAGATGGGGCAGGAGTGGCAAAATGGGTTGCTACCCATTTCCCCAAAACAATGCAAATGGTTCATCAAACCAAACCAGAGGAAGGTTGGCCTGAGGGATTCTGCTCAATAGAAGCGGGCCATCAGGACGAAGTTGGTCATAGTAATATAGTTAAATTGGCGAACGGGTATTATAACCCATATGATGATGAACAACTCCCAATGCTTAATGAAGAAAAGCTAAGAAGAATCCTAAGGCGCGCGTTTGGTAAACTAACAACTAGGGACGCAATTGTGACCACATGGGGTGACGGGCAATACCGATACCCCGTAGATATGGCACAAGGGTGCATGGCCCAAGCAGGGGTTGAGTGGCTAGCAAAGCTACCTAGAACGGCAAAAACTATAATATGGATTCTAAATTCAGAACAGAAATACAACGACGCTCTCAATAGACTTGCCGACATATATAACCTAGATAGCGTCGAAGACGCGTATGAGCTGCGAGACCCAGGGGACGATAGGAGGACCCATCCAGTGGGGCTAGAGGACATACCAAGAGGGTCTGATCCTCCGCCCTACCCTCATGCGCAAAACGATGAGCTTGTGGAACTTACAAAACAGATACAGGGACTTAGTGGGCTGACGCCCGCGTCAGCTATAGCAAGGGAAGCTAATAGTATAGTAAATGCAATAACAGCTCCCACGGCCCCTGCAATGGAGGATTGCGAGAGAGATGATGAACGATCGTGGGAGCCGATTTGCGCAAGCATGTATCCCCGCCTTCGAGGGGAGATACCCAGCATAGTACCACTGAATGAGCATTCGGGGAGCTCAGGAAGCACTTGGACCGCATTCGGGGACCAAGATGACCAGGATAGTGATAGCTCTGATGACGAAGAGGAAAGCCCATCGGGCGCTAACAAAATAGGTAGTAGCCGCGAACTAGTTGAATCCGATGAAGATATAGAGGACAACCCGGGGATATCTGTGTCCATGGACGTAGGTCATTTGACGAATAAAAGTAAAAATAACAGTAAATTCCTGGTAATAGCCGACAATGGAGTTGGAAATACATGAGTATACCCTATAAAAAGAGAAAGTGAGCAGGAGGCTGAGAAATGTGTGTTATCTTACTTACAAGGTAATCCCACAATAACTTCAATCAGGTCAGACAATGCAACTATGTTCACAGGAGGGGAATTTGAAACTTTCCTGGAAGAATTAGGTATCAGGCATGTACCCAGCATCCCTTATCAGTCCAACACAAACGGTGTCGCTGAAGTTAGTATATACGGAAAAGACCGGTGCAAGCCACACAAATTGTACCAGATTAACATGTACTTAAGTCAGCCGAAATTGCGTGCGAGAAACCGTAATACTAATGAGCTCCCACCTATGTTGCAGGAAGGCAACCAGGTGTGGACCAGGGATGCGAGAGAAATATTAGATATCGAAAGACAAACGGGTAACATTGTAATAACAAAAGATGGCAGGAAAGTCCATCCGAAACAAATTTGATTCAAGCAAGGGGTCTCAGACAGAGGCCCCTCAGTCAGTCAAAACTAGAATGCTGAAATGGGGATCCCAACTTGGTGTAGAGAAGCAGGGGAGCGATAGTTCCTCAGAGGTTATCAGAGCTGGTAAAACAGTTCCTGATGGCCCAAAAAAGGACCCAAACAGTTCTCACCAGGCCGAACCGGACCAGGCCTACCTGACCATGGGCCTGGTAATCCTGAAATGCCATCCATCTGGTCGGCACAAGGTAGGAGTGATCTACCCAGGTCAGCCACCTGGTGCCGAACCATCTTGGAGGGATTACAGGCCGGGGGGCTGCTGCCTTTGACACGTTGAAGTGTTCACCCTCCTTTGGGAGGGTGAGAGAAGGTTTAGGAATTTGAGAAGTGATCATCAAGAACCTGATAAGGATGAAGGAGTCGAGTTGGCTGGAGCCTGCAGAGTCTCATTCTGCTCCCAATGCTGGGAGAAGTTTGGAGCTCAAACTCTCGCGACCAGACAGGACTCTCACGAGGACCCCTGCAGGTGCCGGGCAGATCCGTACTGTGGGTTTCGGATCTGCTCCCCGAATGGGACGCCCAGGCTGGAACTGGCTGGCCTGCTGGCTCATAGACACTGGAATAGATTTGATTCATTTGATAAATTAAATTTCCTGCAGATTGCTCTAACTCATCCAATTAGAAAGAGGAATAGGTTTCTTACTTTCAAATGGTCTTTGACCACAATGGGAGTGTATGCTAAGAAGACAGCTAAACTCCCGTGCGACAGTAAGAAACTGGATAGACATGGGGTGATGAGTTGGGCTCCACCGAGTGTAAGGCCTGATTGGATCGACTGGATCACAACAGGAACGATGAAGCCACTGTCCCCCATGGTCGTAACCATTAAGAGAAGGTCTAGTAATGTACAGACCCCGACGGGTCCAGAGCTGCTGCACTGTGCAGTGGAGATGCTGTCTCTGGCATCATTGGACCGTGCTCAATACATCGATAAATGGATGAGTGGAGCAGAATTAGGAATGAACCTGATAGCTGTAGGGGTCAAACTCTGGATTAGAGGAAATCTGATTAATACCGAGAATAGCGATGCCCTCGAAGTAGGCCCAAGGGTCAGCAAGTCGGCATGGTGGAAAAAGAGTCATCCCAATTAGGCGTATCGAGTTTAGGAGATAGGGGGAAGCAAGGAGCAGAGGGGGAAAGTAACATGAATTAATGTTCTGCTCCTTCCTTCCAGGAAAAGCTATGGGATTGTCTGCCGTAGAAAAAATCAATAGATGGTGGTACAAGAAATGGTACCACAACCAAGCTAGGTTATCACTGGCACAAGCAGACATTGCTGAAGATACCCTAGGAGGAGATGCAATGGAAATAATTAGGAAAGATATAAAGAGGAGAAAATACAAACAAAAATTCAAGAAAGAACTGAAACAGCTTAGGAAACCTAGTACCATAATTAAAGTTATAATAGCAATAATAATAATAGCATTAATCTCTGCCCTTATCCATGTGATAAGTAAAATACCCGATACGGGGGCAGAAAGGGCAACCTGGAGACAAAAAATCATAAAATGTAAAAATTGCACAATAATAACCCCACACATAGAACCAGGATATCCCATACCAATAGGCACAGGGGAGGCTTTGGCCTTCGACCAAGGAAAATACATTCTAGGAGCAATACGATTTCTAGTGATAAGAATAGGAATCAGAGGGACCTGCAATCCACAAGTATGGTTAGGAGAGGCAGCCCAAGATCAAAAAGAAAAAGAAAAAATGAACGCAACAACAGAAGACCTTCCAGGAGCACGAGAAAAGAAGATGCCGGGAACACAAGATACATGTAACCTGGAGTTTCCTGCGCCGAAGGTCGATAACTGCACCATCAAATGGATCCCCTTCAAGGGCCCTTGCTGTGAAAGATCCATGATGGAAGTTCTAAAAGAAATGTCCGAAGAAGCATATCGACAGGCCTGTCGAGCAGCGCACCTTGGATACTCCGAGGCTCACTTGTCCACGTGGGAATCCTATGAGAAAAAGTTTGGAACGGACGGATCGTCCTTTCAAGTGACTAAAGTGCTGCTAAGAGAAGAAGCATGGAGTCTTGATCTCACAGGATTGATGTACGAGACGGGTATAAAAGACTGCATATATACAGCACTGCACCAAGAAATTCGAGAAGGATGGGAGATGCAGGAACCGTTATACAGCCTGCATAAAACATGCCACAAAGTCGACGAAAGAACAGTACTGAACATTCCAGTAAGAAAATATATCAACGAAAAAGATTGGAAGACGTTTGAGAACTGGACAAATCATGAAACCTGGAGAACAACAGGAGAATTCCCCAAAGAAGAACTACCCTATCATATTGCCAAACAAGAACTACTGGCAGTAACAAGCCAGGAGGAATTAGAACAATCATGGTGGGAGAAGAACCAGGAGAAAACCACCGTGACAAGAAACCGCTGGAAGAGATCGGTGGAAACCACAGAAGCGGAAAAGCATGTGGGAAGATGCACTCTCAACAATCTAAACAATCTAAGCAGGCAGATGAAGTTCATCAGAGAAAAATTACTAGACGTAGGCATACTTACCCCGTGCCAGCATATATCTATAGAAATTGATGCGGAAAGAGGCACAGGAATGGCGTCCTCACCGTTCTCAACCAATGGCGAAAATTGCACTCTGTATCTGGACAATATAGCTAAAACATATAAATGCTGGGGGATAAACAAGAATGGAACCCGCACCCCGTGGTCCTCGACAACATGCCAGGACTGCCACGTTGATAGATGGACGTCATACCCAGCATTACATCCACAATGGAGAACAAGGACCATCTCAGGTCTTCATATGGAGGTACCCAGAGTCCCGATACTGAAAAAGGAAGACTGGGAGAAGATATCAGACTGCTCTGATCCAAAGTCAGAGTGCTATAGTGCCGATGATGGACTACAAGGAGTGTACTGGAAATGGCAATTATACGTGCTCAGAACAAAAAGAATTAATATAAATAGGGAACCAAGTGAAGGACCCGACCTCGAGCAATTTCTGGCCAAATTCCCAAAAGTACAGCGAAGACTAATCTGGACAAAATCGGGACAGATGGCGTTTATGGACGCAGATAATGATGATGCAGGAATGAGAAAATTTCCCCGAGATGATCCCTTCGGAGTGTGCTATCGAACCACCGTCGGCATTGCCCTCCCAATGGCATCAAAAGAAATGTACCAACAATGGATAAATAACAAAGAGACTGGAAGGTGGTGGAAGAAGGCAATGAACTGTATGGCAGATGAATTGGATTACGAAGAACTGAAACAAGTACAACATATCCAGCAGCTCATTAACCAGCTGCCACGATCTCCTGGAGGAAGTGTACTCAACGAAACTGATAAATGTGAACGGGATCCCAAAACCAAGAAATGCTGGTTCACTTATCCCTTCAGAACTCCAGAATGGGATGATGCAATGTACCGATGTAGTAATTATCTGCCGGACTTTCTAGAGGCCAATGAAGAAAACCCAAATCAAAGGTCAATAAGAGAAGAAACAATGAAGGACGAAACAACATTTATGGATGCATGGATGTGGTTCCAGCTGTCAGGACTCACATCGGGACTAACGGCTGCAGCGGACAGCTTTGATTCAGAAACCCTGAGCACCTTAGTAATTCCACACGTTATGATAACGGACCACTCCTTACCGGACCAAACAAGATATGTGCACACATTGATGGCCATTCCGGACTGGACATCGCATGACCATGGATTAGAAGAAGTTAAAAATAAGTGGCATGTACCAGACCCAGCAGAAATTCAAACCATGTTCTGGGACCTTAACCTTTCATCATGGTCCTTCACGGACACCATACTCGAAGAGAACATGACGGACTGGGGTGAAGGATTCAACAAACAATTCCTGCCGGGTCAGATTAGAGAAACAGCGAAAATGAGTAGCTGGGAAGGCTCATGGAAGACAAGCTGGTTTCCATGGCCTTGGCTCACCAGAATACAATTCGGAGAAATTAGGAAAATGGTACCATCATATACCGGCAGCCCATGCGGGGCGTTTCCCTGTGAGACCCAAATTAAGATGAGGAAAACCCCTATGTCCTGGGCATATCAAAGATTCCTCCAGAGGGTAGAGAGACCACATCCAGATACTAAAAAACATCCCGGAGCCATACAAATCGCTGGATGGCTATCAAAAGAAGCAGCCGTAGTTACAACTCATATGCTTTCACCTGACGAGGAACACAGGAAGGATCAGCGAAACCTGGACGCATACACCGAAGGATGGGAGCTGTGGGACAAAACGCTGTACCTACACCCAGATAGACTGCACACCATCAAACGATTAGTCAAGGATCAAGGTTGGAAATGGAGGTCAGCTATGCAGTCGCCCTTTCCCCACCATATGGCAGTGCTCTGGACAACAGAGAGATCCATGCATGTCACGGTGGCCAGGAAATACATAGCCGTTCGAAAAATCCCCGTACAACCAGATGACCAATGGAGACAATTAAGATGGAAAGAAAGAGATGGAAAGAGAGAATTCAGGGAAAGAATCCTGACATTCGATAGCGAAAGAAGTTTGAGCAAAAATGGTGAACCTATAGCTCTGCTTATACCAGACAAAAACATGAGCGATTGGGAGCAAATACACTCCCTTGACCGAAAGAATTGGACCGCCGAAGGCTGGACTACGATAGCGGAAACAAAGCAACAGTTCGTGAATGACACAAGCGCCATCGCATCAGCAATACAACTCCTGATCAACAGAGAACAGAACTGTGTGAACCCGTTAATACATTATCGAGTGGCTCACTGGCCGTATCATTCAGCACCAGTGGGACACCTTCAGGGAGTTGATCCTGGGACTCTGATGTACCACAGAATGAAGTATATCGCCCAACACGTTTGTATCAGAGATAGAATGGCTCCCCGAGTGCTGCGGGGACATGAAGACTGGGGTATAATGACTGGGCATTGGAGGTGGCACGCTCATCTCCAGGTGCACCAAGAAGATCCCTTCCATATAGACAAAAGGATACCATGTAATCATCTACAAACGTCCGGTGGAAATGGAACAGAATATAAATCCAAAGGCAAATTCTATAAGCTACACGAGTGTGATTATACCATGATTACTTCACCGTTCTTGGACATCAAGTAAAAGGAATAGCCATCCTAACGACATTTGCCACAGGGACCGTGATAAATGGAGTGGCTACAGAGGTGGCCACAGCTGTGGTCACAACAGCTAAGACAGTTGGTCGGGCCATCTTTGGAGCATGGGAGTGGCTGATAGATTGGCTCAGCTATGCATGGCGTTGGATCGTAGGCATAGTAGTAGTTATAGTCACATTGATAACAATAGGGATACTACAGAAAACCTGCAATATCTTCAGGTGTTGTTGGCTTCCCTTTCGGGCCTATAAGAAAGCAAGGCAGCGAAGAGAAGACAGACTCCTAAAAGAGACAATTAAAGAGTTGAGAGAAGAGATACTAGAGAAAAAGAAAGAGAAGAAAACAAAAAGAGGAAAAGAGACATTGAAGCAAAGAAGAAATATCATGAGTAACAAAGACCCTTTGATGCAGGTTTGACTATGAAGAAATCAACTGCAGGGACAAAGGAAAGAGGAGTGAAGAAGCCAACTACCGGGGACAACAAGAATTTGATTGTGCTTTCAGCTACATTACTCATAGTAGTTGTATATGGGATTATCGATTATGAAACTGAAAGCTATGAACGCAGAGAAACTGTAATTAACGGAACGGTGTGCAGAGAAGAATCTTTGAGAAGAATGTCCTACTGGGTCCTGGTTTCAATTACCAGAAATTGCTGTCTGGCAGGCGCGAATGAGGAATGCGTTCTCCAGCGGGAAGATCACAAAGCAGGACTGGGAAGATGGCGGGTCGTTTGGACACGCTACAAGAACAAAGAAGGGACATGGAACCACCTAATCTATCAAACATCCAACACCCAACCTTACCATAACCCTACAAACCCCCTACCCACTATCTTCAAATACTACCAAAAAATCCCCTACCTCCCACCAAACCCATAACACACTCCCCTATCACCCCCTTCATCACCAACCCCCCCCAACATCCCAAAACCCCACTTCCCAAACAACCCACCCCAACTTATTATCCCAAAAAACAAAAATACCCCACCCCTCCCACACAAACCCTAAACACTTCACATCCCAACATCCACACAATCAAACCTCCACCCCCACCAAATTCACCCCTTCTATCTCCACCCCAATATAACCCCACCCCCCCATACCCATATTTACCCCACCACACCCTAACCCCAAAAAACCCCCACACCAAATAAACCACACACCCCCCCTCCTACACTATAACAACCCCCCCTACCATCTTAAAAACCCCCTCACCCCCCTCCCCAAACTAAACACAAAAACAATACCATCCAAAAAATCAAACCCACTTACTACAAATAACATAATCAACCCACAACCAACAAACCCCAACCAACCAAACAAACCCCCTACACAACCCACCACAAATACTTTCCTAACCACAATTCCTTCACCCACACCTCATAACCCCTACCCCCAAACCACATTCTAACAAAATCATTAAATCCAACACACCCCCCAAACACCACAAACACCCCCCAAACAAACATCCAACATCAACAACCAACAACCAACCACCACCCAAACCCCCAAAACAACCCAAAAACCACACAAAAAAATAACCACCACAAACACAAAACAAAACACCAACCAAAACCACACACAAACAAAACCACCCACCAAACCAACACACCCAAACCCCCCAAAACCCGAACAACCAACAATAAACAAAACACCCCCCCCCCCCCACAAAAAAAACCACACCCAACACACCACACACCAAAAACCCCAAAACCACACCAACCACCCAACCCACTCCCCCAATCCCCCCCCCCCCCCCCCAAAAACACAACACAAAAACCACAAAAAACCAAAAAAAACACACCAAAAACCCCCCCCACAAAACCACACAACCCACCCCACCACCAACCCACACCAAACACACACCCAACCCCCCCCACAAAACCCCAAACCCCACACCACAACCCACCCAACCCCCTCCCCACCCCCACCCCCCCAAACACCCCACCCACCAACCCACCAACACCCCCCCCCCACACACCCCCCCACCACCAACACCCCAACCCCCCCAACCCACCACACCTACCCCACCCCCCACCCCACACAACCCCCACACCCCCCACACTCCCCAAAACCCCCACCACACCCAAACACCACCCCCCCCCCCCCCCCCCCCCCACCACCACCCCCCCCACCCACCACACCCCCCCACCACACCCACCAACAAAACCCCCCCCACACCCCCAACCCCCCCCCCCCACAAAACCCCCCAAACCCCACAACCCCCCCCAACCCAACCAAACCCCCCCCCACCACACACAAACCCAAAACACCACTCCCCAACAAAACACACCCCCAAACCACACCCCACCACCCACCCAACCCACAAAAAACCATCACACACAACCCAACCCCCACACAAACCCAACCAACCCACAAACCAAAACCCCACCCACCAACCCCACCCACACCCCACCCCCACCAAAACCACAAAACCCCCCCACCCACCCCCCCCCACCCACCCACCCAAACACACCCCCCAACCCCCCACCCCAACCCCCCCCCCCCCAACACCCACCCAAACACCCCAACCACCACCCCCCCACAACCCCCACCCAAACACACACACAACATCCAACAAAACAAACCACCCCCCACAAACCCACCCCACAACCAACCACCCCAACCACCCCACACCCAAACACAACCACAACCACACCAAACCCCCCCCAACCAAACCCCCACCACCAACCACCACCACCCAAACACAAAACCACAACCCCACACCCACCCCCCCCCCCCCCCCACCCAACACACCAACCCCCCCCCCACCACCCCCCACACAAACCAACACCCCCACCAACCAACCACAAACCCCCCACACACCCACCAACCCACAACCCACCCAACCCCCACACCACACAACCACAACACACCCCCCCACCAAACCCAACCAAACCCCACACCAACACCAACCCAAACCAACCACCCCCCAACAACCTAACCCCCCCCAACCCACCCTCCCCAACCCACCACAAAACCCCCCACACCAACCCCACACACCCCCCAAACAAAAACACACAAAACAAAACACACAACACCCACCACACCACACCACAAACAACCACACCCACCCAAAACACCCCACCCCCCCACCCCACCCACCCACAACCCCCACCCCCCCCCACCCCCCCCCCCCCCCCACCCACCCCCCCCCACCACCCAACAACCCCCCCACCCCCCCCCCACACCCCAAAACAAAACCAACCCAAAACCCCCCCACCCCCCCCCCCCCCCCCCCCCACCCCCCCCCCCCCCAACAACCCCCCCCCCCCCCCACAAAACCCCACCCACACACCCCACCCCCCCCCCCCACACCCCCACAACAAACCCCAACAACCACCCCCCACCAAAACCACCCCCAAAACACACCAACACCAAAAACCCCCCCAACCAAACAAACCCTACAACAAAAAAAAACCCAAAAACCAAACTCATATACCCAAACAAACCCCCATCAACCCACATAACCCCCCCAACCCCACACACACACCCCACAAAAATACCAAAAAAAAAACACCCAAAACACACAAACACACAAACCCCCCCCCACCCCAAAACAACCACCCAAAAACAAAAACAAACCCCAACACCTATACCAAAACACAAACAAAAAAAAAACCCCCCAAACACACCCCCCCCCCCCCCCCCCCCCCCCCCCCCCCCCCCCACACCATCCACCCCCAAACCCCCCCCCCCCCCCCCCCAACCAACCCAAAACCCCCCAAACCCCCAAACAAAAAACAAACAACACCAAACACAAACCCTCACACACAATACCTTCCCCCCATAAATTATCATCAAACCAACCCCAACCACCCCAACAACAAACCCACACCCCCACACCCAACACAAACAAAAAATAACAAACACAAAAACCCTACACAACCCCAAACCCCCCCCCAAATAAAACCAACCAAAACAACACCAACAACACAACCCCCAAACCCAACCCCCAAACCCACCCAAAAAAATAACAAAAAAACCCCCCCACCACCCCAAAAAATACCACAAAAAAAACCACAACAACACAACAACTACCCACCAACAACCCAACCAACACAAACACAACCCAACCCCACAAAAATCCCCACTATCCAAATACAACAAAACACCCCATCCCACCCCATACCTACCCAAACCCCAAAAACCTCCCAAAAATCCCCATACCACACCCCAAATCACAACTCTAACCACCACCAACAAAAACCTCCCAACAAAAAATACCAATCCATCCACCCCAAACACAACCACACCAAACCCCCCCACATATAACTAATCTTTCCCCCAACAAACTAAATATCCAAATACCCCAAAACCACAAACCCACCAAAATCCACACCACAACACTATCACCACACCCCTTCACCCAATAAATTAACCACAAAACCAAACATATTCCCAAAAAAACAATCCCCCCCCCCCCAACCACCCCCCAACACCAAAAAACACACAAACCCCACACCCCTACCTCCCCAACACAACACCCCCAAAACCCCTAAAATACAATACCTCATCATCCACCAAACCATATAATCCAAATACCCCTTAACAATAAAAACTCCACTCCACTCACTCCTAAAACCAATTCATTAAAATACCTTCCCCCATACATATACCCATCACACTCAACTCCTCACTATCCCCCCCCCCCCCCACCCTCCCATCTACATAACAAACTCCCAACCCCCATACATCAAACCCCACCCACCCACCCTAAAAAAACCTTACTGCCACACATTTACCACTTAAAATCTTAATCTTAACTTACACTAAACACTTCTACCTTACCCCAAATTCACACCAAACCACCAAACAAAACCCACCCACCAACCCCACACACCACACCCACCACCACCCCCCCCAAACCCAAATCAACCACACCAACCCCTACAACAACACCATCAACTCAAACCCCCAACACCAACCCAACAAACACACCAAACCCCAACCCAAACACACCAAACCCCCACAAACACAAAAACATCCCACCAAAACACCCCCCCACCAACTAAACCAAACCCCACCAAATAAAAAAACAACACAACCAACACCCTAACCAACAACCACTACCCCCCCCCCACCCCCACCCCCCCCCCCCTATCCACCTCTAAACCCCCCAACCAACAACCCACATCCCAACCCAACCCAAACAACCCCCCAACATCAACCCTATCACTCCCCCCAACCCCCCACATAAATAAACCAATATCAACCCCAAAAACCCCAAAAAAAAACATAAATCAAAACATACACAAACATACCCATATCCAAAATATCTATCATAACAAACAATATACAAAATAAATAAAACATATCAAAAAACAACCAAAAATAACAAAACCCCACACCCACCCCCCACCATAAACCAACCCCCAAAAAATCAACCCCCCCCAAACCCCCCCCCAACCCAAACTAACAAACATCCTCCCACCCCCACCCAACACTCACCAAAAACCAATACTTACACAACCCCCCCCCCACCCTAAATCCCTATTAATTTTCTTTTCCTTCTATTATAAAACCCAAACCCACCACACCATATCAAAAAAAAAAACCACAACACACCCCCACAACACAAACCCCACACCACCACCAACCACCCCCCCCCCCACCCCCCACTCACACACACACCACCCAACCAACACCAACAACAAACAAACAACCCCCAACCACATAAAACAAACCAAAACAACCCCACCCACCCCAACACAAACACAACATCCCCCCCCCCCCACCCCCCCACCACCCCCCCCCCCCCCAACCCACCCCCCCCCCCCCCCCCACACCCCCAACCAACACCACAAAACAACATCACCACCCCCCCACACCAAACAAAAACCCCACCCACACAACCCACCCCCACCCCCCCACCCCCCCACCCCCCCAAACCCCCCCCCCCCCCCCCCCCCACCCCCCCCCCCACCCCCACCACCCCATCAACAAAACCCCACCCCACCAAACAACCAACACACCCACAAACACACCCCAAAAAAAAACCCCCCCCCCCCCCCCCCCAACACACCACCAAAACCCAAAACAAAACCAACCACCACACCACCAAAAACCAACAACAACAAACAAACAACACACACCACCCACCACCCCCCCACCCACACCCAAACCCAACAACCCCCCAAAACCCACCCACCCCACCCCCCCACCCCCCAAACCCCCCCCACCCAAACATCCACACTCAACCAACCAAACCACCCCACCACCACACAAACCCCACCCACCCCCCCTAAAACAAAACCCACAATAAAAAACAACCCCCCCCCCACCACCCCCAACCCCACCAACCAAAAAAACCCCCTAAAACCAAATAACACCCCCCATAACCCCCCAACCCAAACTACCCCCAACCATACCACCCCCACAATCCCCTCCCAACACCCTCCCAACTCCCCCAAAATCCAACCTCAACCCCCACCCTCTCCCTCCTCCTACATTAATAAAAACCCATCACCCCCACACTCCTCATATCCCCCCCCCCAACCCCCCCCACCCCCACACACCACCACCAACCACAACAACTAACCCTCCCATCCACACCATCATAATAAAAACACAAATACCCCACCCCCCCAACTCTATCACCCAAACCCAACTACCCCCCCTTCCCACAATACAAACCCTACTAAACAAAACATCTTACTCCCCCACAAACCCACCCCAGACAAAACCCACCCCCCACCCCCATAATTCACCACAAACCCAACCCCAAACACACCCCCTTCCCCCCCCCCCCCCATACCCACCACCCCCTCCCACACACTACCCAAAATCACCCCAATCCAACATACTCCCCAATAAACACCCCCCCCCCCCCACAAAATACATACCAAACCCTCATCACAATACCCACAATAAAATAACATAACAAAATACAAACACTCAATCCCAACTACCCCAAACCCCCTAAAATACCCCCCTCCCCCCCCCCACAACCCCCCCTAAACATAAAACACCCAATAAAACATAAACCCCCCCATTAAAAACCCCCTTTCCTAACCCCATCCTCAACAACACCCCTTTCAAAACCCAAAAAAACCCAAACCCCCCACACCACCCCCCAAACCCCCCAAACCCAAACCCACCCCCACACACCCCCAAACCAACCACAACACCAAACAACCCCACTAAACCCTAACACACCCCAAATCACCCCTTACCCCCAAACCACTACAACCCCCACCCCAACACACACAATCCCCACCCCCCCCCCCCCCCCCCCCCCCTCACCACCCAACAACACAAACCACAACCCCCCAAATACATCAACCCAACAACATACCCCCCAATAAACCCTTCATCCACCCACTAAAACCCCAACCAACCAACCCAACCCCCCCCCAAACCCCCCCCCCCCACACCACCCCCCCACCCACCACACTACCCCCTAAACCCCCCTCCCCCCATATTCCCACCCCCCTCACCCTCCCCCTCCCATCTCACACCACTATCTTCCCCTCCCCTATAACTCCCCCCCCCCACCACCCCCCCACTCTCCATTCCCCTTCATCTCACACCCCCCCAATAACTACAAACCATCACCCTACTCCATCATATATATCCCCCAATTCCTAAACAAAACAACTAAAAACCCCCAACCCCCATATAAACATAAAAAAACTCCCTCTCCCACCTTCCCCTACCCCCTAAACACATCCCCCCAAAACCTACCCCCACCTCCCTCCACAAAACCCCACTCCTACCCCACACTACCCCCCATTCTACCAATACTCTACCAAACCTACATCCCTTACTTTCACAATCACACCACCACACCATCCACCAACACATCAAAACATCCTCTTATATCCACATCCATCCTTACATCCCCTCCCTAATTTCTTCCCATTCATTTAACTCCTATTACCCAAAACCAAATAACCCCCCCCCCCAACCCCTTCACTCTAAATCTTTACTCAAACCCCCCTCCACATACACCCCCCCCCCCCCCCCAAATCCCCCCATATTTTCCAACACTCCACTTTAATCCCCAAATACCTTTCCAATCACCAAAATCTATCTCCTCCACCCACCTCCATTAAACAATTTTATATATACCATTATTATTTTAACCCCCCACACCATCCCCCCCCCCCAAAAACTCCATACCAACATACCACCCCCCCACATTATTACCAACCCTCCACCCCCACTTCCATCCCCCCTCCCACTCATAAACCCCCCCCCAAAAATAACCTATATCAACACCACAAAATATCCAAACTCACCCCCCCTCATAACCAAAACCCCCCACCCTCACCCCACACCCCCCCTACCTCAACCACTCCTTAAACACACCTAAAAAACAAAACCCCCACCCCCAAACCCAAACATAAACACAACCACACCCCCCAACAACCAACATACCCCAACCCACCACTCAAAACCCCAAACCACAAATAACCCCCACCCCCACCACCAACCCCAAACAAAAAAAACAACAACCCACACCCCACCACCATCACCATAAAAATCAAAACCCTAACACATTACCCCACAAAAAAACTAAAAACACACAAAACCCACCCCCCCCCCCCCACCAAAACCCCCCCCCCACCCACAAAAAACACAAAACCCCATACCCCCATCCCACAACACCCACACCAACACCAAATAAAACAACAACCCCCACACCACTCTCCCACACCACAACCCCACAAACACACCCTACACCCACCACCAACCCACAACCACCCACAAAACCCCCAAACAAACAACACATCCACCCTTCAACCCCCTAAATTAATACTCCAATTCAAACAACTCCCCCCCTATAACCCAACATAAACACCCCCAAACCCACCAACAACAAAACCCCCCAACCCCCCCCAACAAACCCAAAAACACCCACCACAACCAACCCCCCCCAACCAAACACAACAACCCCCCCCCCACCACCCCCCCTCCACCAAATCCAAAAAATACCCACCAACAATAATACATACCAAAACAAACAATCAAATACCCCCAAACAAACCTCAACACAACCTATAATAAAAATAAATAAACATATCTTATTCTTTCACCCCATCCTCACTACACCCACAAAACCCCTCACCATATATCCCCCCAACACCACTCAACCAATCCCCCAAACAAATACCCCCTCTCCATCCCCCCAACACACAAACTACAACCAAAATAACAAAACCCCCACCCCCCACACCCAACCCCCCCCCCACAAACACCAAAACCCCCCACCACAACCCTCCCAACCAAACCCCCCTTCCCCATAAAAAACAACACAACCAAAACCTATAAACATCCCCCCTACCATCAAACAACTAAAACAATACATACAAAAATATCTCACAAACATACAACCAAACAACACAACACCCAAAACCAAACCACCCCCCAAAACATTTACCCTTAAAACCAAAACCCACCAAAATACCCACCCAAAAATTAACATCCCCCTCCACCATTCCCCACATCTTATTTTCTACCCCCTTCTTCCTTCACCAAATCTAAATCAACTCCCCCCAAACAAAACCCCCCTATACTATATTTAAATTTCCCCCTAATAATAACCTATACAATCCCCCCTTCCCCTCCCCCTCAACCCCTAATTCTAAACTTATCCTTAACCTACATACTTTCCAATCCCCCCCTCCCCCAACATTTCCACCTTCCCCCATCCCAAACCCCATCTCAAACAAAAAACCACAAACAAACAAAAAACCAAACACTCCCTCACCCCCCCACTCCCCCCCCCACCCTAACAAAACAACATCCCCCCCCACCCCCCCCCCCCATCTACCCCTAAAAATTCCCCCACCATCCCCTCCTAAAACTAAATCCCTCACCCCATAAAATAAACTCCACCCTAACAAACCCAACCCCCCAACACATAAAACCCCCAACACATCACAAAAAAACTACCCCCCCCCCCACACTAAAAACAAAAAATACCCCACCCACCAAAACAATCCAAAATACACCCCCCCCCCACCCCCCCCATAAACCCTCACCCCCCCCCCCCAAAACCACCACAACCACCTACCAAACACTAAAACCCCCCAATCCCCAAAAAACCACCCTACCCCAAATAAATAAAATACAATAACCAAAAACCCAAAACCCCACCACCAACACAATCAACAAAAAACATACCACCCCCATAAACTCCCCAAAACAAAATAATCCCCCCCATCATACTCCATCCCACCTCTAATCACCAACAAACACCCCAAAACCTCCCCCCCCAAAATAACCCTAACCCCACCACCAAAACCCCCCATATCCTCCTCCCCCCCTACCAAAACCCCCAATAAAATACCCACAATCCTATCCAACCAAAACCTAATCCCAATTCCAATCAAAAACCAAACCCCCCTACAACACCACCAATCCCACCCAAAAACACATATAAAAACCCTCTCCATACAATCCCCACCCCCACCCCCCATAAACCCATACTTCCTAACCTACCACACCCTCAATTCACAAAACTTATTATTCCATCAAAAAAAAAAAAACCCCCAAACACTCCCACCACAAAAAAAAACACCCCCCCCCAAACCACACACAAAACAAAACACCACCCCCCCCAACACCCCCCACACATAAATTCAACACAAACCCCAATCCCCTCCCAGCAACCTCCCCAATAAACTCAAACACTCAACACTATCCCCCCCCAAAAAAAAATATTCCCCCAAATTCCCCCCAAATTCACCCCAAATTCCCAACAAATTCCCCATTCAAACATCCAAATTCCCACCAAAATCATCCAATTCAAAATCCCAATTCCCCCATCCTATCCCTAAAACAATCCCTCCCTACCCTCCTCCAACCCATACATTATCACCATCTATCCTCCCACCCCCCAATCTCCTATATCTCTCCTAAAACCCCCTCCCCCCCACACATTTCCCCCCCCCAACCATCATCCTAAATTACAAAAACATCCTCAATATCCCCCTAAAACATCCCTCACATCCATAAAACAACGAAAAATCACTTACCCCTCTAAATATAAAAATCCTACAATCTAACATCATAACATAATAATAAACAATCAAACATTACCCCCCCTATCCATACATTCCCTCCTTTATCCATTCTCAAACACCCAAAACCTCCAAACTAACCCTACCCACACCAAAACACCCCAAATACCCTCCATCCTACCCAAACAATAAAATAACACATCCTCCCAACCATCCCCCTATTCCTCCATTATTATTCTTAACCCATCACTAATACACCACCCAATCCCAACACAATACAATATCATATATCCAAAATCTATAACCACCCACACCCCACCCCCACACAACCAACCATCCATCCCTCCTCTCACACAATACAAAAACCACACCAACCCCAACCCCCACACCCATCCACCACCCCCACACCACATCCCCCCCCCCCACACCACACCCCTCAACAAAACAACCCCCACCCACCCTATATATACCCCAACATAATACCACTATACCTATAAATATACCCCCCCCCCCCCCCTCACATTCAAAAAATCAAATCCCCCTCCTCTCTCTCTACCATATACCCCCATCCCCCATCACCTACCAATCATAATAACCCACACCAAAATCTACACACAAAATCTCCCCTCCCCAAACAATCAATCCTCCCAATAAAATCTTCACCCAAAACCCCCCCACAAAATCTCTCCTATCATCAAAATCCTAACACCCCCCCCCTTAAAATCCCCCCTAAATCCACCACACCAATAACATCCCCCATCCCCCCCTATCTTCATACAAAACCCCAACACCCCATAAAACAATCCCCCTCCAAATACTCCCCCTTAAACCCTCACCACCCCCCAACCCCCCCCCCACCAAACCTAACACCATACCCAAAACCAACAATAACATTCCCCATAAAACTCACTAATACTCTCAACCCCTATAACAATTCCCCCCAACCCCCCCCCCCCCCCACTCCAACTACCCCCCCACCCTCCCCCCATACAATCAAAAAACCCCCACACCATTCAATCCAAAATCCCACACAAAAAAACAAACAAAAACACCAACCATCCCCAACTAATACAACTCCCAATACTACAAAAAACACCCCCCACCCTCCTACACCCACACCCCCCCCCCCCCCTCCCAAAAACCATCTCTTTCCCCAACTTACCATACCCCCCCCCCCACCCCCCCATTCCCATACCTCCACTTATACCCAACATAACTATATACCCAATTAACATACCCCTATACCATATCCACCTCTATATACATCCTCCATACATTTAACCATAATCTACACATACCCATACCCATACCCATAAATACATATAAATTAACTATTATACAAATTACCATACATATTAAAATATCCTATATAAACTTTACCTCTCACCCTTCTCCCCCTCCTTCCCTTCTATCTAACCATTATACCTCTCTTTCTTTTACCCCTCCCTCATCACCATATCCCTCTCTTCTTCATAACCCTCACTAATTAAACACCCCCCACACCCCACAACCCTAAACACCCCCACTATCCAAACCCCACTCAAAAAACCCCCCTCCCTACCCTCCCCTCAAACACACAACCAATAAACCATCCCCACCCCAAATCCCCCCCCCCATCCCCACTCACAAAAAATAAACATTCCCCTATCCCTTATCCACCCACTTTAAAACTCAACTACCACACAAAACCATCCCCAAAACCAACACCTCCAACCCCAACTACCCCCCAACATACTCAATAATAATAACATTCAAACAAATCCCCTCAACCTCTCCCCACCCCAACCCCATCCCCTTAATCCCCCCCCTCCCCAAAACCCCCAAACATACATCCCCCTTCCCCCACCTCTTCAACCCCCCACATCCCCTAACTACCATCCCCCCCCCCCTCCCCCCCCCCTCAATAACCCAATACCCAATCCCCCCCCTATAAAACTTAAAAACCCATAACCAACTTACCCAATCAAATTACACTCCTTAAATCACCAAAATCACCCATCTTACACCTACCTACATTTCTCCCCACCCAATCAAACCACATCCCCAAATTCACCTCATACCACAAAACCTCTCCATCCTATCACCCTCCCCTTCTATATCCATCCTCCTCCCCCCCCCCCCCCCCTCCCATATCACATCCACACTACTAACACTCACCCAACTCTACTATATTCTTCTTTCAAAAAACCCATTTACAACAATTTAAACACTAAAAAACCTCATAAAAAAATACCTCAACTTATATACCAATAATACCTAACTACCCCAAACAATACCCCCTCCCTTCAAATATCATCACCTTCCATACTCAACACCCCATACATTCCAAAACACATATATATAAACACAAAAACATATAAAACACCAATCAACCACATCACATATAATTAATCAAACCCCCCATTAAAATAACCTAAAACTCCTCAAATACTATCCAACCATTTACACCCCCTCCACCCAATAACAATACAATACAATACAAAACCACTTCCCATACCATAACATTACACCCCCCAAACAAAACACCACAAAACCCCTATCCAAAATCCAATAAACCCCCCAAATAACCCAAAAAAACACACAACCTCCCCCCCCAAATACCTTCACCCCTCCCTCCTAATCTCTTAACCCTAATCACACCATCCCCCATCCACATCCTCATAACCCTCAACTCCCTACTACCCCCCCCCCCCCACTCATAAAACAATAATCTATATTTCATTCCACAAACCATATCCTACCCCATAACAACACCTAAACATAATACCTCTACCATCATTTTACCCTCCATACATACCCTAAATTTCATCTTCATACAATAACCCTCACCCTACCTTAACCAATACCACAAATTCTACCATTCAAAAATAATATCCACACACATATCAACAATATATATACAACCCCATCAAAACCAAAAAACCAAAAAACAAAACTCCACACCCCATCTCAATCATATTACACCACCCTAACCCAACCCCCATTCCATATAATCATATACCTTCTACTCATCTTATACCTATAACATCCCCTTACCATCAATTACAACTACAATAAAATAACCCCCCCCCCCCATACCAACCCCCCCCCCCCCACACTCCAACCCCCCACAAACCAAACATCACCACCCCCACCAATAAACAACAAACCAAAAAAACCCCAATCCCATCCCCCCACCACCACACCCCCCCCCCCCCCCCCACCCCAACAAATCCCCCTATACAAAACCAAATTTCCACCCCCCCCCACAATCAACACTCACCTCCTACCCCACACCCCCCCAACCAACATCAAATATAATTAACACCAATCCCCCCCCCCCCACCCCTTAAAAATCAAATATAAAACAAAATCCCACAAAACCATAATCCCCCCCCACACAAACCCCCACCACACCACCAAACAAAACCCCCCCCCCCCCCCAAAAACATCCCAAACTCACATACCAAATCCCTCACAACCCATAACAAACAACAACCACCCCTCCACCATCCACAAACATATCCCCCACACCTCATCCCACCCTCCCACAACCCCCATACACCCCCCTCCTTCCATAACCCAACCCAATTACATCATCCAACATATCCCTTACCACCCTATTAACACCCCCCCCCCCCACAAAACACCCAACCACTCCCCAAATTCCCCCCCCCCCACTACCTATCATAACTATTAAATCACAAACAACCCACATAATCCATAAAAATCTCTCCCCCCCTTCAACCTATCACAACAACTTACCCCAATCATCTCCCTATAATACCAAAATCCAAAACATAAACCACCCAACCCCCCCCTTAATTCCATCAACCCACTTAACATTACCCATAAATCCCACCCCCCTCTAACATCACAAATACCCCCATCACCATCATCCCCCAAACATAACCCCCCCCCCCCACCCAAATACAAAATTCAATTCAATTCTACAATAATCTACAACCTACCCCTACCCCCCAACCATACATAAACCCCCCTACCATATCATCAAATCTAAACATCCTTATAAAAACACATCATATTCTACTCCACCTCCCATATACCCCCATATTTTACTCCCCCCCATCCACCCAATTACCACCTTTCACCCCTCTAACCCCCTCCCACAACCCCCCCCCCTCATCCTATACCCTTCTTCATTCAAACACCCCCCATCCCAAACATAATAATCACCCCCCCCCAAACCCACCACCTCATAATCCTATCCACTCTCACCACCTCCCCTTCCCCAAAAACCCCAAACACAATACCACAAACATATCTCTCCACATATCCAATACCCACCTAAAATAAAAACTATTCCCTTCTATTCCCCCCCCCCCCTTATATTAAACCCATATATAACTCCACATCAACCCTCAAATCCCCCAACATATAACCCTCTCTTAACCAATACAACCCCCTCTCTTAAACCCCCCTATTAAACCAAATCTATCTACCCACTCCCCAATCCACCAAAACCCAAAATAACTCCAATAAACCCCCAAACACAAAAAAAAAACACCCCCACCCAAACAATCACATTAAAATATAATCCCAAAACCCCTATCACCTCCAAACCCCTCCCACCACCTCCTCTAATTCCCCCACCCACCCATCCTACCCCTACCCCCAACCCTACCCAACACAACAACCCCCACAAATCATAATTAACATCCCCACACAACCTAAATCTCATTACCAAACCATCCATCTATCATTCCCATATCAATTCATCACCCTTCCAATACAACCCTATTCTATATTCACCTATACCACCACCCTATTCTTATTATACACACAAACATTCCCCCCCCACAACCCCCCATTATCTCTACCCCCTCAAACCAACCTTATCCCCCCCCCCCCCTATTATATCTAACTTCACCACATTTCCCCCCCCACTTAATCCCCCCTTCCCTTCCCCCCCTCTAAACAAATACCCTCCACCCCCAACCCACCCCCCATCCCAACCCTATCATCCACCCCCCTCACCCCCAACACAATCAAAAAATCTAAATAACCCACCTTTCTCTCTTCATAACATCACAACCCCCCCCATCCCCATCCAACCCCACAAACCAAACATCAATAATAAACTACCCCCCCCACCCCATCCCACAAACCATAAACACAACCTCCCCCACACCCCCACACCCCAACAACCACCCATCCTCTATACAAACACCATCAAACACCTAAACATCCCCCCCCCCACCATAAAAACCATCCCCCCCCCCCCCCCCCCCCCCCACACCCCAATCCCCCCCCAAAACTTCCCCCAATCTCTTCATTTCAACATCCACACTTAACCTACACACCATTTAACACTCCTTTATAAAACCCCCCCCAAATAACCCTAAACATACTTAACTCCCAACCATTCATTTAATCCATTTTCACCATCCCCCCCCCCCCCCCAGCTCCATTTCCCCCTCAAACCTTCATTCCTACCTTATCAATCCTCAAACACCCCCCAATACACTAACCCAATCCCCTCAAAAACAAAACACCACACTAACCCACCACCAACCAAACTACCCACAACCCCAACACCAATCAAACAAAACACAACCCCAAAACCTTCCCATCATACCACCAAACCACCCCCCCCCAAAACAAACACCAACAACACTAACCCCCACACCAAACCACCCCCCACCTACCCAATCCCCTCACCTTAACCACCCTTCCCACCCCCTCTCACCATACAAATTAACCTTCCCCCTCTCTATAAAACCCTACCACAAAAATCTCCCCCCCCCTTCTCCTCCCCCTATCCCCTCTCATTTCCATTCACATATCACCACCACCCTTAAACTATTCATCCCCTCCATTACCCCACTCAACTCCCCCACACACACAAAACACACCACTAATAATAAATTAATCTCTCTCAAAAACCCACCTTCAAAACCACATCAATCTCTAATCCATCCCCCCCAATACAACATCACCAATACCCCCTAACTAAATACCCCCATTAACCCATAATACTCTCCACTCCAAACCCCCCAAATAATCCAATCACCCCCCCCCTACCAAACTATCCATACATACCTATACATCCTTCAAAAACCCCAAACCATATCAAAAAAAAAAACACATCCCTATCACTAATATTTCAACCCATCAACAACCCAATCCTCCAATACAACCC
This sequence comes from Knipowitschia caucasica, assembly GCA_964034765.1. NCBI lineage: Eukaryota > Metazoa > Chordata > Actinopteri > Gobiiformes > Gobiidae > Knipowitschia > Knipowitschia caucasica. The sequence continues at coordinate 29,118,094 of OZ035838.1, forward strand.
AATCCACCATTCCTACAAATAATTAACACCACCTCCCAAAACAAACAAATCAACAACCTTTTTACCTAACCAACCACAAATCACACTCACCCCACCCCCCTCATCATACCCCCTAAACCACCACCCCTATCATCCCCCCCTTCATACACCACCCCAACCCCCTTCTTCTACCTACCCACATCTCTCTCCCACCTTATAAATAAAACCCTTTCTTACCCATCCCCCCCTACCCAACTAAATTTCCACCAACCCCCATCCCCCTCAACCATCCCCACTCTCATCTACCCCAACACACCATCCCCACACAACCACCACCCCACAATCCCCTCATATAACAACATAACCAATCAAAAAATAAAATAAAAATATATCAACCCCCAAAAACATACCCATCCCTCCTAACCACCACCAAATCCCCCCAATCATACTAACCACCATACACATACACCATCAAACAAAAATCACCCCCCCAAACCCACAAAATCAATCATAACTTCCCCCCCACCCCTCCCTTCCGTTTTTCTTTCTCAATTATAAAAAACCCCCCCACCTCCCCCCCAAACAACCAAAAACCCCCCACCACCCACCCCACACCAAAACAAATAAAACAACCACCAAATCAATCAACAAACAACCAAAAATACCCCCCACCAAACCCAATCCAAATAACAAACCACCAAAAAAACCCCCAACCAAACACCCAACCCACACAAAAAAATCAAACCACACCCCCAAAAAAAAACCCCCAATAATACCAAAAACATCCCCAACACCCAACACACCCCACCCCCTTCCCACACATCTTACCCCCCCAACACCACAAACCCCCCCCCAAACACTCCCCCACCCCCATTCCTCCACCCACTCAAACTTCCTATTCCCAAACCACACAATATCTAACCCCCCCCCCCCTCACACCATCATACTCCCTCACAAACCCATACCTATCCCAAATCCCTTTCCCCATTAATAACTATACCCTCTATAAAATCTACACATACCCCAATCACACCATCCCCAAACCCACCCACACAATAAACCCTCCTAAATCCCCATCCCCCACCTATCTCCTTCCCCCAATTCCAATCCCCAACTAAATTCCTCTAACTACCCACCCCACCACACCCCCCAATAATCCCCCCCACACAATTACACCCTCACTCCCACACATCCCCCTCCATATACCCAAATCCTCCTCATCTTACCTCCTCTCCTCCCCCCCCCCTTATCCCCCCCATACCCCACCCCCCCTCCCATCTTAACCCCAACCCCAATTCCACCATCCACTTCCCCACTCCACAAATTCCCCCCCTAATCATTAATCACAAACCACAACTCAACCCCCCAATTATTACTTAATCAATTCACCCCCCCCCATCCCTCATTCACCCCCCACCATCATACACTTAACCTTCATATTTTTATCACAAAAAATACCCAAAATCATACCCCCAAACAACCCCAAAACAAAAATACCCCCCCCCCCTAAACCCCAAAAACATACCACTACCCCCACTACACCCCAAACCACCCTACCCCCCACACCCCCCCTCCATTCAAAATCCCAACCACAAATCCATACATACCTTCCCCCCCACCCAACACACCACCCCCCACCCCCACTCCCCCAAATTCAATTATTAAACCCCCCCCCCTTCCTCAAATCCCACATTCATATCCCTTATCCCACATCTCCCCCCATCAAAAATAAACACCCATTCCCCCCAATCTACCAATATACCAAAACACCAACACCCTCAACAACCCCAAATAACACAAACCACTCCTTATAACCACCACCCTACTCCAAATACCACCACAATACACAAACCCCCCCAACCCACACAACACCCCCCCCAACCACCACCCCAAAACAACCCCACAATACCACAAACCCCTCAACAACTTCCTCCATCTCCACCATACCAACAAACCATCCAATCCTCTCCCATAAAAAAAAAATCACCAAAAACCTCAATAACAAACCCACAACAACTATTACCCCTCCCTTACAACATCTTACAACAACAACCACACCCATCCCCATCCATCACCATAAATCCCCTACATCATCCCCCTTAACCCTATCCCCCTTAAAATAAAATAACCCCATAAATATCAAATTAACCCCAACAAATTAAACCCCCCCACCTCTTTCAACATCCCCACCCTTCTTTACTCCCCCCCCCCAATAATACAAATTCCCAAACAACCTTCCCCCCTCCCCACCCATCACCCATACATACCCAAAAAACTAATCCAATTACCCACATAAATCAACCCCCCCAACCCCCCAATTCTCCACATACTAAAATAACACAAAACAATATAAATCATCCTTTTCCCCCCTAACCAACCACACCCCCACCACTCTTCAACATACTCCAATCCCACATCAAATCCCATCAAAAATCTCCAACCCCAATACCCCCCCTCATTTCCCATCCCTAATACACACACCCCAACCCACCACCTCCAAAACCTCCTCCCCCCTTACAAAAACCAAACTCAAACAACCTTCCACCCATCAACCTTCCCTACCTTCACCATACCCTCCCCCAACCCTCAAAAAACCTCCCCCCCCCACACCACACACACCACCCCCACCACCCCCCCCCCCTAATACCCTCATACCCCTACCCCATCATCACAATACCACTAACCCCCCACTACTCAAACCCCCCACTCCCCAACCCCTCTACCCCACATCACACACACCCATCACCACACCCCCCCCCCTATCCACCCCCCTCTTCCCCTTCTCCTCACCCCATCCACCCCCTCCCCCCAAAATTCCACATATATCTCAAACCCCCCCCTCCCCCACACCACTTACCACACTCCCTCCCCATAACCAATCCCTTCATAATAATCCAATCCCCTAATTTATATACACCCTTCTCCCCCCCCCCATCAATTCCCCCACTTAAACCCACTTCTCCCCCCATAACCCCCAACAACCCCCCCTCATAATTCAATCCCCAACCCTAACCCAAATCCAAAACCCCACCCACCCCAACCCCCCACCCCAAACACAATACACTCACTTACCCTCCTACAACCTCTTCAACCCCCCCCAATTCCCACCCCCCCTTACCTTCCACCCACAAACCCACCCCCATCCCCCACACCACTCCCCCCTCCTCCCCCATACCCCCACCATAATACACCATACTATAATTCAAACCCCAAAAATAATTCACCAAAATTCACCCTCCCCCCCCCTCCATCCCCTCTCCCTCCCCCAAACCCCCCATTTCCCCCTTTCTTTTTCCCCCCCCCCCAAATTCCCCTTTCACCCTCAACTTCTTCCTTCCACCATCACATTCCACTCCCTACCCCTACTACCCCAAAAAAATAAACTAAACAATCAAAACTTTCCACTCCTATCTATCCCCACAACCAAACATCCCCCTTATTCTTAACATCAAACTACCCCCATCCCCTCCTCAACTCCTACTTACACCCCCCATTATCCCCCCCACTACACTCCCCTCTCACACATAACTTCCATTAACCCCCAAACCTCATTTCCATTCTCCCCCCCCATTAAATATCTTCCAAAATTAATCCCCACAAAATTAATCAATATATCCCCAACCAAACCCTAACACTCAAAACCAACAACCAACCAAATACCCCCCCTTCCCATATACCCCATTCCAATATATAACCCTCCCCCTAATCATCATCCAAACAACATATAATAACATCCATCAAAAACCCCTACTTCACCACCTCCCCCCCACACCACAAAATACACCATTAACCACAAACACCAACCCAATCCCACCTTACACATATCATCCTCATTCCCCCTATTCATACTATTCCCTAACTCTACCCCTACCCCACTTACCTCATTACAAAAAATCCCCCCCAATAAAAAACACCCCCAACAACACACCCACCAATACAACATACCATCCCCCCAACTATCCCCAACCCCACTATTACACCTAACCCACAATATATAAAAAAAAAAAAAACACAAGAAAATCAACCCCCTCCCTACCTACAACCCACTCCCAATTCCCTTTCTCCTATATATCCCCTCCCCACATCCTACTATCCTCCAAAAAAAAAAAAAAAAAAAAAAAAAAATTTAATTTACTCTCTCTTCCCCACTCCCTCCTCCCCTCCCCCCTCCTTCCCCACCTCCCCCCTCCCTCACCCCCTCCTCCCCAAACCCAAACCAAAACCCAAAACTCCTCCCTCCCCCCCTCCCTTTTCTCCCTCTTCACCACTCCCCAATTCCCCTCCCCTCTCTCCCCCTCCTCCACTCCCCACTCTATTCCTTACCAAATAAAACAAATATAAAACCGAAACCACCTAAAAAATAACCCCCATCCCAATTTTAATAAAATTCACAAACTCCCATCTATCAAATCAATCCACCACCCCATTCCCCATAACAACCACACACTAAACCTACCAACACCCCCTCTCCCCTCCTCTTCTACCCCCACCCCACCCTATCCACAATTCCTCCACCACCAAAATCAAAAATCCACAAACCATCTAAAATATTTAAACAAATTATCCCCCTACCCCACAAAAACCACAAACCCAAATATCACCCCCCCCCTTATCCCACCCCCTCTACCAACCCCCAAACCAATAACAACATCCATTATATTCAAATAAATTCCATATAAAAAAACCCATAAAAACACCCTCCAACATAAACAACCCCCAATACACCTTTACACCAACCACCCCCCATAATTATAAAAACCCTCCCCAACTAACCCCCCATCCAACCCATTATTTCACCCAATCACCTATCCAACCCCAACTCCCACATCCCCTAAACAACACCCCTCCTACAACATACCCATACCAATACCATATACCTACCCCAACACCTAATTCCCCTATCTACATCCCCCCCTTCCCATCCACTACATAAAACAATATACCCAAAAACACATAAAAAACCCCTCCCCCCCCCACCTCACAATTATCTCCACACCCCCCATACCCTATCCAACCCTACCTAACCCCACAATACAAACTATCTTCTACCCCACCCCCCAAACAATACCAATATATATATACATCATACATACATCATCCATAAAACCCACAAACATCCCCAAATCCACCATCCTCCAATCCCCTACATTTCATCTACAAACAACCTCCCCTCCTTTCCATAAAACAATTTCATTTATTCAATCTCCCCCCTCCCCCCCCCTCACCCTCACCCACTCCATCACCTATACAAACCTCTTTCTTCCCCCAATTTCCACCCCCCACTCCTACTCATCCACCTTTTATATATATATCCCCATCTAATTCAACCCCTCACTCCCCCCCCCTTTTTTCCCCCTACCATTAAATCAATCACTCCATCATCTAAACAAACCCCTAATCAACCCCTATACATCCCAACCCAACCCCCCCCAAATTACCCCCACCCCCCAACCTATTAATAATAATATATCCCCCCACTTCCACTAACCCCCTACCACACCCAACCACCACCCCACAACCCCCCCACCCCCCCCACCCCCCATTACAACCCCCCCCACACCCCCCCATAACCTCACAAACACCCAATACCCCACAACCCTACCAACCCCAACCCCCACCTATTCATTATTAACCCTCACAATCAAATCCCCCCTACACACCCCAACATATAATCAAACAACCTTCCTACAAATATACTCTCCCACTCTATAACAAATATCCTATACAAACCACCCCTAAACCTCAACCCCCTATACTCAACTCCCACCCCCCCAACCCTACCCCAACATACCAACCCCTCCCACCCTCAATAACCCCCCCCCACCATACCCCCCAATTATACACCAATAACCCCCATTAATACACATCCCTCTTCCCCTCATTATAATACCAATACTCCCTACCCCCTCCCATCATTCCACTTTATATCCCCTCAATACCCATATCATCACCCCTCATCCAAACACAATCTTAAAACATAAAATAACCCCCCCCCACCCCAAAAATATACCCCCCCCTACAAATAAAACTCATAACTCCCTTCCTCACCAACCCCCCCCATCCTCTTCATCTTCCCCTAATTCATAATACAACCCAACCCTCCCTCCTCCACATAAAACAATACTCATTTACTCTCCCTCCCTCCCATCCCCCTACCCCACTCCATCCCTATACAACACCCTCTCTTCCTCATTATTCTTCCCACCCCCCACCTCTCATCCCCCTTAATCCCAATATCAATTCCTAAATCACTACCCCCCCCTTACCCTACATTCAACATCCCCAATCATCATCATCTAAACACAAACCACCAATAATCACACCCCTATAAAATACCTAACACCCTCACAAATCAACCCTAACCAACCTCCATTTATCCCCCCCCACACCCACCCTACACACACCCATACAATACCAACTACCACACCAAACCTCATCCAAAATTAATACCTATCCCCCATACACCCCCACCCCCCCCCCCCAATACTTTAACTTTCACACCATTACTTCATACCCCCTCACCCTACAATACATCCAACATCAATCCAACCTTCAAATAAAAATACTCTAACCCCCCCCCCCCTAAATACATATCTTCCCCCCATCTCATCCACAATATCATACGAAATACCTTATCTCCCCAATTCCTACTATATCTTTAAAAAATTCAACCTTACCCCCTCATCCCCCTATCATATAACACCCCCTCTCCAATACATCCCTACACATAACCATACCAAACTCCTTATACCACATAACCCCCACTCTCCCATCATCCTCATAATATTCCACACTTTACACATATAATTTTCTTTTTTAACACCTTACCAACATAATTATATCTATAATATTATCCCCACTTCTCTCTAAAAATCCCCCCTTCCTCCACAATCATTCCCAAATTGACATACCTACATTATACCTTTTGTATATCCAATTTCCTACCTCCCTCATTTCTATTTTATCCAATCCACCTCTTCCCCTTCTCCACTACTCCCACATATGTCCTCATTTACTATTATACCAATTGTCAATACCACATCCCCCCCCTTTTCCAAATCCCCCACTTAAATATTCAAGTATTCTTTCACCCTCATACGCTCCGTCCGTCTCTTAGTCCCATCCCCCCTCCCTTCCATATTGTCCTTTATTGTTGCGTTGCTATGAGACCCTAAGAAATGGATTAAATAATTGAATTAACTATTTCAATGACCATACCCAGAAATTTAATTAACTTTTAGAAACTGTATTCAATTCTGTCCTACCTAACATCCAAAAATATCTCACTAAACTACATTCACAATGGAACCACATTGACTAAACTATTTCCTGATTTATACATACAACATTTTTTGACATTCCAGCTTACTACCCTCCACATACCTTACATATATCCATTACGTTCCCATTTTTGACGTTGACTTTTATATCACCTTTATCCATGAGGTTTTTGCGTTTTGCACTCATATTTCTGTATAAAATGCACAACAACTGATTACTAAAAATCTACTGTGCATTCTCCGGAGTTGGTTGTGGGGGGGAACACATCACTGCAAAGGCATACTTCTTCAATTTCCACAAGTATCAGTGGCTCTATTAGTACTTCTATCTTCTCCCTCCCCCTCACTAAACACCAAATCACCCCATTCCCCTGCCTATATATAAGTTCATTACCTAAATTTGCAAATCAATACCCTGCAAAATTTTTAGTCAGCCAACCGTATCCTTCTTTTCAAATCATGGGCCCAAATTTCGCTTGGGTTTGCTTAGTTTAAAATACTCCTACATAAATATCTTCAAACACCCAAATCCTCCAAAATAAACCCTAAACCCACAAAACACACCAATATCCTCCTCCTACAAAAATAATATAACAATCCTTCTACCCTCCCCCCCATATTCCTCATATCAATTCTTACACCCATCATAATAACAAACACCAATCAAACAATACAATATCATATAATATATATAACCCCCCACCTCCCAAACCCCCATTACAATTACATCCAAACATCCTCTCACTCATACCAACAACCTTATTATTCACTCCATCCTTTCCCATACATTCCCCAACTCTCCCTCTCAAAAAAATAAAACCCCCCCCCCTTTAAAAAAAAAAAAAATCCCCACCTTTCTCCCCCCCCACCCCTCTCCATCACATTCCCATCCCCAAATTCCAATCTTCACCTCCCCATACACCTACCTTCATTTCTCATCTCTATCCAATTACCCCCCCCAACCGACACAATATCAATTACCTCAATATTAACCCAAATTCAACCCCCAATTCACCAAATTCCCCACCATTACAACATCATTATTACATAATATTTATCCATAATTTCATTCTTACTATTACCACTTACATCTTAAATAAACTATTTTATTTCACCTCACAAACACCTCACATATCATCCCAACAAACCAATCAATTTATATCAACAAAATCAATACAATAAAACACCATTTCCTTCAATATACTCTTTTATAACCATTCCTCACAATAAAACACAAACCTCACCCTTTCATATATCCCATCAATTTCTTTTTCATTCACTTATCATTACTTACTTTCACAAAATTCATCACACCCCCACACCTCCAATATAAATAACATAGATTTTTTTACCCCACCCCCCCCCTCCACCCCACCCCCCACACCTCCACTCATTAATATCTCACTAAAACATACTCACTCCCTGTTACATATTTTCATCTATATCCTTTCTCACTAACTCTCCCATTTCATCCTATTTTCTTCATGAGTATCTAATTTAAAAAGTACCGCACTCTCCTCTTAATTTTTCCTCTCAACCACATTCCACCAAACCCTCGCCAGTCTTCGTCCAAGACTCAGCAGACTCTTCATTCCGAGCCACTGCTGATAATATATAATACTAATATCTTATTATTATATTCGCAAACATTCCTACTTCTTCCTTAACCCTTCAACCCTTCCACCATAACATCACATCATATCATAACCATATCTTCATAAAATCATATATCTATCCCATATACAACCATATACCATAACAATACATCTTACCCCTACCCCCTTCTACCCCCATATTCAAAATATCTCCCAACACCACACCAACCCTCTAATTCCCCCCCTCATAATTAATCAACCACACCACCTCAATATTCTCCATTTTATATATATCAAAATTCAATAAAATCTTCTAAAATAATAAAAAAATTCTATCTCTATTCCATATATACATTTCTCTTTTCATCTCTTATCCTCTCATAAATTCATAAAATATAAATACAAAATAAAAACACATCTCACTACTCTACCCTTTAATTCTCCCTACCAATTCCCTACAATTCCTTAAATCACTCACCTACCTTCCAAAAAACACATACCCTTAATCACAATTCCAACAACCAAAATTAATTATAAAATTTTAATACCCCCAACCCACCAATACAAATCCTCCTACATTTTATCCTACCCAATCTATTTTAACCCTAAAATATCCCTACACTTTAACAATTAAATCTATTTTAACCCTACCAAATCTCCCTAACTATTTAACCCTACCCAAATCTCATTTTAACCCTAAATCTCCCCTACACTTTTAACCCTACAATATCCATCAATTTTAACCTACCATAATCTCCTCCTACTTTAACCCTAAAATCTCTCCCCCATTATACCCTCACTCCAACACCCCCTTTCCCTATTAACCTTCTTAAATAACCCCTATCAATCCACACCATCCAGCTATATATACGACCTCCCCATCCCTGTACACCTCCCACAAACATATCACCTTAACCCACCACATCCCTTCTAAAAATAAAAATTCTTTTCCCCCCCCCTCTAACCCTTCTCCATCCCATCTAAAACACACCCTATCTCAATATCTCAAACTATATTACAAACCCATAAAATCCTCTAAAACAACCCTAATCTCACATCCCTTTCATCACCCCTAATAAAAATAAAAAACTCCCTCTCAAAATCAAAACACAACTAATACCACTCACCCCACTCATTATACTAACCCTCCCCTTCTATCAAAATAACCACTATATTCCCTATCACCCCACAACTCTAATTCATCCCCCATACACCCTCCCCCCAACTAAACACAACTCAACCCCCTACCACAATCCTAACAACAAACATACACAAAAATCCCATTAATATCCCACAACACATATCTAATAAATAAAAAAAACACCTTTCTTCCCCCCACAACTCCATCACATTCATATCCACATCCTCCCCTACATAAACTTCCAAATTCAACCACAAATAAACAACTCAACCAAAATACCAAATCAAATCCCAATATAACTTCCCCTAACCTAAAAACCCCCCCCCCAACTTTCCACTCCTAAATCCAAATACATAAAAATCCCCCCCCCCCTCAACTACCCCCCATCACATTAAACAAAAAACCAATATAACAAAATATCTACCAACAATACAATCACAAACACTATAACTATCTCCAAAAAAACATAAAACACAAAACTAACCCTCTAAAAACCCCCAAACCCAACTCCAATAACCCTAATCAACCATAATACTCCCCCAATAACCCCCCTCCACACTCAACTTATACCCCCCTACAAACAACAACCTAACCCACCCCCCCCAACCCAACCTTATCAAAATAAAAATAAAATACCTTATCCCAATATCTACCTCTCCATTTCTTCCTCACCTCTCCCCAATTAAACAATCCCCCCCACCCATAACTATTCTCCCCACCCACCCAAAATAATAAACCTAAAAAAAACCCATAAAACCCCCCAACCAAACAAAAACTTCAAAAACAACCAACCCAAACATTCTACCAAACCCTCCCCCCCTTCCTCCACTCACCTACCACCCCCCCCCCTACCCCCTAACACCACCATAAAACCATAAACCCCTTAATAAATAAAATCTACACATATAAAAATCACCCAACCAAACTAAAACATTAAAACCCCATTACCACAACTACCTCTCCACCTACCACAAACAAACCACTTAATCTTCCCCCTTCTAACCCAATAAAATCACCCCTCTCTCCCCACCCCCCAAAACTCAACCATCACAACCAATAAAAACCCCTAAAAACTACAATATCCCCAAATATTCAATACCAAATTCCCCCCATACCATTCCCTCCTCCCTAAACCCTCACCCCCTCTCCCCCCTTCCCCATCCCCACCCAATAACCTCATCTTCCATCTATATATATCTCACTCCTTTACCATCCTCTTATAAAAATCTCTATATTTATTCTTAACCTTACTCTCACTCTTCCTAATCTCTATATACCCCTAATTAAATCCACCCCCTATATCCCAAATCTCACCATTATAACTATTCTCATTACTCATCCCCCCCAAACCCCCCCCCCCCCCCCCCCCCCCCACCCCACCACCCCACCCCAACCAACCCCACAACAACCAACCCCCTCACCCCTCACCCCCCAAACCCCCCTAAACCCCCCCAACCCCCCCCCACAAAAACAATAAACAATCCACCCCTACAAAAAAATCTCCCCTCCCATAACCAATCCAAACACACTACAATCCACCAAACAAAATCCCAAAATCATAAACTCAAAAAACATATACAACCAACCAAACCACTTCCAAACACAAACCACCCCCCCCCCCCCCAACACTCCTACCCAATAAATCACCAAAAACAAACCAACACCCACAACACTCCCAAAAAAACCCTACACCCCCCAAACAACCCACACACAACCCCACAAAAACCAATCTACCTTCATCTTCCATCCCAATCCCTCCTTCAACCAACATCATAACAACCCCACCCTCCCTACACTAACTCACTCAAAATCATATTATCCCCCCCCCCCCCCATTAATTCCCCACATCATACCCCACATCATCCCATCATCTCATCTCCACCACCCCCCCCCACTCTCCTCATATCTTCACATCTTCCCATCTCTCTCCCCCATTTCTATCATAAACACAAAAATCCCACACCAATCATCTATCACCCATCTTCCTCACCACCATCCAACAAAAAAATAAAAATAAATAACTCAAATTCCACATCATCACCACAATCTCCCCCCTCCCCCAAAATCATCCCATCCCCTCCCCCCATCCCCCATACACAATCATCATCAAAAATTAACCCCCCCCTCCCATATCCCATCACCCCATTCCCTACAACCCCTTCCAATCCCTCCCCCCCCCCCCCACCAAATCCCATCACCCTACACTACAATACTTAAAACTACTCCATAACCCACTACTACCCCCTACTTCCAATAACCAAAATAATGACACCCCCCCAAACCCCCCCACATCTAACCCCATCTACACCACATAACACCCCCAAAATCACTCACTCAACACCACAACTCCACTCTACAAAACTCTCACAACCCTATCCTCCTACCCACCCACTTCCATCCAAATCACCCTCATTCTCTCAAATTCTAACCCCCCACTCTTCCACACTCCAACTCACCCATCACCCCCCCATCATCAACCCCCATCTCAACAAATACTCCCCTATACCACACCCTTACCTTCCAAAACCCTCCAACAACCCTACTCACCCCTAACAACCCTAAACATACCCTTAAAACAACTCACAAACCCCCCCCCCAACAATATAACCCCATACTCTACCCTAATCACAACCCCCCCCCCTACCCCACATTTACTACTCAACCATCACTACCCCATCTCACTCCAACTCCCCCTCTCACAACCCCCCCCTCAAAATCAACCAATATACAACTCCCCCACCCCCCACCACAACTCACCAATTCACACCAAATCTCCTAAACCCCCAAAACTCAACCCCCCTCCTAACTCCCCCCCCCCCATACTCCACCCACCACCATCCCCCATACCCACTCAACTAAATACATTCACCACCCAACCAAATAACCATCATACCCCCCAACACCCCATCCCCCCCCCCCCCCCCCCCCATCCACCACAAACTCACCACCCCCTACCACCCACCCCCATCCACACACTCCTATACCCATAATCCAAATAACCTATAACCCCTAAAACAACATCTCCATCTTCCACTCCATTTCCCCCCCACCCCATCCACACCTCCCCCCATCACCATCCCTACCCACCTCTCTCAAACAACTCAACCCTCATAATAAACCCTTCAAATTAACCCACTCCTCCAAAACCCCCCACAAATAACCCACTAACCTCACTAAAGAAACCCCACAATATCACCATCCATACCCTACACTACACCTCAACCCCTATCACCACACCCTATACCACCTATCCTATACCCCCCCCCCAATACTCCACCCTACACTCTACCACCCCTATCCCAACTAAACAAAATCTTCACCTCACTAAAAATACATATAAAATCCATCACATCAATAAAAACCTAAAATATATACCCCATATAAATAATTAAAAACAAAAATAAATAAAACAAAAATCAAATAAATAATAAATAAAAAAAACAAACAAAAAACCCCCCCTTCTCTCTTCAACCCACCCCATCACAATCAATCATCAACATCTAAACCATCACACCAAAACAAATAAAAAACACAATTAATTCATAAAAAAAATTACAAAAAAAAACAAAAACCACATACAATCAATAACTCAAATCTATCACCATATCAACATATCACCCCCTTTTCTATACAACTACAACTCACTCAAAATTCCACCTATCCTTCCATAAACCTTCCAACCCCTTACCCATAAAATACACATCAAATCCATACACAAATATACTACATACAAATCATATATCCTATCCCCCATCACAACTACCACATATAATCCAAAAACATACTCTTCCATCCCCTCTTCCCCTATTCCCCATCTCTCCCAACCCACCACCCCCCAACCTCTAAATTCCCCCTCACCTACAATAATCACACACCCAACCACAACAAACAATCCACCAACACACATACTACCAACACCCCCAACCCCCCCTCCCTCTCAAATACCACATACACCCCCCCCCAAAAAACTCCCCCCCAAATAATCCCTCTCCCTCATTCAAAACAATCTAAACAACCAAAATCCCACCACAATCACCCCCCAACATCCCTTAATCTTTCCAACCAACCATATCATTATATTTTCTTCTTCTATACCTTTCCTCATCCTGTTCTAGAACCACTCGCTTTCTTCATAATTCAATTTTTTACATAATCACCCATCTTTTTCTACAATTCATTCGTTTATCAACCCGAGCATTGCGTACGCTCGATCTGGGCGTATCTCCCAATTAATAATCCTACAGTGTATTTAGCGTAAACCTGGACTAATAATTTTTTTTACCACCCCCACCCAAAAATAACCCTTATTTATACGCCCTTTTAAACATTATCTTATTGTGTATGTGCACTCTTGAGTTCTATATCTATCTTTATTTCTAAATCTCCCACAACAAATCCACCCAACTACTCCAATACTAAATCCCTCTCCAAATAAAAACACAACTTCCTTCCACCCCCACCATCCCCAACCATTCTCCTCACCATTACTTACAAAATTTCACCATCCCATCTCCACCCTCTTTTCACCCAACAAATCCAACCATACATAATTACCCACCCCATATTACCAAAAACCTTTACCCATTATAACCCCTATCCACTCACTCCAAAAAAAAAACAATTATACCCAACCCCACTAAATCTATCCACATCCAAAACCCAAAACTATTAAATCTTCTTCTCTTCTTCTCTTCTAAATCCCTCCTTTCTTCTTATATTTACCCCAACCATCCACCCTCAATCACCCAACAAATCCCTCCACAACAACATAAATAAATCAAAACATACAAAACTACACCCATAACTCTAATCCTCTCCCATTCTACATAAAAAAAATCTATTCTTCTCCCCCTTTCTCATAAAATCTACCTCCACTAAACCTCTAACACAACCCCACTAAACACAAACCCACCTCACAAAACAAAATTCCCCTCACCCCCTATCATCCCCTAAACTAAAACATCCCTAATAAATACATAATTATACAACTCTCATCCCATACCCCTTCTATTTAAAACCCCCCTCAATTATCATATTTTTTCTCCCCAATTCCTCTTCACTCCACTATCATACCTACACACTTAACCCTCCCCTCACTAATACTTATCCTCTCTCCTCCCTCTCTCATCTCCTCCCCATACCCCCCCATCACTCCCTATCCCCCATTATTAATAAAATTACAATCCCCTCTTCATTTTTTCCTTTCCCACCCATCCTCTATCCACCCCCCTATCTACATATATCATCCCTATCCCTTCTCCCCCCCTCCCATTCCCACCATACCCTCCCTATTCCCTATTTATCCTATTTCCCTTATTATCTTCATCCTCACCCTACTTTTTATTTCTTTCTACTCTTATACTCATTCTTCTTCCCCTTCCTCTCACCCTAATACCCATCCCCCTCCCATTTCCCTTTATCCACCCACATCCCCCCCCCCCCCCCCCCTACCCCAACCACCATACCCCCTACCCTACTTCCTTATCTCTTCACTATCCACCCTAACACTCCTACCACCCTCCCCCCATCCAACTCTATTCATCCTAATCTTCTAAACTACCCCATCTAAACAACACTCCCACATACCCACCCTCTCCATAAAACTACTCCCAATCACCCTCTCTTACAATCCCTTCTTATCTCCCTCCCCTCTACCTTCAATTACTACTTAACCCCTCCCCCCCCTCAACTTTAACCCTCCCCCCCACCTCCACCTAAAAATATTTCCCCCTTATCCAATTAAATCACATCCCCAACCCTATACAATTCTCACTTCCTTCTCCCAACACATAACCTCTCCTTCAAAACCCAAAACAAATACCCACCCCCTTCTACTATCAAAAACACCCCCTCTTACATATCACCCAATCACCACTCATATACAACATCCTATCATTCCTACAACCCCTCTTAACACTTTCATCATCCACCCCTCTAACCCTATACCCTACAATCTTATCCCCCCCTCCTATCCACCTAAAAATTACAAAACTCCTCCCCAAATCTAAACTCTCATAATACCTATTACTACCTCTAAAACTACAATTAACACAACTCAATCCTCTATAACAACTACCCCCCAACACCTAACCACCTATAACATTTCACCACATCCAAACATCTCTATCAACATTCTACCTTTCTACACATTAAAACACAACACACCCCTAATAAACAAATCTCCAACAACACACCTCACCGCACACCCTAAAACAACATCCCCCTACCAACTATAAAATCAACTAAACCAACCTCACCACTCAATACACTTATCCAA
Source organism: Knipowitschia caucasica (assembly GCA_964034765.1). Classification (NCBI taxonomy): domain Eukaryota; kingdom Metazoa; phylum Chordata; class Actinopteri; order Gobiiformes; family Gobiidae; genus Knipowitschia; species Knipowitschia caucasica. The sequence continues at coordinate 29,134,366 of OZ035838.1, forward strand.
CCAAACCCATCCCAAAAACCCTCCCCCCCCCCTCCTCCTCCCCAATTACCCCATCCACCAAATCATCTCCCCAACCCCTCTACAAATACCCCCCCCCCTCCCCCCTATTCACTACATTCTACATCCAAACTTAACTATCCCCCCTCCAAACCCACACCCCCCTTTTCCCATTTAATATACCCCCCAACCCAACCCCCCTACCCAATCCCCATACCCACAATAAATTAAAAAAAACCCAATTCACCCTCCCCCCCTCCCCTCCCCCCCCCCCCCACAAACAACAATCAACCTACCCCACAAATCTCCAACCCCCCCCAATAACAAATAAAAATCCCAATAATTAAAACAATATCCCACCCTCCATATCAACACCTTCAACTAATACCACACCTACCAACAAATCCCCATTCCCAAAAAAAAACCCTCCCTACCCCCAAAACCTACCTCCCATAACCCTCCCTAAATACCCCCACCCCCCTCCCCCCCCATCTCCACCAAAATACCACCCATCTCCCCCAACTCCCAACACCCCATAAATACATAACCATTCCCCCCACCTTCATATAAAAAATTTATTAAAACTATCTCCATCCTTTCCCTTACCCTCACCCAATAATCTACACCACCCTACCACACAACTTCCATTCATCCCCTCCCATATCCACCACCACCAAAACCACATCTCCCACAAACTCTCCCCCCCTTATTCCCTAAAAATTTCCACCTAATCATCACCTACCCCTAAACACTATCTATCCAATCTCCCCACCCCAACCCAACATCCCCCTAATACCTAAACTCCCCAAAATCAAAAAATTTTCCCCATAATTACATAATCTTAATCCCACACAACCCCCCCTCCCCCTCACACATCCCCATATCCCCCCCCACATCCCCCCCCCCCATATCTTCCCCCCCCTCCACCTTCATTACCCTTATAATATAAAAAATACCCCATTATATACCACTCCTCATCCAAAACCCCCCCCACCAAACACAACATTCCCTCAATCCTAACACCATCCCCACCCTCCCCTAACTCCAACACCCACACACAAAACACACACCTAATAATATTAATATCTCTAACAACAACAAAAACATTCATTTTAAACCCCTACCCACATACCCTCATTCTCCCATCATATTATTCCTACACATCTCATCCCCCCCATTCCCCCCACCCCCCCCCAATCCATCCCATACTTATTCTTATAATCCCACCATAATTATATTCAAAAATATTATAACACACTACCAATTCATAAAATTATCAATCAAAACTCCCCCCCACAAATCCCCCCCCCATAATCCCCCCCACTCCCACCATATATCCCCCAACCCCAAAATCCACCATAACATAATATCACTTTCAACCATCTATATTTTTACTCGCATCTCCAACTATCCAAAACACTAACCTCACCCTTATTCTTCACTATACCAACTTTCACTCTCCATCTAATTATACACCAATTCTAACTTCCCAATCCAAATCATATACTTTTTATATACTCCCCTCTGTATTTCTTAGCCTTATTTTCCCACCTGTCCTCATCCCCTACCCCCCCCCCCCCCCCACATTCCTACAATCCCCCTAATTCTAACATCCTACACCATATTATAAAACATCAATATAATCTACATAAACAATTCCCCCAATCCATATTTTAATCTACCAATCATGATTCCTCTACACAATTATCTTTTTACATTTGGTTGACGTGGTTAAATGACGTATCATAAAAACTTCAATATGTTTCCAAATCATTACATATGTACAACTTAATCTTGCTGTATGTAACCAACCAAACTAATCACAAACACCCACCCACCCCCAAACCACCACCCACCCTCATTTATTATTATATTAATCACACCTATAATTCCAATCCATACGCAATAACTAATTTAAATCTAAAAAATTAAAACAATCCATTAACCACAAAACCCCCCCATCCCCCCACCCCCCCATCATTCTACCAAAAAAATATCATTCCTAATCCAATCTCCCTCTACCTTCTATTCAATTCCCTATATTAAAACACCCCCTCTCCCTCCCCTATCTACTTACCAATTATCACTCATAAATATAAATAATTTCATTATACTTATAAACTTAAAAACACACCTCCCCCACTAATAACCCATCAATACTTAATCTTCTAAACCCTCCATTTCCAACCCAAAACACAATCATCTTACACACTCCATATTCATTACTAATCATCACATCCTCTTCACTACTATAAAAAACTTTCACCTCAGCTCACCTCTACTATAATCACCATTCCATCCCCCTATTCATCCTCAACCCAAACCATCACCACTTCTCATCAGTAATATCATCAAACTTACCTACATCTATCTTCTCTAAACCATCCCTAACCACACACTCACCAGTCCGAATTATACCCATTCACCCATATATTACCACAATTTCTTAATATAATACTAACTAACACTCCATCAAGGTTATATATCCCCTATCCCTCAACACCTTGACTACACAACCTTCACAATAAACAATCATGACTTTTTTCATACCCCTATTTTTTCCCCAATAATTACCTCTATTTTTCCCTCAACGCACCTGATATTAAACGCTTTCATGGCAGCATGCCCTAAAACCTCTTGAATAGCTTCCAGCAGTTAGAATACAGCAGCTATCAGATTATCCATTCTTTCACCAACACCCGTTTTTCAAACATTCCCACTTATTCTACACTAAACCATATATTCAAAACCATTACTTAACATATAATTGGCTCCATTCCTATCTCCAGACCGTTAGATTCATATTCAACCAAGTGAGCTTTGCGCTCACAAGAAATGTTGTGTTAGTGGTGCTGTAACTGACTCATTGGTGCTGTAACTATGCCTAGCAGCCTTGATTCAGCTGTCTCCCCACTTTCCGAAACGCTTCTCTTTATATCCAGTTATCTTACACCCACGTCCCTCTATTATATATTAGATAAGGCTATGCAGGTTTAATACTCAGTTCCTTAAACCTCTCTACCTTACTTCCATTTCATTAATGGATAAGGAGTTCCGTTTTCTGGGATACGTATTCTCCAATGAGCCCATATCTACCTATCAATTTACCTGTTTTCGGCTAATTATTCTTAATTTTATGTAGTTTTTTCATTGCTCTTCACGTTGTATTGTCTTGTTTCTGGTACGCATGAGGGATTCTGAGCCTGGCTCCTCCAATCTACATGGGATACTGCCCTGCCCAACCGCCTGGGGACTGAGTGCTTCCAGTTCTTGCACGGACCTGTTCCTCGTTCAGCGGCCACTGGTCACGTTCTGTTACGTAGGGTCCATTTCGTTTTGTAGTCTTTCAAGCGTGGAATCACACGAGGATCAGTGTGATTCACGGTCTTTTATTTTCTTCCCAGTGACGCTGCAAATGACAAAACAACCACCGGTGGACACTTGTGAGCTAGGGTTACATTGAGCGTCTCATTCGCTGTTTCTTCTATCTTCACGGACAATATTGATGGCTGTAAAAAGGGCCTAGGTCCTGTACATTACGGAACTGATTTTATCCGTCGCCTAAGAGTTTCTGCTCGCGCAATCAAACATTGTTTAAAACGGGCAATCTCCTTGTAGCAGGCCAGTCTTGGAATACCCGCAGAGAATTTAAAATATGCATTTATAACGTAACTTTCTGCATCAGATGGTGATCTTTCCAAAAAAGAGGAGAATATGTTAGGGAAAGAGAAACTATTGGTAATATAACGTGAACGTTTATTGACTCAAACAGTCGTGGTGGATCTCCTACACTCAGAAAAAAAGCAGACGCTCTTTTTCTGGATCATCTCCTAACATTTATAATAATACATAAATATAAAATCATAATGAAGATGCTTTTCAAATAATTTAGCAAGCTGTAATTCTTTATTTTAACTAACAGGCTCCTCCCCTGCCAACTCCTTTCGCTGCTCTGTCCTCGCTCACCACTAAATGAGGAAAAGGGCATATTCACTCAATTATTTTGTATGTTACACATACAGAGTCTGTCTAAAGCACGTGTAACACCTGTAGCCGTGTATTTACCACAGTGTATTTTCCACAGACTGTAATTAATGTAATGAGGGCCCTATGCTGTAGGCTCTGCTGTAGAGTGACTAATGTACATAACAGTACGCGGCGCCAGGTTGCAATTTTGGGTAGGCCTTGCCAGATTAGAAAGTAGCAAATTCGCTTGCAAACTACAACGGGCTAGTGGAAATTGGGTTTCAAAGAATATGGCTCAAACGCTCACCACGCCCGCACACGATCACGCGTGCAATACACACAAGCTCTTTTTTTGAAATTGCGTCAAAAAAAGGTGTACATTTTGGGGTATATTCTTTACGCACAATCACTTGAATGTGGATTTGATGAACATGTGAGATCGCCGATCTGAGCGTGACGGCAGTTGCGGGTGTTGATAATCGACTGGGAATACGAAAAGAATATTTATGAAAGTTCACACCTAGAATTATGCAGCATCGCGTGTTCACGCCCGTTTCGTGAAGGTCGAGGAAGCAGCCTAAAAGATGTTTGGAAGCCTCAAATGGACGTTTTGTTTGTTCCAAGTTTATGTAAAAAATTAATATTACACTATTATTCAGCTGCGTTTTTAAACAAAATTTGCTAAAAAGTTTTGATTACAATTAGACAAATCTTCTTGAATTGTAGAAGGAATATAAATATAGATTGATTGAATGAATGAATTGTACGGATTTAGCAGCAGAGAGGAGGTGTGTGGGTGTGCCAAACTCTGGAGTTTATTTAAGTTTCTTCAAGTTCACTGGTTTACTATGTTCTTTCCTCAGACAGAATAAAGGCGAGTACACGAGTTTATATAGTCATTGTCTCGTCTCACATCGAAAGTCTACGTGTCACAAAGAGCTGTCAAAATATAGTCTTATAACATGGAGTCTTTGTAGAAAAGTCTTGTACAGCTGACGTAGGCCATATTGCTATTAATATAATACTCCCCTGTTGATCACTAATCCTGTGATCATCAATCGATCAATATTAAAGTGGAAAAAAGAAAAAAAAATTCCAAAAAAAATTCCAAAAATTATTAAAAACATAAGAAAAATGTATGCATTCAAACTAATAATCATCAAATCAATATCAGTGGATTTTATCCTCTTTCCTGGGAAAAAAATAAACAACAAAAAAAAAAAAAATTAAAAATAAAAACAAACAAAAATAAAAAAAACAACACATATTGGACACACAAGAACTCAGCAGTTCAGTCAAAGACACAGACAAAAACGAGCTGAGTCTCATATTAGAGCGAATTTCTACTGTTTTTACTCTATACTTTTTATTCTACTTGCTCAATTGTTGACCCTCACTTATTTCACTGTATTCTTTTATTTTTAATATTAGCTGTGTACTTTACTTTCATGATTCATTTATAGTTTAAAATATTCTAATCTATTTACAATTATTTTGTTTATTTGCTTTCTATTGATCCATATTCGGTAACATACATTTTAATCTAATAAATCTCTTCCTTTTGTAGGTTGACTTTCATTATCAGTGGATTAGTGTCTAGTGGGATTTTGCTTCCATGTCTTCTTTCTATTCTCAGGAATAAAAGGTGAACACATTTAGGCAAATGGTCAACATATACACTTCGTATAGTGGTCAGTGATTTATTATTTTTTTTTATCTAAAGATATTATTGTCAGGCAGTTTGGGATGATGTAAATATTAATAAATTTGTAGTATTTTAAAGATGCCTAATCTATTTGAGCAGGTTTGGGGTTGGGGTCAGTTATTTTCTTATTTATTCTTTCAATGGTGTTTGATTCTAATCTGTGCAGGGTGATGCTACAGTTTTTTTAAAACTTTCTCAAAGATATCCAATTTTACTATGTTGTGTTTTTGTGCTATACAGCAAATACATCAAATGCTTTTGAATTCTCTTGGTGCTAATTATCTCATTGATCTAGGGATTTATCTAGGCTACTCATATGGACTTTTTGATAGTCAACATTCACTCCATTTGTGAACACAAGGGATTTGGAAGTATCTAATAAAAATGTACATATACTTGTATGTTATTTATTATACTTATGAAGTAAATGCTTGGGAAAGGTCCTTTTACCATTTGATATTAGCACTGGTACTAATAATCTCTATTTTTGAAAGATCTATGGTTGATGCATTTATCTAATTCTATATTTCCTCTATTTTTAACTCCAAAGCTCGGCTGCAGCTTGAGCAAAGGATTGTCCTAGTTTGTGCCTTCTGTCTCTTTTAATTCTTAAAAATACTCTTGATTCTAATATTATTAGCCTGATCTATCAAAAGGATAACATTGTATGGTATATTTTTAACTCTTATGTGGAAATGTTGTTTATGAACCAACAAAGGAAGTAAATTATTATTTTTCTACTACTATTTAACATCTACTAAAAACGTTACAATATTATACTTTATATTTTCAAAGTGGTTGTCTGTCTGATTGTTGAAGACTTTCATGTGTTGCTTTGTCAAGGTTCTGGTTGTGAATAGCTAGAATAGACGTTTTTATGGCTGTTCTTTGTTTGAAATGGCTGTGTCCATAGATCCATCAGATGTCCAGAAGCTAGGGAAAACAAAAACAAAATGAATGATCGAAGAGTTCTGTCTCATTTAGCACTCATAAATGTATGATTCAAAAATATAAACATCACTCCCAGTTTTCACTCAGGTCCTAGTTCTAGGTCCTCAGGGGTCTCTGAGGGTGAGGTTAAGTCTCAGTGTCACAGTCAGTCATCTTGGACATCAGTAGGTTCGTCATAGCGATGGTTTTGGTCTCCAGTTGTCATCGGAATCTCCAGATACAGTCTTTTAGTTGGAAGCATATCAGGGTTCATTTGCGATGCCCTTCTGGTCAATGGTGCAGTGTCGTCAGTTCCTGTACACAGCTTGTAATTGCAGTAGTTATCTTATGGTTATGTCACTTTGATTTACTTAACCAATTTCTATTCATGTGTTGTAATGTCCCCTCAGACAACATGCAAGCGCAGTTTTATTTCTTAATTTGTGTTTGTCAGATCTATTTCTCATCAATGTAATTTACTGCACACAGTACAAAAATCATAAACATCAAAGTGTCAGGTCAGAGGTCAATAAGTCCATGACAATATAGACATTCAAATGAAAATTTAGGTCTCAAAAAATATGATTCAATGTGATAGACAATTAAAAATATGTGTTTACATTGGAGTATACTTTTAAAATGGTTTTTTTCCTGTTTGCTTTTTCATGTATCTATATGTAAATGTGATATGTGTGAGTGTAATGGTGTGTATGTTTTTCTTGTGTGTGTGTTTGTGTGTATGATTTTGGGTTGGTCTCTCAGAACTCCGAAACCTGTATGTCTCAAAGGTCACTCTGTGGTGATGACAAACCAAACTGGACACACTCCAAACTACCTCTAGGTCTGCTTCCTGACGCTCCACCATCACGTTCCATGATGTCCTTCTTTCATTGGCTCCGGTCTCTCTCACCACCCCTCAGTTCTTGCTCGTGGCGTGGGGAGGGCAAGGAGGTGGCATTTTTCCTTTTGCTGGTGATCTGTGACTGTGGCTGGGTGGGCTTTGCGTGTCCAGTGTCCAGCCGTGACCCTCACTGTGTGCCAGAGTATGACAACAATTCCTTGAAAAGCCATTTTCTAGATACAGGATGCGAATGAGATTGTTTTTTCTTTCTGAAGTTCAAAACAATTTGAGCGCTCTGGGTTTTACCAAGGCTATGTAATAAAGATTACTATTCTCTTACTTTTGATGTCATTTTAAAACCAGAAAGCTAAAGAAGTTATCAAAACAACAAATTATACTCAAAACAAACAACTTTTTTTAAACTTTAAATCATGTATTATATATTTTGTACTGTGTGGATTAATTATCTATGCGTCCTTGGTTTCTTGAAAGACGCCATGAAATGTAAATTATGAAAAATCTCTATAAAAATGAAACATTAATTTGTTAAAAACATTAAAAACAAAACTTGAAATCAAACAAAAGATTTAGTCCAGTAACTGGTGTTGGTTCAATATAAAATCAATGTGGTCGGAGCTGCCTCTCATGTCTTTGCTGAGCTGCAGCAAGGTTCACGCGTGTTGTAGTCAAAACAAAAACAAAGTCACCGCTTGAATGTCGAATTGGGTGTTTAAATTAATTAAAAATAAATTATTGAATACTTTTACAGCTAATTCTCTCTTTCTTTTTAGACGAGTCTACAATCATTATCACTTGTAACAGATTCTAAATTTATATGTTTGAAAAACGGCTTTTGTAACTAAAATAAAATTAAAAAAATTCTCACTAACAGTATGAAATTCAGATAATTAATGGATACAAAATAAGCAGCAGATTTTAAGAAAAGCAAAGTTTTTGTATTAATCTTTGGGTTTCAAAAATCATACTAATTCAAACTTTCGATTCTAATGGTGTTTAAAAACGTTTAACTGTTTTAACACAATGTTTCAGAATGCAAATTTAGCAAATTTAACGGAATAACACTATGAAAAGCCAAAGTCTAAAGCGTAGCTTTGCTTTCCGATTTCACAGCAGTCAGAGAGGCTAAGGAGGGGGCGTTTTTCCTGACAACGGCAGCGAGATACGAGATGTGCACACACAGGAAAAGAAACAGAAGAATAACTTTAAGATTACTTTGTTAAGCGAATATAACGATGTTTTCTTTATTCTTTTGTATCCAAATTAGAAGTGATCACTTTCCAATAGTAACAAAGGCACTCTTGTCTTTAAGTAGCTTTATTTTATGAGGGTAGAAACTAATGTCACTCAAAATCTCTTTATTAAAAACAAAAACAATGTTGGGATAATCCCTTTCAGTAGTCAACTGTAGGGATAAATCTCGGCAAAAAATGTAACTAACTCAGAAAGTCTCATAGCTCAACTGATAGATAAAAACTCTGCATTTCGGTGAAACTCGTTCACTCCAAAAACAAAAATCCTTAATTTCTGTATGTATTAAACGAGATACTGAAATTATTGGTTGCTTATGTACTTTTGTCATTTATCAGCTTGAATTGTGTGCAGTGAATGTGGTGCATAAACCAAAAGACAAACTCAAATGTGCAAACAAAGGAAGAGCACCAGGGGAGGACCAAACAAGACAGCAGTGCCGGGGAGAGTGAGCAGCTCTCAGCTCCCAGCTGAAGAAGGTCCATTGATGAGGAGGCGTGGCATGGTGCAGGGGTGTACCTGCACAGAGGAGGAGGCGGCAGAGAAGGCAGGCCAACACAGACAGCCCCCTCTCCTGGACACTAAGAGCCTGGCCCGTAATAGTAGCCAACTACATTTTTCCAACCTACCACCTCAGAATAAGAACGTGTTGCAGATAAGAAAAGTAAAATTAGCTCTACCACCTTTTCTTTTTGGAAACATATCTCCCTCCGTTCATCCTCGCAACAGTATCGGCGCCAGGTTTGCAATTTTGGGTAGGCCTGCAGATTAGTAAGTAGGCCAAATTCGCTTGCAAACTACAAGGGCTAACTGGAATTGGGGTTTCAAAGAATATGGTTCAAACGCACACACGCACGCACACGCGCACATACACACAAGCTCATTTATGAAACTTGCGTAGAAAAAGTACATTTTGGGTGTATATTCCATTTACGCAAAATCCAACGTCGGATTTATGAACATGTGAGATCCGCCCAGTTCTGAGCGTACGCAGCTGCGGGTGTTGATAAATCGCCTGAATACGAACGTATTTAGTCACGCCTAGAATTATGCAGCAATCGCGTGTTTCACGCCACGTCTTCGTGACAGGTCAGCAGGAAGCCGGCTAAAAAGACTGTTTGGAAGCCTCAAAAGGCACGTTTGTTTGTTCATGTTTATGTAATAATAAATATGCGCTATATATTCAGCTGCGTTTTGAACAAATTTGCCAAAATGTTTTGATACATTAGAAAAATCTTTCTTGAATTGTAGAAGTGAATAAATATAGATTGATTGAATGAATGAATAATTCATATATATTATGCAGCGGTGGCTCTGAATGAAGCGTCTGCAGCGTCTTGGACGCAGCCTGGCTCGGGGTAGAAGTGCGCATTGAAGCGCTGTACACTTCAGAGAGCGTTTGCGGTCCAGATTTCACAAAGAAACTCTGGAGCCAAAACTTCTGCCCATGTGGCGCGACCTCTCACGGCACTCGCTGCGCACTCTGGACAGGGCAGTGAGACATTTGTGAGTGAGCAATACCATCGATGCGTTATTGGTGTGTGTGTCTGTGTGAGGGTTACACAAATCTAATGAAATAACACATTGCTTTACCAGATGTGAATGAGGAATACAAATAGCCGTGCGTAATTACGCAGCGCAGAGCCTGCAGCCACAGCAATAGATGGGTCACACATCCCTGTTGCGTAAAGTGTATTTATATAGAGCCTTTGACTGTCCAGGATCACAAAGCGCTTCACATTTTAAAAACATACAGATCAAAATAATACACACACAAGTCAGATTTAATAGAGGGTCCTCATCATGAGCTGTGATTTATTCGAAGTTTGCGTGTTTCCATTAGACTTTTTCTGATGCGCAAATTCAAATTTTGAAACATGATCCTCAATGAAAACACAGCATATAATTTTGCCAGAGGGAATATGTTTATTGTTGTCCATATCTTGAATTTCATGTGTGTTTTGGCGTGTTGTGCCGAAGGTTGAGTTCAGCGTATAGATTTACACCACCTCCAGACCTGGCGTATATTTTTTGCGTATTGTACGCTCACGTCCAGATAGATAAATGCGGAAAAGTGTAATATTTTGCGTACGCCTCATTTACCCTGATTTGGCCGTACGCAGGTTTCATACATGAGGCCCACAGTGAGTCTCACACAGGCCTAGAGTTTACCTCATCAGTGCGAGGCCAGCCTGGCCTGACCCTCCTCCTCTGGGACCTACGGGCCTCACAAAGTTCACGCTGAACTTTCTTAAAATTAAAATGAAAAAGGCTGCTCTGTTGTGAATGCTTTGAGAACGTTGTCAATCTTTAAGACGAGGAATAGCTGGTTGTTCTCGCTTCACGCTTTGTGATATGATATTGGACAAAATTGTTCAGCCAATAAACAGGACTATATTTGAAGCAACTAGGAACGTGATGATGCTCAGGGGGTTATATTATTATTATAATTATTATTATTATTATTCCCCCCACTGTAGGAGCCAATAAACTTTTCAATATTTTGAATTCTGAGCGTTTCCAATTGTATTTAAAAATGGGAAACCTAATTAAACAATCATGAATTGAGCTTTTCCGATCTTATTTTACACTGATTCCTTTGATCATTTTTTTCTTAATGTTCAAGTTGTAAAAATGCTATGTTTGAATTGGTTATTTACATTTTAACTGTGAGTGACACGTAAGGCGGGACAACAATGCACAATGACGCACGCATTCTGAATAGAATAATATGTATTAATATCTCTAAAACTAAAAGAGCATATTCAAGTTTTACAACAAAAACGACGTCATATGCGTGTCCATTATGCGTAAAAGCACAGTGCCCTCAGCAAAACCACGTATTTGGAAAAACTATAGGCTAACAGATGTAGTAGCTCTAGTTTCAATCGTCCTCATTTTATTCAGTCAGACTTGTCAAATATAGATGCCCATGGGAGAGTGAGCAAGGGGAGATAACATGCCCATAACATGCCCAAAAATATCCTGCATAGACTCAAGCTGAAATATGAGCACACAAAGAGCGAGAGGGAAAAAGAAAAGTAAATAGGCTTAGGCTAGTTAGTATTTTATCTCTCACAAAAGTTGGCGCGGATCATATGCCATCTTTCGTGGAGGAGGAAACATCAAACATCAAAGCGCGCACGCGGGGAACAGCGGGACTAGTCTCGTTGTTGAAGTCCCGATGTTCCCCCACTTCTGTTGGCGGGGGAACATCGGACCCGGGGAACATCGGGACTTTTTAATACGCGAAGTACCGATGTTCCCCGGGTCCGATGTTCCCCCGCCTATAGAAGTGGGGGAACATCGGACTCGGGGAACATTGGACCCGGGGAACATCGGTACGCACCCGGTTGGTTATCATGGACTTTGTCGACTGGTGTGAGCGCAACCACTTGTGCTTGAACACCAATAAGACCAAGGAGATGGTAATCCCTGAACATCCAGGGGGAGGACATTGAGCTGGTGGACAGTGTCTAGTACCTGGGTTTTCACATTCACAATAAACTGGACTGGTCCCATAATACCAACATCCTGTTCTGAGGAGGTTTAGGTCCAAAGGACCCGCAGCCTTCCGACCTTTCCCTGCAGCAGTGTTGCTCTGATGGTCCGAAGAAGGTGGAAGTGGAGAAGCTGGAGAGGGCAGGCCTCTGCTCAAGACTTTTTATGAATCTATGGTCCCCGGCAGCACAGAGCAGGACAGGAGTAGACTGAATAAGCTGATCAGGAGGGCCAACTCTGCTCTGGGCTGCTCCCTGGTCTCTATAGAGGAGGTGAGGGACAGGAGGGTGCTAGTCAAAGCCACCTCCATCATGGACAACACCTCCCATCCACTGCACAGGACTGTAGAGGAGCTGAGGAACTCTTTCTGTAGAAGACTGAGGCACCCTCAGTGCAAGAGGGAGCATGACCGCTGTTGGACTACAATAGGTCACCTTTTAATTATACATATATTACCTCTATAGCATAAAAGATACTATCTTTTCACTTTTTAACATGTTGCACATTTCCCTGTCCTTTTGCAAACCCTGAAGGATCCTATCTATGCCAAATGTAATTGCCTTTTCTTATTACAGAGTTTAAGAATATGCGGTAGGCATGTATAGTTTGCAAAAATAAATACATTGAATAAGCAATAATTCAAAACCTAATTAATGGATATAGAACAGAATAGGAATGGAAACTCGATGATAAATCAGGGATAAAGATAATGAGCCGACAACAAGAAGGGAAGGGAATTGGGACACGGAGACAGAGAGACACAGGTGAAATGCGGCACACAATCAACAAAAGATAAAGCTCTAAAAACAAGGCCACAAACATGTCAAAAGCACTATAATCACATTGCTAGTCCAAAGCTTGGCATTATGTTCTGCATACTTCTGAGTCCGAGTCTTCTACTCAGGAGTATGCAATCTCAAATGATTGCTCCTATTCATTCATTTTGCAATTTGCTCCCGCAGACCTCTGGTGCGTGCAAAGAGGTCATTTAGGGACAGCATCCCTGCCAAGACGTACCTGGTGATGTTTGTGCAGGGCATCCAGGGCTTCATTTCAGTGCAAGGGTCATCTGAGGACACCCTGTGCTGCATAGAGCCGCTCTAAGCAGTTTCATCAAAATAACTGTTGAATTGAAGTTGTTAATCATGCGCCCTTCATACGTTGGCTAGTATAGAGCGAGCAATGTTGAGAGAGTATAAATGGCAAGTGCCTTTTGATATTTAAAAACACACTTAAGACCAAACCACATAGACCTCTACAGTATGTATGTTGACAACACATAAAGACCTCCAAAAAACATGAATAATTTTTTGAAAATTTGGGAAGAAATAAAATATTGATTTGTGTAAGAAATCTATGAAATGTCACTGTTGGAAACACATTTTCACAATATAATTTTTGAAAAAAATTGTCAATATTTTCCAGTCTGTATCTAATTATCTGAGCCATTTAATTCAGTCTGTACACAAAGCCAATATTGTTTTCTCTTGTTACCAGAGGTTCACAGGTTCAGAGAATGAAATTGCAAGCAGGGAAATTAGATGTGGGGCAGTAAGCACATTCCCTTTTTTGACTTTTGTTTAACAGAGAGAATATAAGAAATGTTCATCCATCGGGACACTGTGATCCTCTTCTGTCTGTAGCCACCTTGTTATTCCCGACCGTGCTATTTAAGGCTATTTAGCACAATGTGAAAAGAACTGCCACTGCTGAAGCCAAGTCGTTTTGAGTAGAGAGACATTTTAGCTTCTCACTCCAAACTTCTTTGCCTCCCACTAAACAGAAGTTCTGCTAAAAAAGCGTATGCACAGCAGGCCCACCGGGGAGGCGGAGAATAGGCAGTGGAGGAAGTTGAAAAGTTATGCAATCAAACCAGTCAGGGGAATGCTCATTATGCGAGTGTGGATTTGTTTTGTTTGTCTGTTGTGTTTTATTTCATTTGACTTTGATTGTTATTCAAATGTCACTATAATTACTCAGCAATTTCAATATGGAGATGAACTATTATTTTTTTGTTTACAGTATTTCTCATAAAGTCTCTCATCTGTGATCGCCTGAAGAATTGATCAGAACAGAGAGAACACATTAGAATAACTTTTTCTATATCATGCCTAGTGGTAACACAAATTTGTCTTGCAATTACACATATATTTCAAGACAAGTATACTGAATGTATGCAAATTTTCGTAGAAAATAGAGATGCTTCTCTGGTGTTTGAGCGCAGCTGTTCATTTCTCACACAAGCTAACAAAATAAATGAAAAAACCTTATAATGTAGTTAAACACAAGCAGCAGGTAAGGTACACATCCGAAAAGACACAAGAAGATGAGGACTCTAACATTTAACTTTCAGTATTTGCAGGGGTCACTCAAATCTTAGTGAAAGTTTGAAGTTTGTTTATTTAAGGAGAATGTGCAGTTACATTAAAAAGAAGGATGCACCAGATTTAGTATCATAAGTGTGAGTGAAATCCAGTTAGAGGGAGTTCAGTCTTGTTTACAACAGGTAACTTACTACGGTGGCCTTTTACAACAGGCATTTGTGGCAGCCTGCTAAATCAAGACCCTGCTCTCCTTGCCTCCCATGGTAATGGGAAACAAATACAAAGCAAAATAAAAAAATAGGGCTTAAACTTTCCCCACATCTGTCTCTCTTTTAAGCATCATGCACAGAAGGCAATATACCTTTAGCTCACAAAAATGCTTAAAATTGACACTTTGCTATAAAAACCATGAGCTTTGAGGCTTAGTGCCTAATGACACGAGAATTACTCTAATTTTTAACCTATTGTGAATTTGTTTGTTAAATGTATTCATCAGGAAATCCTTATGACCAGTGACCTTCTCTTTCTCATTTTAAAAGCGGTTTGTTTTGTGTGTAAACAAATCTCACTTGCATGTCGCTTCACTCATGTTCAAGATCTAATTAAGACATGTATTCCCCATAGAACGCTGAGTGCAGTTTGAAAAAGGATTGTCAAATGAAATGAATTGATGAAACTTCAAAGACAGATGTCTGACTTAATCTAAAACACAACAATTAGTGTGATAACTTCCTTTGGTGTCAGAATGTGTTATTACTGAGCCATGAAGAGCGGCTCGGTCCTTGTTCTTATTCTACAGCCTGAGTCCTGGATCTACAGCCTCAGTCCTGGTTCTACAGCCTGAGTCCTGGATCTATAGCCTGAGTCCTGGTTCTACAGCCTGAGTCCTGGATCTACAGCCTCAGTCCTGGTTCTACAGCCTGAGTCCTGGATCTATAGCCTGAGTCCTGGTTCTACAGCCTGAGTCCTGGATCTACAGCCTCAGTCCTTATTCTACAGCCTGAGTCCTGGATCTATAGCCTGAGTCCTGGATCTACAGCCTGAGTCCTGGTTCTACAGCCTCAGTCCTGGATCTACAGCCTCAGTCCTTATTCTACAGCCTGAGTCCTGGATCTATAGCCTGAGTCCTTGTTCTACAGCCTGGGTCCTGGATCTACCGCCTGTCTGTCCCTGGGAGCTGATCTCTCCCTCTCTGAGGTTTCTCACTTTTCCCGACTGTATTTTTGAGTCGTTCTTTGCAGATGTAGGAGGGTCTAAGGACAGTGGTGAAAATTTAACAACATTTATGGATATCTATTAACATTTATGGACTCTGTTCATCTTCCCCTAATGGACCAATGGCTCGGGGGTCAAAAATCTTGTTTTATCTGCTGATGCTTTCCAAATTGGTATCTCATGTAAAATATTCCACACAATCTGTGCTTGAGTGTGACATGGATAACTGAGATATACATCAACATCAACAAAAAAAAGAAAAGGAAATATTGCATTAGCTTTTGAGCTGTAGGGGTTAGGATTGGGTAGAGTAGAGGGATAGAAAGAGCGATGGATGACTGTCATAATCTGTACATTGTTATTTGACGTCTTGTGATATCCTTGATGTTTTTTTGTTTTGTTTTTTTGGTTAGTAAAAATATATACCAGCACAAAACATTGAAGATTTTAACAACGTTTGTCTTGTTAAAGTCTTCAATACTATAAATGGCAACTACTGTATAACAAACAAGATTATTTGAAGTATTGGTTTTCCTCTGTACTACAAAGCTGCTTAGTAATGCAGTAGCAGAGGTGGCGGGCTGCTGCAGTGCTCCTGACCTAGAAAAGCACTGAGTCTGAGCAGTGACAGAGGCAGAGGGCTCCACCGACACCACTTAAACTGGAGAAAGCCTGCTGCCATGTCACTGTGTCTCACCACCAGAATACACATCCATCAGAAGTTCACCATGCCCTTATCCGATACCATTTTTGGAATGATTTGATGACATGCTCTGTGATGTCTTGGTTTGTCAACAACATTACAGCAATAACCAAGTGGGATCCTGCTGCTCTCGGTTGACTCAACAAATGCAAATGCAGACTTTTGCTGTCACCGCAGAGAGATAGCAATCACAGAGCTGAAACAACACGCATGTCAGGCTGGCACATTCATTTAGATCCAGAGACATGTTGATATCGGGTTAAAGTCTAAACATAGCATCAGTTGAAAGTATTCACTAATACTGATACTCCATGTCACTGGCGTCTTTTCTGCTTGGTTTCGCACTGACTCCAGTCTAAGGATTCATAGAGATTAGGACAGTCATTAGAAATTGAGAAACACTTAATATTTTGGGCTGTAATGGATGCGACGATGACATTGATAAAAAAAAACCTTGTGGGACGAATATCTTATCTTGTCTATTTTATGTAAGTAGATGTTATACAGAAGAAACCAGACCATGACATTAACAATACGTGTATATATAGCTCAATTCAATATGATACAAAATAATATAGTATTTGTATCAGAAGCGTAATTTGAGAGAGTGAATTAACCTACATCTTGTGATTTTTTTACACTCAGAACACAGAACTGAAAACTAAGTCATATAAACGTCAATATTTTGGTCATATAACAGTTGATAGGACGTCGGACCTGATCGGTTCTGTACCTCATTTTGACCTTGAACGGACATGCAATAGGCGTCAAGTTTGAAGGACCAGTTGATATCGGGAAATGACGTCAGGAAAACTTTGACTGTGCACCCACCACCCATTTTCTGCGTCGGGGAATGGCGTTGAAATGACGAAGTTTCCACATCGGCTTGCTTAGTGGGATGTAGATAGCCTCACATAATATTTACTTTCTAATAACATCATATACCAGAGTATATACAAAGTTGTCTATTGACTTCCATATTGGATATAGCCATTGATTTCTACCTGCCCTGTATGTCACGTCACGGTAAACATCATTACAACACTGTGATGCCTGTTTAATGGAGAAAGCACACAACATTTTAACAGAAGATAAATGAAGAAGGTCTTGCATGAAACTTCTTCTCTACATGGTTGTCAAAAACATGTTTTTTGGAGTTACGGTGTGAGGACTCCTGTTAGAATAGTTGAAGTAATTACAGTAAAAAGCTAAAAGGGGCGAAAGAGTGAGGTATCATGGCAACTGAGGCCGGAGGAGGAGACGTGTGTCATCTATTCACAGCAACAAAATACATTAGGCACACAGCCTTATCAAACACAGGGCTGCACACACACAATATGAGGGATCAGTCTGCCGGGGAACCGTATTGTCTTTGCGATGAAAAGATCTTATAGTCAAGAGGCAAATTAACTTTCATTAATTGCAGCCCCTTTGATTATAAACAAAGACGGAAGAAGTTTTTAACCCTTGGTCATTAAGTTAATGACTGGCTGAAAAGAGTGGGCAATGAAAATAATTATCCTAATACATGACACATTTCCTCTTACTTGAATGTTATCAGGTCAAATTGTATTCCATTTGATGTGTGTTAAATATGCTAGTAGTCATGGTGCAAGTGTACAACATGAATGGACTGTAGTAATGACAGATGTAATACCTTCCTTTGATTGTTATTCGTGAACATCCTCAAGGTCAGTTTTTGGCACTGCTGCCGGATACATGGACTTAGATTGACCAGGATTTACAAGAATATTCAATTCAACAGACAATACTTAAACCATTGACACGTATAAAACGATTGATTATTTAACTCAAATCAGCCTAATTTGGATAATATTTTTGGAGTTACAGATTTTGTTCTCCTTAAATTGAGAACAAAATCAAAATCATAACATGTACTTGAGCTTGTAGCAGATGGATAAATAGTAATTGAGGGGGTAAATACTGTATGTAGACCATGCCTGTTGTTGTAGACCATGCAAGCAAAAATGAAGTATCGTGTCAAAGTTTATATTCTGAATACATTGGAGTATTTTTTCTATCAAATGTGCTCTTAATGAGTGAGTTGAGTTGAGTTCCAATGAGTTGTGTCGGAAAATACCCTATATTTCCCCCAAAAATATGCAGTGTATGCTATTAAAATCTATACCCAGGCATGTATTTACTCATATGTATTCCGAACATGTGATCTACAGTGTGGACTCAAAACACATGAAAAATATATTCCTTAAGCTGATGGCAGATATGAAGCCTGGTCTATAAACCAACACACCCTCAGGGCATTTAAGACTTTTGTTCTTGTGAGATCAAACCGTGAGCCTAAACTCCTTCTCTGTCCGACCAATTAACATCCTCCCAGCTGAGGAACCATGAAAACTGGCAGTCTGGTTATACTTGCTTTGCGGGCTTGCTGTCTCACACAACTCAACTTAGTTATTCAACCATTCACTCGCCTAAGGATACAGGAATGACCGCCAGGAAGGAGCTACATAAGATACGTTAAAATGCTGTCTCTTCCAAGACTCCCTGCGTAGAATTTGGGCAAGGAGCTTAACAGTGAGGGCGCTGCCCGGATGCATGCTGATGTAGTATCCTTGAGGAAAAAGCACAAGGCATCTGTATGTGCATTGTGTGCGGATGAATGAATATTGTCCGCATTCACTCACAGATTGAAAGATTGGTACTTTCAAGGGCAGCTGATGCTCCTGAAGCCCGGCCGAGTGAATGTTAGACTGAATTTGAGAGGGGTTCAAAACAAACTTGGGCCTTAGATGCATGTACAACAGCAGGTGTGATTTTTTTTCTTGCTTGGGTCCATTTCACCCTCAAAGTCAACACAGACTCGTTTTACTTTTCAGTGTGAGGTGATCTGAGGCGTTATCTGGCCCCAGCTGTGTCCAATATGAACTTGGTTGGAGCAAGGCGCAGGATGTGGATCAACTTTCCATCAACAAGAGTCCGCAATTATTGTGCCGGCCGTGGAACAGCAGAGCACCTCACAGGTTGTGGAATTTGCCCGTAATCGTTGTATCTGTGCAGAGGGCTCGGTACTGATAGATTTTTACAGGACAGGTTGCTTAAAGGTTCTTTTTACACTTGTCAAGCTAGCTTCTAAGCTAGTACTCACTCTACTTCAAGTGGGGATCTCTCATCCAGTCTACCTCTCTACCAGGGCGGGCAGGGGGATCCTGCAGCCCAGATAAACCCCACATCCTCTCCAACCCAATCGGTTAGACACTCAGACATTTTTCTTTCTAGCAAGACATGAGTTATTGGACTGTTTTTTTTTTCTTTTTTTGCATTGATTTTTCCTGTTTGGTCTTGTGTGAACCTTTTGCAGGGTTGGTAGTTATCGGAATATCCATTCATATTCACAGTGCAGTGGGTTAATGAACATTTTTGTTGTGGACTTCTTAAATATGGTGCTAACCAAATAAACATGTGTGCCTCTGACAACTCTCACCTTAAATTATTCCTTTTTTTCAGAGTCTGGCCTATTGTAACAGACTGCCTTTCCTAATCTAGCAGTACATTCAGTGTAATATGTACGATTGTAGTGCTCCAATTTCTTTTAAAATAATTTGACATTATTGTGAAGTGAAATCATGTCACATAACAGCAACACGACCCAAATAAACATAGATACAAGGATTATAACATAATTTGAAACTTAAAATGAGTATTACTTTTTAATTTTTTTTCTGCTGTGGAAGTTTATTTCATTCATATTTTGCAGGTCAAAGTCCAGATTCTAAATTTTGACCTGAGGTTTAGGATGTTGCTTCCTGTCCGATAGAGAGCCACTTGTCGTAAAAGCTTTTATTAAGTAAAGATGATACATTTTAGATGTTGTTTGTAGAACTTGCAGATCGCGTTCCTTAGGTCTCCTCCGATTTCCTCCGGTCCACACTCTGGTAGGGCTCTGAGGACCAATCCACTCATCGAGCCTTGACCCGGTCACTATATGCTCCACGGCGCTGCTGCTCAACTCTGCTCTAGAGACCCAGACTAACACACACACATACATGATTGGCTTTACAGTGACTATCTATTCTTATACGACTCTATGTGCAATGATAAAGATCACCACTTACACATACAAAGTACAAGCTTAAGGCTCTGGGCACGCACTTAAGATGTAATTATGATATGGAGATTTCAAACCTTAGGTTAATGTGTATTTCTGTCTTCTCGTGATGCTTATATGAACGATAAGGGCAATATGAAGCTCACAGATTGTTGACTGGAAGGCAAAATGTTCTCGTCCTTGACAATCGATTCTATTCCATTTATTCTTGTATAGCCCTAAATCAGAACAGTTGTTATCTCAAAGGACTTTTACAAAACCGTTGAATTCGCCAACACAGATCAGAGAATCAAACATCATTATGGTGTTTGATTCTCTGATCTGTGTTGGCGAATTCAACGGTTAATTAATTAATGTTGTTGAGTGTCGAGTGCCCTGGATCATCATCAGCAAACATGTCACAACTGCCTTGTTTGCGCCACACACAAGGGTTTGGGCTGCACTAATAGGCACATTAGTATTCCGTGCACAAGCAATCTTGAATTAGCATGTTGCATGTGACGAAAAAAATGGCAAGCTAAGAATGTGAGGAGGCACAGAGGGGAAAATATGCATGCGACCTCTGCTTTAAGTGTTTTTAGTTGAATTCAAAGAGTTCATTCAGGTCTGCACTCACACAGCACATCCAACTGAAGTGAATGCATGTTTCACAAAGCAGCTCACTTAAATATGAGAACAGTAGCCAGAAAATCCTTCATTTGGACTCGGTACACCACTAATTATTGACCTTAGACTCAATTAGACACTTTAAAAAATGACCTCTAATGATATTTATTACGCCTGAAACCATTCATGATAAATTAATAAGCTGCAAGCAGTGATGTCCAGAAGTGGATCACCAAGGGCAACACATTCACTTGCTTGTCTTCGGAGTACAAAGGAAATGTGTGGCATATGGAAATGAGGAAGACACACTACCCATTTACTGCAGGGTCTGTTTTTTTTTTTTTTTTTTTTTTTTTCCCATTTTGCATATTGATTTCATTTGACAAGGACACTCACTGCTCATGAATCTACCAAAAGCATCAAGACATATTTTAGAATGAAAAAACAATCAAGTGTGATTTTTATGCATCGCCAATCTGTGATGAGCAATGTCAAAAGAGAGAATTTAAGATTTTATTCCGAGCAGTAACATCGCTACGGTTTATAATAGTGGCATTATAATGTACAATGTGTTGCGGGAGTCGTGGAAAAGTTTGTAATCTGCGTAGGTGTTTTCTCTGGGAGTTTAGATAAGCGGGTTGACAAATAGACATGAATCAGTGACATAAATTGCTGATTATGAGACTAACTGGACATATACTTCAGAGATACAGTATGTGAGATATACTGAGCCGTGAAGCAATTGCTGCAAATTCTATTCTGCTGAACCAATGAGTCGAGCGCTAAACGCCTTTTAATCTGAGGTGAAACAAGCGAGTGTGTTCTAAAACGAACTCCCTTCACGCATCACTGAAATAACCCAATAGCAAAATATGCGATTGGTGCCTTTCTTTTTTCATGCTCAAGAACATTAAGTTGATCATGCTTTACTATGGAACTTTTTGGACACCATACTTTATGCATGCAGTGTGGTAAATGTTGCTACTCTAGCCGAGAGACAAAAGAAAGGAGTGGGCGAACTGGTGATGCCAATCTGGAAACGTCTCCTTTAATGTACTTTTATTTCTTAATCCCTTATGTATGTTTTAGTGGTTTTCATGTCTTGTGTGATTTTAATGTTCAAATGTTTTTAATTACCTGTGGTATTTTTAATTATGTCTTAAATGGTGACTCTGGTGTTTGTGTTGCGAGTCCAGGAACACTATATGATCATCCCCACCGCTGTCAAACTGTACAAAAAGTCACTTTAATAAGTCACTTTAATGAACTTGAGTGATTCTATCGATGCCAAATGTAACACGTAAATTTCTCCATTGTGAGATCAATATTTATTTTATTAAAGCCATTATGATGATTAATTTATGTTTAAGAAGTTTCAGCATCGCCAGTCCTGTTAAACCAGGACAAATTAAATAGAACACACATGTTAGGGGTGATAATATAGGCAAGGTTCCATTTCTACATTAATACATTTATTTGCATATTTTAAATTTGAAGTTGACAGATTCAAATCAGTTCATATCTCTTTTGTTGTTTAGTTTCACCAATGTCTTAAAAAAGTTATGTTAAATACATATCAATAGGTACTTGCTTCATTCAGTCTGTTGCTTCCTTCCAGGGGATATTTTTCAATCAAACGTCACAGAAAGGAGCGAGAGACACAGACAGGCAACAGGCAACACAAGTGGGCAAAAGGCAGACGAAAGGCAGCAGTCCCCCACTAAATCCTCCCAAAAACACTCTAGCCGGGCAACCACGTCACCATGTTAAAACCATAGACTGTATATATTAACGGACATAGTCACGCCTATCTCTGCCGTTCTAACTAATGGGCCAAAAATTGGTCTCTCATGGAGTGATTCAAAATGGCCGCGGGGGCTGGAAAATGTGAAAAAACGCATCTGCGCTTGCGTCAGTCGGCACAAGCCCCATTCACAACTAAACTAGAGTGGTCCAAAAAAATGCACTCCCTTCAGCATTGACACACATGTGGAACGGAACTTTGGCCCAAGAGCCAACTTTTGGACCATCCTGTAAAGATGTTTTCGAGAGGTAAGAAGATGCTATATGTTAGCATTGGCTGATTCTTATTCCAGGTCCACCCCCATCGGCCCGGGGTGGTATTGCAAGCATGTCAGCGCACGTCATTTTGGCCACTTTTGAACCGGGACCCGCCCCCACTGGTTAAGACGTAGCGCAGCATGAGGAGAGGAACACAACATTGTCCAGAAAGTGCGTGGGGTCAGAGGGCAAGTGATGTCATGACGGCACTTTCATCGAGCGACAGCTAAATTGTGCAGCCAATGAGAACAAAGTAAAAATAGCAGAGCCCGCCTACAGGTCATACTGCCACATTTGTTTTATGTAAGGATTTGTACATTGTGTGACGTGGACTGTGAAGCGCTTTGTGTTGCCCTGTGTATGAAAGACACTCTACAAATAAAGATGGATTGATTGATTGATTAGAGCTAACTCAAACAGGTTCAGTAAGAGGAATGACAGTTACTCCATATGAACCAAAGAGTCAATCAGGAGCTTGCTGGTCTGATCCCCCTCATGCTATTGATGCATTTACAGTCCTCAAAAAGATGTGTGCGCATCGCTGCAACAGAAGTACCGTGTTTACCGAGTCGTTTACAACAGCAGGACGTGGGATCAGTGTCTCAAAATGCCAGGTTGCTGTGTTAATTGTTGTTTCAGCCCCAAATACTGAACATTCACATTAACAGAATCAACCAAGGCTTCTGTTGCTCTTCAATCTGTTAGTGTTAGCGACAATTAACCGAGAGGATGAGATCAAAGACGCCGTCAAGAACAGCCTGCGTCGGCAGTGACCCTCTCATGTTAGCTATGTGGGGTTCCACAAAACAGCCATCCCTCAGTAGCTAAGATGATTGCACAGCCTGCTGTGTTAACAAATACAAAACAAATTGATTGAGGATTGGTCATTTATTAGGGGCTTATCTGAATATCTGAATATGTTCTCAAAATAAATAAAAAAAACCATCAAGAACAACCAGATTTTTAAGCCCAAAACGGGGAGTGTGACACAAGCATTTATAGAGTAAGACACATTTTCTTTTCAACGAAGGTGAATGGGAGACAAAAAGAGCCAGAGCAGAGTTACCCTGTTGGACTTCATCAAGCTACCTGGTTAACTCTGTCCATTCCTATACAGTCTATGCTCTGTGCTCGGCGGCTACATCCTCATGGTCATCATCGCAATCATTCTCCGCCAAGAGAGTTTCCCTTTTAGAGCCACAGCACCTCCCTGTGACACATGATATTATAGCCGTCTCCCATCAGACTTATGATGTTTCTGCTGCTGGACACCTGAATCTCTCCTACAGAGGGATCAATAAAGTATCTATCTATCCAAGAACTAACCAGACCCTGACTTGGTTATAGCTTCTAAGATTTTATGAGATCAGGCTATGACAACCAGGCATGGCCATACAACTTTTTTTTGGCTTTTATTCACCAATGCAAAGGGTCACACTAGTAGTTCAATGGGTTAAAATACATAGACACAGAAACAACGTAGAAATCTCATGATCCATTACTCCCATCCAATGGCAAGTCTTCTTTGAAAATATTATTAAAATAGCAAAGCATAGCAGTGACAGAGATCGAAAGCTATAGCTACAGTGCGTGTGGTGCAATAAGCCCCCAGCAGAGAAGCAGTTAGGTTGGTAAGCCTGACATGCCCTATCTCATCTCCAGATTGGAATAAAAGCTATTTTCTCAAGGCTCAAGAAAATAAAGCACAAGGTTACTCAACCCAGCACCCAAGACACCCCCATTCCAAACCAGTTCCCAGACCCACATCAAAATGCATGACTCCAGCAGAAGACAATGGGGGCTCTGACACCAGGGTAAGAAGGGTGTGTGTGTTTTATGGAAATATAAAAACACCTCCAAAGGCCAGTGGGGTGGATCAAGACAATCAAAAGAAGAAGTTCTAATCTTCAAAAATTCCCAAAAAGTCAAAGTAGAACACTAAATCTGTCCCCGGATAGTAGGTCAACATGTTTTGTTTTGTGAAATATAGCTGCCTTGTTATCACATACAGAAATAGCAAACTTCATGGGTAATGCAGAGTTGGTTCTGTGTCTCGCTAAACCCCAGCTGGTGGTTTGCATCAGTAACCAGAGCTCAGGAGCCAATAGTGGGTTAGAGTCTGGCAAAAGTTTGGGCGGCACGGTGGCTGAGAGGATAGCACTCTCGCCTCTCAGCAAGAAGGTTTTGGGTTTGAATCCCGGTCGGGGATTCAAAGGGCCTTTCTGAGTGGAGTTTGCATGTTCTCCCCGTGTTTGCGTAGTTTTCCTCCGGGTGCTCCGGTTTCCCCTACCTCTGAAAACATGCACAATAGGTATGAATGTAAATGAGAGAGTGAATGAGATTGTGTTGATTGGGGGCCGATGCGCCAGTGTGTTTGGGAAGTCGCTTTCGTCATCACCGTGTGTGGAATGATTGGAACAATATCTGACTCTGAACATTGTAAAAGCGCTTTGGGTGACCTTGGTCTGTAAAAATTTGCTATATAAATAAACATTACTTACTTACTTAAGATTGCAGAACTTGCAGCCGACACGTGATGGTGGTTTTTAATCCGTAGCAACCTTGAATAAATACTTTTTTATTCTAACCATGTGAGGCACTCTCGTTTTTTTTCTATCCTGAACAAACGTTGTAATTATAACTGTGATTCACCTCCATAAAAATGATTAAAACAAGAAAAAAAACACAGATCATGACTGAAAATGGAACACGTTGGATGTCCCCAGTTATGCTAATTAAAGCGTTAATGTGGCGCATGTTTTGTCATGGCAGGATGTTTGGTGCAGTTCACTGACGCTGTGCTAATTAGTAAAGTTTGCCACTGTGAGCTCCGCAGTTATTTACCAATTTCTAATAACTGGAACACGCAAATCTGGCCCACATCCACACAGCCATTTAACCACAGTGCCTCATTGATGTGCCCGGCTATCAACCCTCCATTTAATAACTCTTCTAAATACCTCAAACAATATAACGAGAGACGAAGAAATGCTCTTATCTGATCATATTTTTTAGGCTTATCTTGATTTTTCTCTGATAAAGAGCAAAGCAGAAGTGGAGACAAATAGAGCAGCTTAGATGATTCTCAGAATGATAAATCTTGGTCACATTTGAAAAGCTGTTTTAAAGATATTGTTTGAGGATTTATTTGAATCCTGGAGCTATAGATTTCTTTAATCGAGCATGGGCAAGCCACTGAACTGTTCCATCTGGAGCCAAAATCAACATGCTTGTGATAAGCCCGTTGTGCCTGTTTTAAATTCTTATGCCATCTCTCTATGTGGTGAGAACAATTTATTCCCCCAACAATTCTAAGCAAGGGGATTTATGAGCAATGTTCTGTTAACAAATCCAATAAATTCCAATTCCAACCAACACGATGATATTGATAAATTATGACTGTTTTTGTTTTCTACTTTTTGATAGAGAGAAGAGTGTGAATGATAATTTGCAGTAAGAAAACATACAGTTTTAACCTACTTAATCACTTATGCTTTTTGGTCTAGGGTTAGGGTTAGGGTTTGAGTTAGGGTTTCTTCAAGGTTACTTCACATGTGATATAAAGGAGAACAGTGCTGTACAAGTTTTGGTGATTTCAGAGACCAAACCAGCGGATTTCTCATTACTTTTAGCATTATGTACTAACATTGAGTGACACCATAAGGCATTTTGCCGAGTGAAAAATAGCTCCTCTAAGCCTGCATCACATAGTTGACAGTGATGAAATGTGAGTCATGCATTTTCCTTCAGGTATATGAAACAGAGCAAAAAATCTGTGGTAAAATTCTATTGAGACTCAGCTGGACCTTGGGCAGTAGGCTACAATCACACGTTTCCACAAGTATGTCCTATGCACAAATAGATACTGTATCCCATAAGATTTGTGTTTATAAAGACCTCTGGATTGCCTTTATGAATTGAGTTATACGAATAAACTTGCTTTACCTGATAGTTAGTCTGTATCGAATTGGACAAATTTAGATTACCTATATGTTACGAAAGGAGATGATCACCAGTTGCTATATTGTAGTGCAACTTTTTTCTTGTTTCAGTCCATCAGAGTAAGTGAAAAATATCTCCAGTCAGCCAGCGTTATTTGACAAAGATAGAATGCGAGCTGCACATTTTCCTTCAGGTGTCCAAAACTGTGCAGAGAAGTATAAAAAGGCCGTTGGAGACATTAGCCGCCGCGCCCCACGACTTTCCCTCTCTGTGTGCGTGTCTCTGCCAGTTCACATGAGTGCTTCTATGAGAGAGGGGCTATTGCTGTTTATGGCTGGGTGTGTTTTCTACAGAAGCCCTTTATCAGATGCTGGCAGAGTGGAGCATGGGGGGGATCAATAGAGCTTTGGCCCAAGACAGAGAGGCAGTACCTGGATCCGAGCCGGGCTCCAACCTTTCCTCTCATTGATCTTCATTACCTCGTGCAGACTGGGGCTTCAGGACGCAGTGGCCCGTACACACAAGCACACATCTATAAGTACACACACACACACACGCGCAACAGCAGACCGTGGCCACACGTCCTGCGAGTCCTGACCATGCCGACTTTGGAGCACAAGATAGGACTGGGGACGCTCATTACTTAAGCAAAGGTAAAAGTATGCATACATTTTACAAATCATGCAATGAAAAAAATATTAGATAGATATGGAGCTGGAAAGTGAGCGGAGCTAACAGGTTCTGGAAATCAATATATTTTCCATACAAAATCCTGATAGGAGGTTAAAAAAAAATCCAACTATCAGAAACCAAAACCGGTTTGCGATCTGGCAACTACTATACACATCTCTTCTGGACCCAAGTGGTACTCACTCTCTCCGTATTTCTCACCATTTGAGAAAAAACGTTGTTAAACCATCTTCGTGTTCGGTCTACTTTTGGATCCTCTCCTATTTCGTAAAAATTTTTAAGTGATACAGACATTTTTTTAATATAAAATGCACATATGAATAGTGTCATTATAATTAGTAATGGCTGTTTATGTGTGTAATTTCTTTGTTAAGTTAAAGGTTAGTGAGGGCATGGCATATGCTTCTAATTGATATAAAAAATTGGCAACTGAAGTGTTTCGCCCAAAGATACTATTTGTGTTAGGAAATAGGGAAAAGGCAAGACATCAAACAACACTAATATGGAAATCAAATTATGTATTGTCTTATCGCCACAGGAGCAGCATAACCAAAAGCCTCTTCAGCTTTAAACTGGGTGTTCAGGGTCAGCTGTTGGCCATTTAGTATAGTAAATGTATAGCTATTATCGCCTCTATAGGATCCCCAAACAACATTTTCCTCCATGGTTGGACCAAAACTGTGTCTATACTTCCAACTATACTTGGGTTGAGAACACATTTTATTAGCAATACAAATAGACTACAAACACGCCATCAATTACTGTATGGAATATAAAATAGGCAAATTACAAGCCAAAATTCACCTTGTTTTGAAGCAGGGTTGTCCGATTAGCTGCATGGGAATTGTCCGTAAGTGTGCATGAATGAAAGACTAGAGGAGAGAAGATTGAATAACCAAAGCTCTAAGGTGCCATTCACCCCTTGTGACTCCATTTTTAATTCAATTCTCTCCCCTCTGTCCAGACCAAAGCCTCGTCTGGAAGCAGCGGGCATCAAAGGCGAGCCGGAAAACACTAAATGATTGTAACTCAATTGTAGCTGGCCCATCATTGATCGTTTGCCCGGAAAAGAAGTTGGATGAGAGACAGGAGACTGATTTTCCCCACACCTCTGACAGTCGGTGTTGCATGTTTGCACCTACACAAATGGTGGAGCATCTGGGTATTTAATGCTTGTCTGAGCAATCAAGCCATATGCACCAACAGAGCACTAATGAAGTTTAGAAAAGGAAATGTGTACAATGAACTACTGGCTCTAGACGAGACATAATGGAATCACTACACAGTACATAATGAAGCAAGGACTGTGTAGATGAATGCAAACATCTGCCTTATGTGTACAAGATGGAAAACTTTTGAAATTAAGTCTGTAAAAGTTGCAATGTTTGAAAGAAAGACTTCTGCATTTATGTGTGGAGTTGTTTATTGGAGCAGTATACGTCCTGCTCAAAAGGAGAGGGCTGAAGGAAGAAGCCTATAAGTGCCAACCCACAACACAATAAAACGTTCATTCTCAACAGAACAAAGGGAACATAGTAGCCTGGTCTTACCATACCATTGTACAAATTTAATTTCGTAAAAAGGTCTGGATTTTCTCAATTGAGCTGCATTAACAGGCGGGAGGGGTTAACTCCTTTTGCAGATTGAAACAATCGAATCTGAGTTTTCCGTGACGTATGTAACGCGCCCGAGTGTTTGAAGCATTTAGCATTCAGCCTCGATCTAGCATATAGCCTAGCTTTAGCATTTAGCCTAGCTTTAGCCATCTTCTTTGCCGACAATAGAGCTTATGGGGAGAAGAGCTACAGCATCTTTGCCAGCAATGAAATTTGCTGAACATTCCTCTTGCTCCGGCTGCAATTTCTTGATATTTGGAGCCGAACCAGAACATAAAACTTTACTATTGCATTTACTGCCATTGCCAAACTACAACCAGTAAATTTGGCGCAAACTCTTGACGTACATGTAAGGAAATGGGCCGGAGTTTTGCGGATGGCTAATGCCAGGCTAGGAAAATAGTACACATGGAAGAAAACCAGCGAGGGATTAAATGCATCTATAAAAACAATAAAAACATGACTGAGGCTCATATGCTGTGTACATTTTGTTATCTTTTTATCCCTTACCCTCCTAAATGAATGGATCACTCAATTGACCCCCCCCCCCAAAAAAAAAAAAAGATATTCACAAAAAATCAATATTGTTCTATAAATGAGTGGAGAGTAACCTAAAGTGGCCGTAAATAATATGCCCTCTCAGTGGTCTAATAAATCTATTACATTTACAATCATAACTTTCATTGCCAGAATCTTCTTGCGTATGACACATGTAGCTTCTAAGCACTTACTGCTGATGCACACCGCCTGCTGTGTTCAGCTATTTTGCTACAAACTCTTGTGTATTATGCACACAGCTCATTTTGGAATCTGCTTTCATTTAAACAATTGTGTGGTTCCAATCAGAGACCCTCATTTTATGCTTGGATAATCAACCCTAACCTGTAAACATGAATATTGTGGACATCATGAAGAAAAGGTTTAGAGAAGCTCAATTATATGTGTTCATGTTGACCTATTTTCTGGGGACACATATAACAGATGTGCATGTAATTTAACATTGAAATATTACATACGGTGTCTTTAAGAATACAACTTTTTCCAAATTTGGACAACTGTGAAAAAATATATATATTTTGAAATGCATTTTTAGATACTTTGGCTTCATGGTCTGTTTTCATGGGGAACTATTGCTTTTATGCCAAAAAGAATTAAGAGCGTACATTCTCTTCTGCTCAAAGTCCAAATAAATCATCAGGTTGACTTTCTCAGCCAAAATATGTCCCCTTAAGCAGAGTGGGGTTGGTAGACCAAGAGTGGGAATTTACTAAAAACATGCAAATGGGAATTAGACTAAAATAGCAACATTAGAAGAAAGAAAGAAAGAGGAAATGGAGTTGGAAATGAAGTTGCTGATAACACCAACAATGAACATCGGATGCAGATTCCATAACTGAGACAAAAAAAGCGTAAAATAATGTCATAACTGAGACATTCAAAGCTTTAAATATTTCAATTATGTAATGATTGCAAAATTCTCCCTGTCTTAATTGTGTCATGATTAAACAATTACAATTATTTTTCTTTGCTCTGCCAGGTACCACCAATTTAGCAGAATTTACAGGCAAAAGTAGTCTTAAGTAGATAGCCACACACTTTCTTTTGGCCTAAAAATCCTTATAATCGGACTCTTTGATAAGTGGCTTGTCTGGGGGCAAGTTGAAGACAGCATGGGAGCAAGAGACAAATCCAGTGTCACCTATAATAAGAAGTGTAGCACAGGTGAGAGAAAGAGAGAGGCATTGTGGGTGATTGGAGGGAGAGATAAGAGGACACAGACAGAAGAGGCGTTAGCCGCGCAGGAGGGGGCCAACCAATTCCCAAAGCCTCTACTGGAGATGACAAAATAGCTGCAATTATGGGCGAAGTAGTTTGAAAAGGTAGCACAAATCCATCACAAATATAGCACATTAGGACAATAGTGAAACAATGGTGTACACTTTGTAATTTTATCTTCATTTAGTGTTTTTAGTTTAGTTTCATTTAGTATTTAATGTTATCCAAGTGAGTTCTTTGATTGTGTTTGGACATGTACAAGTGAAGGAAATTACTTTATTATGACAAATGACAGGTGCAAAGGCCGTAATCTCGTCACCATAGCAATCATTGTCAGGAAGAGTGGAGGCAGTGCTTCTAAAGTTGACGGTGCGAAAGTAAGCTGAGAAGTTCTTCTTCAGAGTTTTTCAGTGAAAGAAATGGTGGCAGCACAGTTGAGCTATTATGACTGTAGTCAGTTACCCTTATTGGGAGTAGGGGGTGTAAATATACTACGTCACAGGCTAATTTTGCTAATCTCATTGTGCCATACAATATAGCACCATACACTTGTTTAAATTAGATAAATCACATATAAAAAAAACATGTAGGTGAGGAAAAACAGTTTGCACCATGAGCTAAACCACTTCAGGTAATTTGCATCTGACATCAAAAGTTGGATTGTGATGACTTTATAAAACCACTAAGAGCTAGTTTTAACACACTGTCCCTTTAAGATACTATTTCACATTCTAAAACATGTACTGTAGTGTACAAGTAAATAGATTCATATCTTTTCATGGCCATAGGATTTTAAGCATTAAACCCTATTGCATTTCTGGTGAATTCTGGCGTCCCTTTTGTTTAATATCTATATATGTACTGTGTATTTGATTTCATTTCTTTTGTGCATGTATTCCAATGTGGTTTTACATTGCGAAATTGCAAAATGAATCTTGTCTTGTGAAGTACAGGTGTGCCTGTATGAATTCTGCTATACATATTAACTTGGATTGTTTCACCTAAATTGCATTTGAGTTGACTGTCAAAAACACTGTTAAAAGCGAAAACGCTAGAGAAAAACACCAAATCTGCCATATTTACTGCTTTTGCAAATCATTTCCAAACATCATAAGCACCTGTTACAAGAAATGCAATGCCACCATGACTTTGTATCACTATGTAAATCAGTTCAGCGCAAGGAAATTCTTGCTCTTAGGCAAACCACATGCAATCCATCAATGGAAAAAGGCGATCAACATTACATGATCAATTCTTGCAACGCGATTACTTGAAAGTGCTCTAATTCGTGTTATTTTCCCCCTCTCTGCGCTGCTTCATCACATGCATCACATCTTGCTCAGTCATACAGAGCCGTGCAAATCACAGCAGAAAAACTCATTACCAAACAGACAGCAAGAAAGGCTGACAAAAGAAATGAAGTGAGTGGCTCTGATCATTAGCCGCAGAACTTTTGGAAGTCGTGGCAAAGTTGAAATCCAATGGTTTTCTGTCCGGAGCCTCATAATGGCTTGATCTTTCCGCTACTAATACAAACAGCGAAACAAAAACAAACTTGCACACACATATTTTAATAGACTGCTTTAAATATGGCTGCCATTTGTTGGACTTGATGTATATGTTAAAGTTTATTCTGTAGCTAGGATTCTTCTTGTTAGAGGGTTTGTAAAGGTCAGCCTTATGAGTCAAGCACCCACACACTGCTTTTTCCAACGCTACACTTTCATTCCAAGTTAAAAGTAGAAATAGTCATTGTGTGTTGTGTTTGTGTATGTGGTAACAACAGACGCAGGAGAGACAGTACCTCACTTGTAACCATGGAAACGATTTCTCAACTACCCAAAACATGCAGATAATAAGAGACCTTGGGATCAACCACTATACTCCTGACAAAGGGATACATTACAAAACGTAATGGTGGCCGGACTCTGACAAACTTATTGCTTGCGCCAATATTGAGTAAGTGTCAGGCCTTTACGTAATTTTGGAGTAAATAAATACTATATGTACTGTAAATGAAATACATTATTCAGAATTGAGTCACTCCGGTCCCCCACTCCCTCCATTGGCTCCCAGTGCAGTTCAGGAGGCATTTCAAAGTTTTTCTGTTTGTGCGCAATTTTCTGATTGGTGTGGCTCAAGCTTACATATCAGACTTCCTGTCAGTTCACCGGTAATGTCAATGCACTCCTCAGATCACACTTCTCTGGTGGTTCCAAGATGGCGTACAAGCGAGAAGACCGTTCCTTCTCGGAACAGCCTCTCTTCAGGAACAATGGTCTATTTGTACTGTCACTCTTCCAGTCCCACCTGAAGACTCACCTGTTCAGACCAGTGGGTCCAATATCCAAAATGACGTGCGCAGACATGCTTGCAATACCACCCCGGGTCGATGGGGGTGGACCCGGAATAAGAGTTAGCCAATGCTAATGTATGGCATCTTCTTACCTCTCGAAAACGTCTTTACAGGATGGTCCAAAAGTCTTGGCCCAAAGGTTCGTTCCACATGTGTGTCAATGCTGAGGAGAGTGTATTTTTTTGGACCAGTGTAGTTTAGTCGCTGTGGAATTTTGAAGGCACTCGTCAAATGAATGGGGCTCGTGCCGGCTGACAGATTTGCAAATGCGTTTTATCAAATTTCCATAGACGGCAAAAGTGATGGCACATTAGTTTTAACGGCGGAGATAAGCTTGCCTACGTCCGTTAATATTTACAGTCTATGGTTCAAACAGGCATAGTCCAAATCATTGTATTTATTATTGTATTTTTGTTTTAAGTTGATTTTAC
Source organism: Knipowitschia caucasica (assembly GCA_964034765.1). Lineage (NCBI taxonomy): Eukaryota > Metazoa > Chordata > Actinopteri > Gobiiformes > Gobiidae > Knipowitschia > Knipowitschia caucasica. The sequence goes on from OZ035838.1 coordinate 29,168,382, forward strand.
TGCCGTTGTAAAGCCTTTTTTTGCACCTGTTGGAAAAAGGGTTATACAAATTATTTTCTGTTTGATTGAATAACTTATTTAGGCTTATTAACTGTATATTTTGGCTTCCTCTCCCATCATAAGTTATCCAAATAAAAATGGTGATTAAAACCCCACTTAATGACTCAAACATGAGTTTTTTATTTATAATTAACAATACCAGTTCCTGAGAAAGATCAGGGATTAATCATATTTGCAACAGGAAGACATACTCTGAACTGCTGAGCCTGTAAATTTCATTCATCTGTAAATAAGTAAATTCTTAAATCATGTGCAATGTGCAATTTTGCAACTTCAGAATATCCACTGAACAATGTCACTTTACTCATCTACTTATTATCCTGCACTATTTGTACAGTATATAACTCTGCTGACTGGTTTGACTGGTATTGAAGCCTTTTCAGCATCTACAGCCAGTTATGCTAGTTAAGAAACATAGCTACTACTTATTTTGTATATATTGTGTGTGCTCCCTGTGTGCTCTTACTACTGTCCTGTATATGCGCTGCAACATTGTAATTTCCCCACTGTGGGACGAATAAAGGAATTCTTATCTTATCTTATCTTTCTCCAGTGACCCATGGCAGTCAAGAATGTTCATCATACTGTACCAACCATTCTATCAATGTGCATTGGAATTTGAACTTCAATTCAATTATATTTAATTGATAACACCATAAAGAAATTTCCGTTCAACAGAAACCACATTAACAAGGTCAATGATTTTATTGTGAACATCCAATTATTAGTCTTCCAATGATTGCTATTCAGAGGACGACAACGGCCCATTCTCTTTTTAATCACAAAGAGCCACATTTTGCTTTCCCAGCCATCAGACAACAACACAATAATATATAGTTTGATTTCATATGCTGCTCAGTTGTCTTCAAAAACAACTGTGCGTTTGTCATTGTCTGACACACACAAAAAAGAATGGCTGTGGAATAACAAATGTGACCTGTTAAAAGCAACACAAAGACCTACAAATGCCTAAGACGGATTTACAGAGAGGTACAAATGGTAGTTTAGACAGTCGCAAACTATAATGCAAAGATATTATTTCCATGCCTCACACACCTACAACGCTCCTGCTGGTCTCTGGGGTCAAATGGACAAAAAGCCCGACTGTACGGTCTAAATAATGCAATAGTGGATATGAATTTGAAACTGAATTTAAAAAGTTGAGTTTCAAGTTTGCAGGAGAGGGGAAGGGGACCAGGCAGAGTGAGTGAAACAAAAATCCCAAAAGTTTGCGTCATCCACCAGCACAGCACAGCACAGCAGCAGGCAGGAGAAGCAGTATTGATTACATGAATAAATATCCATATGAGAATGGTTTTTCTCCAACATTGTGTTGGGAGAAAGTTTGGCAGCAACAACTGAACACATTCATTATATTAATGTTCATTCCTATGCTGACGATTTGAATCATTTAGTATTGAATGTCAAACAGTAGATTTGTCTACCGGTACTCTCCATGGTCTTGCATCAAAATCTTACACACTGATGTCATATGAACCTCCTACTGAGTTTCAGAGAAGCACAGGGACTGGCCTCCTGCTGGGATTCTGAGGAGTGCAGGGACTGGCCTCCTGCTGGTGCACAACATCTGCACTGGGAGAGAAAACCCCCTTCAGAAGCAGCAGTATCTCAGTTGGTAGAGTGTGTGTCCTCGGAGCTGAAGGTTACCGAATTAGAATCCTGCTCCCGACATAAGCAGCATTGGTTGAGCGGTCAGATCAACTGACTCACAGTTTGGCAGGTGTGAAACCAGCTCCCATTGGTGATGGCTGATGTGTGTCCTTGGGCAAGACACTTAATCCACCTCGGCCTCCGTTTCTGCATTCACTGGTGTATAAATGTGTGTGTGAGTGGGTGAGTGGTTTCTTGATCAGAAGTGCTTTGAGTGCCTTGACAAGGTAGAAAATCGTTTTGTAAATGTGACCATTTATCATTTTACCATTTCTTGCCGCAAAGTGTGTGTGTGTGTGTGTGTGTGGTGGGGGGGGGGCTCTTCTACAGTGTGCGAAAGTGTTGCTGTTTGATATCAGGATTATAAGAAATTAAACGTACGCCTCTTTAAGAATTTTTCCATAAAAATCAAGCTCCTCTATTTTCCTGATGCTCTCATTTTTGTCTTAGCCATTACTCCAATAGAGACTTCTGGCTTGTTTGGGAGGATGTCACGGCCGCCTCTTTGCTGACGGATCAGGCTGTAAATGCTGACCTCTGGGGATCATGGTGACATTCTGCTCCCGGGCAGCACACACACTGTCTCAGAGCGGCCTCTCTCGGGGCTGGGTTCGTGTCACCCGTACTGACACCGCAGGACATGACCCAAGCGAATACAACCCCCTTGACGGTAATGGGACAGATCTGTGAGCAGGCGAGGAGAGGGGGGGCCACACGGGAGCAGCTTAAGTACGTCACTCTGGCTGGAAACTGCTCTATTTAGACGAGTGAGAGCAAAATGTGGGATTTCAGCCTGTACAGATTAGCTCATATTTAAATCACTGTTTCTGCAAATCCCAAAAATACGAAAATAGATCAATCGCTATATCAAGTTTTGTACATGCCTGATTATGGACAACAATAATCAGATGCTTCCTGGAGTCATCAGAGGAACATTTTACCTCACTCCTGTGTCTTCGTCTTTCACTGTGAGTGGCCTATTTATCATGCACAGTTAATTCAGTTTGTCATAAAAATATATAGTTTTGCCATGCCTGTTTTTCTTTTTTTTGAAGGTGATGTCAGCAACACTGTACTATTATATGTTATAAGTATTTTAAGCAATAACTACTATATTTAAACTACAACCAGTAAGATTTGCTGGAGCAGAACAATTGAACCAATGACAAGGAGCCTCAAACATTTTAATTAATCAGGAAAGTAACCGGCATTCACTTAAAGTTTGGAAAGCGTTTATTTCAAATTGTGTAATCTGGAGAAATACTGAGATGTTCCTACTGTTTTTGCATGGTGTGGACTTTGCTTGCTGTTACCTGATTATTGTTTTGTTTGAGTTTTCATGTCTGTTGGTGTCTCCCTGTGTGTATTTTATGCCCGAAGCTCCTCTCTTTTTGTTTTTGGTGCATTGTGGTCTTATCCCTGTTTCTTTGTGGTTTGTTTTTGCTTTTTGTTAGGTCCTGTATTTTGTTATTTTTTCCATCTAATTTATTTTCTTGTTAAAATGTTTAAATAAAACACTACTACTGCTAAAATTAGATCACTTTTAAGTCAGACAATTTTTTGGCCAATTTGAATACTTTTGTACAGTTGGAGGTTTGATAACCAATTCAGGTCTCCCGAGCTTGAGGAATGACCCCCTTACCAGTGGATTTAGATTAGATTTAGATTCTATTTAACAAATATTTGTCTTTTAAATTGTAATTTCTTTACCTCTGCGTGGAGTTTCCCCAACAGTATTTCTCCTGACTTTTATACGATCTGTTTGCATTGAGAGAATTTTTAAGGGAGGATTTATTTTATTTTTTTTACCATGCGATTTGACTTTTTGATCATGTTTTTGTCAGAGAACTGAGGTGTAAACATAGGAATAATCTATGTTTTTATCGTGCATTCAACCTCAACTGCCTGTCAGCTCTACGCTCTCTCTGCGAATGCCACCGCTTAAGGTCACGGACTAAACCTCCAAATCTCTCCAAACCAAACATTCAGAGTCCCTTTGAAAGCTTTGATACAATTGAGTATAAAAGTGGGTTGTCGATAGCCGTCACTTTGTAGTGTTGTCAAACGGCTTTGGGAGTTCATTCTGGGTTAGGCATGACTCAGACAGATTCTAGTAGCGCACAAAAGGACCGGGTTGAGAAGGTCTGGTAGAATGTATGGTTCAGTGGGTGTACTACAACTGTGGAAATGTCAATGCTTCTTATCCACACACTAAAAAGGAGAGCAAATCAAACCAAGTGTCTGAAGGTTAAGCCATGTGCATCCTTACTATCCGCCAAGATGTGATCCCTTTTGTTATGAAGGGGTAAATCTATAGTAAAGTTGCAAATATGAGTTGTATTGACTTATAACTAATTCTTTGAGAAACATAATGCTTATTGTGCTAAAGATAGAGATTATATTCATTATACCTATTGCTTTCCTAACAAGTAATGCCTGGGCAAATAGTCTGAAAAAAGCTAATCTAATGGCGTTTTTCCACAGTAACCATACGGTACGGCATGGCACGGTGCTGTTATTTTGCATTTCCACTAGGTCGGGCTTGGAATAAGGGTACTTTTTTGTACGACCTCGACAGTGGTTCCATGTGTGCCAAAGCGATACCACAACGTGACGTCAGCCGACTGCCTTACACTGATTGGTCAACAAGTGTCGTCACTGGAAGCGATTTTAAAACCGGCTGCTCTGCTATAATACGTCCTCCTCACTCCAGAGAAATGGGATCGCACAGAAAGCCCCAAAAGTCAACATCCTGGTCAATTGACGAGGTCCACATGTTACTCTCTTAAGGGCGAAGAAAGCA